>CM052715.1:62701979-62719372 GCA_028551405.1 Uromys caudimaculatus
GGACAAATAAGAACAAAGTGTGATGGTACACCCATGAATTGTCATAATGAAACCCATGTCTTTGTATTCTAGCCAATAAGATATATTAGTGAAAAAAATTATTAAGAGTCCAGTAAGATGTTTGAGTAGGTAAAGGAGCTCGCCCCGCCAGCCTGGTGTTAAGGCCTAGGTAACGTTACCTGGCTAGCCTGCCATTTTGTGTTGTTAATAAGGAAACTTTCTCCTATGTTATTTCCGCTGTTACTAAGAAACTTTCTCATGTTCAAGTTGATTACATATTCTGCTATGTTCTGTGCCCTTGGAAACCAGTCACAACAGAAGTAGGTTCGAACTGCTTTGTACAATTAGCCACGATAAGCTTGGACCTGAACCAACCACCCGGCAGCACTTCTTGCACCAGCATACGCGCTTTTATAGTGTTTGCTTTTATAACTGCCCCTGGGATGGACCCCAACATAAGGGAGATACCTACACCAATATAAGAAACTATTTGGAGTAAAACTTCAATTTTGAGTACGAGTCGAGTAAAGTTTAAGTCCCCAAAACCTCCCTGATCTACTGCTTGGCAGAAAGAGACATGTGCCGGGCAGTGGTGGCGCTTGCCTTTAATCCCAGCACTCGGGAGGCAGAGGCAGGTGGATTTCTGAGTTCGAGGCCAGCCTGGTCTACAGAGTGAGTTCCAGGACAGCCAGGGCTACGCAGAGAAACCCTGTCTCGAAAAACCAAAAAAAAAAAAAAAAAGAAAGAGACATGTATGTGGTAACTGACACCCTGGTTAGCAAGTAAGACATGAATGTTAGACTAGGCAAGTCACCTGCTGCAGTTGAACACCCCAACCAATGGGGGCAGGATAAAGGTCAACAAAGACTTGTTCATAAGGAAATCCCCTATCCCTAAACCCTGATTGATGGGAAAGCCCTACAGAATCTCTGCTCAGCATCATAGGTCAACTCCCAAGTCTGGTCTGTGCCCTGATTGATCTGTCCTGGGGTGTATGCTCAATAAACTATCTAAATGAGATCTGTATTGTGTGGTTTGTAAGATGACTCTGGACCCCAACACCTGGTAACCTAAGGTTGGTTTTGAGAACTCACCTCCACCTAAAGATGGAAAGAGAAAACCCACTCCACAAGGTTACCCTGTGATCTCTACATGCACCCACTCATCCATCCATATCTCCCCCAACTAACTCTCTCTCTCTCTTTCTCTCTCTCTCTCTCTCTCTCTCTCTCCCTGTGTGTGTGTGTGTGTGTGTGTGTGAGAGAGAGAGAGAGAGAGAGAGAGAGAGAGAGAGAGAGAGAGAGAAAGAGAAAGAGAGAGAGAGAGGCACATGTGCAGCATTTTCTTAAGAAAATAAAAGCCGGGCAGTGGCAGAGGCAGGTGGATTTCTGAGTTCGAGGCCAGCCTGGTCTACAGAGTGAGTTCCAGGACAGCCAGAGCTACACAGAGAAACCCTGTCTCGAAAAACCAAAAAAAAAAAAAAAAAAAAGACACCAAATGACATTGGCTTGCATGGGTGAGGGGGAAAGGGAATTCTTGTGCAAACTGGTGGAAATGCAAATTAGTTCAGCTGATCCACACTGGAAAGAAGAAAGGAGAACTCTAAAAACCTAAAGTAGAACTCTACGCCCAAGTCCTACATACCACTTCCGGGTATGTACCTCCAGGGCTCTGAGATAACGCCACGGAGACATCCGAACGTCCATGTTGACTGTGGCGCTGCTGTGATCACATGAACCACAGCCTGGAATCAGCCGAGTGTCTATCGACAGGACAGAAAACGTGGCATGAATACACAGTGGAAATTTAGCCTGCCATAAAAAAGAAAAAGAGAGAAATTATGGGGTGGTCTTTTTAGTAGGGAAAAAAACTTTTTACTTAGAGATCATATATTAAATGAAGTAAGATAAAGATAAATGTCACCTATTTTCCCTTATTTGGAGGTCCTAAAACTTTTTATATATGTGCTTGCATACACACACACACACACACACACACACACACACACACACACACACGCCACATGAAAGTAGATGGGAAGAGGAAGGGGTGCCCAAGGGGAGACAAGATTGGGATGAATTGGGTCAAAGTGAGAAAGTGCCTTTATGACCTGCAACGCTACATACATGCCAACAGAACCTTACGGGAAAACCACGGTTCTGCATAGAACCGTACTTTTGTGTAGACTCTGTGGCTCAACAACTTCTCCTTTTGGAATTTGTTCCAAGGAAATACGCATAATGATGAGCAAATGCTAGCTAGAAGCACACCCATTAATGTGTGTGCAATTATTTTGCTTATTTTACCTAAAAATCAAGAAACTCGGACTATCACTCAGGATCAAATGAACGCAGGTTCATAGGACCTGTATGTGTGAGGTGCTTCCTGCTGCTGTGATAACCACCACGACTAAAAACAAGTTACAGAAGGAAGGGTTGTCTGATGCACAGTCCCAGAGGGGGAGTCTGTGATGAGGGGGGTATTTGGCAGCGTGAGGCCAGAGCACGAGGCTGAAAGAGCCCATCTTCAGCCTTAAGAATGAAGCAGACTGGACAAACTGGAAGTGGAGCAAGGTCATATCCCCTCAAAGCCTGCTCCAAGTGGCACGCTTCCTCTAGCAATGTTCCGTTTCTTTTGGGCTCCACAACCTCACAAAAACAGTGCCACCAACTGGAAGCCATCTGTTCAAATACCTGAGGGAGACACGCCTCATTCAAACCACCGCAATATATAAAAATATATCACAGGTGGACTAAGTAAACAATGTGGGAAAAAATTGGAATTAAGACTTTTATGTGACACACAGGAAAAAATACATGATAGATTGATAGAAAAGTCTATTAGTCAACAAGATATACCAAATTTAAGCACATAGCCATTGAATAAAATAAATTCCACAGAGTTTATAGGGGAAACAGGTCTACAATGACAGTTTAGAGATTTCTTTTTTTTTTTTTAATAATTATTTATTTTATGTATATGAGTACACTCTTGCTGTCTTCAGACACACCAGAAGAGGGCATCAGACTCTGTTACAGATGGTTGTGAGCCACCATGTGGTTGCTGGGAATTGAACTCAGGACCTCTGGAAGAGCAGTCAATGCTCTTAACCACTGAGCCATCTCTCCAGCCCCAGCTTAGAGATTTCAAAGCCTTACATTCAACAATGGGTAGAACATCTGGACAGAAGATCAATGGGCAAATAGAACACTTGAATACCGTAAGTGAATTATACCTAAAAGAGATGTATGGAGCCTTCTCCTTACAACAGACTGCTCATTCTGAGGAGCGCACAGACCACGGCTGTCTGAATCAACAGCTGTCTGTCCTTTACCTCCCTTAGCTACTGAATTTGGGCCTCTAGAGATAAGTGCTGTCTCTATTATCTTTCTAGTGTACTTTGCATATTAAGAATTTAGCAGTTCGGCAAGCACGAACAAGCATTTCCTTAGGGCTATGGTTTCTTGGTGTGCAATGAAGCCCATAGAGAAGGACTGTCAATAAGTAAAGCATTGCACCTAAACTTAAACTACGCAATTGCTTCTGTTCCCGTGAGGAAAGCACCACATTCAGGACTAGAGGAGTCGGCCTTTAGCCGCTGTCTCTAAGGATGCTGGCAAGCTTGTTACAGAATTTCATTGTGACCTTAGGAACGAATCCAAATTACTTTTCTATGACCCATAAAGTAATTTCTTTTCTACAAGAGAAAATTCAATGTCTTATAGGCATATCTTTATGCCACGGCTTCACTGCTAAAGCACAAGCCAGTGCAGGCAAGTGGATTAGATTTAACACAGCACAAAGTAAAGCTTCCCTTTCTTCCTTCTTGGCCCCTTTGCAGTCATCCTGTGTATTTTTTCATTATAATCTAGTCAGGCTTCCTTTTTTTTTTTCCAGTGCACTCTAGGTTCTAGTACATGCTAGGTAAGGGCTCTATCACCGAGTTATAGCCTCAGCCCCAACTACGAGATCCCAGGTCTGAACATGTGCTGCAGACACTTTTATCACTGTTCAACATTAGGTAGATACCAGAATGCCAACTATTAGACTGCTTCAAATACAAGTAAATATAGTTTCTTCCAAGTAAAAAATAAAAAATAAGCCAAGCATGGTGATGTGTGTCTTTAATTCAAACACTGGGACAACAGAAGTAAGTGATTGTTGTGAGTTTGGGGCTAGCCTGTTCTACACAACAAGTTCCAACCTAACCAAGACTACATAGTAAGACCCTGTCTCAAAACACCATAATAATGCTGAGGGGGTTTGCAGCCCCATGGAGGGAGCAACAGTGTCAACTGGCCAGACTCCCTGGAGCTCCCGGAGACTGGACCACCAACCAAAGAATACACATGGAGGGACCCATGGTGCTGGCCACATATGTGGCAGAGGAGGGGCTTGGTGGCCATCAAGGGAGGAGAGGCCCTTGGACCTGAGGGTGTTAGATGCTCCAGTGTAGGGGAACGCCAGGGAGGGAAGACAGGAGTGGATGGGTAGGTGGGGGAGCACCCTCATAGAGGCAGGGGGAGGGGGGATGGAATAGGGGGTTTCCAAAGGGGAAAACATTTGAAATGTATATAAAGTAAATATCCAAAAATTTTAAAAAAAATAAAATTTTTAAAAAAGAATCTTTTCTAACTAAAATGATGGTAGAATATTATTAATTATTTTTATTTTAAACATTCAACTTTAATGTTTATATTTGTATTGATAATCCATGTGTTGTTATTTTGTGTGTATGACAGTAACAAATGTATTTACTCTATGAGTCCTCTTAGTCCCAAATGTGTAAATTATGAGCACATAGTTTCATCTTTGAACTTATAAACACCATATAAATAAACAGAAATCAAGTTTTAAAAACCCATAATAATAATAATAATAACAATAACAACAACAACAATAATAAAATAAGACATACATATATACTATATTTCTATAATGAAAATCCCATCTCATTGTTTTGAATACAGTGAGTGGAGACTGATGTCAGAAGGGAAAATAGTACCGGATTCCAGTTTCCAAGAGGTAGGAATGTCAGGAATCTCATGCGCACCAGAATCCACCCAAACACCCCAGTTCTCACTCTTAGGCCACACCCCTTCCCAATCAGGGCCTTAATTTACGGGTAAATTACTAGAGCAGCAGAGAGAACGGTTGTCCTTTAGCAATCAAGAGGGTGTGGCTTGGATCTGGAGCCTACAAAAAGTCAGGACAAAGGTCTGACCCTTAGGAAAAGAGACGATAAAGCAAAGAACCCGTGTGAACGAGGAAGAAGTACAGACGGTAGTCACGGAGTGTTTTCCTTTTAAAGCAAGTACAAAGTCACTCAGAGAAGAAGCCATGGAACAGGTTCCCAGTGCCTGGTGCTTCAGAGAAAGGCAGCAAGATTCAGACAGAGAAGCTAAGTTCGGCAGGCAGCTTGGAGTCAAGATGAAGCAAGTCACTCTGCTTCCGGTGAACAGTAAAAACAAACTCCTCGCAGGTTCAAGGCGGTAAGAAGCACAAAACCGGGAGAAGCAGAGCCTGGTCACTTTGGGGCCAGTAGCTGGACTATCAAGTGAAATATGTTATCAACACCAACGTTGTACCAGCGAGGCACAGAATGCTGATGTTCCCACAATTGCCTGGGCTGTGCCAACAGCAGCAACCCTCCAGCTCTCAAGAGGATTTACCAGTCCCACAGCTGTTGGAAAGCCCCACTAGGGCTAGGCAGAGCTAACCTCCCTGACAGCTGTAGCCTCACCCTGCTGGGCCAACAGAGCCACGATCTTCCATCTTGTCTCAGATCGTCCTCGAGACAAGGGTCCTTAGCATGGTCTCTTTCGTATCACATGCTCATGTTTTTGTGCTTCTTGTTGGCTCTGCTATTTTAAGTTGTCACAAGTGCAAGACGGACGTGCTGCCTCTTGTCCTTAGCACAGGTGACTGTCACGTGCCTCATGGAGAAGAGGCACGCATAGAAGAAGCTTCATTCAGGCACACTGTGTTGCTGGCTGTGGGTTCCGTCATAATGAGTCCACAATGCGTATGAAACAAGGGTTTATTAAACAATTCAGTGTCTACAGTGATCGTATGGATAGCTACTGCAAATAATGACAGTCAACTGCCTCTGCTCCAAGGAGAAGCAAAATGATTTCTGACACATGAACAAACTAACAATAGAAATCACGCTCAGTTTTTGTTCACTTGTAAATCAGGATCTTCAGCTCAGCTTGGTTTCTATTGTTATTTATTTATTTATTTATTTATTTATTTATTTATTTATTTATTTATTTCAGGAACCCGGGTCATGGAGCATGTTACCCAAGTGCTCTGGCACCAAGCAGAACCCTCAGCTCTGAGTGTGCCAGTCGGTTAGGGGAAATTTTATTTTTTATTTTTTTATTTATTTATTTTTTTTTTGGTTTTTTTTTTGAGACAGGGTTTCTCTGTATAGCCCTGGCTGTCCTGGAACTCACTCTGTAGACCAGGCTGGCCTTGAACTCAGAAATCCACCTTCCTCTGCCTCCCAAGTGTTGGGATTAAAGGCGTGCGCCATCACTGCCGGGCTTAGGGGAAATTTTTATGATGTATTTAAAAATAAAATTAGGATGATCCTTACCCTGAGAACTCAAACTTGCAACCTGAGATGTGTGAGCGGTTCTCTCCCTGCCAAGATTGCCTGACCAGTAGGCTAGTATGAACCATAACCATATTTATGCTCACCATTGTCTGTACAGAAGTGCGCTGGCAAGCAACTGTGAAAATGAAGGAAGTGAGCAAACATTTGAGATTAGACATTCACAAAAATTTAAACATATTTTGTATAGAAAACAAGGTCTAACTATAGAATTCCTAACTCAGATTTTGTTCTTTTTCATAAAATATTTCATTTAAATATATTCTGGTTTTCTCATAAAAATCAAAATGCTCACCACTTTAAAAACAAGTACATCTTAGAACCTAGCATTTAAAATAAAAATAAATTGGCTAACCATGGCGGCACACACTTTTGATTCCAGAATTTGAGAGGCAGAGGCAGGTGTATTTCTGAGTCTAAAGATAGGTATTTATACATAGTGTGGTCTATGTTAGCTAGGACTATAGTGAGACCCTATCCCGAAAAAGTAAAAAACAAGGTGTTGGAGAGATAGCTTCATAGTTAAGAGCACTTGTTCTTGCAGAGGACCATGGTTCAACTCCCAGAACCTAGATGGCAGCTAACTGTAACTCCAGTTCCATAGTTTACAACGCCCTCTTCTGGCCTCCATGGGTAATGCATACACATAGTGCACAGACATACATGCAGGCAAAACATTCATACACACACATAAAAATAAATAAACCCTAAGATAAATTTTAAAATAATAGCAATAAGTTCCCTCACTCCTAACCTTATAATTAACATATCTTTGGTTGGTCCATTTATATTTGCTTCCTTAGTGATTTTTCTACAGCGATTTTACTGTCCTTTAATTCCAAATTAGAAAATTAGAAGCAAACACATTTCTGGCCCTGCCATGGCACACTGCTAGGGCTTAGAAATAACAAAGACCAAAGTTGTCTGACCCTGGGTGGCTTTGTGTTCTCAGCCGTCTGGGGCTCCGTGGCAGCTGCTTATGGGCTAATTAATGTCCAGACACACTCAAGTGTATGGCCATGAGGAACAGCCACAGTTGAGAGCAAATTCCTTCTTCTGTTTCTGTGTCATATTCTAGTGCCCACTTGACAACCAAGCCAGACGCAAACTCTGACCATGGACAAGACGCAAGCTCATCCTCTATTGCATAAGCAAACAGTGACCATGTACCCACACACTGGAGTAAGGTGTCTGACCTAGCATTCTGCTTGATGAAGCTAATTCAATATCAGTCTTCACTCTAGAGATGTCAATAGACTCCTGTGGGCCAAGTCAAAAGACCTAACTTCAGGGGACTAAAAACAGTGTGGCCTTACTACTGTCCCAGAGTCAACTGTCCCAGAGAAGTTCTCTCCACTTCAACCATTCTCCCTTTAACCAGTAAGGACCCTGTGCCTGTTCAAGCATCCTCCCTTTAACCAGTAAGGACCCCTGTGCCTGTTCAAGCATCCTCCCTTTAACCAATAAGGACCCCTGTGCCTGTTCAAGCATCCTCCCTTTAACCAGTAATGACCCTTGTGCCTGTTCAACCATCCTCCCTTTAAACAGTAAAGACCCTTGTGCTTGTTCAACCATTCTCCCTTTAACCAGTAAGGACCCTTGTGCTTGTTCAAGCATCCTCCCTTTAACCAGTAAGGACCCTTGTGCTTGATCTCCTTTCCTTGCTGGCAACTTCACTGTTGAGATGTTCAGAACCACACACGAGTGGGCCACCAAATAAAGTGAAATTACCAGATGGCCATGAGATTAATGGAAATCTGCAACGGATGGGGGAGGGGAGGGGAGGAGCATCTCCAGGAAGAGCCAGAGACCTGGGATAAGGGAGGCACCCAAGAATCAATAGGGGTGTCCTTAACTGTGATTCATAGCATTGGGGATACGAATCCTGAATTGGCCACTTCCTGTAGCCAGACAGGAACCCAATGGAGCGATAAGGACACCAACGCACCCACGAAACTTTCGACCCAAAATTTATCCTGGCTATAAGAAATGCACAACAGGGAGAGACTGGAGCAGAGACTGAGGGAATGGCCAACCAACAACTGGCCCAACCTGAGATCCATGCCATGGGAAAGCACCAATCCCTGACACAATTAATGATATTCTGTTAGGCCACGCCTTCTACTCCTTTTAACCCTATCAAACAATTCTACTCCCTGGTGCCCAAGCACTGGAATATGTGAGTCTATGAGGTCATTCTTATTCAAACTACCACACAATCTGTCATGGCAAGGAAAACAGGGCACAGAAGTGAAAGACCTGGTCACACTGCACCCTGTCAGGAAGCAGAGAGGACACAGGAAGTAAAGCTAGGCTGTAAAACCTCACATCCTGCCTCTGGCTTCCTTTTTCCAGTGAAGCTCTCCTTCCTCAAGGTCCCACAAACTTCAATACAGCACCACTACCTGGAGACCAAATCTTCAAACGCATGAGCCTATGGGGATTATTTCATATTCAAATCACAATACCCCGTGAGCGATATATCAGGTTTTACCTCCTGGATAAGGAGTAAACTTGAGGGCATCAAGAAAACCCATGGATTTTTAAATTACATGTTTATTTTTTTAATACCTGTACTTGCCGGCACATGGGAAGTGAGCACAAGCCATGGCGTACATGTGGCAGTCAGAAGACAACCTGCTGCTAACAGCTTTCTTCTCTACCATGTGGGTCCCAGGGAACCAACTCAGGTTATCAGGAATGGCAGCAAGCACCCTTACTACTGAGCCATCTCAGCTCAAGACAAATCTTTGGGAAGTTAACTGAGCTAGTTTTTGGTTTTGTGTTTGAGACAAGGTTTCACCATGTAGCTTTCAAGACTAGCCTTGGACTCCCACTGAAGACTTGGTCCCTAGTTAGCTGTGCTATTTTAGAAAGAGGCTAGAAACTTTAACTAGTATGGCCTTGTGGGAAGAAATACGTAAGTCAGGAGAGTGTCCTTGGGAGTATGTTCCTGCCACGACTTTTTTTTTTTTTTAAGATTTAATTTTTTTTATTTTTTTTGGTTTTTCAAGATAGGGTTTCTCTGTATAGCCCTGGCTATCCTGGAACTCACTCTGTAGACCAGGCTGGCCTCGAACTCAGAAATCCACCTGCTGCCTCCCAAGTGCTGGGATTAAAGGCGTGCACCACCACTGCCCGGCTAAAGATTTTCATGTGAGTACACTGTCGCTGTCTTCAGACACCCCAGAAGAGGGCGTCAGATCTCCATTACAGATGGTTGTGAGCCACCATGTGGTTGCTGGGATTTGAACTCAGGACTTCTGGAAGAGCAGTTAGTGCTCTTAACTGCTGAGCCATCTCTCCAGCCCCCATTCCTGCCACTATTATGCTTTACCTTACTGTGGTCTGAGGCATCAGAGCCTGTCCATAACCTGAAACCTGTGAAGACCTGTCAAAATCAATTCTTCTTTCTTTGCTTCTTTCAGACATTTGTCACAGCAACTATAAAAAAAAGAAAAAAAGAAAAACAAAAACCTGACTTGATGTGTCTTACACACTTCATATATAAAGAATAGTGCCGGGCAGTGGTGGCGCACGCCTTTAATCCCAGCACTTGGGAGGCAGAGGCAGGTGGATTTCTGAGTTCGAGGCCAGCCTGGTCTACAGAGTGAGTTCCAGGACAGCCAGGGCTACACAGAGAAACCCTGTCTCGAAAAACCAAAAATAAAACAACAAAAAAAAAAAAAAAAAAAAAAAAAACCAAAAGAATAGTCCTGAGTCATGTTACATGAGAAATATCAATAGGTATAACTATGAAGTACCCAGAATCTGGAAGACGTTAAGTACTATTAATGATTTCCAGTATGACTTCATTTTCAGGCTGGGTTTAATGATATCAGAGACAAGCACTCAGAAGAGGTCTATGAAAGCCAGCAGTATGTGTCTTCCTCCTGTGCACACACGCGCGCGCGCACACACACACACACACACACACACACACCCTCACACAACCTCTGAATGCCCTTCAGAACATCCCCAAAGCACTTATGAGGCCGAGGTCAAGCTGCTGGCTGACAATCAGATACTGGGGCACAGCTGATATCTGGCACCCTCTAGAGAGGCCCTAAGCAGGAACTGAAGAACAGCCATGGTGATGGATGACTGGCAGCAGTTTTATGTTCTATTTCTAGCAGAGCTTATCTTTGCAGGATTCGGGGTTTCTGAGATAATGTACAACGGAAAGAAATGCCAGCCATCACTTCCTAAGCGAGAGAGTACGTGCATGCTGCTTGCAAGTTCTTCTTTCGGCTCATTTACAAATGAAACCCTGGGGCCTGGTGTAGTGGTGCACATCTGTAATCCCCACACAAGAGGTAGAGACAGAAATATCAGGAGTTCGAAGACAGCCTTGGCTACACTGAGTTTGAGGTCAGCTTAGAGGGGAAAGATGAGTATCTATCACACTTAGAGCTAACTAAGGACAGATTAATCAACAGGAGAAAATGCAAATAAAGGCAAATTATTCATCTAAAGCTAACTACCCTTCCCTCAAGTGTGTAGCAGAGGGACCCTTTGGGCAGCTATTAAAAAAAGACCCCTGCCACTCAAGCTTTCTGCTTACACATCAGACTTCTGAAATGGGAAACTGACAAACATCGCAAACATAGTTTCATAAATCCCTGAAAGAGGATTTTGTTTATTTTGTCTTATTGCTGTCTCTCTCTCCCCTCCGTGTGTGTGTGTGTGTGTGTGTGTGTGTGTGTGTGTGTGTGTTGTGTTGTTTGAGACAGGGTCTTTCTATTATGTAGCTCAAGCACTATGTAGCCTTGAACTCATAGAGATCCATCTGCCTCTCCCTCCCAAGTCCTGGGATTAAAGGCATGAGCCACCACACCGGTAGAAAACGGAACTGGATTTTGGCTTGGGTTTCCCCCCTTCCCGTCAAGCTGCATCAGAGAATTTCTAAAATCCTGAAAAAAAAACCTGAGTCCATTACGGCGCAAAACCTTAGGACTCTCGAGCTTTGACAAGTGACATGTGACATGTACCAGAGCACTCTGCCCACACTCTCTCACAGGTACACTTGTTCCCACCTGTGAACAGCCCCTGGACAGCATTCAGAGGTCTAAAAAACAGTGCTATGAGGCCTCCGGGTAGGTTTCCTTAAATGTAGAGGCTAGACTGTAAAACATTGACTGGCTGGATACCCAGCAACCGATAGGCATTCACAGGTGAGGGAAATTCCTTACTGACTTTCTAGCAGAGGCCTGCATTAATCTGATTCAAGTAACTATTTGATTCATTTGTTTATCATTTTAGGCTTATAAAAACCTTTATTTTTTAATTATGTGCATAGCTAGGTGCCCGCGTGGGCACCACAGCTGGTGCCTGTGGAGAGCAGAGACATCGGATTCCCCACCCAGCTAGAATCACAGAAGCTTGTGAGTGCCCTGACTGAAAATCAAATGCAGGTTCTCTGGAAGAACAGCACACGGCTTTTAACCACTGAGCCATCTCTCCAACACTATATAGCCTTGGTTTCTGAGGCAAGGTCTCTATGTGTAGCCCAGGCTGACACCAAACTTCCAATGCTCCTTACTCTGTTTTATTTAAGATACAGACAAGTCAGTCTTAGTCACTGTTCTCTTGCTGTGAAGACACACTGTGACCAAACAATGCTTATATATAAAAAGAACGCATTTTAATAGGGGATGGCTCACAGTCTCAGAGGCCTAGTCAATTATCACCACATCCTGGAGGATGGCAGTACACAGTCAGACAGGGTGCTGGAGAACGAAGTAGCTGAGGGTTCTATATCCTGATCCTTGGGAGAGAGGGAGAGTCTGTGCCTGGCATGGCTTTGGCAAACAACACCGGGGAAAGGTGAAGAGAGTGCTCTGTAAAAAGTGGGCCATAAGTGCTCCCATCTCTTAATATATAAGGTTCCTGACAACACAACCACCACTATATCCCAGTGAAGGACAGCTGAAGAGATGAAGGAGGGAACCTGAAGGAGAAAAGGCTTTGCTTCCTAGGATCCTTTTCTGGAGTCAGAGGGATAAGTCAGCTCCTCTGGAACAGGGATCTAGTTCCAGGAGCTAAGCTATTAGCATGGGGCCGAGAGGCCAGAACCGTGGGAAGCCTGACTGACTGAGCCACAGATGAGATTCTCTCTAACCTTTTGCAGCTCTGACTAGAAAAAGTCACCCAGTTCAACTGCCCATTGGCAGCAACTGGGCCTCAGCCTGCTAATTGACAGGGCATCCAGACCCCCTGTCCTCTGGAAGCACTTCCCCATGTACTCCCTCTGTACGTGCCTAAATCCCATTAAGATCAGGTGCATCGACAGAGGAGTGACCTGGGAAGGACTTACTGATGTGCCCAGGCCCCTAAACTGTTGGACTCTAGTGCATGCCACCCAAAGGCCTGCGACTCCCTCTCAGACTCTGTCCTTCTTCTCTCCCAAGTGAAGCTTTTGCACCACACTGGTGTCCCACGGCCCATGCATCTGAGCATGTGGTGGCGGTGGTGGGTGTGGGTGGGTGTCTCATGTCTCTACAAGGTGCCTATAGGGCTCTGATCTGAATTCCTCCTCAAGCAGGGGGCTTTAGCCTGGGTGTGGAGGAGGAGGCGTTCCAGACAAGTGGACACATACACTGTGGTCCCCTTTCAACTGGTGGCTTTCAACTGGTGGCCTGTGGATCACAGAGGCGCAAACATGGCAGAGATGGATACCCCAGGGAATGGAACTGATTAGAAGGATTAGCAGATGTGGCCTTATTGGAGGAAGTGTGATTTTTAGTGTGTCTGCAGGGACTGTGGATGTAGGACTAGAACAGTATAGCGATTTCTTTTTTTTTTTTCGAGACAGGCTTTCTCTGTATAGCCCTGGCTGTCCTGGAACTCACTCTGTAGACCAGGCTGTCCTGGAACTCAGAAATCCGCCTGCCTCTGCCTCCCAGGTGCTGGGATTTAAGGCTTGCGCCACCACTGCCTGCTCAGTATAGGGATTTCTGTAAGTGTTAGGCTGTGTCTCAGTACAGGGTTGTCTTGGTATGGGCATATGTCTCTGGTGTGTGGGGCTGTGACAGGTGTGGGTCTAAGTGTCGATATAGAGTCATGTTGAGGCGAAGGATAATGTCTGAATATAGGACTCTCATCAGGATAAGGGACTATGCTAAGTGTAGAATATGTCAGAGTGGTTACCACTCTAGAGATGATGGAACCTGGGAGAATGGAGTCTAAAGATGAGACTGACTAAAATCTCATGCAGTAACCAACTTTATTCAGAGCACCGGTCAATTTTTTACTCTGAGGGTTAAGAGGAGTCACATGAGTAAGGCATATAATCACAAAGGCAAACCGCACACAGCAAAAAACCCACAATTTTCCATAGAGGCATCTATAAACAACTAACAAAAGCCAGCTGGAATGAGTAACATGAAGGAAACTCACTGCTATCTACTAGGCCTGGGAGAGTCATGAAAGCACCTTCCAAGAGCAAATCCATAGTTCTGAAGAAACTGAGGTCACAAGACTCTTGTTTTAGTTTCTTGGGATTTTCTCACAAGCATTCAGAAATCTTCTGACATGACTTAGTTCTTGGACTGCATTCCGACACAGTGCTGTGTTGGATTCCCTCTGGGTGTTGTGCTGTGTCTTGGTTTAGGGATTGGCAAATGGTTTCTGCTGTGCCAGGACTGGTCACAGGCACAGAGCCAGGCCTTAAGGGAACACCAGGCCCAATTCCTCCCCTGAGCAGCAAGGTCAATCTGAAATGTGCTCCTCCTGGTATAGTTTGCCTCCCTATAAAGGTTCGGAGCTCTGGTATGACAAAATTTTCAGGCCACAGGAAGCCAGGAAGCCTTATGGGAGGACATGTCCAGGCAACAGATTTTTCAGAGACCTCCCTGCTGCCTAAAGTCACAGGAGGGTCTCAGCTGTGGATGGCCAGAGCAGGGACAAAGTCTCCTCAGAACTAGTGGACAGTGATGGCAACATGAAGGTATCCCAGAATTTCCTGCCCCTCAACCTGAGGTTGTAGCAAGGCTGAAAGCAATGGGTCCCACCACCCCCAGTCTGGGGCAGGTTCTACCAGGCTGGGTATAAAAATATCATTAAGTGTCCCTCCATGGGATCATAAAGCCCAACATGGAAGTAAGGCTATAGAAATACACATAAATTACTTGTTTCAGATAAAATAATATGACAAACAGCAGCAGCATCTTTCTTGAGTATTCACAGTTAAAAGGATTCAAGTGGAAGCTACTGTTTCCCAAAGATACTTGCTCAAAGTCATGATTTTAGGCCATCTTTAGAACACTGAATTCTTGACTTTAAGAACTGGGTCAGGTGCTGGAGTGCTGGGGAGATGGATCAAGGGATGAAGGGCTTGAAGACCTGAGTTTGGATTTCCAACATGTGTGTAAACCCAGGTGTGGTAGCATGTATATGTAACCCCAGTGCTGGGGGCTAGTATGAGACAGGGGAGTCTCGGGAGGCTCACCAGGCCAGTTAGCCTAACTACAGATTCAACAGGAGACCCTGTTGTGGATAGCCCTGGGGCTTTTTGTATTCTGCTAATTCTGCCCTCCTATGAGGGGCTTCAGACAAGGAGTGAGTTACACCTGTGACTTCTTGTGAACCAATCCCCCAATGAATAAAGGAGCCAATCGCTGGGCGTGGAGGAGGGACTTCCAGGTTTTAGAGAGGAAGCAGGAGGGAGTTGGGGGGGGGGGCTTTTGGAACGGGGACAGCCTGTAGGTAAGATGTAGCTAGTAGAGTCTCCTGGTATGGCAGATCTGCAAGGACTCGCCACCAGAGGAATCAGATTTAAATAAGGCTTACAAGATTAGGTTTTAGTTGTTGCACCCAGAGATTGAGTTACTGTTGTTTCTGAGCTAAGTTTGTCTTGCGTTTTCCTTCACGCAGCAGCTTGGCTGGGTTCCAGAGAGAAAGGTACAGCAGCAAAGTGTGGGTTTGCCTGATGTGCACCACAGAGGCCACGGGGGTATTGAAGCATGGTGCTGGCATGGTTGTGACCCGCCAGTGGGAACCTAGTGAGCTGGGTGGAGCTTAACTGGGTGGAGGCAGGAAGATCTCTGAATTCTTTTGCAAGGTTAAAAGTAAAGGTGTGCTTGCGGTCTCTTAATTATTAAAGGGGCTGGGGTCACGGGATACTGATTCATAGGATAATCAAAAGGGAACCTGAAGTAAATGACTGGATTGATATGTAAAATAAAAGAATGGGCTTATGATCTGCAGATGTGCTGTCCAGAGAATTTTTTAGAATAGCCAGAGAGTACTGCTTGGAGAACTGTCTCGAGCAGAACATAGAACTATCTAGAGATCTCCAGAAAAAAACAGATCAGAGAGAAAGAAAGCAGACCAGAGAGAAAGCAGGCTAGAAAGCTGTCTCAAGCACAGCATAGGCTGCCAGCTTCGAGTCACAATTTGACTTTTGAGTTGTTTTCGCTGCACCCAGACACCCCTTCCTCAGAACCCCTCTCCAAGCCGAGGCTAGTCCTTGGCAGTCACCAAGGTGAATCTTTTTTTTTAAGATTTATATATGCAAGGACACTATAGCTGTTTTTCAGACACACCAGAAGAGGACATCCGATCTTAATCCAGATGGTTATGAGCCACCATGTAGTTGCTGAGACTTGAACTCAGGATTTCTGGAAGAGCAGTCAGTGTTCTTAACCACTGAGCCAACTCTCTAGCTCTCGCTCCCAGCCCCACTATAGCTGTCTTCAGACACCCCAGAAGAAGGGGTCAGATCTCATTACGGATGGTTGTGAGCCATCATGTGGTTACAGGAATTTGAACTCACGACCTTCAGAAGAGCAGTCGGAGCTCTTAACCGCTGAACCGTCTCTCCAGCCCCACCAAGGTGAATCTTATCATAATTTTCAACTGAATTTTCTGCCCAGACAGCTGACCCCAGTTAGGCAGCCCATGGCCCTTCTGTTCTCCCTCTTCCTCATTCGCTGCCCAGGTTCTGGTGCTCATCTTGCACCTTGCCCAAAATTCTTCGCAGCATCCAGTGAATTATGCATAGTGTGCCCAGAGCTGCCCAGTTCTTCCATAGCACCAACAGCAGTGGGACACCTTGTGTCCTTGTCCCGGTTACTACCCTTCCTTCCCCATTGGTGGGAGTCAAGTGACCCACTCTAGGATGGGCAGAAAAGAAGCAGTAGAGGTGGGCGGTGCTCACAGAATAGTGGAGAGCTCATTTGGAAATAGTCCTCCGGATGACCTAGGTAAAGATCTCAAACCACTGTCATCCTGAGCTGGTGGCTAATACAACAATATCTTCATGGAAGAACTGTTGTGTTGAGGGAGGTTTGGTTATGGAAAGATGGCAGGCAGGTGCAGGTGGGGACCTAGAAAAGTCTGCAGATGCTCTAGGACTTTGAGCTGGAGAAACAGAAGGACCTTCCCTGGAGCAGCCTGAACCAAGACTAAGTCCCTGGTGTTTTGAGCAAGTTAGTGTGGTACTTCATTAGGACAGCCATAGGACACGGACACAAAGCTCCCAAAGGCCAGCTGGGGGCAATGTGCCTTCAAGGTATATAAGCATGACAATGTAATATAACTAGTGAGCAAAACAGGAGGCCTTATTCATGCTGAGTAACTCCCCTGGCCAGGCACAGGAGAAGGTGAGTACCAGAAGAGGGCATCAATTCCATTATAGATGGTTGTGAGCCACCATGTGGTTGCTAGGAATTGAACTCAGGACCTCTAGAAGAGCAGGCAGTGCTCTTAAGCGCTGAGCCATCTCTCCAGCCCCAACAACCACATCTTTTTTTTTTTTTTTTTTTTTTTTTTT
>CM052715.1:62725578-62748786 GCA_028551405.1 Uromys caudimaculatus
CAAGCTAGACATGAAAGATTTGGGTACAGCTCAGTAGTGTGATACAGACCAAATAAATGAGGTCTAAGCCTGCAACCTTTGACATCACAATAGTCTCAAAGATGCATTTCACGCTGCTAACTTTCTTCTGATCCTTCTTTTTTTTTTTTTTTTTTTTTTTTTTTTGGTTTTTCGAGACAGGGTTTCTCTGTGTAGCCCTGGCTGTCCTGGAACTCACTCTGTAGACCAGGCTGGCCTCGAACTCAGAAATCCACCTGCCTCTGCCTCCCAAGTGCTGGGATTAAAGGCGTGCGCCACCACTGCCCGGCTTTCTGATCCTTCTTTGATGGTTGCAGACACTCTCTTTGGAAGTGGATGCCCAGTGACCCTCATACAGAACATGAGACAGTACACAGACGGACAAACAGTCATGCTGGATGAGCCCCACACATGGGTTCCCAGAACAGTCTTCTTCCTGATATGAACTAATATATGAAGGGAGGGCAAGAGCTACAGGGAGGAACAGGAGGTCTGTGGGGGGCATCTCGTTCTGAGACGTTGAGATGCATGGGCAGCTGGAGTTCTGCTTTTATTAATTAATTCATTAATGCATTAATTTAGTAATTTATTTTTAACTGAATGGACTGAGCACACTGGCTGGTTCTGTGTCAACATTAACACAAGGTAGAACCATCAGTGAGGAAGGAGCCTCAGTTTAGGAACGACCTCCATGAGAACCAGCTGTAGGGCATTTTCTCAATTAGTGGTCAGTGGAAGAGGGCCCAGCCCACTGTGGGTGGTGCCATCCCGGGCCGGTGGTCTGGGTTCTATAAGAAAGAGGGCTGACAAAGCCAGGGGAAGCAAGCCAATAGGCAGCACTCCTCCATGGCCTCTGCGTCAGCTCGTGCCCCTAGGTTCCTACCGTTTTGAGTTCCTAAACAGGATATGGAAGCCAAATAAACCCTTTCCTCCTCACTTGGTTTTTGGTCACGGAGTTTCGTCACAGCCACAGAAACCTTACTAAGACACTGAATAGCTTCGTTATGTCTAAGCAGCTCATCAGTTTTCAAGATTTTGGGTCTCAGGACCCTTTACAATTGTAAGAAGTTACTGAGAATGGCCAACAACCTTTGTTTACGATGCTCTATGGGTGCTTGCTACACTGGAGAACAAATCTGAGAAAATTAAAAATGACACATTTTAAAAGTTATTTAACGCCAGGCAATGGTGGCGCACGCCTTTAATCCCAGCACTCAGAAGGCAGAGGCAAGCGGATTTCTGAGTTCAAGGCCAGTCTGGTCTACAGAGTGAGTTCCAGGACAGCCAGGGCTACACAGAGAAACCCTGTCTTGAAAAACCAAAAAAAAAAAAAGTTATTTAAACAGTAAGCCTACTACTAACTGAGGACACACATACTTTTCATGAAAAGAAAAAAAAAATGACCTTTTAAGGAAGTGTTGCAAGCAGTGGCCTTGTCTGTGTGTCTGCACGTTTCTGAGGACCAGCTCAGTGGAGGGACACGCTTCACTCCGCACTTGCTTCCTGTTGCTATTCTTGCTGATACACAAGAAACTGTGGCCTCACACGGATAAGAAACTGAGGAAGGGGAAATGTATTAATAGTCCTCAGGAAAGTATGGATCATTTTGCGCCTCTGTGCAGCCTAACAATGCAGTATCACATTACAATGCATCAGGGTCTGGCTGCTTAGCAGGCCTTCTCCCACGTGTGGTCTTACGACCTTGTATGCAGGCTGAGTGGTTGACACTAGGTCAAAACCCTGCACAGCACAGTACAGGGTGGCACCTGTAAAGCCATGACCACAAGAACAGACTTAAAGGTCTCCACACTGTCAAGTTCACACATTCCAGGCTCAACTACTCAAATTCTGTAAGGGTAAATTTTGCTCCCAGCACTGGGCATGACCAGCTGTCTGCTCTTTAGTGATTCACTTGTGAATTCTTAGAGATGTCTGCCAAAACCCTACACTTGAGCAGCTGCAGGCATTCTCTCACTTAGGAAGTACCCTAGGGAGGACTGCGCCTCAGCAGCCATTAGAGATCTGCTTGTGCTTCCCACCAAGGGCCAACATTTACAATGGTGTATTTTTACTCTTTTCCTTGTTCACCCAGGACGCTTTCAGGTAAATGAGGCACCGTATGTCTCAGTAAGCTTGGGCAGCAGTGGAATAAAGAGCCAGCTTTAACGCAGTCAAAATAGTTCTTGCCTGACAGAACCCTGAAAGGACCTATGGAGCCTCACAAAACTTTTGAGAAATCTGATTAGATGAGGCCTTATAGAAAAATGCAATTTATACTCTAAGAATCAAGAAAATGCTTCTAAGATTTTCCTAAAAAGCAAAAATCCTCAATGAGAAATCGTAAAAGTTTACCTACAGACAATCAGCCAAGCCACTTAAGGTTGAGGTAGAAGGCGTTACTCGTAGGAAGCAAACCCCATCACCTCATGTAGCCAGCGCTCCTCTGCAGCACGGCCTCCGTGTGTCTGTTCTGCTCCACAGAGACACCTGTCTTCCAGTACACTCGGCAGGCTGAGAAGTCTGAAGTCACAGAGACCTGAAATGGCCCCCAACCGCACGTCACATAGTATGCTGGAGATAGGAACTATAGCTTCTTCTGCCTCTTGCAACTTAAATCTGGTGATGCCAGCCAGAGAGCAGAGCAGTCATCGAGGGAAAGTCGGGTCACAGACACCCACGCTCACCTCTCTTCTCTCAGCTCAACCCATGTACCCACAGCACTGCTCACAGCCCCGTCTAGGAAAGATGGAGGGCCCCTCGCTATCTTTATAAAGACAAAGGCCCTGTGGGCGCCTCAGCACAGTCCTAAGGCGCTTCTAATGCTTTGTCTCATTACACTGCCTGACACTAGGTAGCCGCAGGTCCCTCACCCAGGTAGAGAAAATACTCTGCCTATGCACCCTGACCCACACTTAAACCAGATTTGGCACCTCTGCAGCCCCAAACCAAGACCTCAGGTGGAAGGGCTTCAGGCAAACCTAAGCTTGTGCCATCCTGCTCCCAATCTGACCTCTGCTCACCTTGGAGAGCTCCACATTCAGGTCATAGACCTCCTGGCTCACTTCAGGAGTGCACAGCAGTTCCGTCAGTGATTTGTAGAGAAGGCCGTTCAGGACTCTCAGGCGAATACTGTCTTCCTTCCTAGTCTTCTTTAGGGTGTTCTTCGTGAGGAACTCATACTTGGACGGCTTAGGAGTCAAGTGAGACCCCAGGGATGGACCTTCATACCAAAACTTCTTTCTATATCAAGAAAACAAAAATTAGATGGGGGGTGGGGTGGGCTGGAGAAACAGCTCAGTGGTTAACAACACTAGTTAGTCTTTCAGGGGACCTGGGTCAGTCCCAACAGTTCCAACACTCACATGCTGTCTCACAGTCACAGTTCCAAGGAATCTGACAAACTCTTCAGACCTCCACCGATGCCAGGCTTGCACACGATGCCCATGACATACACACGGGCAAAATACTCAACACATACATGAGTCTTTGTTTGTTTGTTTGTTTGCTTGCTTTTCTGGCCTTGAACTCAAGAGATTGCCTGCCTCTGCCTCCGAGTGTTGGGATTAAAGACATGCACCATCACCGCTTTAAAACTCAGGTACAAAGTCCGAGCGGTGGCTGTGCACACCTTTAAATCCAGCACTCAAGATAGAGAGGCAGGTGGATCTCTGTGAGTTAAAGGCCAGCCTGGTCTATAGAGTAAGTTCCAAGACAGCCAGAGCAGAGAAAGTGTCTTGAAAAACCACACACACACACACACACACACACACACACACACACACACACACACACACACACACGGGGGGGGGAGGGAGAGGGGGGGAGGGAGGGGGAGGGAGGGAGGGGGAGAGGGAGAGAGAGAGAGGGAGGGAGAGAGAGGGAAACTCAGACACATACACATAAAATGCATCTTTAAAAAGAGATGGGGGCTCCTTTAAAAAAAAATAGATGAGATAGCTATGATTAGTTTAAAAAAAGTTTTGCATAAACTACATCAAAAGGTGGTGACACTTCAAGCATAGGGTGCTTTCATTGGACACAGGGGCGTGTTATGGGACCCTAACATCTACTAACGTTTAGTGGACAACAACATGGCTGTGGGGAAGGGACAGAAGACACTTAACACAACCCTGTAATTTTGACTTGTGTCTCTCTACAGTGGAAGGACAGACAGGTCTTTAGATTTTATCTCCAATTTTCACGAAAGCGCTATGCCTCCTTGGTCATTCATGAAGGCAAAGGTTGATGGTTCTGGTGTGCTCCACTGAACACTCAGGAAACTGAGGGAAGCCTCACTTCTCACTGTTAGAACAGGGGTGAGTTCCAGGAGAGCAGGGAAAGAGGACAAATGCCCAGAGAAGTACAAAATGCTTGTAAGTAGCGGGACCAAAGGCCAAATACAACAATAAAAGTGAGCACACCCGGATCCCAGACCATGTTTCCTAGCACCTTCCAGTAACCTGGGCCCCTCATAAGAATGGCTGATTCTCAGGGTTGAAGAGGGCATCTGTAAGATGAGCTTAAGACATCTTCAAGTGCCAGAAAGTAAGAAATTGCTAAACATATGGGGTGTGTCGGGAGAACAAAGGGGTTGAGGGGGCTGCTGATGGCCAAAGATGGAACACTTTGAGCAAAATAAAACAATAACTGGTAACCACAAGTCCACACTGATGAATGAATTAATAAATGAAGGGGAACATCTCCTACAAAGAAGTCCAAATAATCCATGACCACAATTCTTCACCTCTTAAGGTCAGGGCCCACAACACACAGCAGCTTCCTACCAAAGATGACAAAAGGGACAGCTGACCCCAGAACAGTGATAGAAGACCCCTCGATAAGACAGGATAAAATGGTAGGAAGCTCATGACTATATACACGGATAAGATGGATAAAATGGTGCTTTTCCTCTGTTACTTTCTCCCCAAGTCCACAACCCACATATAACCATGAAGAAAAATATCGAATTCCAGTAGTGTGCAACCACACAACCTCCAACCAGGATTCTCCAGAACAGTTACAGCTGTCAAACAGGGAAAGACTGACCACAGCTACCATGTCTGGATAGGAAAAGACATTAAATTCTGATAGAGAATCTTAGGCCAGTCTCAGAACTATGCACTTCTTCATAAATCTAAAACCACCTGTAAAATCATTTGTTAAAACAACACACACACACCCAAATATAAACTGGCTTACCACACTTTTAGATTAAAAAAAAAAAAAAATTCTTGTCTTGTTTTTGGAGACAGAGCTTCCCTGCTTAGCCCTGACTATCCTGGAACTCATGCTGTAGACCAAACTGGCCTCTGCCTCCCGAGTGCTGCGATTAAAGGTCTATGTGGCCACTGCCTGGCGAAATCAAAGTATCTTATATCTTTATTACTAAAAATACCTAATTAGGACAAATTTTATGCGCTGTGAGGTTTCAGGAGGGTTAACACTGTACAAAAATAAACTTTTTTTTTTTTTTTTGGTTTTTCGAAACAGGGTTTCTCTGTATAGCCCTGGCTGTCCTGGAACTCACTCTGTAGACCAGGCAGGCCTCGAACTCAGAAATCCGCCTGCCTCTGCCTCCCAAGAGCTGGGATTAAAAGCGTGCGCCACCACTGCCCGGCCCAAAAATAAAGTGTGAAGGGAACGTGGAAATTGTCAAAGGTCAAACTGCAGGTGATCACAGACATCTGTCCCCATGGTCTCGGTCCAACCCCTCCTGGACATCCGTTCCCTGTAGAAACCACCTCCATCCAACCGTGCACCAGGCGACCAGGCCCGCAGCGGACCCTGATCGGTGCATACCTGGTTTTCGACGCAAATTTCTTGAGCAAATTCTTGGTGCCCCAGGAGGCGACAGAAGTGTGCAGGGCCGGCGCGCGGCCAGGAAGAAGCGCGGCCCTGTGGCTGCCCCGCAGAGCTTGCAGCCCCGCGCAGGAGCCTCTCAGCCCTGCGACGCCGGCCCACATGCCTCGGAGCGCGGGGCCCGCAAGCCCGAGTGGGCACAGGACAGACCGGCGTGGAAGCCCTAGAGGACCAAATTAACGACCCGGCAGCAGGAAGCCCGGGGCCACGTGTGGGCGGGGCTAACCCGGCATGTGGGCGGGGCTGTGGCGCAGAGTTATGACTGTTGTGGGCGGGGCGCCAACTGTGGGCAGTGTAGCTAGGGCCCCAAACCATCCATATTTATTTTTAGCCGTACAGTTATTTTATTATTTACTTATGTAAATGCGTGTGTGTGACATCCGCGCGTAAAAGCACGAGTCTCCGGAAGCCAGACGAGCTTGGCATCCCCTGGAGCCGGAGCTAGAGAGTTGAGAACTGCCTGATGGACTCCTGGAAACTCAGCGCTCCCCCGGACGAGCAGCCAAGTGCCCTTAACAGTTTAGCCATCTCTTCAGCCCCACCCAGCCTATTTAAAGCAAGGTCTTGGCGCCCATACTGTAGTGTGCGTTTCAAAAAGCTAGAAGGGTTTTTTGATCGTTTCACCACTAAAGAGGAAACAAATGTTTGAGGAGACAGTTAAGCTTACTTAACATGTCTGAAACACGCAATGCACCGGGTATTTAAACGGTGTGTGGTGGTCATCGATACAATACTGTCTCTGGTTTGATGTTTTAGTTTTAAGATTATTTAAAAGTGAAAAACCAGAGTAGAACGCAGACAAAGAATTAAGGCTCTGCATCCAAGCACTTTGGAGATGGGCCTACTCCACTGCCGGCAGTCTCCCGAGGGCTCTGTTGTCTTCATGACTATCGTTAGTTTTCCTACTCTACCTTTTCCCTGTAGTATTTCCACACCTCAACTCAAATAAGCAGCCGTTTCATTACTGGGGAGAAAATTTAGTACACGGACGTAACATATCAGATTTTAACAAGATGGAAGATGACACCGTCCACCAGGAAATCAGCTAAAAACTAAGCACAGCGTTTTCATTTAAAGCTGCTGTCTGCAGGCAGAGCTTTTGAGGTCCGTTTTCCCATATTAGCCAGTGGACCTGTTGCATGACATCACATTGAAAATCAACCACGGAGCCGGGCAGTGGTGGCACACGCCTTTAATCCCAGCACTTGGGAGGCAGAGGCAGGTGGATTTCTGAGTTCGAGGCCAGCCTGGTCTACAGAGCGAGTTCCAGGACAGCCAGGGCTACACAGAGAAACCCTGTCTCGAAAAAAAAAAAAAAAGAAAGAAAGAAAGAAAGAAAGAAAGAAAGAAAGAAAGAAAGAAAGAAAGAAAGAAAGAAAGAAAGAAAGAAAGAGAAAGAAAGAAAAACAACCACGGTACACACCTAGGAACGGGGTCACTGGCTTTGTCTTACTTGTAGCGTTTGAATCCACTGGGAAAGACAGACCAAATTCAAATTTTGATTAAATGAATTTATTCTTACCGTTGGCAGAAGGACAGCAGTCTTAGAGCCACACAGCATGCTGTATAGAAGTGGGGTTAAGGTGGGGTTTTAAAGACAGACCTCAGAAAGATGTGCTTTACAGCCATACGTGGCATCCACAGCTGGCCAGGAAAACTATTTTGCTCTCCTCGGTTGTTTTTTTCTTTCCCGCTATGTAGTAATAAAACGACCATTTCATTGGGCAGTGATGGCACAGGCCTTTAACCCCAGCATGCAGGAGGCAGAGGCATGTGGATCTCTGAGTTTGAAGCCAGCCTTGTCTGTGGTGCAAGTTCCAGGACAGCCAGGGCTACACAGAGAAATCCTGTCTCAAAACAAACAAACAAACACCATTACATCCCTTCCCCACATCGACAAACGGGCTTTACAGAGGCAAGGGCAGCTGCCAATGCCTCACAGCCCATTAGCCTATTCTTCTCACTGCAGTCCACTAGGAGCTCCCCGGTATTCCAGAGAAATAGGTCTTAAGGGGTGCCTGGCTCCATAGTAAGTGTCTTTAGCCGTCACGGGGGACCTGTGCAAATTATTACTCAGGTCTGAGCACTCTAATGACTGAAATAGAGCACTTCATTTCTGGGCAGGCAGAAACACAGTGCCATCTAGTTAGGGCTGGCTGTTACATCCCCACAGTCCAAACTAATCTGGAATACCCCCCCCCCAAAAAAATCGTAGCCAGATGTATCAACATTTGTCCACAGTAACATATGGTAGACAGACAAGTGTTAGTTCTGTGGGAGAGGCCTATCGCCCTTTGTGCTGGCTCATTTGTACAATCCCAGTTGCTGGAAAACTGAGGTAAGAGGATTCCTTTAAGGGCCACCCTGAGCTACAGACTAAGATCTCAAAAAAAAAAAAAAAGAGAAAATCCTTTGCAAATCTTAATAGTTTATTCTGTGATGAAACTAAATTGTATTGTAGGCATGTTGGTGTATGTTATAACTCTTCCATAAAATATACCACATGGATATTGGTAATCAACTTTATTGGGAGTTTGAGATAAAGTTTCAGTGTCAAGATATTATACCAGAGGAAAAAATGAGTGGAAAATGGATTTAGCTAGAGTCTACACTAAATTGTTCCATCTAAACTCACCATCTAATATAAATACCATGAGATCAAAAGATAACTTTTGATCAAACTTGCTCAAAAGTACGAAAATAAATTCGGGACAAGGTGACATGACACACACCTGTGGTCCTCTTGGGAAAGGAGGGTCTGAGGCTTTGCTTTATAACAGGCATGTAGGTTCTGCTTTTGCTAAAATGCGCTAATGTGTCTCCTGGGCCCACAAAGTAGCAAAAAGCAGGATGAAGGCCTGGCATCTCTCTCTTCACTTTACATTTTTCCTTTCTCTCTTTTGTCTTAAAACTGTGGGCCAGGCTCCTGCCTAACTCTGTATGTAAGCACATGGGTCACTCAAAGAGTGACCATCTAAAAGTCAGTGAGACTTAGCCTGCCATCCTCCTTCAAGACTGAAGTGCAAAATAAGAGGAATCAAGGCATTTTACTGTCAATATTTTAAGTGGCCTATTCCAGCCCCCCTCCCCCGAAAGTCACCTGAAAGACTCGAGTCATTGTCCTAAGCGTGATGGTGAAAATAGCACAGGTAGCAATAACATCGATAACAGGACTCCAGGAGTCTGCAAAGCAGCTGTTGTAACACACTATGCCAGAAACAGATGGGGAGGCTGTGTCTTCCCACACTGCTGGAATTGACTAACAAACAATAGACCCACAGCTATGTTGGTGTTGGTGTTGACTCTTTTTTTTTTTTGGTTTTTCAAGACAGGGTTTCTCTGTGTAGCCCTGGCTGTCCTGGAACTCTCTCTGTAGATCAGGCTGGCCTCGAACTCAGAAATCCGCCTGCCTCTGCCTCCCAAGTGTTGGGATTAAAGGCGTGTGCTACCACTGCCCGGCTGGTGTTGACTCTACCAAGCATTCTTGTTTCCTATTGCTTATTGGCAAACACAGGCATTTACTCTAACCTTAATAGTATTAACTCTTCGATGACACATTAAACCACACACATATGCTTGCATGCATGTGTGCATGTGTGTGTAGGTTAACAAAGGCTACAAAAGTTTTAAAGAGGCCCCAGAGTTCAACCAGGCCTTACTGGAGACAGAAGTGGATAGCTAATGCAGATAGGGAGAGTCACTGCAGGTGTTTAGAAGATATAAGAACCCCAGTTGTAGATCTGCTGGAATTTCAGAGCTGAGCTGCAGGATCTCAGGTATGAAAGTTAGAGCTGATCTGAAGATTAGAGCTAAGCCCCAGAGACACTGGACTGTGGAAGACAAGACGCAGAATTATAGAGGCAAAGTGCAAGACTAGTGACCAGACAGACGTGCAGAATGACGGAGGACCACAGTTGGAGTGGGTCTCATCAAGCAACGACATTCATGCTGTGCTGAAGGTGCCACAGGCAGCTGAAGTTCTCTGCCTTTTGACACCTCGATGAATGGGTCTTCCAGTGACATATTGTCGGGGCTGTAACCATTGCTATCATGGTTGCAGGTGTCCTTTTTTGTTGTGGGGTTCGATTCAGGGGTATTGCACGCTACTTCTTGGGCCTGGGTTTTTTGAGACTGTTTTAATATGCCACTGTGCCCATGTTACCCATTTACTTTGATAACTTTGCATCTGATTTCTTTTTTAGTTATAGAAATGTTACTTATTAGTCTTTGCTTTATAGTTGGTGCCAGATAGTTTTTGGTATCTTTGAGCACAACAAATAAGATGAAAAGTCCATTCTGACTTTCTTTATTTGCACTCAGAATGGCGTCATCTGGGGCAAACCACAGCCTTACTCACTGTTTTACACAAGATGAAGGAGTTTAGAGGCAAATCACCACCCTACACAATACGAGGTATGTAACAAGTGGGGAGTATTTGGGTCTTGGCCCTGCTTTGAAGCACTTGCTAACAATTCTGGGCCAGGGATTGGACTTGGGCATCCCTCTGCAGAGGTGCCGGGCCTCCAAGAAAACTAGGCAGACTTGAGAAAGCAGCTAGGCATGACCATATACAGGGGATGGGGACACCAAGAAAACAAGGTTCCCTAAATCAACACAAGCAAAGCTCATATACACTCAAGACACTGAGGCAGCATGCACAGCACCTGCACAGGCCTGCGTCTGCGCCAGGTCCTCTGCATGGATATTATGGCATGCTTCCAGGTTGGTGTTCTTATGGGATTCCCGGGTGTGTAAACAAGTGAGTCTCTCATCTTGTGCCTTCTCTTGGGATCTGTTCCATCAGGTCCGGCTTCAATGTGACTGTTTTTGTTTTATCTTATGTTTTATTTTGTTACATATTATCTCCTAGAAGCCCGTTCTTTTCTTTTCTTCCTTTTTTTTTTTTTTTTTGGTTTTTTGAGACAGGGCTTCTCTGTGTAGCCCTGGCTGTCCTGGAACTCACTCTGTAGACCAGGCTGGCCTCGAACTCAGAAATCTGCCTGCCTCTGCCTCCCAAGTGCTGGGATTAAAGGCGTGTGCCACCACTGCCCGGTCCGTTCTTTTCTAATAAGAGATAGAAAGAAGAAAGGGCATAAATCCTGATGGGAGAGAGGTGAAGAGGAAAAGGGAAGAATAAAGAGAGAAGAAACTGTAATCAGGATATAGATGTGAGAAAAGGATCTATTTTTAATAAAGGGGGAGGAACCTAAATGCCAAATGGAGAAATAGTACAGCGTGGTATATCTGTGTAATGATATTAAAAGGCAATAAGAGGAAATACTGATGTATAAAACTTTATAACATAATGTAATCAAGACTTGATAAACCAGTGTCTTATGGTTTTACTGCTGTGAACAGACACCATGACCAAGGCAACATTTAATTGGGGCTGGTTTACATGTTCACAGGTTCAGTTCACTACCATCAAGGCAGGAGCATGGCAGCATCCAGGCAGGCATGGTGCAGGAGGAGCTGAGAGTTCTACATCTTCATCTGAAGGCTGCTAGTGGAAGACTGACTTCCAGGCAGCTAGGGTGAGGGTCTTGAAGCCCACACCCACAGTGACACACCTACTCCAACAAGGCCACACCTCAAAATAGTGTCATTCCCTGGGCCAAGCTTAAACAAACCATCACAACCAGCTAGGCAGTTCTATATATAATTCCATAGACATTGAAATGTCTAAAATAGGTCGATCTACAAGCAGAATATAGATTGGTGATTGCCATAAGCTGCAGGCATAAGGAAATGGGAAACAATTACTTCTTCTCAGAGTGACCTTTTCCCTAAAATTTGATTGTAGTCTCAGTTCCAGTTTTCTGACCCTACCTACATGATATTTAGAGTATATGTACAGTATATGTCAATAAATAATATTTTTATTAAAATATTTTAAAATTATTTTTATTTATTTTTGAGACAGGATCTTATATGTATCTCGGACTAGCCTCAAACATACTATGTAGCACAAGGATAAACTTGAACTTAAGAAAAAAGATTTATTTTATGTGTATGTATGTTTTGCCTGCATGTATGTGTAAGTGCATTGTTTTGTGCCTTGTGCCTGGAAAGATCAGAAGAGGGTGCTGAATGCCCTGGAACTGGAGTTATGGGCCTTTGTCTGCTGACATATGGATGCTGGAAATCAAATCTGGGTCTTGTTTTATTGTGTGCATTGGTGTTTTGCCTGCATGCATGTCTGTGTAAGGGTATCAGATCTCGGAATTACAGTTTCAAGCCACCATGTGGGTACTGGGAATTGAATCCGGGTCCTCTGGAACTGCGGAGCCAACTCTCTCCCTCAGAACTTGGGTCTTCATGAAGAGCCACAATGCTTTTCATTTTGGAGTCATATCTCCAGCAGCTGCTTTTTAATTTCTAATTTTTATCAGGAGGTGGATAGAGGTGATGGTTGTACAATGCTTGTACTTAATGCCAGTAAATGGTTAAAGTGGCAAACTTACACACACACACACACACACACACACACACACACACACACACACACACGGGGGGGGGGGGAATGATGGTTCAGGAACACTGCAACATGGTCTTGTAGGGAGGAAAATGTGTTCAACTACCAACTGTGGAACATTATGGGGGAAGAGGGACAGATTTGTGAAAGAGAAATTAGGAAGATAATGGTTGAAGTCAAGGTGATCTGTCCTCTGGGGTAAGGTACAGGTCCAAAAATTTGATTATATCCAAGAGTGTCTGGTGACGCTGAAAGATATTTTACATAAGAATGCATAAATAGGCCTATGGAAAATATCAGGAACATGGATGAAGTTTGGCCAAAGACTTGTCATATTTCTCAGCACAATGAAAAAATAAATAAAAATAGAGACAACACTAGACGCGTTACGAGATGGGGACGCTTGGATCTCGACCATGCTTTGGAGCACTTGCTAACGAGGCTGGGCCCGAGATTAGACTCGGGCATCCTTCGGCAGAGGCACCGAGCCGCCAAGAAGGCGAGCACGATGCACTCGGGGACTGCTCGCTCGATCCGGTGCAGCCGGCCGCGGATGCTCAGCCCCAGCTTGTTTGGCAGCGACCACGGGCCCAAGAAGGCGACAGCGTCCTCCCCGCGCATGCGCGTGACGTCAGCGTGCGCCTGCGCAGCAGTGTTGAAAAGCGTCAGCGCTTGACGGCGCGGGAGGCGCCGGTGCTGGGTGGAGTACACGGTGGTCGGGCCGCGTGGGCTCACACGAGGTTAGAGGTCGTCTGGTGTGGCTCCGTGGGGCAGGAGCCGTCAGGGTATGGCCCCTGCGGAGGTGGAGATTCGGGGTTGTGGTTCCGGTGCGAGACGAGGCCCGGTTTGGGCATCGGGCCCGGGGCGGGCAGCGGAGGTTTGGGGTGCGGTGGCCTGTGGGTTTGCAGTGGGGCCTTAGGCACAGAGTCTGGGGTGCAGGCCGGGTTCTTGGGGTTCGGATGGGGTCTCGACCTCAGCCCTTTCCACCCACAGGTAGCTCGCGGCGTCCGGCCGCGCAGGCGCGCTCAAGATGTCGTACATGCTTCCGCATCTGCACAATGGCTGGCAGGTAGACCAGGCCATCCTTTCGGAGGAGGACCGCGTGGTCGTCATTCGCTTCGGACACGACTGGGACCCCACTTGCATGAAGATGGACGAGGTTCTGTACAGCATCGCCGAAAAGGTAACGCATGTGCAGTGTTCGCCCTTGCTGGGCCCCGCAGGGCGGTTTGGACGCGAGATTCAAGCCTGTGTCCTGTGTTCCATACAAACCATTGACCCACAGAAAGAGAGACGGGGTTCATGAACTCGTATGGGGAAGGTTTGTGCCAGAAATGGTTAGAATTTCTTAAAATTTGGAGAAATTTATGTTCTTCCTCCTAAAATAAGCGACTCATTGTGATAAATCTTGTTTTTGTGATTACGGAAGCGGATTGTCCTGAGATAGGTCTTGTATATAATCAGAAGGGCCTTGAACTCGCTGCCTCCGTCTCTTAGCGTTCTAGGATTACAGGGCACCACTGTGGACCGTGTTTTTAAAAGATTTTACTAGGGCCAGGAGTGGAGTGGCGACATATGCATTTAATCCTAGCACTCTAGAAGCTGAGACAGACTGATCTTTTTGAGTTCCAGGCCAGTCAGAACTATATAAGACCTAGTCTCAAAAACAAAACAAAACCAGTTATTGTATCGTGTGTGTATAGTGAACAGAATGACTTTGCAAGCTTTGTTGGGCATGTTGGAGCTTACTTAAGCAGCTTAGTTTAACAATATTGGCCTTTCTTGATACCTTTCGAATTTATTGTACTTATGAAGCAGAACTTCTAGGTTAATACCATGGTAAACTTTTTAGCGCTCCCCCTCCCCTTAAGGTGAGAGGGAAAAGGGATTCACTGTGTAGCCCAGGCAGACCTTGAACATTCATTCTTTTTTTTTTTTTTTTAAGATTTATTTATTTATTATATATAACTACACTGTCACACCAGAAGAGGGCATCAGATCCCACTACAGGTGGTTGTGAGCCACCATGTGGTTGCTGGGATTTGAACTCATGACCTCTGGAAGAGCAGTCAGTGCTCTTAACCACTAAGCCATCCCTCCAGCCCCTTGACATTCTTTCAATCTCCCTGCCTCCTCACAAGTCCCGGGATGATTGGCGTACACCTCTAAGCACTTTGTAAGTTACTTGATTTGTAGCTAGCAGTTAGGAGAAAGCAGAGTGTGTTTGGGTAGAACTGGTGGTGTTAATTTTCCATATGTATAAGCTGGCTGGCAGTACTTATTTTCTGACAACAGAAGTGCAATTGTCAGGCACTGTTAACGTGGTTAGGAGGTTCATTCTCCTTCTGTGAATTCCTCTTCACACTTTTAGCATGACTTAGTTTCTTTTTTTATGATTGTAACAATAGGGCAAATGGCAAAGGCAGTAATATTTAATGGTACTATTCCATAAATGACTTGAATATTCTTTTATTTTCTTTATTATTTATTTATTTGGGACAGGACCTCCCCACATAGCTCTGGAACTTGTGAAGACCAGGCCTACATATCTTTAGACCTCACAGACAAATCTACCTGCCCCTGCCTCCACCTTCCAGTGCTAGCTAGTATAAAAGGCGTTTGCCACCATGCCTAGCCTGAAAGCTTGTTGTAAAGAAGAGTTAACACTGATAGAAATGCTGAAACTATTTTCCCTCTCACCAATGCTAACATTCGTTGACTTAAAGTAGTTCTTATCTTTCAAATGACTTCTTTCACAGGGTTGTCACTATATTTACTTGACAAGTAAGTGAAGCTAGGGTCTTGGACATTCTAGTCAGGTTCTCTGCCACTGAACCACAATCACCACACCAAAGAGATTCTCTGGGGTAAGACACGGGGACGTGTATGTGAAGGAAAAGCAACATGCTTTGGCTTTGTGCTGGTTGGTTGGCTGGTGGCTTTCTGCTTTCATGTTTAGGAGAGAACAGTGGAGGACAGTTCTGACATCCAGTTATCACAGGTGTTTTTGGGAGTGCTTCTGCAGTGAACACGGTTGGTCTAGGCTGAGGCCCAGAAATCCTTACTAAAGAGGCCTCCAGGGAATTCAGGAGCTCCTCAGTGGAGATTAGCTTCTGAGCAACAGTACTTCTCAGCCAGCCCAGCCCTATTCCTCTTGGACTCCAGGACAGTGAAGGCCTGAGGGTGTGGCTGGCGGCATCACTTCTCTCTCACACAGGCTATCCTGCCAGTCAGGCTAGAGGTACAAATGAGGTGATTGGGTCCCTCAGACAGAGGCAAACCCTGAGATTCATGGAAGCATCACTGTAAGCAGGGCCCTGGTTGAGTCGGCTTTAGTTAAGGACAGCTGTGCTTTAATTATTTTGACCTGAAGGTGGTTTGAGCAGCTGCAGGTGGGGTTTCCTGTCAGGATGGCCGTGTCTAAGGCCCTTGGCTCTTCCCAGCTAAACAGAACGTAAGCTTTTCCCATGCTGTTCTCTTGTTTTCTCACTGCTGCATCAGGTGAAGACAGCGCCTGCCATCCCACTTATTAGACATATGCTGTATGGTATTGGGTTTCTTAGTCTCCTTTGAAAATATTTTCTTTAGTCTTTTAAGTTGCTTTTTTCTTTTGTCCAAAAAAATGTGATTGCATTCTTAATGAGCTCCCTTCCTGCCCCTCTTAATACCTTTGTGGTGCTGGCGTGCTAGGCGGGTGTCCTACGCCCCTCCTCAGCCACTCTTCACCTCCTCATTCACTGAGGCAGGGTCTTTCCTCTTCTATATCTTGATAAACTTTTTTAGTATAGTTATTAAAAATGTAAGTTTGAAATACATTAAAATCACTATTTTCTACTTTCTTAGTATAATGGCAAAATATACATTCATAATTTTGAAAACTCCAGGGAACACTCACCATAAATTTTTGAAATTTAAGATTTTAGTATAAAGAACAGTATAACTATTTAAAAATCTCCCTCCGCAGAAATGGAAGATAGTGGGGGATCTTCCTCATCTTGTATGAGCCCTGTTTGGATATCCCAGCTGCTTTAAAGTGAGTAAAAGTCGTGTGTGTTCAGGCTGGACTTGAGTGGCCCTGTTCTCCTAGAATATGTTGCTTTAGCCGTGTGCTGCTTCCTTTTGGAGTGCGCACCTCCAGTGATGCTGGAGTTACTGAGCTCAATACTTGAGGAGGGAACACAGAGACTTAAGATTAGAGCTTACTGAGTAAATTCTCTGTAAAGTGATGTCATGCAATTTTGTAGAAAGATTATTTCATGTACCTGTGATCTCTCTTCCCATGGGGTAGGAATATATTTTGTCACAAAAGTGCTTTTAGAGATCAGTATTCCTTTACTACTGTGACATGCAGAAATGGTGAGAGTGTTTTGTAGACTAAAAAGCATATACAAATGGCATTTATTATCTTCAGGGATATATTGAAAGAAGCATATTGTGGCTGGTGAGGTGGCTCACCCGATGGAGGCATTGCCACAGACTCCTCATCAAAGTCAAGGGAAGAACCAATTCCTTCCTTCTCTGACCTCCACACATGTGTGATAGCACGTATGTTCCACATGTACACACGTTATGCATACGAATACATGACAAAATTTTAGAAAACTATATAAGACAAATAATGTTTATAGGGATTTTAAAGACTAATAGGGAGCCTGTCTTGTACAAGGCGGTACGGATTGTACCATTTGGGTTAGAAGGCATGCTGCCTATGCTTTCTGAAGTTCCATAGCTGTGGGAAGTAAGCTAACTGGGCAGTATTTTTCCATTTCATTTAAGAGTTTCAAAATAGTTATTGGAGGAAGAAAGTAGTGCACATCCACTTTAATCTCAGTTTTATATACAACAGGTGGAAATTTTAGTGAACTGAAAATTGCTAAATGGATGGACAGTGACAGGAGAAACCGTGTTGCTGCTCTGTATCTTACCTACATGGAGGCATGAGCCCGAGTCCAGGCAGCCCCTCTTTGAGATACTTTGCACACACAGCTGGTGCAGATAGAATCCAAGAAGGCCTGGAAGTTAGCCGGGGGCCGGGGAGGTCGGATGCTGCGCCAGTACCTTCCCCGCTAACGGCTGCGCTGTGTGTATCCCCATCCTCACTAGAAGGACTGAGGTCTTTGCCAAGACTGCAAGGTCTTGTTGGATAAGAGCATCTCAAAGCATGAGTACAAAATTAAGGCCATGTAGTTACAGTAAGGCTGTTTAACAGGACTATCTGATAATCCATACTCTTCAGAGATACATTTGTAATGACAGTGCTGTGTTTCTTGAGTTTTGAAATACACCTTTGTGTCAATTCCTCGAGGCAAACGGTGCTGGTGTCGCTTGTGCTCTGTGGCATCCTCTCTGATTCTCCGGAGTCTGACAGGCCTATCTGCCGCCAATATGAACATCCGCCGGGCTCGGCCAGATGACCTGATGAACATGCAGCACTGCAACCTGCTCTGCCTGCCCGAGAACTACCAGATGAAATACTATTTCTATCATGGCCTCTCTTGGCCCCAGCTCTCCTACATCGCTGAGGATGAGGATGGGAAGATCGTGGGTTATGTCCTGGCCAAAATGGAAGAGGACCCCGATGATGTCCCTCATGGGCACATCACCTCGCTGGCTGTGAAGCGCTCGCACCGGCGCCTTGGCCTGGCCCAGAAGCTGATGGACCAGGCCTCCCGGGCCATGATCGAGAACTTCAGTGCTAAGTATGTGTCCCTGCATGTCAGGAAGAGCAACCGAGCAGCCCTGCACCTTTACTCTAACACCCTGAACTTCCAGGTCAGTGAGGTGGAGCCCAAGTACTATGCAGATGGAGAAGATGCGTATGCTATGAAGCGCGATCTCTCGCAGATGGCAGATGAGCTGAGACGGCAGCTGGTGCTGAAGAAAGGCAGATACGTGGTTCTGGGTTCCAAGGAGAATCAGGGCAGCACACTTCCTGGTTCTGAAGAGGCCTGTCAGCAGGAGAACCTGGCCGGAGGTGACAGTGGCAGTGACAGCAAAGACAGCACTGATGTCCAAGACAGCTTGCAAACCTTGGGGTCCACCTCCTAGAGCCTCCCTGAGCACTACAGGTCCTTGTATTTTAGCCACATTGTTCTTGGGAACCTTGCTTTGCAGGCCTGCTCTGGGCTCATCTCCCAGTGACCTGAATGGCTCCTTTCAAAGCTTAGCAGCAACCTTCTGCTTAACCTGTGTGATCATGGAGGCACACCTGGACACAGAACCTGCTGGGCAGGGGTCAAGGAAGCCTGCGGACTGCTGTGCAGCCCCTTTCTTGGCTTCTTCATGCTGCCATCAGCTACTGTTCAGTACTGTACTGACTGTGTATCCTGCAGGTTTCTGCCTGGAATGCCAAACAGGAAGTGGGGACAACTCGAGAAGATCCCCAGCTTTCAGCCTTTGCCATTACTTATCTGGGTTTTTTTTCTTGGAGTAGACAGAATCATCAAGTTAATCCTCATGCCCTCTCCCCTGTGGGGGAGGTTCCCACTCTTGCTCTGTGTGGAAACTGCCCGTGCCCTGCCCTCCCTCTTTGAAGAACGTTCCCTTTCCCAAGGGAGAGGGTGACAAGTGTTGGACTAATGCAAGCCGAGTTTGTAGATCTAAGGAAAGAACAACAGAAATTAAATTGCAATCTCTAACCTGAAAAAATAAAAATATGAAAAGGAGTACACGTTTGTTGTGGGAATTCATTGGTCAGTCCTTACCTGGTGCTTTGGGTTTAGTCTCGAGGGCACCTCTGTGGAGGTGACACGTTCTACCTTATGGGGCGTCGGGTTGAGCTGAAGAGTTATAAAACAGCCAAGGTTTTCATTTTGAGAGGACATGATTTCTCTTACCAGTTTCTGTATGTGGGGAACTGGAGAGTCTAGTTGGCTGTAAATAATCAAAATAATCCCCATTCTGACCTTCTGTTGGATTGATAGTTAATTCAGAGAAGGCAGACTAGTCTTTCCATTATTAATAATTTTAATTTTAACTTTGTTGTAATGCATATGAAATGAGTATTTCTGCTTTATGACACTTAAGATGTTGACAGGCCTTAAAAAATGGGCAGATTAAGCCCGTGGTGAGGCACCCCTTTGATCACAGCTCTCTGGAACTAGAGGCAGGCAGATCTTGAGTTCCAAGCTAGTCTGATCTACGCAGCAAGTCCTAGGCCTGCTGGGACTATAAGGATCTTGTCTTAGCAAAACTCTTGCCAGGAAACTGGGTCTCTGGTTTGTGATGTTTCCACCTTAGCCCCCTGCCTAAGCGCTCTCTAGGAAGAACAGCACACGACCTTTCATCCACAGAATAGTGAAGGCTGCAGGACACTTCTTCCCTAACCACCTAATATCACTTCCCGTCTTGTCTGCCGGGGACTTCCTCTCTTGGTGTTTTCCATGTGTAATACCCTTCCTCAGAGCTTTGTAAGCTGCTTCTCCCCTGTTTGGCCCAGGAGTCAGCCACAGAGCTTTGTAGTCTTGTCTGACTTAAGTTTTCAGGGACCTCAACACAGGTGTCTTCTTACTGATTGGGTGTTGGAGTCTGAGCTCCCAATGTGGGTCTCACACACGCTAAGCATGGACTGTGTCACTGGTAGGTTTCTGAGCCTACATTTCCTGTGTGCCGTGACTACTAGCCCTCTCATGCTTTCCCCTGTAAAGGGCTTCTGCACTAACAGTGAAGTCCCAGCATCAACACCTGTGCCTGGGGCTGCTTGGAAGCAAATGGTGGCCATGAGGTGGTCTTCCCCAGCCCAGCCTCAAGTTCTTCCCAAGCAGTACATAACAACCATTGTCAGGTGCTTTTCTCGGATACCTACTAAGCCTGGCCTGTGTTGAGGGCCTTGCAAATAGGTGCTCCAAGAATAGATTCCTAACTCTGCTTTCTCATCCAGAAGCTAGCTAATGGGACTTGACTGCTGTCTGTCTATCTGTCTCTCTCTCTCTCTCTTCCTTCCTTCCTTCCTTCTTTCTTTTTTTCTCTCTTTCTTTTTCTTTCTTTCTTTTGTTTTGAGACAAGAGTTTCTTTGCATAGCCTACCCTGGAACTTACTTTGTGGACCAGGTTGGCCTCCAACTCAGAGATCTGCCTGCCTCTGCCTCCCAGTGCTGGGATTAAAGGTGGTGCCACCACTGCCCATCTATGTCTGTCTTTATAGGTGGGGCTCTCCACTGAATGACTCCCACCCTCCACAGTTCTGCCTCTACATCAGGCAAAACAGTTTCTTCATGACTCAGCTCAGGAATTCTCATCCAGAGGCATCTGGGGCAGACCTGGGTGCAGTTTGGGTTCTGCTGTTTCTCCTGGGGCTTTGAACCCTAAATTCTTGGTATGTGAAACACTAACAAAGTCTCAGACTGTTGAAAGAGTTAGAATTCGTGATCAAGAACTTCCTTGCATGTGGTAGGTTCTTAGACACTTTGCGGCAGTCTGCCCTGAGATGTTTCTGTAAGGCCTTACAGGATGTGCATCTGACATGGAGTCCTTGTCTAATGATGATGGGCCAGACTGAGCTCGCAGACAGGAGAAACCTTTGCATCTTCAAGCAGGTTGGTGTTTATCGAGGTGTGCTCCCTGCTAGCTAGATGCCTCCATATTTAAATGGTTGTGCGGTTAGTATGTAACTAGTATGATCCTCGACAAGTTGAGCCGAAAATGGAACACAGCCTCCGCTCCTACTCTGATGATTCCATGGCCTCAGCTTCTGTAGCGAGCTAGTTTGTTTTAAATGATACCAGGATGGAATGTGTTTACTAAGGAAGCTGGGTCCTGGTGGCCTGGCTTAACGATTTCATCATGGATAGCAAAAGCAGGGTTTCAGAAATGCCTGTTCAGTGGGCTGAGATCCTAGTGAGATGTGCCAGAGGTGGGAGGGAGCGGTGTCATGGTTTCTAGGGGGATTAATATAAACAAAAGCGCACACATCCTTCATGCACCATGGCATGTACATGGCACGTATTCTTTATGTGCCAGACATGCACAGTGAACCATGTACCATGGCTAAGATCTCTACTAAAGCTGAAGGCCGGTGGAGTCCTTGTTCAGTATAAACTGTCACTTTATGATTGAATTTCCTTGCTGACTTTTGGAATATTACCAGCAATAGAATACAGCCAATGCCTGTTACACGGCCAGTGCGGCAGTCTCAAGCTCACCTTGGGCTGTCCCATTGGAAGCAGACCCCAGGCGCCAGGTTACTCACCATAAACTAAGTTACTAAGCTGGATTTCTGGGTGGGGCTTGTTTTTGAGGTTCTAGAAATTTAATCCAGGGCTTTGCATGTGCTAGGCAAGTACTCCACTGCACTACATAGAAGGTGAATTTGCTTTTTGCAGGGAGCTTGGTGGGGGAACACTGGGGATTGAACCTAGGCCTTTGCACATGTAGCAAACACTCTCACTAAGTGCTATGCCCAACCCAGCTGGTAGGTTTTAAGAATATTAGCCATTAAGAAGTAAAGGAAATGGGTGTAATGGTGGGTGGGTGCCTGCCATTTCAGAACTTGGGGGACTGGAGCAAGAGGACCACAGTTCAGGGTATGACTGGGCTATAATGTGAGTTCAAGGCCAGTCAGGGAAATTTAGTGAGTCCATATTTTAGAATACAAGAAACCAGAGATTAGGTTCTGTGATAATATGCTTCTCTGGCAGGCATGAGGCCCTGGGTTCAATCCCATGCCGCAAAAGGGGAAAAAAGCACTGAGGTATTGAAAGCTCATGAGGTCGGGCCACACCTGTAATCCCAGTATGCAGAAGGATCACAACTTCAAGACCCCCTTGGACTACAGAGCAGATGTGAGGTCATCCTGGGCTATACGTATAATAAGATCCTATCTCAGACAAACCCAAACCAAACAAGCTGGGGGGGGGGCTGTGTGTACATGTGTGCAGGCACCATAATTGAGTCCCTTTGTCCCTTTGTAGCCTTTAAGTTGTCAGGCTTGATGGCAAGAGCCCTTAGTGTTGTGCAAGCTTTAGTGTTCAGCTAAGGAAAGTGATACCAAGTCAACAGTGTGGACGCTCGGGATATTAAAGCGACTTAGGAAAGGACATGGACTCAGGCTTGGAGATATGTACTTGTGTGACCTTGTGCCAGCTAGCGACTTACTGTTTCTAACAGCAACCTGCAAAGGTTCTTTTGAGTATTAAATGAGATAATATGTCAAGGAATAAGGAGGGTGGCTGTATAGGAAGATGGTAAAAGTATTTGCCGAATGTCTTAGTCAGGGTTTCTATTCCTGCACAAACACCATGACCGAGAAGCAGGTTGGGAAGGAAAGGCTTTATTCAGCTTACACTTCCATGCTGCTGTTCATCACCAAAGGAAGTCAGGACTGGAACTCAAGCAGGTCAAGGAGCAGGAGCTGATGCAGAGGCCATGGAGGAATGATGCTTACTGGCTTGCTTCTCCTGGCTTGCTCAGCTGTCTTTCTTATAGAACCCAAGACTACCAGCCCACAGATGGTACCACTCACAAGGAGTCCTTCCCCCTTGATCACTAATTGAGAAAATGCCTTACTGCTGGATCTCATGGAGGCATTTTCTCAACTGAAGTTCCTTTCTCTGTGATAACTCCAGCTTGTGTCAAGTTGATATACAAAACTAGCCAGTACAATTGACCCCTTGTCAACTTGACACACAAACACATCACCAATAAGCCTTGACCCTTACTTCCTTATTTATCCCCAAGATCTAAATAGCTTTACAAGTCCCACAGTCTTTGCAAATTCTTACGTATTAACATTTCAGTCCCTTTTAAACATCCAATCTCTTAAAATTCAAAGTCTTTTAAAATTCAAAGTCTCTTAACTGTGGGCTCCACTAAAATACCTTCTTTCTTCAAGAGGGAAAAATATCAGGCCACAGTCACAAT
>CM052715.1:62748886-62767097 GCA_028551405.1 Uromys caudimaculatus
CTGGTATCTCCAAAACACTGTCTTCCGCTGCAACTAGGCTTTATCATGGTGCCAAGCCTCACCTCCTTTGCATGACCCCTTCAGTCCTGGGCCATCAATTGCAACTGGGGCTGCACCTTCACCAATGGCCTTCTGCGGCCTCTCACAGTGCTGAGCCTCAGCTGCTCTTCATGACTCCTTCATGCCTTCAAAACCAGTACCACCTGGGTGACTCTTACACATTACCAAGTCCTGCCACAGCACAAGGTACAATCTTGACTATTTCTGGAACACAGCCTCTTTGTACTCTCAGAAAACACTTCCCAGAAGATGTCACCTCAATGATGCTGCTCTCTTCTTAATCACCACTAATTTCTTAGCTCTAGCTAACCAGCATCAATACCATGGTTTTGCTTTAGTAGTTCTGGTATCTTGTTAATCACAGCTGATTTCCTCAGCCCCAGCTAACCAAAACTACGGAATCTTAAATCAAACTAGCAATGGCCCTGATAAAAGTATTTAATCAGTCGGGCAGTGGTGGCGCACATCTTTAATCCCAGCACTCGGGAGGCAGAGGCAGGTGGATTTCTGAGTTCGAGACCAGCCTGGTCTACACAGTGAGTTCCAGGACATCCAGGGCTACACAGAGAAACCCTGTCTTGGGGGAAAAAAAAAAAAGTGGTTGTTTTTTTTTTTAAAAAGTAATCTTCCCTCTGAAATTTCACAAGCCAGGCCTCCATCTTCTGCACTGTTCTCAACAGTATCTTCCAAGCTCCTACAGAGCACCCCTGTACTGGCTAGTTTTGTGTGTCAACTTGACACAAGCTGAAGTTATCACAGAGAAAGGAGCTTCAGTTGAGAAAATGCCTCCATGAGATCCAGCAGTAAGGCATTTTCTCAATTAGTGATCAAGGGGGGAGGGCCCCATGTGAGTGGTACCATCTGTGGGCTGGTAGTCTTGGGCTCTATAAGAAAGCAGGCTGAGCAAGCCAGGAGAAGCAAGCAAGCCAGTAAGTAACATCCCTCTATGGCCTCTGCATCAGCACCTGCTTCCTGACCTGCTTGAGTTCCAGTCCTGACTTCCTTGGGTGATGAACAGCAGCATGGAAGTGTAAGCTGAATAAAGCCTTTCCTCCCCAACTTGCTTCTTGGTCATGATGTTTGTGCAGGAATAGAAACCCTACTAAGACAACCCCACAGAGCTCTTAACATCCCAATGACTCTTCTAGCTCAAAGTTCCAAAGTCCTTCCACAGTCCTCCCCAAAACATGGTCAGGTTGTCACAGGAATACCCCACTACACTGGTACCAATTTGTCTTAGGGTTTCTTTTCCTGCACAAACATGACCAAGAAGCAAGTTGGGGAAGAAAGGGTTTATTCGGTTTACACTTTCACACTGCTGTTCATCACGAAAGGAAGTCAGGACTGGAACTCGAGCAGGTCAGGAAGCAGGAGCTGATGCAGAGGCCACGGAGGGATGTTCCTTACTGGCTTGCTTCCCCTGGCCTGCTCAGCCTGCTCTCTTATAGAACCCAAGACTACCAGCCCACAGATGGCACCACCCACAAGGGGCCCTCCTCCCTTGATCACTAAGTGAGAAAATGCCTTACCGCTGGATCTCATGGAGGCATTTTCTCAACTGAAACTCCTTTCTCTGTGATAACTCCAGCTTGGGTCAAGTTGACACACAAAACCAGCCAGTGCACCTCATAAGCCTGATAACCTGAGGTCAGTCCTTTGAACATCTCCATGGTGAAAGGAGAAAACTGTCTCCTAAAGTTGCTCACCGTCCTTATGCATGCTGGGCTTACCCCCCCACCCACACACATACCATGGTAATACATTTAATCTTTTTTAAAGGAAGAATGGAAAATGGGAAACAGATTGGTTGGTTTGTTGGTTGGTTGCTCCTGGTGCTGGCAAGCTATCGCTGGTGTCTTCAGCGGTATCTCCGGTTCCCATGTTTCCCAGTGGCTGTCATGTGGCTTGTCCCTGTAAATAGAGAGCAGTTGTGGATGGGACCCACCTCCTAGCCCTAACCTCATGTGGACCCTGTCTAGCTTCATCTGTAGTGACCCTCCTAGAGTCACCTCTCAGTTTGGGGGTTAGGAATTAAGGCTCTCGGGGCATATGACATGTCTTAAGCCGTGCCTTTATATGGTGCACAGAGCCTTTTTAAGGAACACATCACACTCTGTCTAAGGCTGCTTTAAGGTTTATCCTTAGGAAGTATCTACATAAATTTAAAGTCATGCATAGTGGAGTTATTGATGCTCTTAGGAACTTAGCAAGGAAAATAACCAAAGAGTGCTCCCACATGGCATAGCCATCTGATGAATAACAGATAGCTAAGGGCAGTCTTTGGTGGGCAGGAATGCCTGTAATGGACGCAGAACACAGTATGACCACGTTTTGTTAAAGTGCTAGAGTTTTAGAATACATCTAGGAAAAGGTAGGGGAGAATTTAGCAAAAATGTTAACAGCAATGGGATTTAGGGTGCTTTTAGTCTTTTTAAAAAGTTTTTCTAAACAAATTTGGACTTGAAAATTATAGAAAATTCTAATAAATTGTAGAAAATTTAGCATGTGGGATAACTATTAGTGTTTGCAAGCATTGAAACAAAAGCAATTGGGAGCGAGTGGGTGGTTGAATTTGATAAGCTTGTTTAATGCACAAAGTACAAACTTAGAAAAACTTATAAAAATAGCTTGTTGGTAGGCGAGTGAGAGGGCTGTGGGCATTTCCTGCAGGACTTTATTAACCTGGTGCCTGAGACATGTTTAGTTCTTAAGTGACTTGGAAATGTCAGAGAGAGCTGCAAGTAGCATTGGTCAGAACCACAGTAGGACCATGTGGTTTTCCTTCTTCAGCTCTGTGGGACAAATATTTAGTAACTGGCTTGAAATGAAGCCAGTTTGATTTCTTATTTCAGTTTTTCACATCTCTTTCCAGGTTAAGAATTTTGCAGTTATTTATCTTGTGGATATCACAGAGGTCCCTGACTTCAACAAGATGTACGAGCTGTATGACCCCTGCACCGTCATGTTCTTCTTCAGGTGCGTTGTCTGAAAGCTGCCGCTCGGTGGGGCACTGCTGCCTTGCAGGTCCCTACCACAAGACAATACCACAAGAGTGAATCTTTATCTCATTCATTCAGATAACTCTTCTGAAACACTGTCCAGAAACTGGTGTGAAGTATAATTTAATGGAAGACATTCTTCCTGGCATTTTAAGATGCCTTCAAATAAAATCTGCTGCTGAACAAACCTTCTGAAATACGGCTTCACTTACTAGACACTATCGCTGACCTTATGTGCTGTCCCTTGAGAAACTCCCGTAAGAAAGCCGGAACTCAGCTGCATTGCTGTGTACAAGTCAAGGTTGTTTCATCAGCTCCAGCATTCCCATGGAGATCTGGAAAGACATCTCCATGTGAAACTGGCTCTGCTCCTCAAAAGTTTTTCCTGTAATTACTAAAGAAGTGGGTATATAGTCATAGAACTCCAGAAGTAGTGTCCAAATTGATAAGCAGCGTTGTGTGTTTGATCTTAGACACAGACTTAACTGTAAATTGGCTCTCATTTGTGAACTCACAGCTCTGGGGCTAAGGTAAGCAAGGTCTCTCAGGCGTGACTTGTGGGCTGAGTAATTGACTGGAGTCTCGTTAAGGTGTCTGAGGCTTCTCTTCTTGCTGCTGTTGGCGGGAGCCACTTTGCTCTTTTTTTGTTTGTTTGTTTGTTTGTTTGTTTGTTTTTTGAGACAGGGTTTCTCTGTGTAGCCCTGGCTGTCCTGGAACTCACTCCGTAGACCAGACTGGCCTCGAACTCAGAAATCCACCTGCCTCTGCCTCCCAAGTGCTGGGATTAAAGGCGTGTGCCACCACTGCCCGGCCAGCCACTCTGCTCTTAAAGGCTCCTCTGCCTGAGTAAGGCAGCATCTGTTGTCTGTCACAATGAGTCCTTTCTGCACAATCCTCTGACTTCCAGTTCTACTTCTTGGAGGGAGGGTTAGGTTAGTGTGAGCCTGGGTAATCCACACTAATCTCCTTTTTAAAGCCTGCTGCTCAGGAGCCTGACTCATATCTGGAATGCCCTGTGCAGTGTCTCAGCAGTGGTCACAGCCGTGGTTATGGGGGGGGGGATGATTTTAGAATTTTGTCTATTACTCCTTGAGATTATCCTTCCCTTAAGCAAACCAGGACCCTCTCCAAGGTTTCCAAGGACCCTTGAGATCCCACTCCTGGAACCAGAAAGTCACCGTCCTCACTGCCCAGATCAGCATGGTCTGAGGTCTACAGAGGAACCCTTCCCTCTGAAGTTGTTACCTGTGAGGGATCGGGCAGAACCAGGGAGCCTTCCTTCTCCACCCCCAACACCCCTACACCTGCACACACACCACGCAGGACCAGACAAACTTTAATAAGGCTTGGTATTACTCTCCTAGCTGCGTGCTCCCTCTGGGAAGGGATCTAACCAGGTACCCTTCATGACTGATGTCTGTAGCTGAACAGGCTAACCTGCCTCCTTCAGCCACAGTGGCGGCTGTTCTCTTCTCTCCACAGTCCTCTTGTCCCTCACAGTCTAAGGGTCTGAGTTAAATAGGAGCGATCTGCCACTGGGTGAGTCCCGAGGAGCATAGGAAATGATGGTCCCAGTCCAGAAGCCTTAGAGAGGTTGGGAGAGCCACCCACCTTACCGCCTCTGTCTGAATGCTGGCATCTCATTATCTGGAGAAGCTGGGAATTTAATCTTCTCACTAATGGTCTTGTGCCCAGTCATCTCTGCTCCTTTTACTGACAGTGAGAAAGCAGGCAGCACTTCCTCATTTGGAAATCTCTTCTGCTAAATACACAAGATCATCACTAACAGTTCTGCTTTCCATGCAACTGTAGGACACTGTAGGCCAGTGTGCAGCCAAAGAACCCTTTCCTCTCTGTGAGAAACAAGGAGAGAGAGGCCATCTTAGACGGTGAGGGGCGTGGAAGGAGTTTCAGGGAGCAGTGTTGGTACATGGATAGGGACAGAGCTGGTGTTTTTGAGGTCATTAGGACAGATAGTGGACTCAGAAAAGAAGACAAACTTCCTCTTCTGTGACCCAAAGTTCTAGAGCAAGAGCCAAGAACAGTGAGCTTGTGCACCAGTGTGTGCACTGAGCGCCCACCAGGTTTCACTCTTAGGACTGGGACAGTAAGAGAAGCCAGGCTCTTCTTTACAGAAACCTTCGCAAAGACAGAACTGACTGAAGCCTGCCTGAATCACACAGGGATCCCAGGTATATAAAGGGTTAATCATCTCCAGTGTGCTCACAAAGAGAGTAAGCCATAGAGCCTAGCAGGGCTGCTGTGCGTGTGGGTGGGAGGAGATGTGGGTGTCTACCCCCACCCCCCAACCTCCATTCCTGGGCTGAGGACATGGAATGCTACCTTGGGAGCGAATGTTTGACAAGAGAAGTCCTGTCAAACTGACCTTTTCACTTCTCTCAGAAGCAGTAGAGCGTGGTCACGGACTGCAGTGGAAGCCAATGTGTGATCCGTAGGAGTGAAAAGTTAGACATATACAAAGAGACCTTTAGAAACTTGGGACAGTTCATACCAGTGCAGCAGGGGTTAGACACAAATGCACACTTGCAGGGCACAGTGGGGCATGCCCTCAGTCCAGCACTCAGGAAGCAGAGGCAGTGGGATCTCTGAGTTTGAGGCCGGTCTTACCTATATAGTGAGTTCCAGGACAATCGGAGCTATGTAGAGAAACCCTGTCTCAAAAGAACTAAATTATATATATCAACGAATGCACAGAAAATACAGGAGGGTGCAGAAAGAGTGTGTGGCTGCTGCATTGCATTTCTGGAAAATAATATTTAGTGTTTGTCTTTATGGTGCTTTGAACTGTGTGGTCTCTTTGGATGGTCTGTACCCTTAAATAACATTACAGGTGCTTAGAAAAGCAGAGAGAACAGGCATGCTTGTGGGGTTCTCTGTGAGCATTGCTCCTCTTTTCTTTTTCAGAAACAAACATATCATGATTGATTTGGGCACTGGCAACAACAACAAGATCAACTGGGCCATGGAAGACAAGCAAGAAATGGTTGACATCATAGAGACCGTGTACCGTGGCGCCCGCAAAGGCCGGGGTCTGGTGGTGTCTCCCAAGGACTATTCTACAAAGTATAGATACTGAGCACTGCCCTCTGGCTGTGCAAAGGACACTGGGAGCCTCTTCCATGTAGAAAAATACTCTGCTCTCATAGCCTCTGGAAGAGCCTGCAGCAGCATATTGCTGTAAGGCCGGAGGATCCTTGAGATGAGGGTTACGGGGCCTTCACTACCTGAAGCAAATAAACATGGTGAAGGAACAGTAGGGATCTGCGGTGTGCTCTACTGATTGTAAATGTCTCTGCTCTCAGAGTGAAGTCAGTGTTTGCCCTGTGAGGCTGTCAGGTTCAGCATCTTCAAGTGGTTGCTAGAGCTGTCAAACTACCGCAGACTGGGTGGTCAGCAAAGACATTTCAGCTGTACAGCTCTCGTGGTGTGAACCTGAGGTGGCTGGGTTCTGGGTTCCATTTGAGGCTGTGGGCCATCTGCAGGTTATTGGCAGTCCTCGGTGAACCTTGGATTGAGGACACTTTATCCCAGTCTTTACCCTGAGTATCATGTGTATGTCAGTCTCAAAATATCCCCTAGTTATTGGAACACCATTCACATTGCCTGAGGGGCCCACCTCACTTCTGTACAACCTCATCTTAACTGATTATGTATGACAATCTCTCCAAATAAGGTCATGGTCTGAGATTCTGGGCTTAAAACACCAACCTATTAATTTGAGGCAAGGTAACCCATAAGACGATCCAGTCTTAATCTTACTCAGCATATAAAATAGCACTGTAATCCAGGTGTGATACAGTCCTGCTTCTGGCCTCAGCCAGTCTGCTGAGCTCAAAACACAACTACAAAAATAGCAATTGTCTGGAGCTTTCCTTCAGTGAATAGTACTCCACTTTCCTCAGATTGTGTCTGTGTCATGCTTCCTAAGGAGGCAGGGTCCCCATTCCACCCTGTACAAGTCCTCTTCTCTATGTCAGTTTCTTCTTGTTTCTTGTCTTCCTGGCAATGTGGAGGGACCTGGGTCTACTCTCTCATCTCTCTGAACACAAACTTAGACGAGAAAGGTCAGCATACAAGGACAGGCTCCTCACTGACTCAGGCAGGCCTCGGTACCTCTGTCTCACGTGTCTCCATAGTATGCAGTGGTGGCCACTCACTGGACACCTGGTAGGTTGACAGAACCTTCTGTTGTTCATACGCTGACCCATTATGAAAACTCAGGAGTGAAGTAGATGTCTTACCTACAAATAAATGCACTTGTCAAATGGACCAAAACATGAGTCTGGGCTTGGGTTGCAGCTTGGTGATAGACGTAGTATTCAGAGTTCCTAGCATGCAAAAAGTAAAATTCATAATGCAGATCTGCAATTAATGCCTAGCACTAATTTGCCCATTAAAAAAGTAGTATATCCAAGCATGGTGATGCATGCCTTTAACGCTAGCACTTGGGAGGCAGAAGTAGGCAGATCTCTGGTTTTGAGGCCAGTCTGGTCACCTGGCTTATATAGTGAGACCCTCTTAGGAACGGGGAGGGGGGGAGTTTAGCTTTCCTCACTGGCCACGGATAGTCCCAGATGGAGTTGTTCTTAATTCCCTACGTAAAGGAAAACTCGGTGTCTGGAGCCCTCAAGAATGTCCTTAACGCCGGGCAGTGGTGGCACATGCCTTTAATCCCAGCACTCGGGAGGCAGAGGCAGGTGGATTTCTGAGTTCGAGGCCAGCCTGGTCTACAGAGTGAGTTCCAGGACAGCCAGGGCTACACAGAGAAACCCTGTCTCGAAAAAACAAACAAACAAAAAAAAGAATGTCTTTAAATTTGATGTGACAGGAAAACACTTTGGTGGTACAACCCTGCTCTCCACACGTAGGTGTGGAGCTCTTGCACACATGTGCACTTGTACATCTACTGAAGGAAAAGTAACGGTGTGTACATCACAAATGTGAGAGGACCTGGGTGTCTCGGTGAGGGTTTCATTGCTGTGAAGAGACACCATGACCAAGGCAACTCTTATAAAAGATAACATTTACTTGGGGCTGGCTTACAGTTTCAGATGTTCAATCCATTATCAGCATGGCAGGAAGCATGGCAGCATGTAGGTAGACATGGTGCTGGAGAAGGAGCTGAGAGTTCTACATTTAGATCAAAAGTCAACCAGGACTCTGCAGGCATCCAGGAAAGGTCTCCTCTACACTGGGTGGAACCTGAGCATAGGAGCCTCAAAGTCCACCCCCACAGTGACAGACTTCCTCTGACAAGGCCACTCTTCCTAACTGTGCCACTTCCCGTGGGCCAGGCATATTCAAACCACCACATGGGGAAAGCTGCTGCTGCTGGTAGAGCCGAGTCAGCTTTAAATCGCTGCTGGTATCAGTGTGGCCTGTGCTAAAGTTTGCTGCTGCCATTGAAGGACTTCACGCTTGGGACCTTCACTAACTAGATCCAAGGAGCCTTCCAGGAACCTCTTCTAGTGGTGATGGATACCAGGGCTGACCACCAGCCTCTTCCCAGAGGCGTTTCCTGTCAACCTGCCTACCATTGCTCTGGGTAACAGATTCTCCTCTGCACTACGTAGATAGTGCCATTTTCATGCAGCAAATGAGCTCCCTCAATGGGTCTGATGTGGCAGCTATGGCCCGTGAACAATGTGGGAGGCCATGCCTGATGTCTACAGAGATCCTGAAGAGGAGGAAGAAGCTGACACTGAGAAGGCTGTGACTAAGGAGGAGTTTCAGGAAGAATGTACTGTGCCAGTGCCTGAGTTCCCTGCTGTTCAGGAAGGGGTGGCAGACTGGTCTGAGTGTTCAGGTGCCCTTCCTGCCTGCCTGGCAGAGCCTTACTGAAGACTGGAGTGCCAGCTGCTGAGGGCTGGACTGCAGTTCCCGCTGGTCAGCCACTGAACAGAATCCAACAGCTACCAGGCAGTCACAGGAAGATCAGCAACTGCAGTCTTTATTTTTTCGGGGGAAAACCCTGCAGAGTGAGATCTCTTACATAAGACTCTGTAAGAGTCCACAGTGCTTGCAAGCTGGGATAGTTACAGTCCAGAAAGGTGGGGGCCCAGTCGGAGGGTTAAGAGTTCCCTTTTTTAGCCACAGTTGACCATTGCTAGGGATTAGAGAAGTGGCTCTCAAACTTCCTAATGCTGTGACCCTTTAATACAGTTCTTCACGATGTGGTGACACCCAACCATAAAATTATTTTGTTACTACTTCATAACTAATTTTGCTACCGTTGTGAATCGTAACAGTGGTCATAGGCAACACCTGTGAAGGGGTTGTTTGCAGGGGTCATGACCCACAGGTTGAGAAACATCAGATTAGAGCATCCTTTGAAAAATACCAGGTTATCAATATACATCTTTACTGGCTGGCCATTACTGGGGTCCCCAGGGCAGGGCAGACGAAAATCTAGAGAGAAGTTGATTTACTTCTAGAAACCAGATTACCATAATTAACCATAGCTGTTCTCCAGACACTTCAAAATGGAAAGAAGGTAGATGGGGAACAGTTTCTAACTATACATAAAGTATTTAAAGTGTGGTATAAAATTGGGCATGGCGGCACATATGTGCGATCATAGCCCTCAAAAGATGGAGGCAGGAGGAACTGGAGTCCAAGGCTAGTCTGATACCATAGCTCAAAAAAAGCACTACATCTCAGTGTTAGAAGGAGCTAGGTTTTTTGTATTTTTGGTTTTTGTTTTTAAATCTGAGCACCTGGCATATAACAGACATTGAGTATATTCCTGACATTCTTTCAAAGAAGGGAAAATGGCCAGAAAAAACATAGAAATACTCAACACCGCTGTCCAGGAGGGCGATGGGATCAGCCACAGTTCGATTCCATCTCTCCTCCACGGGGTCATGGTTTCACAGGACCAGGCAATAACAAGTGTTGGTGAGTATGGGGAGAAATTGGAATCGTCATCAACTGCTGGTGACGCTATCTCAGGAAGTTCAGTATGATATCATAGCTGTCACTCCTAAGAAAACAGAACAAATGTCCACGCAGAAACCTGTACAGTACAGTTACCGACAGCATCGAAAAGGCAGAAGCCCAGGTGTCCATCACTGGGTGAACGGCCCTTGGCCAGAAAGTGGGTTGCTTAGGACGTGGGCAGGAGGTAGGAAGTAGGTCTGTAGCCGCAGGGTTTCTTTGAGATGAGAACTTGTTCTAAAATCAACTGTGTTGTTTGCACAACAAATATCAGGTCATGTAGTTGTTTACTGTGTGGGGATGAATATGGTATGAAGTTAGAATTATACTTTATTGGCCAGGCAGTGTTGGCGAACACCTTTAATCCCAGCACTTGGGAGGCAGAGGCAGAGGCAGGTGAATTTCTGAGTTTGAGGCCAGCCTGGTCTACAGAGTGAGTTCCAGGACAGCCAGGGCTACACAGAGAAGCCCTGTCTCGAAAAACCAAAAAAAAAAAAAAAAAAAGAATTATACTTTATTGATAATAGCTTTTCAGATGTTAGGGGAAGGGTGGCAAACAGTGTCCATTCCACATTGTTGATTGTATACCTCTCGCTCTTGGTCTGCTTGGACTCTCCTAACAGAGTGAACAGACTAAACACTTTAAGTGTATTTTCTCAGTTCTGGAAGAACAAGGTCGAAGTTCTGAGACAGTTGAGCTTCAGGATACTGGCTTGCAGAGCACAGTCTGCATTCTCACTGTGTTCTCGTGGGCTTTCCTTACTGTGCACACAGAGAAAGAGCCAACTTGTGTCTCTTATGAGGACACCAGACCTCCTGGATGAGGGGCTGCCTGCCCTTGTGTCCTCATTTACCCTTAATTACCTCCTTAGTGACCTTTCCACAGCTGCCCAGGGTCCGTGTATAAACACACCAGCTGGGTTATGTAAACATTCAGACCATCACAGATACGGAAGTTATGTTCGATTGGCTCACTCAGTGACCATCTTTCCTGGTGCTCCGGGGCTGCAGAGCAGTTGACTTGATCCCACATTCCAGCTTTAATGCAGCTGAAGCCAGCTGTGGTTCTCTCTGTACCCGAAGATTCATCTCCAAACTTCCAGAATGCCCTTTTAGGCAAAGCCCAGGAGTTACTCAAGATAAAGAAGAGGAAGCTTTTGAGTAAACCCAGAGGGGTCAGAAGGAGGATGCCATCAAGTTTGCAGAGATATACAAACTGGCCAGTGTCTACCAGGAGTGAGGCAGCCTATCGCAGCACCTTTCAGAAGCCGCACCAGGCACAGACAGAGAAAATAGACAGTCCAGTGACTGTTGCATAGCACTGAGTTGTTGGCCCAGAGGCCCGTGTACCAACTGGTGAGGCCAGTACAGCAAAGAGCAAGATGCAGAAGACTGTAGGCTGCCTGTGTGTACAGTCTCAGAGCATTCAAGACAAAGACCTGACATACGAACATACTGTGTTCATGCTGTCCATTTCAGAGCTCCAAGGGTGGGCACCCGACTGCTCTAGGCTTAGAACTCACTAAATAGACCAGGCCACTCAAACTCACAGAGACCTACCTGCCTAAGAGCTAGGATTAAAGGCAACCCTCACAGGTCATTAATTTTAAATTAAACCCAAAGGCAGGGTTCAGTAAGCAAGCTGGACGAACACGCAGAGGCTCGTGGAAGGCCCATGAGAACTCATTTCTGGGATATTGGGTATGCAAATTCAGTCTGTGAGGGATTCGTTTGTTCGGTTTTTGTTTGCTCTTGGTTTTGAGACAGATATCTGTTACAGTGCCAAGGCTGGTCTCAAACTCATGATCTCCCTGCCTCTGCTTCCCTGTCACAGAGACTGCAGGTATGCGCCACTCACTACCTGTTTTTTGTGATTCTGATGAGTCTCAGATCTATTTGACTCACTTCAAACATCCATCGAGACTGCGACAATTACAGTTATGACTAAGATGCTTTGGAATTTAGCACCCAGCCAATTATCACTGCCATTACTTCAAACCACCAAGACCATCAAACTTGAATGATCCAGTTAAAGGCACACGTTTTAAAATCAAAAGATGCTCCATCGTTGGGAGCATCGGCTGGAACTTCCTCTCTTAGATATGTTTGGCGGAATGCTGTGGATTTAGTGAAACTTCTGGCTTGCTGAAATGTACAGAGGGTTGGTGGGTAATTTCTCACAATGGCATGATTAATAATGTCTTGAAATCAAGTACTGATCACAATGTCCAAGAACTAGTAAAGCTTAAGCTGCCTCGATGATTATTGCCATATATTGGAATATTAGGCAGCCACTTGGGGGTAACGAGTGAAATTTTCACAAGGTCCAATGTTATGATAGGTAAAGAGAATAGGCTGTTAACTTAGAGGGAGCATGCCTGAATATATTAAACTCCACAGGACAAGTGCCCTCGGGCCCATTAGAAGAACTGGGGTGATTTTAACTTTATATTATGTAGGAATACCTTTTTATAAACAAGAGACCCTTTAGATGACAACAGCTATTTTACATTGGTTTGAGTAACTATTGGAAAGGCTGAGTAGCCATCAAATTATCTTGACCTGATTCTGCCCTGCAGTGGCTCCTTGGCAGGGGCAATTGCAGTTCCAGTTCCTATGAGCTGAGTTGGCTCAGCTCCAAGGTCTTCAGTTGGTTTCTTAGCCTGGTTGTGTTAGCTTGAGTCTTGGAGGCGGGAGTGCTTAGCAGGAGGGAACTACAGTAGTTAGTGAAAAAAACGGAAACAAACGGGTGGAGATGGCTCCGCGGCTTAGATTAGATTCCCAGCAGCCACAGGGCAGCTAACAACCAACTTTTACTCCAGTTTCATGAGATCCAACACCCTCTTCTGCCCTCTTGAAGACATAGGGCACACATGTGATACACAGGCATACGTGCAAACAAAACCTCCATACACATAAAGTTAAAAATAGGAGCTGGAGAGATGGCTCAGTGGTTAAGAGCACTGACTGCTCTTCCAGAGGTCGAGTTCAATTCCCAGCAACCACATGGTGGCTCACAACCATCATCTGTAACGGGATCTGATGCCCTCTTCCGGTGGTGTCTGAAGACAGCTACAGTGTACTCTCTCTCTCTCTCTCTCTATATATATATATATATAGTCAGCAAGCTCATGTGCTTATTGGCCAGGTGGTGGTGGCACACAACTTTAATCCTAGCACTCAGGAAGCAGAGACAGGCAGATCTCTGGGTTTGAGGCTAGCCTGGTCTACAGAACCAGGACAGCCAGGTTCTACACAGAGAACCCCTTTTTGAAAAATGGGAAAGAAAGAAAGAGAGAAAAAGAAAGAAAAGAGAGAGAGAGAGAAAGAAAACCATGGAACTGGGAGAGTGAGGGGGGAAGGATATGAGAGGAGTGGGGGAAGGGAGAGAATCTGATGAGATATATTGTGTGAAAAATACAAAGGACAAAAAATAAAAATAACGGGCTGGAGAGATGGCTCAGCGGGTAAGAGCACTGACTGCTCTTCCGAAGGTCCTGAGTTCAAATCCCAGCAACCACATGGTGGCTCACAACCATCCATAATGAGATCGGATGCCCTCTGCTGGGGTGTCTGAAGACAGCTACAGTGTACTTACATATAATAAATAAATAAATCTTTAAAAAAAAATAAAAATAAACAAATAAAAATAACTAAAAGCACCTACATGAGAAGACTATGATTTTTTAAAGCCAAGCAGAGATTTAATTTGGATTATGTGTGAACTACTGAGAGTGTAGGCTTCCCTTCCATGATTTTCGAATATGCACCGAACAACCATTTGTCCTTTTTCACAGGTCTCGTCTTTGGTAAATAGTCACCTTGTGGATTATGTTATTACTTTATTGCTTCTGTTTTCATTTTGTTTGTATGTGTGTGTGTGTTTATTTGTTTTGCAAGACAGGGCCTTGGCTGTTCTGGAACTCACCCTGTAGACCAGGCTGGCTGCCCACCTCTGCCACCCAAGTGCTGGAGTTAAAGGCATGCGCCATTATGGCCCAGCTTTGTTCTTTATGTTAAAATGAATTTTAGTTTTCAGTGGGTTAGGGTGTAGCTCGTTGGTAGTCACTTGCCTATATTTTAGGTCCTGGGTTTGATTTCAAGTGTCCAGAAAGCAAACAAACAAACAAATGAATTAAAATGAAAAATGAATTTCAAAATCCATACTGCATAGATGATTATTACTCAGACACAGAGTATAGTTTTCATTTTAGCCATTTCATATGATGTGTTTAACATCTTCAAGTCTGAAAGAGAATATTGAAAGAGATTAGTTTATTTACACAGCTATATACCAATTAGTTAATGTTCAGTTAAATAAATTCAATTGTAGTTTTCAATAAAATTCCACAATTACCAGTAACTGTTAACCATTTATATACAGGCAAACTCCAATATAGAGAGATTCTTAAATGATAGATTCTCCTTTTCTTCAGGTAAGAGTCATTGTGTGTCCAGAGCTCGGACTGCATGAACAGCATGCACTTTGTAGGCAATAGGGCAGCAGCATGGACTCAGGGTCTGTCACTATGACTAACCACTGTCAACTCATTGTTCCCTACACTGTGTGTAGGGGACAGGCACCTTCCAGGCAACATTCTGCACTTACTGCATGCAGAAAAGATTGTACAATTTAGAAGCGCAGATAGGACACGACTCCATCAAATATAAGGGTTGGTATGGGATGTCTCCCTGATAGTTGTCAAATTTTTAATGTGAAGCCCCCAGCTAAGAGAAAGCCTAAGTGGGGTAAGTATTCTCATTATGTAGGTCTTTAATCTACATAATCTAATAGGTCTTTAATGATTTTTTAAATTCATTTTCTTTTTTAAAAAACATTTTCTTTCTTTTTTCTTTTTTTTTTTTTTAAGATTTATTTATGAGTACACTGTAGCTGTCTTCAGACACATCAGAAGAGGGCATCAGATCCCATTACAGATGGTTGTGAGTCACCGTGTGGTTGCTGGGAATTGAACTCAGAAACTTTGGAAGAGCAGTCAGTGGTCTTAACCACTGAGCCATCTCCCCAGCCCAGTCTCAACGATTTTTAACAGTGCTTAAACATTGAATATGGTCTAAGCCACTGCATATGGAGGAAGCAAATGTTTGACAAGTACTTAACCACTCAGTTTGACATCCGAGCCTACTCTGGTCTGTTTTTAAATCAACTGCACACAGAAGCCAGGGCTTGGAGAGTTCACCCAGCTGGGCGACTGCCAGAGTAGCACTCAACCCAGTGTACCCTGGAGACCAGGCCTGACTGTCACCCTATTGCCCTGGTCTCAAAAGGTGAGAATTTGACAGGGTGGGGGATGGGGATGGGGGCACCTGGAGGCACCTGGGTAAGTGGGACATATCTGATAGAACTTTTGTAGGTAAATCAGCATGTTTTGCCTGCAGCCAGAAATAATCTTCTTCTTCTTCTTCTCCTTCTCCTTCTCCTTCTCCTTCTCCTTCTCCTTCTCCTTCTCCTTCTCCTTCTCCTTCTCCTTCTCCTTCTCCTTCTTCTTTTCTTGAGGCAGGGTTTCTCTGTATAGCGCTGGCTGTCCTGGAACTCACTCTGTAGACCAGGCTGGCCTCGAACTCAGAAATCCACCTGCCTCTGCCTCCCAAGTGCTGGGATTAAAGGCGTGTGCTACCACTGCCCGGCCCAGAAATCTTATTTTTATTTTGTCATTTTGAGATCTGGGAGTGGGGTCTCCCTAGGTTGTCTGTGCTTGTTTCTTCAGTGGTGTGAAGCCAGTGATTTGGATATTAGCACGACATTCATAGGTGACCCAGCTCTGATTTAGTTGGAAAGCGGGGGTAATTTGCCATAGATTGATTGTGATACAGAAGTAAACAAAAAGGTATTTAAATCGTTCAGTGCTCGTTGGGGTGTGGGTGTGGAGCGGAGCCTTTTGGGCGGCTTGGCAGGAATCTGACGTTCAGCAAGGACAAGTAAGCAAGCTCAGGCAGGCATCTAATCTTTGGCTAGAACAGGAAGTAAGTTCAGGCAGGAATCTAATCTTAGGCTAGAACAGGAAGTAAGTTCAGGCAGGAATCTAATTTTAGGCTGGAACAAAGAAGTAGGCTTCAGGCATGAATATGACTTTGGGCTAGAACAGGGAAGTAGGCTCAGATATCTTGGTTACCCTGCTAAACCCTTAGAAACAGTGATCAAGGGACTTTGCTTATCCCCTTGCTTATTCCTTGACTATTTGTTTATTGTACTGCTTGCCCTTATTACTTGTATGTAATTAAAATGGAATAAAAGCAGATTGGGAAAAAATAAACCTGCATCAGCCTCAGAACTGGCTGGGGTCATGCTACAATGTTGTCTAATTGTCTATTTTCTTTTTAATCCTCACTCCTGCACTGGAGAACCTGTTGACTGACTTGAGCTGGCTTGGTCAGGTGTGGGGGCAGCAGTTGGAAGTTAGGGTGGGGGTAGAGTGGATAGAAGAAACTAGAATGTCATGTGTATATAGCAGCGCCATAATGGGGCCGGGGGGATGGCTGAGAGGGTGAAGGCACTTGCTACCCAGCCTGATGACCTCAGCCAACTTCCTAGTGGCACATGGTAGAAGCAGCTTCCACAAGTTGTCTGTCCTCTGATTTCTACACTTGCCATGACACATGTATGCTCACACACATGCATGTATATATACACACACATGCACACACAAATATGTTGGAACTAAAGAAATAAAATGCCATAGTGCTAATGTATGCTCATATAAAATGTTCATGGAGACCACGTATGTAGTCAGAAGTCCATGCCATAACATGCCTAAGTATTTTATAAACTGTGTCTCCACGTACGACACATGGGCTTTTAATACACACAACCTAAGCCTGAAATGGCATTTATTTGCTCCTTAAGACTGAAGTTCCTTAGGCTGAAATACCATTGAAAGGGAATGCTCCCACGGCAGATGCTGAGAGTCTTCCTCGGGGCTGCTCATGGATAGAATAAGGTTCAGTATGTTGTGATCAGACAACATATGTCATTATCTAAATGACCAAACAAATATATTATCTCAGACAGAAATGTCCAGCCATCGTCCCAGTCTTTTATTTATTATAATTTATATTGTGGCTAAAAACTGACTTAAGTAAAGGTGAAACATACTTTACTAAAATCTGATTTTAAGATGAGAATTTCATTTGAATTATATACCTTTTCAGGAATCATGACCTTGCTTTAGCTGTAAAAGAGCTCTTGGAAGCATCTCTCATTGGTCCTAAAATAATCACGGACAGTGACTCCCTAGAGCTAACAGAAGCGGAAACAGCTGAAAGGCACTGTCTCAGCACAGCCTTACCGTCCGTCTTACTGAAGGCCTTACCTTTGGTTCTTTGGTAGAATTCTCGATCCCAGCCTGAGCCATTAGGTCATCCACATTTCTCTGTAAGTTCTCGATGCGGTTTCCCATTTCTTCCAGTACAATGTCAAGGAGAATGTCTATGTGGTCCAAGGAGCCCAGCTCGAGGAGGATTCCCACGCCTGCTCTGCACAGGCCCCTGGATTGTGGCTGAGCAGCTTTCACACTGAGGGAGTCAGGGTACAACCTTCTCTCAGCTTTTCTTAGCATGCTGTCCTTACCCCTCAGCTGTGGGTCAAGTTGTGAAAATATCTCTCCCTGCTGTACATAGGCTCCAGGACCTGAGTTAAGTAATTGTTTTGCTAAATCCTGAGTTTAAACACAATGGAATAAGCTCTGTTTAAGACCAATTTTCTCATGGTTTAATTAAAAAAAAAATTTAGTGTGTGTGTGTGGTGTGTATACATTTGTGTGTATGTGTTTGTGTGTGTATGTGGCATGCATGTGTCTGTGGTGTGTATGTGTTTTGTGTGTGTGTGTGATGTGTATGTGTTTGTATGTATGCATTTGTATGCATGCGTTTGTGTGTGTGTATGCATTTGTGTGTATGTGGTGTGTATGTGTTTGTGTGTGTATGCGTTTGTGTGTATGCATTTGTATGTGTGTGGTGTGTATGCATTTGTGTGTGTGTTGTGTATGTGTGTGTGGTGTGTATGTGTGTATGCATTTGTATGCATGCATTTGTGTGTATGCATTTGTATGTGTGTGGTGTGTATGCATTTGTGTGTGTATGCATTTGTATGTGTGTGGTGTGTATGCATTTGTGTGTGTGGTGTGTATGTGTGTGTGTATGCATTTGTATGCATGCATTTGTGTGTATGCATTTGT
>CM052715.1:62767597-62798317 GCA_028551405.1 Uromys caudimaculatus
ACAAGTCAGTAGCATCCTGAAACATTGTGCTCTGGCCCTGAGGTCAGGTCAAAGTCACCTGTAGGAATGTAGCTGGGTGGGATTTTTGCCCGGGCATGTCTCGGCTCTAAGTTTGCTAGGGGTCTTTGCCCGGGCATGTCTCGGCTCTAAGTTTGCTAAGGGCCTAACCTTCCTCATAAGGGGTCAGATCTTTCACAGGTAAAATTAAAAAATAAATTTAAAAAACATAAACAGAACACGGTCTTAAACAGAACAGGCAAAGGCACCCAACACCACTACTCATGAGTACCCATGATAAGCCTCTGCTTCACACCCATGGGGAAGCCAGGAGGACTGGCAATCGTCTGGTCCTTTTGGAAAATACAGGTAAACAGTGTTCACCACATGACTACATTCCATTCCTAGGTGTGTGCAAGAAACAAAAACGTACACCCACACAGAAAAGAGCACACCTGCCGGGCAGTGGTGGTGCACGCCTTTAATCCTAGCACTTGGGAGGCAGAGGCAGGTGGATTTCTGATTTTGAGGCCAGCCTGGTCTACAGACTGAGTTCCAGAACAGCCAGGGCTATACAGAGAAACCCTGTCTTGAAAAACCAAAAAAAAAAAAGAGCACACCTTTTATGGCAGTGCTCAGTCATCACAGCAGTCAAGGAGCAAACAACCGGATGGACAGACAGACAGACAGAGGACGTATAAGCACATATGACTGTTATGCAACAATAGAAGGAGTGCATTACTGGTACATACAACTCGAGTGAGCTTCAAAGACATCAAAGGAAGGAAGGTGTCTTAGTTAGGGTTTCATTGCTGCGAAGAGACACCATGACCAAGGCAACTCTTATAAAGTCAAACATTTAACTGGGGCTGGCTTACAGGTTCAGAGGTTCAGTCCATCATCATCATGGTGGGAGCATGGCAGCCTCCAGGCAGGCACGGTGCAGGAGGAGCCAAGAGTTCTACATGTTGATCCACAGGCAGCCAGGAGGAGACTGTCCTCTGCCCTGAGTGGAGCTTGAGCATAGGACCTCAGAGCCCACCCCACAGTGAAGCACTTTCTCCAACAAGGCTACACCTCCTAAGAGTGCCACTTCCCATGGGTCAAGCATATTCGAACCACCACAGAAGACCACCTATTGAATGACTCCATTATAAGAAACATCATAACGGACTGAGATTGCCACAGAGACAATACCCAAGCGGTTACTACAGTATGAAGAGGGAGCAGAGGAAATCTGCTTCAGAGGTAAAGGCTTCGTTCTTGAGGAGCAAGTTCCCTGACATTAGATTGCTACCATGGCCGTACAACCTGTATGTGTGCTAAAAAACATTGACTTACTTACTCTGAATAAATTTTATAGCATGTGAATTATAGATCAATGGATTTAAATGATACATTTTTAAAGTATGGACATTTTGCCTTTTGGGTCTGTGGTGGTTTGAATAAGAATGACCTCCATAGGATAGGCTCATATATTTGATGCTTAGTCACCAGAGAGTAGAGCTCTTTAAAAGGACTAGAACATAAGGAGGTGTGGTCTTTTGGGGTAAGTGTGTCTCTGGGCTTTGAAGTTTTAAAAGGCCATGTCAGCCTCCCCCCACCTCCCTGTCCCTCTCTGTCTCCTCCCCCATCAGATCAGGATGTTCCTCTCAGCTGCTTCTCCAGAGCCAAGTGTGCCACCATGCTCCCCATCATGATAATGGACTAACCCTCTGAAATTGCAAGCAAGCAAGCCCCCACTTAAATGCTGGTCATGGCGCCTCTCCCCAGCAATAGAACAGTGACTAAGACAGGGTTCTTTATATGTCTTTCTCTGCTTTTCTTTCTCTGAAAAGGACTGAGGCAGAAACTGTTGTGACTAGTAAATACTACCTGAACTCTAAGAGTAGGGAGAGGTATGAGAGCTGGCCCTGCCTGGTCCCAGTCAGCCTCTATGGTCAGTCTGTGCAGCAGCATCTGACTTCTTGCAGACAGCTATGAGGAGATTAGGGGAGAAAAGGCTGTGGCCTCCCACAGGAGAATCTAATTGAGGGTGTCCTATCAGTAGTATACAGAAGCTTCGAAGCCCACGACTCACTAGAGTCAGTTTAAGGGGAAAGGGAAATATTTCTGGAGCGATAAGGCCAAGGCTTTGGCAGACCTGGCTTCACCTAGCTGGCCTGGCTTCAGTCTATCACAGCCTGGAACACATGGTCTTCCAGTTGCCTAAAATACCATACATGAGGCTGTTTCATTATGGTATTGTCTCTCACTTGAGCGTTATCAAGATACAGAAAGAATGGTGTTTCTGACACCCATTGCCAGCATAGTGAGCCTCACGAAGGGCATCAGGGAGCTGGTAGACACCATGAGACAGATTTGGCTCAATCCAGGCTGTGTCTCAAGCTATTGGCTGCATACATTGTTCACACATTTTGCTTTTTAAATCGCAGGCAGCATAGGCAGAGTGAGCAGTGAGTAGAACCAGGACCACAGAAGCCTAGGACTAGAAATTAAATATAGCAGAGTCTATCCTCATCAGCAAGGTCTCTCAGGAGGCTCCCATGTGTGGCTCTGTGTTCAGTAGGTTATGAAGGCAAAGACCCCCAGGTTCCACCAGAGACTCAGGAGGTCAGGTAGACAAGATGTCTGTTTCCTGAGGGTTCTGTTGGAGAAAACTTAAGACCACCCCTTAGGCTTCGCAAGAGTAAAAGCCCATGGACCGGGGGTGGAGGGTGGGGGGTCCATGATCCCTCTCTAATCTAGAAGTGGGAAACACAGGAGTCACCAGCTGACAGAACCAACCGTCCGTCATGAAATGTTTCAGAGGAAGTTTCCAGAAGTAGAGCATTGCAGAGAATGGCAATGCTCTTGATGTGGTTGAAGTGGGATGGAGACAGTTCTTAGGGTCAAGGGGTCAAGACCCCGAGTGAAAGCAAGTGTGTCTGGGTGCAGCTCCCAACCTCCTTGTCTGATCACCTGCTGAGCTACATGCAGAGCCCTGCTGTCGAGGTGCTGTGTATGTGTGTGTGTGTGTGTGTGTGTGTGTGTGTGTGTGTGTGTGTGTGTGTGTGTGAGAGAGAGAGAGAGAGAAAGAGAGAGAGAGAGAGAGAGAGAGAGAGAGAGAGAGAGAGAGAGTGTCTGAAGGCAAAAAAAGATGGATGTGCACTCAGTTTATCTGGAGAGCTCAGAGATCTGAGCATCTAGTCAAAAGCAGGAGGCCAGGAAAGAGTCCCAGAGTATCAATCCCTCCTTGCCCCAGCAGAAAAGACAGTCATACCAGAGACTACTGTACAGGCAAGGTTCTCTGGTCTATGTGGAAATGATCAGCACTCTGAGACCATGGAAGGTCCCACACGTACCTGTAACACCATGTGGACACTACACGCATGCCTGTGGGGACTCAACATTTGGAGCCTTGGATGGGGTGATGTAACAAGCATAAAGCCTGGGTGACTTACCTTAAAGAGCACAAATTAATTCCCTTTGTTATAAAAGTGCCTCTTTCTTTAGCTGGATATCTAGATGCATGGGGGGAAATACCTAACTCAAAATAGATCAAAGAGCTAGGCCTAACAGCTGCAACTGTAAACGTTTTAAATATATGCAGAGCGGGGCATGACATTGGATTTAGCAGTGGTTTCTTGGATACGAAACTGAAAGGATCTAGGTTCAGGAAAATAACAGAGTAGATCACGTGAATCTGTTCAGCCAACAGCAGTCTTCTCGTCTCGACCGCACAGATTGTAAGTGTGATAAACACTAAGGCTAAACCTACTCCATGACATTTCCTATCATTTCTTAAAAATCTTGCTTTCCAGCCGGGCAGTGGTGGTTCTTCCCTTTACTCCCAGCACTCTGGAGGCAGAAGCAGGTGGATCTCTGTGAGTCCAAGGCCAGCCTGTTCTACAGAGTGAGTTTCAGGACAGTCAGGGCTACTCAGAGAAACCCTGTCTCAAAAAACCCAAACTAAACCACAATAAAACCGTGCTTTCCTGCTTGCTTGGTTCAGGGCAAATGCAACTAGAAAGCTGCACCACTGGAGAAGTGAGAACTTGAGACAGAGAATTAGAGGTGCCAGGACTCATCTGCACTGTGAGAACAAGCTGAGGATGTCCCTAAGTGGATATGTCTAGAGGGGTCTCACGTCCTACCCAGGGACATTCACTTACCCAGTTATAGCAAAGAGAAGTAAACCAGCTATCATAGACACCACACCTGAGGGTCCAGAGCATCAGTGACACACACCATGTCAGATTGTGCACCACATAGGGGGTGTGAGCACCACATGGGGATATGAGCACCACAGGGGGGTTGTGAGCACCACATGGGGGATGTGAGCACCACATAGGGCATGCGAGCACCACATGGGGATGTGAGCACCACATAGGGGATATGAGCACCACATGGGGGTTGTGAGCACCACATAGGGCATGTGAGCACCACATGGGGGTTGTGAGCACCACATGGGGATATGAGCACCACATGGGGGTTGTGAGCACCACATGGGGGTTGTGAGCACCACATAGAGGATATGAGCACCACATGGGGGTTGTGAGCACCACACAGGGCATGTGAGCACCACATAGGGGATGTGAGCACCACATGGGGGTTGTGAGCACCACACAGGGCATGTGAGCACCACATAGGGGATGTGAGCACCACATGGGGGATGTGAGCACATTGAGAAAGTCCTGGTCCCCACTTCACATGAAGCACTCAGGACTACACTAGTGGCTAAGGAGGACAAAAGCTTATGACCCATCATCAAGATTGGAAAAGCCAGTGTTGGAACCAATTTAATCTAACAGACAATATCAACAGTATGTGTCTGTGAAAAACTCTCCCACACCAGACTGGGCTCCCACTTCCATTGTAGGGATAGCTATAGAACATATACTCCGTACATTCTGTGATCTACACCAAGTTATCCCAATTTATCTCAGAGATACCGCTCTTACGAGAATACATTCTATGTCTAGACTCACCAACCACAGAGAAGAAACCACTGAGAGATTACATTGGAGTTAACTGGAATTAAACATACCATTACATACAAACCGATACTTCAAGACACATGGTAAAGAGAAGGCTACTTGGGGCTGGGGAGATAGCTCAGTGATTAGGAATAGCTAGAGGACCTGAGTTTGATTTTTAGCATTATGTCAGATGGCTTACAGCCAGTTGTAAGTCTGTCTTTAAGGAATCCAACATCCTCTTCTGGCCTTCGTGGGCACTGCATGCATACATATGCTCATATCCACAGACACAAAAATAAATCTAATCTTTAATACACACACCTAGAGAGAAAGGGGAACCGGAGGGAGGAAGGGAGGGACGGAGGGAGGGAAGGAGGGAGGGAGGGAGGGAGGGAAGGAGGGAGGGAGAATCAGCGGGTGGGGGAGTTCCTTCCATAGAAGGCCCTTCCGTCAAAGTAAATGAAAGAGATGTCTACCCCAACAGATGAACAGATCATCACAGAAACACAATAAACATCAAAGTATCATGACACCTACAGCTCACAATTCTATAGTAATAGACTCCAAAGATATTAAACTCCACGAAGCCGGGCAGTGGTGGCGCACGCCTTTAATCCCAGCACTTGGGAGGCAGAGGCAGGTGGATTTCTGAGTTCGAGGCCAGCCTGGTCTACAGAGTGAGTTCCAGGACAGCCAGGGCTATACAGAGAAACCCTGTTTCGAAAAAACCAAAACCAAAACCAAAAAAAAAAAAAAAAGAAGAAAGAAAAGAAAAAACAAACAAACAAAAAAAGACCCTGTCTCAAAACAAACAAACAAACAAGAATAATAAAATAGAAGACTCTGACGTCAACCCATGTAGTCAACTGCCATTCAGTTCCCGACAGGGTTATCAGAAATATAATGTGGACAAGTTGTCCTTTGACAAGGGATATCATGTGTAGAAGACTGAATCTATTTGCTTATTTTTCATGTTATCTAAAAACTCAAAATGAATCAAAAAATCTTCATGTAAAAACCAAAACTTCACAATGTTTATAAGAAAACAAGAAACATTTCAAGCCAGACAGTGGTAGTGTATGCCTATAATCCAAGTATTCGGGAGGCAGAGGCAGGCAGATCTCTGTGAGTCTGAGGCCAGTCAGGTCTACAGAGTGAGTTCTAGGCCAGCCAGAGCTACTCGGAGAGACACTGTATCAAAACAGCAAAACAAAATACTCCCAAACCAAAAAACTCCACCATCAAAACAACAACAACAACAACAAACACCACCAACAACAAAAAAACCAAACAAACAAAAAGGAAAAAAAAGAGACATTTTAAGATGCAGGTACAGGCGAGGATTTCCTGAAAGGGATTCCAATAGCCATGGGATAATTCAAGAAATGACAAGGGGATTGTATAAAACTGGAAGGGAGCCCGTGAGCAGAAGAAAAGGCAGAGCCCGGGGAGAGGTAGAAACTCCAATAGAAAATTAGTATCTAGGATATATAAATAACTAAACATATTTCTTTTTTGTTTTGTTTTGTTTTTTGAGACAGGGTTTCTCTGTGTAGCCCTGGCTGTCCTGGAACTCACTCTGTAGACCAGGCTGGCCTTGAACTCAGAAATCCACCTGCCTCTGCCTCCCAAGTGCTGGGATTAAAGGCGTGCGCCACCACTGCCCGGCTAAACATATTTCAAAATCAAGTAACTCAATCAAAAAAGTGTAAATGACCTGAATAGATTCTCTTCAAAAGAATCACGAGAAAGACGATAAACAGGATCCAGCTTTACCACGTCTGGGTACCCATCAGAAGGAGGCAAAGTTATCGTGCAAAAGAGATGCTTACACATCTAGGTTTATTTTGGATACTCACGATAGCCAAGAGGGAATCAGCCGAGGTCCTAGGTATGTCTGAGCACACAATGGAATTTATTTAGCCCTGAAGAAGAATGGAGCCTGTCATTTGCAGGAAGTAGGAGCTAGAGGTCAGCATGCTGAGCAAAATAAAACAGACACATAAAGACACATACAGTGTGCTTTCTCTCATATTCAGAACCCCAGAAATGTCGAAGGCCAGCTTTGATACGGCAGGGTAAAACCAAGGAGGCCTGAGTTTGGAGCTGGTGAAAAGTCACTCAGCAGACTTCTTCTGAGGGAGCAGAACTTAGTTCTCTGGGGCCAGTGAGAAAGGGGAAAAAAATGACACACACACACACACACACACACACACATACACACATATACACACACACATGCACACACACATATACACATACACACACACACACAAACACGGTAGATGAAGCAAGTTCCAACAACTTCACACATACATACACACACATACATACATGCATGCATGCATGCATACATACAAATATACATACATACAGGCAGGCAGGCAGACAGAGACAGACAGACATATACACATACATACATACACACACACACATTCACACATACATGCACATACACACGTTTTTGGTGGAGGGAACAAACTCCAATGACCTGGCTCCAATTACATATTTTTTCCCTTAGCCCTTTTATGCACCCCAAGACAAAGTTTTCTGTGTAAGAGGAAAACTACCTCATAGCCACAAGTTACATATTCCTTAAAAACAATCACCACCAAAACATATTCTTCAGAAACAGATTAAAATCATTACACAAAGGAAACTGCAGCAGGATTAAAGATGAGATTCTTCTTCTGAAACATATACCTGATTCTATATTCCTCATCGATCTTTCTCTCCACAACTTCATTGTAACCCCAAGGCAATCATTCTCTGGTCATAAAAAGCCAAGTCTGTAGTGGCATGTCTCCCCCTATGCTTATCTGACAACGATCTGTATTTACAAAGGAACAGGTCATCTATCTTGCATCTTATTTATGAAGTTGGGTTTTTTTTTTTGTTGTTTTTTTTTTTGGTTTTTCCAGACAGGGTTTCTCTGTGTAGCCCTGGCTATCCTGGAACTCACTCTGTAGACCAGGCTGGCCTCGAACTCAGAAATCCACCTGCCTCTGCCTCCCGAGTGCTGGGATTAAAGGCGTGTGCCACCACTGCCCGGCTCTATTCTTGATTCTAACTTCAAACTTTCTATCAATTACCCTAACTTCCCCAAACTTTTAAAATCAAACTTTCTAAAACCACTTAAATCAAATCAGGAATTCCATAAAGTCATTAATACATCTAAATAGTATTCTTTCAAGATTATTTTAGTATTATTTTCATGTTGATCTGCAGGAAACTTGCCCAACAGCGTGGGCTATCACTCAGGAAGTAATCACACAGGCTATAGGCAGTGAGGGTCACCCCATGCCTAATCACACCATGCCATGTAAATGAGAGATATAGCAACAACAAACGTGATCACGAAGGCACGTCAGAAGCAAGAAGCAATCCTGGGACAAAGCCTCTGGGGTTATGCCTCTCCAGGACATACCCACTGCAGCTGAGCAAAATGGTAGCCGCCTCCAGGAAGCTCACCTGCCCACTGCAGCTCTTCCTGCATGGTGCCTGCTGCAGAAAAGATGGCTTGTAGGTATCAGGGACTGTGAAGGACCGGAAAAGAGAGGAAGGGCAGGGTCACTGTACTCTACATGAACCTGTGGAAATGTTACATATCTATTTGTATAATGCATGTTAATAAAAAAGGAAGCCGTATAGCTTGCATGTGACTCAACAAATATGAGACTGTTGGACATTGGTGGGGATTAATAAATGACCTTGCAAATGTACATTAAATATTAAAGAACACTAAAGTGCACTGTAGAGAGATAGAAACCAAGCACCATTTCCCTGGGGTGAAGACAGCTGATCTCAAGGAAATAGTCCAAGACTGAAGTTCCCGAATGCAATCAAAGATGCAGACCACTGCCCAGGAGGAGAACAAGGAGCTAATTCTAAATTAGAAAACACGTTTCATCTGGGTAGGTAAGTGCTTCATAGCACAAGCAAGGCAGGCAGAAGCTGAGAGGGGAGTATCTGCTGGCAAAGCTAGCTGCTACCCTGCCCTCTGGACCTCAGAAGTGAACAGATTCTGGTTCCAGGGCCTGGTACCAGACTACAGCTGCCTGTGGGCAGCTGGTCCTCACTCACACCCTTGTATAACTAACCCGTTGCTGACATATTCAAGAGACTCTCTTGCAACCTTTAATACGTTCCTATTAATTCTTTAAGAATTTAGCCGGGCAGTGGTGGCGCACGCCTTTAATCCCAGCACTTGGGAGGCAGAGGCAGGCGGATTTCTGAGTTCGAGGACAGCCTGGTCTACAGAGTGAGTTCCAGGACAGCCAGGGCTACACAGAGAAACCCTGTCTCGAAAAACTAAAAAGAATTTTATACAATAGGCTTTGATTGTTTGTTCTCCTCTCCGACTCCTACCAGTTCCCTCCCACCTTTCTACCTACCCAGTTACACATTATCTCTCCAAAGAAAATGGGGGAGGGAGGGAGGAAGAAACTTAGGGAGTTCAGTTTGTGTTGGCCAACCGTTCCTGGGCATGGAACCTGCACTGGAGTGTGGTCGATACACCAGTATCGCTCCACTGAAGAAAACTGACTTTCCCTCACCCAACAGCTATCAAATGGCAAGGTCTCTTCCTGCCCACTTCCTTTCTATGTCCTGGCATTTTGTCTATCTTGGGTTTATGGAGGCCTTCTGCATGCTGTCACAGCCTGAGTTCATACGTGCATCAGCCCTCCAGTGTCGGGAAAATCCTGCTTCCTTGAAGTCATCCACCACAGCTGGCCCTCACTCCCTTTCCCCCCCCTCCCCCATAGATCTCCGAGCCTTGATGGGAGGCATAGAAAGTAGGCCACCCATTTGGGGTTGAACATTCCTGTTCTCTGCATGTTGACCAGCTGTGAGTTTCTATATTAATTGGGATCTACTACAAGAATGTGCTGACCTAAGGTAATAGCAATATGTCACTAGAATCATTTTATACCATGTTCTTTAAACCATAGTGGCTCTCAACCTTCCTCATGCTGTGACCCTTTAATACATACAGTTCCTCATGCTGTGGTAACCCCCCAACCATAAAATTATTTTCATTGCTACTTCATAACTGTAACTTTGCTAGTGTTATAAATTATAATGTAAATATCTGTGTTTTCTGATCATCTTAAGTGATCCCTGTGAGGAGGTCATTTGACCTCCAGAGGGGTCGAGACCCAAAGGTTGAGAACCACTGTAAATTTAGCAGACTAATAGTAGTAGTTTTTTTCCCTTAGGGTTCATGACCTATCTAGTCTCAGATTCTTGACCTTATTAACAGTGTTAGGTATGGGTTCCATCTCATGGAGTAGGCTTTAAATACAACCAAAACATGATTGGCTACTGGGTCAACACATTATTATGAAAATATCTTTTACATTCTAAAAGTCAAGTTAATATACCTTGAGGTCACTTACGGTTTAAGACTGTTAGTCTACTCTGTACTCAGCAGGTACAGTTTAACCTGCTGTCTTAGGGTTTCTGTTAAAGAGACACCATGACAAAGCACCTATTATAGAGGAAAGCATTTAATTGGGGCTGGCTTACAGTTCAGAGGTTTAGTCTGTTATCAGCAAGGTGGCACCCAGGCAGACATAGTTCCTGGGGGGAGCTGAGAGGTTTACATCTAGCAGAAAGTGACTGTCACACACTGGCTAGGCTTTGAGCTTCTCAGAGCTCAAAGCCCACCCCCAGTGACACACCTCCTCTAACAAAGCCCCACCTCTTCCAACAAGGCCACACCTCCTAATAGCATCACTACTTGAGCCTTCGGTGGCCATTTTATTCAAACCACCATACCTACCCTTAAGAGAACAATGTAACAACCAACCTCACTTGCCCTGGATTTCTCACGGAATCGGCTTTCACAACCTAAGCTAAAGAATAGCTTTAATCTTTTGTTTTGTTTTTCAAGATAGGGTCTCTTTATGTAGCTCTTTGGGTATCCTGGGTCTCACTATCTAGATAAGGCTGGTCTTGAACTCACTGAGAGATCCACCAGCCTCGGCCTCTGAAGTGTTGGGATTAAAAGCAAGTGTCACCGCACCCAACTTTACACTTTTTTTTTTGGGGGGGGGGGTTCGAGACAGGGTTTCCCTGTGTAGCCCTGGCTGTCCTGGAATTCACTCTGTAGACCAGGCTGGCCTCGAACTCAGAAATCCACCTGCCTCTGCCTCCCGAGTGCTGGGATTAAAGGCGTGCGCCACCACTGCCCGGCTCTGACTTCCCTTTCAAACACTGATGAATTTTGAGTACTGTAACGTTCATGTCATTATAGCACCAGTGTGTATGTCTAGCCTTGCAGGTGTTTATCGTAGCTTGCAGGGTTCATAACACCATGATTACTAGCCAGGAGGGATGAGTCTCCCAACAGCTAGGTGCTTTGTGTTCTATGACGTGAGTAGGTGGTATCTCGCTATTAGGTTCTGGAGCGCAACCAATGGTATCGGCCACAGCCTTTAATGTTGGGGGAGGGCGTCTACAGGACCACATTGGCCAACAACTCAAAAAGAAATACGGAATTCCTGGCAATTAGCGTTTTGTTTTGTAGTGTATGTCTAGTTGGGATATTGAACCACCATTATCGGGTAACTCCATTTAAGTTTTTATATTTGTATATATTTTAGGAAGCTTCTATATGCTAGTGAGTTTCCACATGACTCTTCAAAAGGCCTTTAGCATTTCCCCCCATGTTTCCTCTTCTACCCTGCCCCCCATCCTCTCCTGCTATCTCTTTATCTCTCTGTATTATTGAAAAATTATCATTCAAAAGTTGTGGAAGAGAACTCTTTTGGGGGAGAATATTTGAGAGTGTAGATTTAAGTAATTTTTGTTTCTTTTCATTTATCCTAAAACAGTTGAAATATCTTCATAATGTATGCCTGTTTTATTTTTTGATTTTTCAAGACAGGGTTTCTCAGGCTGGAGAGATGGCTCAGTGGTCAAGAGCACTGACAGCTCTTCCAGAGGTCCTGAGTTCAGTTCCCAGTCACCACATGGTGGCTCACAACCGTCATCTGTAACGGGATCTGATGCACTCTTCCAGTGTGTGTCTGAAGACAGCTGCAGTGTACTTATATAAATAAAAATAAATAAATCTTTAAAAAAAGAAAAAAGAAAAATAAAAAGACAGGGTTTCTCTGTGTGGCTTTGGCTGTCTTGGTTCTCGATCTGTGGATCAGGTTGACCTGGAACTCACAGAGATCCACCTGCCTCTACCTCCCAAGTGCTGGGGTTAAAGGTGTGAGCCAACACCGCCCAGCAGCTTCCCAAGTACTGAGATCATAGGCAACCCATGGCTCAGTTCAGCTTCAGAGGCTGCATTTTGAGCTAGCTTGCTCTCTCGCTCTCTCTCTGTTCCATCTTCACTGGCTTTCTCTTCTGTGTGTCCTTAAATCTGTTCTCTCCTGTGAGGACACTTGTGATTGTTCTTAAAGGCTCCCTGAATGGCACCCAATCTTGAGTGGGCCCAGCTCAAGATGCCAAAAACAAGATTTTCCCCTACATATGATAGCATGCACATCGGTCAGAAGTTAGGAGAAAGCATCTCTGGAGGCCGTTCCTCAACCTTGCACAATTCTGTTGGTTTCCTTCTTTGGGAGTGTGCGGATTCTGGTGCTAGTGGAGCATCTGTGAAGAATGGAAGGCTCTTGCACAACAGATAGACCAAGGCTCAGAACCCAGACATGGTGATGTTAAAACGCACCCACAGCTCTACAGATGGTAGCTTGCCTTACCAGAGATTACCGTGGTGTGAAGACCTGGACCAAAATGCAGGATTGTGTGCACTTGTCTGGCTCCTGGAGCCACCTCTGGCATATGCTGAGCAGCAAAGCTCTCATTTGTATATCCACAGCCCATGGAATCTCCAGGACAAGAGAGGTGGCCATACGTTACTCCTAACGTGCATCTTGAGAAACAGGAGAGGCAATGGGATCCTGGAGACTCTGGAGCCTTGGGCAGGGGTGTGGGTGTGGGTAGGGTAGGGTGTGTAAGAGGGTGGGGGTGTGTGCTAAATGGGAACACCTTCTTCCCCTTCACCCGGTCCTGCCAGAACTTCCTTGTGTTTATTCATCTTCCTGTTCCTTCCTGGTGCTGAGCACTGAGTGTGTTGATTCAGGAAGTGGCTAAGGGGGGCTGTGGGCTCGCTGGAGGATAAGTGCTTCCTGTCTTTTCTAGGCTCCTGGACAATCAAGGTTGTTTGGAATTCATTTTAGGTGAGTCTTAAAATGATATCCCGCAAAACAACCCAGGTGGGAAACAGGGCCAGCCTGGTGAAAAGGGCGATACCTGGTGAGGTGGGTGGGGGGGTCAGTTGTGTTTTGGGGGCGGTGCGGGGTTGCCCTGCTCACATCCTTCGAAGCAGGAGAATGCCAGGCAGAGTTCAATATGTTTACTATTGTCACCTCGGCTGGCATCTCACTGCATAGGTTCTTACTGACAGGTAGGGCAGCTCGTTCTTCTGGTTCAACTTGCTCAGCCCACCAGGGTCCATCTGAGGTTAGAGATGTACTCGGGAATTCCTATGTTCTTTTCCTGTAAATGAGCACCCAGAGAAGGACTGACCTCACATATGGAGGAGTAGGCTCAGAAATTGTGGCGTGCTGACGCCAGCCCTGTAGTCAGTCGCCTAGGGCAGTCAGTGAGTAGTTCAGCGAACACCCAAGCTCCAGTCCTTGGTAAGGGTTGCCAGCTTCTCATAGGCTTGTTCAGAGACTTTCAAAGACCCCTGGAATCCCGGGGAGGTTGGCGTCCTAGGCCTAGAGCTGGCCGCTGTGACAGCTTTTTTAAACACCCAGTATTTCATCTTCAGCTGCTAGTGGCTCGGTAAGGCATCTACCCTGTGCCCTGCGAGCGGCACTTGCTAGAGACAGGTTCACGTGGTCACTTGGCCTGAAAGCGCCTCCCTGTAGGTTTTTCCTAATCTGGGACACACAGCAGAACAGAAATGAGTGTGCCCGCCACCTCTTCGGTCCCACCCGGTCGAGAACGCGCACGCGCGCGCGCGTTAGGACCCAGCGGGGTAGCCGCGGGACCCTGGAGTGGGCGTGACCTCCATTGTGACGCCACGGGGCGGGGCTTCCTCTGGCTGGGACTGAGGGACAGAAAGACCGACTGGCGCGGCGTGGCTGGTAAGGGACGCGGATTCCGCTCACTTTGGTTGCTCTTCGCTGTCGGGCGGAGCCTCCCTGGGGAACCTGAGGACTTGGGGTCCGGGTTGCTATGCTTCCCTCTAGGCCACGCGTCCACCCCTCCCCCACTAGCTGAACCCGTTTTGGGGCGGTGTCACCCCCCCGCGGCTATCGCGCCGGGGCGGTGCACCCCTTCCGTCCCCTAATCCGGCGGGGTGCACTCCTCCCAGCACCTGGGTGGCCGGCAGAGGGCCAGGCGCGCATCGCCAGCTCCTTAGCCTTCCTGGGAGCAGGACGGGTCCTGGCTCTGCGGGGAACCCCGCTGCCCGCCCTGGGGAGACTGGGCTTCCGAAACTCTGGGTGCGGAGCGCTGTGCTCCCAGGCCCTGCCTAGACTCTAGGTCGGACACAGGTGCGCCCTGGTCCACTCCTGTCAGTGCTTTACCTTTGTTCCCCCTTCCAGGTCGGGATGGTGGCTGACTGCGCAGGATAGCGGCGGCCATGTGGAGGTGACAGTCAGCTTGCGGACTCAGAGAGCCCAAAGGAGCTTGGCTCAGGTGGACATTGCTGGCTGGGAGCGCGGCCTTGGTGCTGGCGATGGAAGCGGAAGGCTTGGGTTGGCTTCTGGTCCCGCTGCACCAGCTGGTATCCTGGGTGGCCGCTGGGGCCATGGTCTTCGGAGGGGTGGTACCGTACATACCCCAATACAGGGACATCCGGAGGACTCAGAACGCCGACGGTTTCTCCACCCACGTGTGCCTGGTACTATTGGTGGCCAATATTTTACGGATACTCTTCTGGTAAGTTCAGACTTTCCTACCTGGGAGTGCTGCTGGAGAGATGGCTTTGTTCTCACGGTTTTGAAGTGGCAGCGACTGGAGCTATCTACTTCCCCCGAAAGATCTCTGGAAGAGCAGGCTCTTATTCTTCAACGGTGGTTGAGTAGCCTGAGCCATTACTGAATTTACTCGGATGCAGCATTTTCACGAAGATTGGCAGGGCTGGAGCAGAGAGCCAAATATCATCTCCAGATCTGCTCGTTCGTTTACTGTGTCTTTACCTTTGTCTGATACATCCTGGAGCCTCTCTGTGGGCACAGTTTCTGGATCCCTGCCTTTTCTTTCTAGTGTGTGGAGTGGGGTGCCGGGGTGAGAAAGTAGTAAAGCGAGTTAGTAACAGGAAGGTCCCCCTGGCTTGCCTGTGGGGAAAGCCTTCTGTTATATTTTTCTCGATTTCTTTTGTGTGTTTGTTTCAAAATAAGGTTTCTCTAGGTAGCCTTGGTTGTCCTGTAACTTGCTTTGTAGACCAGGCTGGCCTCAAACTCAGAGATCCACCTGTTTTTGCCTCATCAAACTGCTAGCTTCTGGACTTTTGTGGCTTGTGTCTTCTTAAGTGGGAAGTCAGACTTTTCCCTGTAAACTTAGGTGGCGTCTGTTTTTCTAACTCTTCCTGAGCCACCTTCCTTTTTTTTTTTCATTTGCATTCTGTTGAGGAAGTTGAAGTTTATTCTAACAATTGTTGAAACCATACCTACTTGAGGGGTTTGTTACTGTTTTGAGACTGGGTTTCACTATGTAGCTCTAGCTGTCCTGGAGCTCACTATGTGGACCAAGTTGGCTTCAAACTCAGACATCCTCCTGCCTCTGCCTCCCGAGTGCTCAGGCGCCACCATGGTCGGATGAATTTTCAAAGGAAATTAAAAAAAGGTTTCTTCACTGCATGCTAAGATAAAACATGTCTGGAATTTTCCTTCTGGGCCAATCCAAGTCCTCTGTGCACATAGGAAGACTGTTCGTGCAGCTCTTCTGAAGGTAGTTAGCTGCCTGCAGAAGCCAGGGAGAAGGGATCCAGAGAGCCGGTGTCAGAGTTCTTTGTTTTTGACTTTTTATTTACTGTTGGCAATGGCCTGAGTTTTTACTAACTAGTGTTAAAATCAATGTGATTGATGGGTCAATGGGTAAAGGAGCTTGCTGCTAACCCTGAGTTCTGTCTCATGGTAGAAGAAGAGAATCAACTCCTATTGGTTTTCTTCTGACCTACACACATGCACCATGACATGTGCACATACACATAAAAAAAGAAATCTTGCCAGGCAGTGGTGGCGCACGCCTTTAATCCCAGCACTTGGGAGGCAGATGCAGGCGGATTTCTGAGTTCGAGGCCAGCCTGGTCTACAGAGTGAGTTCCAGGACAACCAGGGCTACACAGAGAAACCCTGTCTCGAAAAAACCAAAAAAAAAAAAAAAAAAAAAAAGAAATCTCATAAATCTACATTTTAAAAAAACATATCCACTTTGTACAGTTTAGTGAGCTGTGTCAAGGGTGTCTACCCAGAATTTATGAGTAGAGAATTTGCTCTGCACTTTTGCACTGGGCCCCCTTTGTCTCAGGAGTGGGTTTTTGCCTGCATCTGTTAGGAGGTTGGCTAGTGAGCTGACTCTGAAGTAGAGTAAGTTGGCAGCATTGAACTATGCCACCTCGCTGTTTGCCTGGGGTCAGGTGACTTCTGAGAAAAGGGTCATTGAGATTTCACCTTTTTTTTTTTTTTTTTTTTAAAGCTGGGGGCTTGCGTTTCAAAGATTCCATCCTCTGGCTTTCTCCTGGGAGGAGGGTGGAGGCCCCAGCTGGGCTATGCCTGTGGCTGGGCTCAGTGAAGTAGCCGTAAATCTAAGGTTGAAGGGAAGCAGATCCTTCCTTATTACCATGCTCATACTATTGGTTGCTTAGGTGCACAGTATGGACCTTTGTTTTCAGGCAGGCTGCCCAGTGTAGCCCAGCCTCACTGTTTAACTTTTTACGTAGGGACAGGATATTCACTTTTAGAATTGAGGAATACATTTTCTCCAAGTACTGAAGTAGGACTACCAACACAGTTTGGAGATGCCAGAAGTGAGGCCATTTTCCTTGTGTGCACTAGTGGAGAGGGAAACCAAGACTGGTCTCCCTGCCTTTTTGTTTTGTTTTGTTTTTGTTTTTGTTTTTCGAGACAGGGTTTTTCTGTATAGCCCTGGCTGTCCTGGAACTCACTCTGTAGACCAGGCTGGCCTCGAACTCAGAAATCTGCCTGTCTCTGCCTCCCAAGTGCTGGGATTAAAGGCATGCGCCACCACTGCCCGGCTCTCTCCTTGCCTTTTGTGCTAGGGCCTCTGAGAAGACCTCAAATACTTTCCACTGTGGAGGCTGGCCTGCCTTCTGTGCAGGCCAAGTCTTGTCCACAAATGGTCTCTTTGGTACAACCCATGTCCCAAAATGTTCTGTGCCACCCAGGGCTCCTGTGGGCACTGTATACAGGGGGCTCAGCTTCCCAGTACATTCTAGAAGACTGAGGAAGAGAGGAGCTGAGGGTCATGGCCCTCCTGAGCGTTTTCATTTGGGAAGTATCTTTCCAGATTGTCATAGGATGAAAGCTAGAGGTCTGAACAGTGTCTGGGACACGGCTGCCCACCTGTAGAGATCCTTCTGCTCCAAAATGATGTGATGGTCCTTCTGTGCTTCTCCACAGTGCCTTCTGCAGCCCGGTCTGGGCTTCCCTCTCAAGGTTCCATAGCTCAGCATCCTCTTAGATTTCACATAGCCAAAGGCTGCAGTGTGGGAGTTTCACTGGGAGCAATGACTGGAGCATACACCCCTTCCCCATTTATACAACTTCTCCCCCAGTGTGGAGAGCAGGTCCTGGCTGTGGCAGGCTCCAGATGAGATGGGAGCCTTCCAAACTATGAAAGGGCTAGAGATGGAATTCTCAGCAGTTTTCCAGTGCTAACTGGGACACAGACCTCTGAACTCATTAGAGGTTTATGGTAGTTTTTTTTTTCCTCTTCTTTTCTTTTTTCTTTCTTTCTTTTTAAAAGGCTGGACAGTCCTGCAGGAAGAGACTGATTTCACTGCAAACCTAGGGATTCTGAAGCCTGTGAAACTCTCATGTGAAACTCTTATTTCTCACAATCCTCACCATGTTACAGAACTCATCTTTAGCAGACTGCTCTCAATGGAATGTGGGTTACAGGATTTTGCAATTTTGATGTTGGAAGCTGGGGCCAAGTGACCCTTTATCTAATGTTTGCAGGCCTTTCTCTAAGAAGGGCCACAGCCGGACTACTTGAGCAAAGTACTCCACCCAGTCCTGGAGATCTGAGGATGGAGATGCTCAGGTTCTACCAGTGCTGGCAGCAGGTCTTGGCTGTGATCTTGAAACACTGTATCTGAGAGGTGGTAACATTCTGCTACTATGGCGATAAGTTTGCTATGTAGGGAGTAGCTATAGAGGTGTGTACCCTCCTCCATAGGAGCTTTTCTGTTACTTTGGGACTTGGAGAAGTTGTCCATAGAACCAGTTGCTGGACTTGGTTAACCCCCACCCCACTCCTGCATAAGTTTTCCACGATGAGTACTGGCTTTCATTTCTATGAGAGTCCTTGGGCACACCACCCATAGCTGTGTGGTGGTAATTGCCACTTCTCCCCAGAAGAATTCTGCTAACCTACAGTCTCCAGCAGGAGAGGAACCGTATCCTCAATAGCAGGCTGCCCCAAGAATAATATCTAATTTCTTCTTCTTTGAGCATGACTACGTAACAAACCGTGACCAATGGCAACTAACCAAAACCTCTCAATTCTCAGGGCCCTAGTATTTATATACCCTCTGAAAAGTCCCCAAAATTCTAAGTGTCACACAATCCCAGAAACGATCTGCTAGTGGCAAAATCATGCACGAGGCAAATCATAGTCAGCTGCTGTGGACAATCGGAAGCAGCCCCATATCCCACCCCGGAATTAAAACATATTCTTAAAATATTTCTGTGTTTTTTTTGTTTTTGTTTTTTTAAAGAAACCAAAATCCCAAAGTTGTCACTAAAGCAGACTGTTGGTATTAATTTGCTAGGAAATAGCATTTTTTTTTATAGCTTTAAAAATTGATTATGTTTTTTTGTTTTTGTTTTTTTAGGTTTTTTGAGACAGGGTTTCTCTGTGTAGCTCTGGCTGTCCTGGAACTCTGTAGACCAGGCAGGCTGGCCTCGGACTCAGAAATCCACCTGTCTCTGCTTCCCAAGTGCTGGGATTAAGGTGTGCACCACCACTGCCCAGCAAAAAAAAATGATTATGTTAAACATTGTTTCCTATTTGTTTTGTCCCTTATGTCATTTGGAGTTGTGATTTTGAAAGTTTGTGTCCTGTTCTGGCTTCCTATAAATAAAGCAGCCAATCTCCAGCTCTGTTCCCTGCTACTTTATTAGCGCCTCCCTTATTGTCCCGGTCAAGCACATTGGATTGATTTTGATGGTATATGGGAACTTAAGCCTTGACTTTTTTCTTTGTAGTCTTCCTAGTAACAGGTGTCAGTCAGTTTGTTTGGGAAGCTATGCCTTCAGCCTCATAGCTTCATGGCGCTGAGGTAGCACTTTCCCATGTTTACCTCCCCATGAAACCTCTGTGAGCAAATTGCCAGCTAGATAGCCAGAGAGGAAGAATGGTTTCTAGGAACCAAGCGACGAAGCCCTTCGTCGCTTGGTTCTGTCCACCAGTAACTCTGAGGCTATGATTTACACTTTTCACCGGCAAACACCGAGGTTCCAAGATGGTAGTGGCTCATGATCTGGGGTCAGTGTGGTAACTGCAGGCTCCAGGGACATAGCCTAGGAACAGAGCTTGTCTGCCTGTGCCAGCTCTGTCTCCACTCCGTGCCTCAGCCACCCTTTCCTTGGTATTTCCACTTCCTAAGCGTCATCACACAGCCACTTAGTCTGTGGAGCTTATGAACTCACGGGGGACATTTGAGCCTGGAAACCTACACAGAGGACTTATCTTGCACTTGGAATTCCAGCCTTGGCTTGCCACTCCACAGGAAGCTGCGACTCGCCCTGATTGCGGAGGGGAGCCTTGCCTGCAGCATGCCCTCCCCTGTGTAACACCTTACTGCGGGTTCTGCTTAGCTGGGCAGTAGCATACCCTATGGGCATCTGTTTAGAAAATGTCCAGAGCTCTGCAAAGGCCCTAGAGCCGTTCAGGATTCTCTCTGATCGTGAATTGTTTGTAGACAGGAACTGAAGGTGGCTTTCAGGTTAAAGCGGTTGTGTGCTCTTACATGATGGTACAGCCTTTCCTCACAGAATAGGCAAGGCCTGGCAGACACACCCTTTGAGACACAGGTGAGGTTCTTTCCCTGTCTCCAGCTGGTCTTTTACCAATTGCTGTCACAGTAGAGTTCTGTGAAATACTTTTCTCTTAAAACTTTATTGACAGGCCTGGTTTGGAACTGGCTAAGTAGCCCAAGCTAGCCATGGGCTTATGACCCTCCCCCTTCAGTCTTCCAAGTGTGGATGTGTAGGAGTGTACTATACACCATACACCTGGTGTGTGAAATACTGCTTTCATTTGTGGATTGACTTTTAGCAAGTTCCTAATGTAGTAGTAACTACATAGATGCTAGAATGTGTCCCTGAGCAGGCTTGTGCTGGCTATGAATCAGCGCTGCCATTTCCCCTGGGTCCCTCCTGAGTACGGGCTCAGGAACTTCAAGTTTTACTGGCTGCCCTCCTCAGCCCTGGAGGTAACTTCTGTCCCAGGAGACCAGTGTAGTGAGGGGCCACAGACATGGGGGAGAAGGCTGGAACTGTTGCTTATACTTACAGCTTTTAGGCTGCTGTGTAGAATCTTTTGAATTTCATGTGCTGACCACCAACTAAGGTCTTGGAAATAACTTTCAGGCCAAACAAACTCTGTGGCCGGTTCCAGCCTGCATTTGTGCTTTGCCCTGCTGGGGGTTAAGGCTGCATTGGGACCTGCCTTTGGAGATGAGCTGTGTCGGCGTGTCTGTGTGTGGCAGTCTAGTGGTATTCTGATCTGCCAAGGGTGTTATCCACAGACCTTGCTGATTGCTGAATTGCAGTTCTGCCCTCCAAAGCTGGCCCAGTTGATGAAATATTCAACACTAGTGGGAGCCACTAGAGTGGCTGAGCGAGGGGTAGCTGGGGAGGGAAAGCAGCCCTGGGCTAGGAGGCCTGGAGTGGAGGAAGGATCTTTGGTGGGGCTAGCCCTGGCTGCCCTTTCTTGTTAGTGGAGGATGTATATAAAAATTTAGCACCAGGCTACAAGTCTTCCACAGATACTTCCTCACCAGGCAGGAAGCAGAGCTACTGTGGTCTGGAAAGAGCCTCTTGCCTGGTTAAGATTAGATGTTGACAGGAGGGTAGGTATGTAGGGTCCTTCCATAGCAATATGTGGCCCTGAGTGGGGGGGGTCTGTGACTAGGTTACAGAGTCCATTGAGGGGTGACATGGGCTTTGGAAAAGCTTTAGGTGAGCTTAGTGTTCCAGGTGCCTTGCTGAGTCTGACGTGGGTCCCTTGGCTCTTCCCCATTCTAGCCTAGTCCCACACAAACCCTGGAAGACCAGGCAAGCAAGTACCAGGACTGTGATGCATGCACAGGACCCTCCCCTGGGCTCCTTTCCATTATGCAGCTCGGGCCCTGGTTGAGGAGAGGCTGTGGAAGCCGGGGCTGGTATCTGCTTCCTTCCTGATGCGGGCTCTGTTTGCCTCCCGTAGGTTTGGAAGGCACTTCGAGTCTCCGCTCCTGTGGCAGAGTATAGTCATGACCCTTACGATGCTGCTGATGCTGAAGCTCTGCACCGAGGTCCGCGTGGCCAACGAGCTGAACATCAAACGCCGCTCCTTTGCAGGTAGGTGGAACATCTAGAAAGTCGTGCTCAGCCATCGGGCAAAGCTTAGCTCTTGTGAAGCTGAAGCCACTTGAGTGTTAACCTAGGCAGTTTTCATTTCACTGAATGGCGATCATCTGCAATTGATTTTGTATATTGTAGCTGTATTTTCCGTATTGTAACAGACTAAAACATTTCACAGCTTCAAACAATTAAGGACTTCTTTTCTGGAGTATGGGTGAGGTTTTAACTCATCTTCTGGACTCTTTGGCTCACATCCTGACTGCGTGTTGTCACAAGAACCAGAGAACGCAGAGTCATTGCTGTGTGCCCTGCCAGGTGACTCAAGCCCCAGTAGTGTGCCCTTTAGCCATGCTTCTCACACACAGTCACCCACTGAAGTGTAACACGCCTGGGTCTGTGTGTTCTGTGGTCTGAGGATCCTGGGCAACGTCCATCTCATCCTTGACCCTGGGCAGCTCAGAAAACACTGACCACTTGCTGTCTTTGGCTTCTCCTTCACAGAGGCTTTCTGATGTGGTTCTCTGTGGTTAGTGTAGGCTGGTGAGCTTCCATGACCTCCTCCTAGTTCTAATTCTCTTTCTCCTCTTCTCTCTTTTTTCCTTTCTTTTTTTTTTTTTTTTTTTTTTTTGGTTTTTCGAGACAGGATTTCTCTGTGTAGCCCTGGCTGTCCTGGAACTCACTCTGTAGACCAGGCTGGCCTCGAACTCAGAAATCCACCTGCCTCTGCCTCCCAAGTGCTGAGATTAAAGGCGTGCGCCACCACTGCCCGGCTTTTTTTGTTTTTTTTTTTTCGAGACAGGGTTTCTTTCTGTAGCCCTGGCTGTCCTGGAACACACTCTGTAGACCAGGCTGGCCTGGAACTCAGAAATCCACCTGCCACTGCCTCCCAAGTGCTGGGATTAAAGGTGTGCGCCACCACTGCCCGGTGCTTTTTTTCCTTTCTTTGACACTAAATCTCTCTCCATAACTCATGCTGGCCTGTAAACTCTCAATACTCGTGCATCAGCTTCCTTGGTGCTAAGTAGGCACACACCTCCGTACCCAACAAAGCCTTTCTTTTATCTTTTCATTAATGAGTTAGTAGCACTGTCTCAGGATTTGTCTGAAGCGTGTGTGTGTGTGTGTGTGTGTGTGTGTGTGTGTGTGTGTGTGTGTGTGTGTGTGATCTTATGGAAGTATTTAGTGCTTAGTTTGGGGCTGCTCGGGAGGTGGTTTTCCTATATCTTTGATCATTGTTTTCCCCATTAACAGGATCCTTCTGTGTTTCAGTTTTCCACCTGGTTTTAGTTAAACAGGTGATGCCGTCGGGGTCGTCATAGAGAGTGGCCATGCCTGGTTTTCGGGAGAAGCCCGTAAGGATGGTGGCTCACGTGTATCTTCTGGTGTGTTCTCACCCATTCTTCTTCTTGGTACCATCATCCCTAATCTCCTCTGAGTGTCTGTTCCCCATACTTCTGGTGCAAACTCAAACGACACCAGGTGCTGGTATGGATAATATGGAGAATCCTACCAAGACGGATATGGCAGAGGAGCTGAGCTTTATGGCTCTACTTGGTGCTGTGGGCTTGCTTCCTAGAAGCATGACCTGTCCTCCTCTATGCTCCAAGCTTCTACATGGCAGACTCTGATCCCCTCTGACCCTCAGCCCGCACTGGGAACTGGATGTCATCCTGACTGCAGGATGGGGGTCCCTCACCACGCTTACATATTGGAATACCGAAAGCCTGAGGGGACAGTGGTACACAGGCTGCCAGAGGCTCCCCATGTTTGTGCTGCTTCTGTGCTGTAAATATGAGGGCACGTTTGTGACTTCCATTTGCCATGTGTGTTGGCTCTGATGGTGGCCCATGTCAGCTGTCAGGTAGAGGGTTTGCGCATGTGCAGCAGCCTTAGGGCACGGTGTTCGTTTTGAGAAGCACATTGTACTTGTCCCTTCACCTTAGGTGAGGTGAGCTCAGGGATCTGTAAGATCATGGCTGAGTGCTGTATCGTAACATAGTCTAGACCAGAGAGTGCATGGGTAGTGGAGTCCCAACTGTTCTCGTGTGCAGTGTTCTATGTAAATTTTCCAAGGCACTACTTATATGTTGATAACTAAAATTGAGCTAAAATAGTCAATTAACAGTTTGCAGGGTTAGGACTGGGATATGAATTTTTATCAGGGGCTCCTTAAGGGCATAATAGTGACCCCAGCAATGTCCTCTAATTTAGGAAGGGCCTCTGCAGTTGTGATGAAGATTGGTGATCTTGAGGAAGAACTTTTTTTTTCAAGACAGGGTTTCTCTGTGTAGCCCTGGCTGTCCTGGAACTCACTCTTTTTTTTTTTTTTTTTTAAGATTTATTTATTATATGTAAGTACACTGTAGCTGTCTTCAGACACCCCAGAAGAGGGCATCAGATCTCATTATGGATGGTTGTGAGCCACCATGTGGTTGCTGGGGTTTGAACTCAGGACCTTCAGAAGAGCAGTCAGTGCTCTTAACCACTGAGCCCTCTCTCCAGCCCCTGGAACTCACTCTGTAGACCAGGCTGGCCTCCAACTCAGAACTGCCTGCCTCTGCCTCTCGAGTGCTGGGATTAAAGGCGCGCGCCACCACCGCCTGGCTGAGGAAGAACATTATTCTTGGTCCCCTTGTGCCTAATTTAATTTCAAGGGATAGAGCAGGACTCACCCCTGTCCCCAAGAGTCACTGGGCCTTAGATCTCTCTACCTATCATGGGGCAATGGTGTTTGTTGGAGAATTATTTATTTTTGCTGTTGTTGTTGTTGTTATTTTTAGATAGGTTCCCTGGATATCCTAGAGCTCACCATGTAGACCAGGTTAGCCTAGAACTCACAGAGATCCTCCTGCCTCTGCCTCCCAAATGCTGGAACTAAAGGCGTGTGCCACCACACACTCCTGAGAATTCTTGATATCTACATCTTTACAACTTTCAGTTTTGATTCATATTTACAGGGCTTCATGTCTGCTTTGTTTAAGACACTGGTCTTAGTGTATTCCTGAGAATAGCTTTAATGAAATGCGTGGGTCCATTTCCTACCATCTGTCAGAAGGGTGGTGTATGTGAAAGAAAACCAGAAATGCCCTCTGGTGCCAGCCTGCAGCCACCCAGTCCTGCAGCTGCCGAGGTCCCGGGGTCCAGGAGATACCTCACTTTCTTGCCAGCAGCTATAGTTTACACGGAAGGTTGGTGACTTCTAACAGACCTTTGAGCACCATCCCAAGGGTAAATATGGACTGGTAGCACCGTGAGTCTCATGAGGCACAATTCAAATAATTTATGGTTGTGGAGATAATTTATGAACAGCTGGTAATAAGGCACTTGCTGTCAAGCTTACAACGTGAGTTTGATCCCTGGAGGCTCATATGGTAGGAGGAGAGGACTGACTCCTGTGTGGTGTCCTGAATTCTGCGTGTATGCCATACTGCGCAAATCATACGTGGGCACATATAAATACATGTTTATTTTTGTTTTTGTTTTTTTTTTGTTTTGTTTTTTGTTTTTGTTTTTTTCGAGACAGGGTTTCTCTGTGTAGCCCTGGCTGTCCTGGAACTCACTCTGTAGACTGGGCTGGCCTTGAACTCAGAAATCCACCTGCCCCTGCCTCCCAAGTGCTGGGATTAAAGGCGTGCGCCACCACTGCTCCGCCTAAAATACGTGTTTAAAAGTTGAAAAACTTTGTATAGGTGTTATGTGTATGTGTACACGTGTGTTATAGGGGCATACCATGCAGAGGTCAGTGGAGGACTTTGGGTGTTGTCTTAGTTAAGGTTACTCTTGCTGTGATGAAACACCATGACCAAAAAGCAAGTTGGGAAGGAAAGGCTTTATTCTACATCACGGTTTTCTATCAAAGGAAGTCAGGACAGAACTCAAGCAGGGCAGGAACCTGGAGGCAGGAGCCGATGCAGAGGCCATGGAAGGGTGCTGCTTACTGTTTTGCTCCCCGTGGCTTGCTCAACCTGCTTTCTTATGGAACCCAAGACCACCAGCCCAGGAATAGCACCACCCCCAATGGACTGGGTCCTCTCTCCAATCCATCACTAATTAAGAAAATGTCTTAAGCTAGATCTTATGGAGGCATTTTCTCAATTGAGGTTCCCTCCTTTCAGATGATTCTAGCTGTGTCAAGTTGACATAAAGGGAGCTAGGGCACATGTCCTTTGTTGTACTTGGCTTTAATACCTCGAGGCAGGGAGTACAGAACCTGGAGCTCACCATTTTCAGCTTGGCTGGCACAGCCGTGGCATCTTTCTGTGTGTGCTAGGAAACAGAACTCTGGCCCTCGTGTGTACACAGCAAATGTTTGCACCTCCTGGGCTATCTCTCTGGCCATATGAAGATATTTTTAGTTTGTGTCAGAATCCCTCTATGTAGTTCGGGCTGCTTTGGAACACACTGCGTAGACTAGGCTGGCCTTGAACTTAGAGATCCTCCTGCCTCTGCCTCCCAAGAAAGGCATGTGCTACTTACTATATCTGAGTGAGAACATTTAAAAATAGTTCTAACTTAATGTTCCCATTAGAGAAAAGCTTAAAAATTTTCCAGTTTTCTTAATATTATACTTTTAATTTTAATGGTAACTAATTCAGTTTTCGAGTTAAGATTAAAAGCAAAACAAAACAAAGAAACAAGTGACAGAAGCTGGGCATGCCTGTAACATGCCTTCCAATCCCAGCACTTGGGAGGCTAAGTCAGGTAAATCTGAGTTCAAGGCCAGCTTGGTCTACACTGGAAATTGCAGGCCATCCAGGGCTACACGGTAAACGCCTTTATCAAAACATTAGAGAAAAAAAAGAAAGAAAAGGAAAGAGAGCAATCTCAAACATAAAAAACGAGATCTGTTGTCTTGCTATAAAGAACATGCAGCATGTAGACTTTGAGGAAGACAGAGGAAAATGAAGTAAAACTGACCCCTGGGACTTTTTTTTTTTTGGTTTTTCGAGACAGGGTTTCTCTGTGTAGCCCTGGCTGTCCTGGAACTCACTCTGTAGACCAGGCTGGCCTCGAACTCAGAAATCCACCTGCCTCTGCCTCCCAAGTGCTGGGATTAAAGGCGTGTGCCACCACTGCCCAGCCCCCTGGGACTATTTTGAATATTTTTGGTACACTTTCCAAGGTTTTTCTTTTACTGTCAGTGGCTTATCACAATCTGTATAATTTCCAAAAGTGGAATCAAACTTAAAAATTCCACACATTCCATGGGACTTTTTTTCCAGCCTCCCTCTGCTCATTAGAATGAGGGATCTAAGTACTGAGTTTGGGGGAGGCAGGGAGTCCCACGGGACAGTGTGAAGTCTCTTCCTACCAGGCATGTGCTCTGTGCTTCTGGGGCCTGTGGGTAAATGGGCACATGTCCTGTGGGTGCTGGGTGTGTTTTTGTTTTCAGTTCTTTTAGTATGTAAAATCACTAACATTTATAAAGTGGGGAGAAAGTCTAAAAAGCCCATTTGTGATTGAGCCCACACCATGCACCCACCCTGACTCCTTATTTGAGCCTGCACCCTGACCCCCCAGCCCCACTAGGATTGGGACCTAGGTCTGTTCATGCTAGACAGATCCTCTACTATTAAGTGGCTTCGTAGCTCAGTCCATGTTTCAAGGCAAACCCCAGATGTCACTGTATTTATAAATGGCTCATCTCTAGAACAGAAGTTCTGAACCTATGGTTTGTGACCCCCCCCTTGGGGTTAAAGGACCCTTTCACAGGAGTTCCTAAGACCATCTGAAAACACAGTTATTCACATTACCATCTATAACAGTAGCAAAATTACAATTATGTAGTAACGACGAAGATAAATTTATGTGGGGGGGTTCACCTCTCATGAGGAGCTATGTTAAAGGATCCCAGCATTAGAAGGTTTAGAACTGCTGCTCCAGAAGGTAGTGTAGGAAACAGCCAAAGTACCCACGCCACCCGTACAAGGGCACAGTTCTGTATAACCAAACGTTTAGTTTGGGTGAAAGTTTCTGGTGGTTCTGACTTTCGGCTACTTGGTTCCCTGGAATCAGGGTCTGAGCACTGCATTCTGTGAGGTCTGGTGACCTGCGTTGCTCAGTCGTTGGACTGATGTGTTTGTCTTTCTCTTCCTTTTATCATTAATTACTCTTGATTTAGAGCCCTCCCCAGCCCCTTTTCTCCCTGCACTGTCCACCATGAATTGTGGTTTGTCTGTTGGGTGTCCAACTCTGTGTGGACCTCCAGTACTCTGCAGCAACAGCAAGCCAGAGTTGGAGACTCCTGAGGGCCTCCAGGAGGCTCTGAGGTAGATACTTCAGTAGGCATCCATAGTAATTGATGCTTCTCTGTCTTTTTTGCCTTGGAAACGAATTTTAAAAGTAACTGGATCCAGAGGTTGGTTGGTCCCAGGAGGTCTTTCTGGGCTTTCAGGACATAGATTTCAGGGTTGTTGGCACCCGAGGGGACCCTTTATTTATTATTGAGGACTACACTGTGTTTGTGCATGTGTGTGTTGGAGCACCTCTGGGCAGAGGCTCCATGTCCACTCCCCGAGTTCCCAGGTTTGGTGTGTGGAGGAAATGGAAGTCCGTCAGTGTGCAGCTGTGACTCCCTAGGAGCTGCAATGGTGACTTCACGTTGAAGTATAAATTCCAATGTGGTCGGTAGGATGATGTGTTCCACGCGGCCGCCTGTATTCTCCATGCTGGTGCCCACTTGTTTAGTGGGAGTCCTTGAGTGGAAGCACTAGGTCTTTGGAGGAGTACTGCTCTGGACTACAGTGGATTGAGTCTTAGCAGGGCTCTAGTATTGGATATCACTGGCACAGGTCATGGGTGTCATGTGGCTTTTTCAGTGGGTCCAGGTGGGAGGTCTTTTTTGGACGTTGAGCCTCTGGCTTCTGTACACTTTCTTCCTGCTGAGGCTTTGTGGTGAAAGCAGCTGAGCCTCAAACATGGCTCTGCTCCTCCACCACCTGTGTCCTGACCATGTTTCTCAGGAACCCAAAGTATTATGGGATATGTGCCATCGCCCACGCTGCTTTCATAAGAGAGTGTAACGATGCCAGAAATGTGATTGCTAGAACCGTGGGGAGCCTGGAGGATTATACACTCAGGGTTCAGTGATCTTAGGCCGTGTTCTGGCAGAGAAGAACCCCAGAGTCCCCATGAGTGGTGCCTTTTCCCAGATGCTCCACCGACTGGATACGTGTGTTCATCTGAGTAATTTTGTTTCTAGTTTACTACTTTTTTAAAATTTAAATTTTGCTTTATAGTGTATTTTCCATTTTAAATTTCTCTTAATAGATATCTGACCGGATTGTGCCTCAGAGTCAGGTTGAATTTATCTGATGTGTGTCTCAGCTCTTAGTGCCCAGAGCTCCAGACTGAGACTTTCTGGGGTGGATGGGTAGTATCTATTTATGGGTAAAGGTTTCTTTCATTGTGATGAAAATGTTTCTAAATTGGTAGTCTTGGTGATTGGCCATCTGTGAGTGTGTAAGAACCATTGAGCTGTAAATGTCACAAGGTAAATTGTTACTGGGTGTTGTGAGAGACGTGGACTGTGCCAAGGCTTTGCTGTTGTGCTGCCCTTAAGTTCAGGCCTGCATCTCACCCCAGTTCTAAGCGTGGCTCCCCTCAGTTTTATCTCCTGAGCTGCCCTCTGGCCTTCCCACCTGCAGCCATTGTCCACAGCCTGTCATGTGCAAGCCAACTTGGGTGGTCCTGCTGTGCAGATCTGCCTTCCCTGAGCCTTGGGACACAGGGCACACCTGGATCAGTTTCTTCAGAATTCCCACACGGGCACTAGGCCTCACCTTCAGCTTACCCTAAATCTGAGGTAGGGAGAAAACAACCTGGGCTATGTCTTTCTTTCAGTCTGGCCTTAGAAGTCACATAGCCGCCTGAGGATCTGAGGGGTGTGGTGGGGAAGGGAGGGAGAGAGAGGGAGAGAGGGAGAGAGAGAGATCCCTGAAACAATGCAATTTCTCAAGTCACACTTCACATTCAACACAAGTTACACTAAGGCCCAAGTTACACTTCCTGATGCGGCCACATCCAGACCCCTGTAGAGAATGGAACAGATCTGTGGAGATGAGTGATGGTTGCAAATGTCTCATGATTTCCTCAGCGTGGACTTTCTCCTGGCTGACTGTGGAAACAGGAGACCATAGGAGCTTCGGGTGCCCAGCGGCATGACAGGTCAAGCACAGCTCTGCCTAGGTCACCAATAGGCCTTTGCTCTGCCATACTTTGTGTCTAAATGTCCCAGTATGCTCTCTCTTTCTGCATTTGTGGGTCTTGATTTTTCAAAGAGACATGGGTAAAATTGGCCCAAATCACAGCGGGTGCCAGGAGGCATCTGCCGGTGGTCTGCAAACCACAGATGAGTGACAGGTCCCACTCCTCCTCAGCAGCGCCTCACATGAAGAGATTCTCTGCTGTTAGCTCTAAGCTGTTTACTTCCACAGAATGCTGGTAGGGACACAGCCTGTGACCTCAGATCTGCTTCCACAATTTAAACCCCAGAAAGGGAGAGTCTGCCAGCTGACCCGAGGTGCCCTGGTGTGGGGTGCTGTGGGCTGTTGAACCCGTGCAGGGCTAGCAGGAAGGTTAAAGTGTAACCTGTTGATGTTTCTGATGTCCTGCCTGTCCCAGGGGAGATGTCTGCCCAGGCAGGCTGAGTGTCTTCATCATGATGTCTCTGAAACACACCCGTCACATTCACGGTGGTTAAACTGGCTGCCCTGTGTCGGTGGACCTGTTGCTGTGTGAACAACTACTGTGCCATGTAGCCTGAGAGAACATTTCAGCCCTGGATTAACTGTTCTCAAGCCCAGGCTGCCCGAGCTTCTGGGGACATGAGAATTGGGACTTGTCCTAAAGCGGTTGTTAATGTTCCTTGACTATAAAAAAGAAGTGAGAACACGTAGGCTTAAATTTTGGTGGGGTTTCTTCCCTCCTCCTCCTCCTCCCCCACCCCATTCACAATTCCCCTCTCCCTCCCCCTC
>CM052715.1:62798417-62855917 GCA_028551405.1 Uromys caudimaculatus
CCTCCCCCTCCCCTCCCCCTCCCCCTCCCCCTTCCCCTCCCTCCCACCCAGTACTTCTGTTCACTGTCCCAGGATATTCTTAGAAGAGGGTAGATTGGAGAATAGTTCAGCAAGTGGATTTTTGAACACAAAGTAATAAAAATCTTCCTCCCTGCTCTGATGATGTTTTGATGTTGTCGTTTGTTTGTTTGTTTGTTTGTTTTAAGAAGCGCAACAACCCTAGGAAATCCCCACTTTCCAGTGTTAAAAACAGTCTGTTTTTGTCTCCTTTCTTTCTGTTTTTTTCTCTCTTTAAATGTAGCCACAGACAGTAAGGACGAAGAACTCAGAGTGCCCCCCAGGCGGCCCTACCTGGGTATGTACTACTGAGACCCTGGCTCCATTTCACCCTGCAACTTGTCCCTCTGTCAACACGTCCGTCCATCTGTACTTACCTGTGACCTCACGAGTTGCTTCACCACGCACGCATGGCCTGTTCACAGGACACACTTAACCCACAGCCTGCTGCTCTCGGCCTGGACTGTGTAGAACCTGCTGATGTCAAGGGAGGGGTGGACCAAAGGGAGAGAAGAGTGGATGTGGAGAGTTCAAGAGTACACGTTGCATGCTTGTCACAAGCTATTCCTATTGATGGCGTGCCAGTGGAATGATACCCTCATCCCCTCTTGAAGAGTTCATTGCTGTTCTGTAGAAGGAACATTGGCTTTGCCCAGTGTGACCTCTGCTGCAGCCTTACTGAACTCTGTCGGCTCCGGCACCAGTTCCTGTGCTTCTAGACTTCTAGTGATTGTCCACCAGAAAGGTCACATCACCTGCAAGAAGGGACAGCAGTTTGCTTCTTCCTTCCAGTCTTCCTGATACCCTGACTGTACAGAGACTAGACAAGGCATGTGTGTTTTGGTTTTACTGAGGACTTCGGTTTTTTGCAGTTGGCTTTAATGCTCGTGTGAACTGAGGGGCTTTGCTTTGCTATCCTGAATGGCACTGACCCTGGCTTGGCAAGGCGCTGTGTCTGTGGACATGACTGTGTGAGTCCTAGGCTCTGTGCTGTGTCCGTGGACATAACTGTGGGTCCTAGGCACTGTGCTGTGTTTGTGGACATGACTGTGTGAGTCCTAGGTGCTATGCTGTGTCTGTGGACATGACTGTGGGTCTTCTATCTTTTATTTTGTTTTCATGGGGCTTTGTGGGGGTCGACATTTTTGTGTTGAGCTAGGTTCCGTTTGGTTATGGTGTCTAGTTACCTCTTAACTGCCAGATGCCATTTGCTGAGATTATGCTGAGGACTTTTAATGTCCATATATTCATGAAAAGTTTTGGTCTGGAGTCCTTTTCTCTTGATGGCTTTGGTTTTAGAATATCCTAAATATAGGCCAGTATTATTTCTGAATACTGGGTAATGAAGTAAGTTCCTAAGTGTTTGTAAAGGGTCTCGGTCAATTCCTCTTTAAAATTTTGGTTTGGTCTCCTCGTAGGGCAGGTTTCACCTGGGCTTCTGCTCTAACAGTGTCAGCTCCACCTTGTTCTGAACCCACATATATTCTCTGTGGCTTCTTTCACCCATCTTGGCTCATCTGTACCGTAGCTTGGTTTCAGATTCATCTCAACAGTCGTCCTAGGAGAATCACTCTTCTCAGGGTCCTTTTGTAATCCCTTTACTAGTCCTTAGTACTGGTCCTGTTACTCTTTATTCTCGTGATTTTAGTCCCATCTCCATCCTTGCTTCTCTCCTTATGGCTTTGTCAATTTCACTGATCTTTTCGAAGAACCAACTTTTGGTTTTGTTGATTTTTCTTTATCTAGTTTGCTTAATTACACTTTAGCCCCACCCCCACCCTTTGGATTGTTTGTTTTGTTTTGTGCCTGCTTTCTGCTTAGTTAGCACTTTCTTCTGGGTCCCTTGCATGGCGGAGTATTGATTTTAGGTTTCTCCCTAACATACTTTGAAACGTCTGTGCTTGCCGTCGTGAACCCACTCTGCGAGCGTGGACAGACCTCCTCCTGTGGGTTTTGGTCCGCTGCTCTTTTTCTCTATCCTAAAGTGTTCCCGTGTTTATTTCAAAATTTCTTTGACCCACTCATAGTTGAAGAATACATGGCAATGTTCGCGTTTGTGAATCCCTCAGACCTCTCTGTCAGCTTCTGTTATAATCTACGGTAACTGTAGAGAACGCTTCCATTCAGATCTTCTGAGGTGAAGCTTGTTCTGGAGCCTTTCCTGAGGGGTCTCTTCAGGAAACGGTCCTTGATGCTATAGGAGTGTCTCATTGTTGAGGGAAGGTGGGTGTCTGTTGGGTCAAGGTTTCCAGAAATGCTGTGGTCTTCTCTTAACTCCTGTTTTGTCTGCCCAGTTGTATCCATTTTGAAAGCTGGCATTGGACCTTCCAAGTACTTGTTAATTCTTTCATTTCTCTCAGGTGTCGCCGTTCTTGATCTCAGAGCAGTTGTTAGGGCTGTGTGTAGTTCTTAGAGACTGGCCCTTTTGTTACTACAAAATGCCTCCTGTGACATTTTTGTTGACTGAAGGGTCCCTGCCTGCCCAGTATTGAACCCAGGGCCTTATGCGTGGGACACACTACCACCAAGTTACCTCCCCAGCCCTCTTTTTCCTTTTTTCTCTCGGTTCACCATGTTGCTTAGGCCTTGAACTGACTACAGCCCATGCAGGCCTTGAAGCTTTGACCCTTTGCCTCAGCCTCCCAAGGTGCTGAGGAGCTGGCTTACCCCACATCCGTGCTTGTAGCTTACTCTAAAATTAACACGCGCCTCTGTGGATGCCTGTGGCTATGCTCTGAACAGCAGGCAGATAGCAAATTCAAGGCCACCCAGGGCTACATTGCAAGATCTTGTCTCAAAACAAAGTAAAAAACCCGTAGGGCCAGTGGGAATAGGTGCTTGCTGTTGAGTCTGGCAACCTGAGTTTGGTCCTCGGAACCCATGAGATGGAAGGACCAACTCCCACGTACTGACCGCTGATCGACACGGGGCACCATTCACTCACAGGAGTAGATAAATAAATGTCGTACTAAAATCAAAACAATCGCCAGGCAGTGGTGGAGAACGTCTTTAATCCCAGCACTTGGGAGGCAGAGACAGGCGGATTTCTGAGTTCAAGGCCAGCCTGGTCTACAGTGAGTTCCAGGACAGCCAGGGCTACACAGAGAAACCCTGTCTCGAAGAAAAAAAAACAAAACAAACAATCTCTGCCCTATTATCTGACTAATGTTTGCTATTTTTGATCTATGTCTGTCATTCTTTTTGTTGTTTGTGTGTACCCACTCTTCTACAGTTTTTAATATTAAGTGAACATTTTAATACTGTGGTGTTTTAATTCCTTTAGTGATTTTTAACTAGATAGTGATAACTATTTTTCTTGGTGTTTTTTTCCCAGGCTAACAATACAGATTTTAACTTCTCAGAATCTTTTAAATTTGTTCTAACTTCGTTTTGGTGAGATACAGAAATCCTTGTGTAATTCTGCCCTCCCTCGTCCTGGTGGTGTGAGGACTGTGTATACATTTTGTTTACGGCTGTACCAAGTCTAACCATGTATCTTTAATTGTTACTTTGTGTAGATTTTACTCCTCTCAGAGAGGCTGAGGGAAGAAAGGAGGAGTTACTGTGTCAACCTTCTTTATGAGTTTTGGCCATCCTCTTTTCTGTGGAGTTACCAACTCCAGGCCTTGCTCTCCTCCTGTGTTGTTTTGGTGGCTGCATTATGGAAGGCATGTTAAAACACCCCAAACAGCACCATAACATAGCTGGTTTTCTGTAGTTCCTTTGTAAGCCAGGTAAGGGGTGTGTGTGTGTGTGTGTGTGTGTGTGTGTGTGTGTGTGTGTGTGTGTGTGTGTAGGGAATGGTTTTTCTGGAAACATCATTTTCCAGTGCAGTCCAGACTCTCCTTAGCATCCCAGTCTGTGCCCAGTGCTAGAATTACAGGTGGGACCCACCATGCCCAGCACCCTCGGATGTTTTTGGAGCAATGTACATAATTTCTCCTTTATGTACACTTCATTCTTGTTACGTGCATTCACATGACCAGTTCTTGTTTATCTGGAGACTTTGTTTTCTTGTGTAAAGAACTTTCCCAAGCCCCCCCCCCCCCCCACAGTTTTCCTTTCAGGACTTTGAATGCCATCCCTCTGCCTTCTGAACTCCATGGTGTCTGATGAGAAGTCAGTGGTTTATCTTACTGACTTCATTGTTCTCCTGCTGCTTCTAAGATTTTGTCTTTGTCTCTGGCATCCAGCCATGACTTGGCGAGGTATTGGGGTCTGTGTTTCTGTACTTGGAGGTATTGAATGGAGTTCTTGGACAGGCAGGTCTGTTTGGAAATCTGTGGTCACAATCTCTGAGTCCTTTGCTCGTTCCTTTTTCCGAAGCACTGTTGCTTTTCCTTCTTTAGGCAGCATAATCTCTGTGGAAGTATCTTGAAGTTGGCTGACCCTTCCACCGGCTCAGATCTCTTGTTGAGCACCAATAATGACTCTTCTTTCAGACACAGCCTGCAGCTGGCTCCAGGTTCTCCTGGTTGTTCTCAGTGATTGATCACCCTTTAGAAATGTTCTACTGGGTGAGGTGATGTCCTCGTATCTCTGTTGGTTCTTTATATAAATTCTTTGGATTCCTTTAGTTCTCACCGTATATTCACAATGCTATTTTGAAGTTTTGTTTTGTTTTTTTCCTGCATAGTCTAATATCTCTTCACAGAGAGTTTCTTGTTTTTGTTGTTGTTACACCCTCCATGTAAAGGATACATTTCCATTTGTTTGCATACTGGACACAAAATTAATATTGAGACAGCTGTGGCACTAGTCTCATACTTGGGGGCGGGTGCCTAGCTCGTATCCTGGTTTGGCTGAATGACGCAGTGTGAGCCCACCGTCTTGCAGGCCTCATGGTACTGTACTGCTGCTGTGCTTCTCTCTGCTCAACTTTGAGCTCTTAAATGTTCTGCCCTCACTGGCCCCACACTTGGCTTCCACTGCCTGCAATGCTGGCTCTGTTGGTATGATACTCTGGGTACTGCTACACCAGCAGCTGGCACAGGGGGTCATTAAGGCCAGTTTAAAAGTTGCTCTGCTTTCAGGAGAGCTCTCAGCTGCCTGCTTCTTTCTCCTCAGCTGGCCATGGAGCCACTAGCTGCTGCTTCTTTATTGTTGCTTCTCCTCTCCTTCAAAACAGGCACTGGTTATGTAGCCCAGGCCAGCCTGGTATCCACTTGGCTCAGTTCCGCAGGTGTAAAAATCATGGGTGTCTGGCCATACCTGACTCAACTTCCTCCAAGTCCCAGGTCTTCATTCCTTTGCTGGAACTCTTGAACTCAAACTTACCCATGCTCTGTTCTGGGCATCTGTCTCTTAGGGAGGACTTTGAACTCTGCTCCCACACCTACCCTAGGACAGAACCTCAGATGCTGCTCTGAGCTGGTGGCATCAACTTGCTCTGAGGACAGGTCCTGGAAGGTGACCTCTGCTCCTCTCTGCCTTCTCCCTCTGGGATGAAATCCCTACCCTGTGTAAGGTGCTACAGTGTCACCTAGGATTCTCAGCCTTACCTCTGTGTGGAGCCCCAGCCCTGAGTAGGCTGGCTGGGGTGGAGCCCAGAGCAGAGGAGCTAAGCAGGTGAAGGGCATAATGACTGTGGCAGGTCGGCCTGTATCCTGCACCTGTGCTGGGAGTAACCCCCCACCCCCACCCCCACCCCCATCCCCACCCCCTGGGAGATTTCTGCTAGGGTTTCCCAAGACCACCTGTGGCTTTTCTACAAGTGCTTACCTGACTGTTCTGTTTCACTTGAACCTCTGGGGCTAGAATTAGGACATTTCATAAAGGCTGGGCATGCCTCAGTGTTGGTCTCTGTCAATGGCGTTGAGGAATAAATTTGGGATCGAGTGTTCCTCGGTGGCTTACCGGAAGAACTGAGTGTTCATAAGACAGCCGGGGCAGCAGGAACCTAAAACTTCTTTCCATGAAGGCGCCATTTTGGATGGTAAAACGGTTTATTCCGGTGCTCGCTGGGCCCTTTCTGTCGTGAACTTGAATGGAACTCTTTAGAACAGAGATTGCTATCCTATCAGCTACAATGATGGCGACAGTGAAGAGTGCTCTGCAGGGTGACACGGCAGGGGTGGGCCACTGTACCCCCTCTCTCCTGGCTTATCTCTCCATTGAAGGAAACCTTGGTAAGAAAAAATGTTTCAGGCCAGGCTGACTACATGGTTCAGTGTTGTATGTCCATGTCATAGATGGAGAAACTCGGAGTTGAGTATTCCAATCCTTTGTTGGTAGGATACAGTCAGAAAGGACCCCTGAAATGAGAGGCAGAATCACCAGCACCGATAGCCCATGCATAACAAACACTACTCACCCAGCCTCCCTGGCTCTCGGAATAGCTGCCACAGTGAAGTGATACCACACTACAGCAGTAACATGACAGCCTGATTTGTGTAACCTCAAATCTGAGTGGGATGCTGGCCTTGGGGGTTGCTTGTTTTGTTTTGGCCAAGCAGCGGGTGCTCCCAGTCAGTTTCCTGGGGCACCCTGTCTGGAAGCTGGGAGAGGGGACTGGACATGCTCAGTATCATCACTGTTGCCAGCTTCCTGGGTGGGCTAGGGCTGCATTCCCAGAACGTTGATTCCGGGTCTCTGAGCCATTTCCAGGCCACAGCCCAGACTTGTGTATCTGCCACAAGAGTGTGTGGAACAGCATGACAGCCACAAGGAACCTTTCTGGAGCATGGAGTCTGTGTCTGTGGCTTTCCTGTGGTAATGCTGAGTACTTTAGGGAGCTGGAGAGAAGCATTCCGTAGTCCCACTTGCCACGTGGATCTGTGAAACGGTACATGTCCTGCTGTACTGTCCTTGGGGTGTCTGTCCTTCCCTAGCTCACCAGCACTAGCTAGCAGCTCAGCCTCCTGAGCCCCTTTTTCATGGTAGTGCCAAGCACCAGCTGCTCTTCCTGCACGTCTTCTCAGAGGTCCAGGCAGGACCCTGACCTAGCTTGGAACAGAGCTGTCATTTCTGAGGACTCACTTCCAAGGTAGAGAGCCTTGTACCTTGTTCCTCATTGGTTCTGGGATTCGCTCTGCCTTTTCAGTGGCTGGCTGTCATTGGCTTAAACTCTAGGGGGGAGCTGAGAGAACCCAGGCCCTAACTGCCAGGGTTCCTGACACTGCAGAGTACATGGCCTGCTCTCTGGAGAATGTCATTTCTTCTTCCCTTGCTCCTAAGGGAGTGGGAAGGCTTTGCCTGAACTGGCTCTGACTAACCACACGAGGGTGCCAGCGGGCTGCCGTAGGAACACAGATTGTATACCACAGGTTTGCCGATGCCCCAGGTAATTGTTGGACCCCGAGGTGGTATCCACCACTGCCCCAGAGATGGGCAGTTAAGGGAAAACAAAAACAGAAACAAAAACAAGACCCTGGCCTGGACTTGGTTTCTTTCTGCTCTCAATGGACCCAGGGTCTTTTCCTCCTCAAAGCAGTGTTAGGGCTACTCTGACCTTAGGGGGTCCAGGAGGACTTGACCTTAAGACTTGAGGATGTTGGGTTTTCATCCATGTGCTTTTTGACCACTTTCTGTTTATTCCTTTTGCCTATTTATGTATTGGGTCGTCCATCCTGTTGTATGTCACAGACGCAGAAGGACATCAGGGCTTTCAGGCATGCCCGTCTTAGGGTATTAATGTGTAAGTGTCCTGCAGAACTCTTCATCTTTCTGTCTTCAGAAAGAAACTTGGGGTGCTGTGTCTTCTCTGTTATCTCTCCGTATCTTCTCACTGACTTTCCAGGAACCAGGAGCCATGCTTGTGCCTCATCTGACCCTTGCTACCTGCTGTTGAAGGGCTGCCCCTGGCCTCCAGGTCCCAGTCACCACACGCCACATGTGACAATGTTGCATTGGGCTGATGGTCTCTTCCCTGTGCGCTGTTGGGAATCTCTTTTTCTCTGAGGGTCAAATTAGCACTCCCTGAAGGTGCTGGAACACACAGAGTCAGTGGGTGGGCCCCTGCAGTGCAGGCCAGCTCTGCTTGTCACTGCTCCCCCAAAGAAGGCTCCTTTAGGGATTGGGTCCAAGGGCCTGCTCCTTAGGCTGCGATCAGGATGCATTAGAACCGTGAGTGAGCCCAGGCTAGACTGGCATCAAGAAGGCTCTAGAATGGACCAAGTGGAGATAAAGCTAAGCACAGTCAATGGGCAGCTAACACTTGAGGCCTTAGCTGTAGATGGTGAAGGTAGCATTTCCATTTCCTCTCATATGGCTTTAGCCCTGTAGTAGGCTCTGTCAAATTGATAACACCTTTAGGCCTTTGGCCACATGCCTGTTGCTGAGGCTGGGAAAGGGGGGGGAGGACCCCAGAGACCCAAACTCAGGAAAGCAACTCTTTGTTGTAGAGTTTCTCCTGGGTCCAGGCTTTAATGAGACTTGTAATCTCTGACAGGGTGACTTCTTTGTGTCCCTGAGCCTAGTAAGTAGAGTGGGCATGGGGCAATATCCTGCCGGGCTAGCTAGTATGTGACTCACATAAAATGCCATTGATACAGGTAACCTGGTCTCTGTGCTCTCTGGGGTTTCTCCAGGCTACTCCTTTTTATCCTGGCCTACTCTCCAGAAACAAAAAAAAAAAAAATAGTTTCCTTAGATAAGTAATATCCTTGGGTATATTAAAAATGGCCTGTATGTGTGTGTGTGTGTGGGGGGTCTGAGCAATTGGAAGTTAGATGCCCCCCCACGTTTTAGTGTGTGCCACACCACATGTCCTGATTTCTTCTGGAGCAGAGGGAGATGACAACCTGGTCATTCACATGCACAGTTCAGATTCAGAAATGCTAATGCAGGGCAGGCTGAGCCTCTGAGAACCCCAGGGCTGCAGATTTACTGCAATTTGCATGTTAAAGTACATCCAGTTTTCGTTACAAACATGGATACCAGCCCAATAATGTGTTAGCTGTCTTCCTACTACAGAATGTATTCGGTGAGCTGGGGTGTAGCTCATTGGTAGAGCACTTGTCTAGGATGTGTGAAGACTTTTTCTTTACCAGTCCCCAAAGTAAAATAACAAAAATAGAAAAAAAAAAAATCCCACCTCCCCATAAAAATAGTCATATTAGAAGAGTTTAGCATCTCTGGCATGTCTTGGCCCTGCCACCTGTACCTGTTGGAATTTCCTGTCTTGGACTTGAGATCTAAAGCCAGGTCAGGCACAGCCGTGCCACATCCATTTGTACGGCAGGTTCCCTTCTCATCAGAAGCTTCCCGAAGTTTCCACGGTCTCTGGTGAAGCGTCATTTAATTCATTCATCTCATTGCTCGCGAATATTCCGCAGAACCCACCATCATCAAGCGGTGTGGGCTGGTGTGCTGGTGACTAAGTATGTCGTAATAGTCCTGTGCGCTGACTGGGTAAAAACAGTAAAGACTTGCAGAACTGACCCATTAACCATTAGATCAGTCCCGGGAGGTGGGTTCATTAACCAGAGTGATTGGAGACCCACACTAAGCCAGAGTTATAGAGGGCAGAGCTGTCCCCCTAACCCAGGCATCAGACTCCAGAGGCTGTGGTTCAGTCTGCGTGTTCCTGCCTAGAACTATTGGAATCGACCGGAAGGATGTAATACTTGGTACCAAGAGTCCCTAGAATTGCTTCTGTTGGAGTGCTCTCGTCTGCCCACACTGACCTCTACCTGCTCCTCCACAGTGATTGGCTTGCTCCCACCTCTCCTCACTGAACTGAACTATCCACACCTCCCACACTGACTTCCACCCACTCAATCCCCCCCCCACTGGCCTTGCCCTGGTCATGTCCGCTCTCGATGGCCTAGCCCTGTTTGTACTTCACCACACTAACCTTGGCTGAGCCCATTCATTTCTCCTCACGACGTCCCTGCCTTGTCACAAGTTCAACTCCCTACACTGACTGGACTGCCCATGCCTTGTTTGTTGGTATGTATCTCTCCCCCCATGAACTCCAATTTGCTCACCCAACTGAGGTGCCTCTCTCCCTCTCCCCCTAGACTTTGATCCTCACCATTTCTGGCACTGGAGCAGCTTTGCAGACTATGTGCAGTGTGTCCTGGCCTTCACGGGTGTGGCAGGCTATATCACCTACCTGTCCATCGACTCGGCTCTGTTTGTGGAGACGCTGGGCTTCCTGGCCGTGCTGACTGAAGCCATGCTGGGTGTGCCACAGCTGTATCGAAACTACCGCCACCGCTCCACAGAGGGTATGAGGTAGGAGTGTTCCTGTGGAGGTTCCCATGGCACTCACTGGGGCCACTGAGCTCTGACAGTACGGGGGGAATCGCACCGCTTAAACACGTTGGGCCTTTGACTCTTGTCTAAGAAGATATGTTTAGATGGGGCTGGAGAGGGAAGCAGAAAGCTTCTGTGGAGACCATGGCCCATCAGGAGCTGCAGAGCTTTTGTGCAGGACCAGGGACTGAGGAACATGGTACCTATGCAATCGATGTGGTAGGGCATATGACCCTGCCAAAGGCACCCCAACTATGGCTTTCTCACAGTGGGACTCACCAGGGCCTACCAAAGCTACAGTGTCTGGCAGACGAGGATAGACTGTTGTCAGGATCGTACTAAGAAGTGTCTGGAGACATCTGTCTGGCACAGGACGGTTCCCATAGACCATTGGAAAGTCTTGAAGAAAACAGCGTTTACCCAGTACAGGTCAGCTGGTGAGGAGGAGGGAAAAATACAGCCATGCATTTAATCTGACACCATCCTTAAGGAAGCCATTTGGCTCCACACTGAGAGCCTGTCTGCTTCTCAAAGACCCCATGCGCTTCGGAAACTGCATCCTCCTTCTTCCCAAGACCCTGTCCACTTCTCCCTACCCACTCCCCCTAAAGTCCATCCCACCTCTGGTGGGCCTCTTTCTCTGAAGGTTCGTGGCACCCTTGTGCACACTTGTGTGTCTTGGTGATACTTTGTTGTCAGTGGAATCACAGGGTCCTGTTTTGTTGAGAAAAGCGAGTCCTGGTAAGGAAGGACAGTGGATAGTGCAGAGGTTTGGGGTCATACTGGACTCCGCGTTTTAATATCCCTCGTAGTTCTTTGTATTGGATGCAGGGTTGTAAGGATGAAGCTTGTGTGCACTCAGAGTGTAGGTACAAGTGTGAGGCATAGAAATGAGTTCAGGGTAGGCACCAACGTGATGTTTACATAGGAAGGGCAGAGATAGGCTGGCACTTGTGACCATAGTGGATCATGGTTCCCTAGTGAGGATGGGTGGAACCATGAATTGGGTCTGGATTTATGTCTGTCTGTCTGTCTGTCTGGTTGAGCTAGAGTCATGAAGATCCCACAGCTCTGGTTTGGGGCTGGTGGGTGTGCAGGAGAGCACCAGCTCTGGGTCCATGTCAGTGCAGATCATGGAAGAAAGCCACTGGGTGATTTCTGGAAGCCATTAACTTGTGGTTCCAAAACTCAAGTGTTGGGTGAGCCATTTTGTCTGACAGCAGAGCTGTTTTAGAGGTGGTGCGGAGCCGAGGAGAGGAGCCAGTGTTTGGAGATAGTAGGGCTCCCTGCTAGGGCGTCTTCTGGGGCCAGGTGCTAGGCTCCTTCATGTGCACAGAGGCATTTGCTGACCAAGCTCCCAAGACTGCAAGGCGGTGCCCTTACTATTAGGATTGCCCACCAGGAATCCTAGCTGGGGTTGTTGGAGGTCCTCCTGTGTCCCCACCTTCTCCGTGGAGTGGTGGACTACCACGGATCTGTGGGATTGTGACTCTCGGAGCCATGGAAAGTGCCGTTTCAAATAAATTTGATAGCGTGCAGGCACTTTGTGCGATTGCTTGAAAATGTGTTTAAGACGTGCACATGCACAGACACCTCAACGCACATAAGAACCAGAGGCTACTGAGAGATGGAAACAAGACCGTGTAGGTTTTATCCCTCATCTCTAAGGACCTGCTCATGCCATTGTACCGTAATGGGGAGAAATCTACATTGGGACTTCAGTCCAACTGTGCTTTACCGGTGGATTCCTGGGGCTGGGAGTGGGGGAGGGTGGGTTGGTGGTACGGGGAATGATTGAGAGGAGCTTGCCTTCGTTCCTTTCTGACTAATTTTAGTAGCCTCAGAACAAATTTCCTGGAAAGTCTTACTCTACTGTACACATGTGTACAGATGAGTGCGCACACGCATGTACACATACACACAACCCCCACAGGCACATACACAGTTCCCATTTTGGAGCTGTTTTTGCATAATTTCCCTCTTGAAAAATATTAACCAGCTGCGACTCCGGAGCTGGTGATGAAGGATGACACTTTTGGAATAACTTTACTAATTAATGCAGCAGACCTCTGCAAGGCAGATCCCGTGTGTATGTGTGTGGGGGGTGTTTGCATTCTTCTTCCTCCAGGTTTTACTAGATTTGAAGGCTGTTCCCTAACAAGTAATTACTGGAGGGTGGGGGTGGGTGTAAACGAGGGAGGAAGCCAAGCCTTCCACAGCCTTCCATGGCACGGTACAGCACGGCACAGCACGGAGCCGAACCGGAACCGGAACTGGAGGGAGTAGCTGGGGAAGGCACTGCAAGTGTAGAATGGGGAGGGAGAGGCATGGCAGAATCTGAGGAAACTAGCAAGGAAGGACTAGCAAGGAAGGCAGGGTTCTGGGGAGTAAGGATGGAGGCCGCAGGAGAACAGGATGACAGGATGACGGGGAGGCAGGCAAGCTTAGCCCATAGATGGAGGCTGAGCTTCAGGCCCCTGAACCAGGCCACTCTGCAGGACCCAGTTGGTACTCTGGGCTCTCTCACCGTAGTGAGATCCTCCCAGAAGCCGGGCTTTGCTTAACCTATGAGCATACAGATCTAGCTGTGGGCCCCTGAGCAGGCCCCTTGCATTTGTAGCCTTTTGGGAAACTCAGCATGCTGCTTACGGGGCATGTCTTGGTCACTACCAGACCTCTACAGTCAAGCTGCGCTGTTTGCTCTGTGAGAAGAAATGTTTCTCATAGTGCCCAGAGAGAAAGGCCAGGTACCACACTGGCTAAGTACTCTGCTTGCAGAATAACCTGCTTGCAGAGTACCCAGGGGAGCATGTTTGTTAGTGCGTGCACAGGCTCTGGGAGTAGCATTGTGTTCTAATCTTAGCATCATCTCTCTATAAAGGTTGAGAGATGAACTCATTAGCAGCCTTGCCCTTCTGACCCAGACTCCTCCACACTGCTTACTTGCTTTCTGTCTTTCCTGATTTGCCTGTTCTGGTCTTTACATGTCTGTGGAACCCTACACTGTGTGGCCTTCTGTGTCTGGCCTGAGCATTGTTCCTTTCTATGACTTCATGATGTGGCTGTTCCAGATGTTTGCCTGTCTTCAGTTGACTCATGCTGTCCCAATTTCATAGATAAGTTCTTCTGAACATGCTGTGTTTTCCTTTATAGAGAAAGCAAATAGGCATAGCTCATGAGATGACTTGGGGTGTGATCTTCTGTGGAACAGGATGGGGGCTTGGGGGTTGGCGTGTGTGTGGTAGCTGTGCAGGGTGGGGGGTTGGGAGGTAGGGAGAGTGGGGGGGGTATGTGTGTGTGTGGGGTCCTGATTTCCCCATAGCTGCTCTTATTTGCTGCTTAGTTCTAACACCCTGGTGGGTGTGAAGTGCTTGGCTCTGGTTTGGTTTGCATTTCACTGACAATTAAATGACCATGAACATCTCTTGTGGTCCTAGCTCTATCCTTGAAGAAGTATCTTTTCAAGATCTCTGCCCATTTAAAAACGTGTAGTTGTAGTGTCTTGTAGTGAATGGTAAGAATTAAAAAATTCTGTTCAGGGTATTAGAATCATATCAAATATGTGATTTATAAATAGTTCTCATACGTCACACTCTGGCTTACCTTCCCACTTTTCTTTTTTTTTTTCTTTTTGGTTTTTTTCGAGACAGGGTTTCTCTGTGTAGCCCTGGCTGTCCTGGAACTCACTCTGTAGACCAGGCTGGCCTCGAACTCAGAAATCCGCCTGCCTCTGCCTCCCAAGTGCTGGGATTAAAGGCGTGTGCCACCACCACCCAGCCCCTTCCCACCTTTTCAATGTTGTCTATTCAACACCTAAGTTTCAACTCTAGGAGTAGGGACGGCTCAGTGGGTAGAGTGTGCTTACCTAGCATGCTCTGGAGGTTTGGTCCTCAGCACCACATAAACTAGGCATGGAGGTACACACCTGTAATCCCAGCATTTAGGAGGTAGAGACAGGACAATTATGAATTCAAGGCCATTCCCCAGCTATGTTGAGAATGTAATGGCAGCCTAGGATCCTTAAGATTCTGTCTCAAACAAACAAAAAGCTTTCAGCTCTGAAGACGTATGTCTGCTTTCCCTTTTTGTTTTTGTTTTTGGTGTCTCATCTAAGAGAACATTACCTAACCCAGGTTACCAAGGGGACACGATTTGGGTGGGTTTCTGCCTTGGGGCGGGGCTTTTGGCTCGGGGGCGGGGCTTCTGTAGGTGGTAGTGGTGACTTGGTACTGATCTGAGGTCAGCGTGGTCAGGTCAGCATGCCAGTGGACTGAAGCTAGAGGGCAAGCGAGCAGGTGCAGCAGGCACCCAGTCCTGGGTACCCAAGAGAGGCATTCCTGTCTGCTACCCAGGACAAGGATGAGGCGAGGAGGTATTTTAAGAGCAGTGATCTGGCAGCCTGGTTGGGAAGAGAAACGCTGGAGCCAAGAGTGAGGTAATGGGAGCCTAGATTAAACTGGGGAGACCAGGAGGGGTCAGGCCAGGAGGCCCGCTGAAGAGACAGCAGTCAGCACCTGGCAGAGGGATGGGAGAGGGAGCTACAGCCATGCCTAGGCCACCAGCTACAGTATGACCTTGATGCAGAAAATCTAGGCCTCTGTGATGACAGTCTGCTCCACACCCACACTGTTTCCACTGCAAGGCTATCCTTACAGGAGAGCGGATATCCTGTACTGTGGGAATCTCTTAGTCAGAGACCTAGGCTAGCTGTTTCCTCCATCCAAGGACAAGAGAAGAACTTCTTGGGTTGTGGTTTATTTCTACCACATCCCCCACATTGCCCTTAAACTCTTCTTTCTTTCCTTTTTTTTTTTGAGTCAGGGTCTCTTTCTATAGTCCCAGAACTTGATAATGTAGACCAGGCTAGCCTTGAACTCACAGAGATCCACTTGCCTCTGCCTCCCATGTACTGGAATTAAAGGCATAAGCTCTCATGGCTGGCCCAGTGAACATTTGATTCCTCCTGCCAGGGCCTCCTGAGTGCTAGGGTCTCAGGGGCGGTGCTCACTGTTTGTTCATGAAGATGGCGCTGAGTAGGGACATCCTGCTGTGGAGGAGAACTAGTGCCCCTTGCCTCACTCAGCACAAACAAACCAGTAACAGTCCCAGGAAACTGATTTGAGTTTGTCCCGTGTACAGCAGCCCTGTAGCCTGTGATGTGTGTGACTGTGGTCTCCATTCCCTCTGCTGGCTTCTCTGAGCAATTCAGAGCATGTCAGGACCTCAGCAGGGTTAGATTCCTGTCCCAGGAACAGAATGGTGTTGACGTTACCAGTGAGCTATCTTCCCTGGAGGATAGAGGCCATCAGAGGAAGAATCCAGGTGGCTAAGAATATCCTCCGGCACTGGGTAGCGCCATGCTCCAGCAGTTACTTCATGTCTCTGTTTGCTGTTACAGACACAACTATGTACTTGGGGCCAAGGGGATGTTAACAGTGAGGGCCATGGGCAGGAGGCCTGGACAGGGACAGGTGGTCTGGGATACAGGGCTACAGCTGTGTGTCCTGTGCTGCGGACCTGTCTCCGCCAGACTTTGGAGTCAAGCCCTAGGGATCCCACACCCACTTAGTGTAACACTGGAAGAATTATTTAAGCACCCTCTCCCTGTGTCTAACTTGGTCACATAGATCACCTCTGCATCTTTTGTCCCATTGAATGCTCACCAGACATCTGTAACTTTGAGGAGTAAGTTGGTCACCTTTGCCTGCAGGTCTTTCTTGGTTTCTGTTGGTTTGCTTCAAACCCACACGAGTCACAGCTAGATCTAGTTTCTTCTTAGGCCATGGCAAGCCCTTGTCCAGCCCACCTGCTGTCTGACCAGGGCTTTGAGCCACTGACTATAAGACTGGAACCTGAGTCCCGCACCTGCTTTCTCTTTGTGATAAGTGTCCAGACATGACTGTCCAGGCATTTCCTGAGGGCCTGGACAGGCGTGACTGTCACAGGGGCCTTCTGGAAGTTTGGCGGGTATGACTGTCTGTCCTAGGGGAATCCTGGGCTCTGTCTGAGAGGTAATGAATCAGATGCAGCTCCAACTAAGCAGTCGAGGCACCTCAGCCCTCCCTACATGCTCTGCTCCTCTATTGAGGGACTGAAGCTCAGGTGTGAGGTGACCCAACAAGACCCATATTTTGTCCCCACCACCCCTATCATCCTGAGTGTTCTGAGAGTCCCTGGATGTGTCATGTCACATAGCAGTCTATCCACCTGCAGCCTCAGACTTGTCCAACCACTTGTGAAACACCAGCCAATGGTAACTTCCATATGACCCCACATTTGCATACCCTTCAGAGGCCCTTTACTTTGGTTAGGTATGTGCGTGGTGTCTTCTCATAATTTGCTTTTCTAGTAATGTGATTTGTTTTGAGGCTAAGTCTTGTAGCTGAGGCTGGTCTTCAATTCCCTCTCCTCCTGCCTCCACCACTCCAAGTGCCACCACACCTGGCTGTAGTGAGGTTTTAGAATAAGAGGTCATTAAAGTTAAATGACAGCATAGCCGTTGCTTAAGTCACAGTTCAAGAGTAGCAGCAGAACATTTTCTAAGCGTTAAATCCTCAGGAGGACCCGGAGCTGGCGTGGAGGGCTAGGGACAAGATTCCATGTCATTTCTGTGATGGCTGTGATGGTTAACACAATCATCCTGACAGGGTCTAGAATTACCTAGGGGACAGCCTTCTTGGGAGTTTCTTGATTGGTTAATTGAAATACAGAGATCCACCCTCTGTGGGCAGCTGGGGTCCTGGGCAGGATAAAAAGGAAGAAGCAAACTGAGGACAGGCATTTTTCTCCTGCTTCCTGAATATGGACAGGGACACGGACAGGGTCTGTCTCTCTGTCTCTCTCTCTCTGTCTGTCTCTGTCTCTGTCTCTGTCTCTCTCTGCTATGCCCTCCCCAAACTGTGAGCCACACAAACCATTCGGTGTACTGCTCTCGTCAGGTACTTTATCACAGTAGTGGGAAGAGTACAATGTCTAATGTAAGCCACTGAGCGGGCTAACCCAGCTCTTCCCCATCACCAGAGTTTCCTCAGATCCCTGTCTCCAGGAAGGCCTGGGGCAGGCACTTCTCACAACCCCAGGTTTGCAGATGCAGGACCATGAGTCTAGGGTGTGCTGCTTCCTTTGTTCTGGGGCATCTGAGCCACAGCACAGGGTTTGGCATAAAGAGAGGGCCATTTCAGGAAGGAGTAAGCTGGGGACCAGAGGACAGGAAGTTTGAATACTGCAGAGAGGTGGCCAAAGAAAGTGGCTGTGTCTTCAGCTTGTGGGATTTCTCCGCTGCATTGTGCCATCAGCTGTCTGCCTGGAGCCGTAAGGGGCGGCCCCCACACTTGGGCTTCATGTAGCCTTAGTGCTACAGACTTATTCTGCCAAGAAAGCTAGGCTTCATTGCACCTACATGTCTATGTACCAGTTATGTCTATAACTAACACCGTGTGAGAACAGGGATGTATGGGGACAATAGGAGTGATCCTGTTTCTCTTAGAACTCTCTCTTGAAGGGAGGCCCCGGGACAGCGGCTTTCTGCTTGGTGTGTTGTCTCTGCCTTCTCCATTCTCCTCCCACATCTGCAGAACCCAGTGTGGGGTCCTGCTAGGCCAGGCTGAAGAACCCTGGCTTCCCCGGATACCAACCCTCGTGGCTGTCTGTGATCAGAACATTCTCATGGCCTTGTCAAAGCCATGGTCTGACCCATGTGTGTGAGGTAGACTGTCTTTTCTCTCTGGGACCAGAGAAAGGCACAAGGTGGTAGGTTGAACAGGCCGAGGTCAGGGGGTATTCCATCTCCTTCTGTGGCCTCCATCTCTTAATGTGCCCGTTAATCCTTTGGGTCACAATACTGACCTCTGCACATATCCCTGTTCTTGGATCAACACTGACCGCCCCTTTCTGTTCTTGCAGCCTCAAGATGGTGCTCATGTGGACAAGTGGTGACACCTTCAAGACAGTCTACTTCTTGCTCAATGGCGCACCTCTGCAGTTCTCAGTCTGTGGTCTACTACAGGTCATGGTGGACCTGGCTATCCTAGGGCAGGCTTATGCCTTTGCTCACCACCCCCAGAAGCCAGCAGCCCATGCAGTGCACCCTGTCAGTGCCAAGGCTCTCTGAGGGATCTAAGGAGGACGAGGACATGTGACCGACCAGCCGTGGGTGCTGAGTCCCAATCTGTGCTTCTGCACCAGGGAGACTGGCCCTGTGCGCTCCACAGATGGGCCAGGTATAGGCAGAAATTAGGTTGAGTGCTGTCTCCCCATCAGCCTTCCGGTGGGGGACTCAGGGTCAGTGGAGCTAGGGCTGGCTCTGTGGTGTTTTCAAGGTGATAGAAAAGGCAGGTGTCTTTCCTTACCTCCTCCAGAAAAACACTGGCCTGATCCTGAAATAGGTTCATGCCACTGAGCAAGATGGCAGGCACAGCAAGCAGCTGAGTTCCTTCCTCTCAGCCAGCTTCCCTCAGTGAGCCTCTGGTCTCCTAGCAGAGCCTGTGGCACTCTAGACAGTGTGTAGTCATGGCTGCAGGTGGCTTGTCTGTCCTCGAGTTCTGCCCTGTCCTGCCCTTGTATGTCATGGGCATGTCTACTGCACCTGGGAGAGATGGAAGCTGCTGACCTGACACTGGTCACTGTATTTTGCTCCTCTCTGAGCTTATCATGAGATCATGTTATGCTTGGCAGCCTTGTGCTGACCTGGCTGGTTCCTGGGTCCAGAATGTTCTAGATGCTTCTATATAACAGTATCTTCCCTTCTGCTGGGCAGAAGAACTTCTTGTGCACACGATGATGCCATCCAATTAGCACAATAGCTCTGACGGTCATGGTGGCTCGCCAGATGGCCGAAGAGGCCACCCTGGGCCACCCTCAAGCTTCCCTCGGATGTTCTAAGTGTGTGAGCGAGATTCTTGCTTACTCTCTGGCCTATAAGATGCTTGTAAGATGTTTATTTTTAAAAAATGAAAGGAGATGTCTGTAGTGGTGATTACCTCCAAAATAAATGCCATTGATTGCAGCCTCAGCTGCTGAATGAACATGCTCCACGTGGTGTATGTACCTCAGTAAACAGCACGTGGGTCCAGGAGGAAGGATGGAATCTCAGTGGGTGGACGGTGTGTGTGTGTGTGAGATGTCAGGTAGAGGGTGGTGGTACACGTTAGGAGAGAGGGGGGCATGTAGTAGTTGGGGAGATGGAAGCTGGCATGGGTTCTGGTGGGGGATTTGGAGTTGCATTGGGTTGAAAGGCTCATGTGGTTCTCAGGGATGTGGTCCAGGTCTGGGTGGATGAGGGCATCTCTCCGGCACTTGAAGATACAACTGTCTGAGATGAACACACTCAGATTGTCGTCCATGAGCACCACAGAGGGGACCAGGTAAGCCACAAATACCCAGTCATGACTGCATTATAGTTTCCTAAACTGTTGGTGCAGGGGATTGGAGGATCACTCTGGACTAACAGGGAGGAAACAGGAGCAGGAGTGAGGCAGTGTATTGATTCAGGGGTGTATAGACTTCTGTTCTTTAGCCTGCCAGTGTTGGTAGACTGTGGGGTCATTGCTTGCATGGCTGAGGCTGGACCTCACTTCAGTTCTTAGCACACAAACTTGGCCCAGCTCTTGGGGTGTGGGAAAGAGCTGCTTTCCTCAGCCCAATCGTTGCTGTGGTTGTGGTCACTATAAACACCAAGTGCACCAGGAATGCAGCCAGTGCACTGTGGGTGTCTTGCCAAGTGTTTCCACGTGGACTTCATCTATGTCCTAAGGGGGCTGGCTGGAATCTGGGAAATACATGTTCCCTGAAACCAAACAGGAAGCTGAGGCCACTGCATGTCCAGCCCTGACTCCTTCCCAGAAGGTTTTAGTAGGGGAGTCCTCCTGGTCTGTATAGGCAGAGGAGTTTTTGAGCTGGTGGTCTGCATGCTCAGAAGAAATGTGTCCTTCCCTGCACCCATTCTCAACAGAGCTGGTCAACCCTTGCCATATGGTAACCCAGGGTGGCTTCTGGTGACCTGGTTGAGGTGTTCTTGGGCACTGGCTAGAATGACTGGATCCCTTGCTCATTCCTCATGGCTTCCCTGGCTTCCAAGGGACGGCAACCTGGAATTTCCTTCTGGGATCTTCAGGGAGGCAGGGAAGTCACTGCACCTACCTGGCAGGTGCCCATACCATTTTGGAGAGAAGGGGTCCACCTTGGAATGTCAGCCCAACACAGAGAGCTGCCTCTGGCTGGATCTCTGTCTAATGGCACCAAAGTCTCTGTTGGGACCTAAGCAGGCTTAGGGCCACTCCTATGTGAAGGGCAGTTCACAGGGCCATCTTCAGTATGTGTTCAGGGTCTACTCGTTGTTACACATGCTGGTGAGGCAGGCCTGAGCCCAAGGTACACTTGGGTAATGTCTAGCTCTGCCTCTTAGAGGGAAGCTGTCCCTGTCCCTGCACTTTTTTTTTTTTTTTTGGTTTTTTTGAGACAGGGTTTCTCTGTGTAGCCCTGGCTGTCCTAGAACTCACTCTATAGACCAGGCTGGCCTTGAACTCAGAAATCCACCTGCCTCTGCCTCCCAAGTGCTGGGACTAAAGGCGTGCGCCACCACCGCCCAGCTCCTGTCCCTGCACTTCCCCATTCCTTTATTACAAGCATCCTTAAAAGACCCTGCTGGCCTTGGCCTTGGCCTTGGCGATTGTGGGTCCGGCAGTAAGAAGGAATCTCTGCTCTCAGAAGAACTGCAAGCAAGGACTAAGCAAATCCCGTACCAGGCTCCAGGTTTCAGCCAGGCTTGGCCAGGCCTGTCCTCAGAAGCTGCTTCCACACCTGAAGGAGCATCCTTTTTGCTCCAAAGTTTGTGCAAGGAGAAGATACATGGAGGGAAATGGGAGATTATTTTTGTGTAGTTCACGTCACTGGCCTCCGTCTCATGCTTGGTCTAGGAGGAATGCTGCTGGCAAGCCCAAGTTACCTGTTTGCTTCCCAGGGTTCTCTCTTATACCATGCCGTGACAGGTGGAGCCCATGTGTGTGCATGTCTGCCAATCTATGCCACCCTTATCCCCAGGGACATGCCATGAATATCCAAGCCCTGAGTCCTGAGTTCAGTTCTCTACCTGTCACCCTGAAATTACTCACCTGCCCTGGGAATGAGGACCATGTGACTGACGGTGTGCTTACTGCAACGTCGGGGCAAAGGGGTTGGGGTGCTCTGTTCCTCCCATTCATTTCCCAACCTCCCAAATCACAGGAAACCCCCTTCCTAGCTCTAGGAGCCCCAGGCTCAGCACAGACCCCACAAAAACATAAATGATACCCAAGTGAAGGAACTCAGCCTACTGCCGTGATTTTTTATTTGGTTGCAGTAGATTCTTGCAAAGCCTATGGTGCATGGGCCCCAAATGGGCCTGTGCTGAGCTCACATGGGGGCCCTGCTGAAAGCTACTATGTAGCAGGCAATGATGGTGGCCTGCAGACAGAGGACCTTACCTCTGATGGAGGGGTCTATGACTACCTTGGGTGTGGTGGTGGGGCTCACTGAACTTCTGATCTTCCTGTATCCACTTCCCAAGTGCTGCAGTGGCAGGCATATGCCACCACCCGAGGCTTGTTGAAACAGAGAGAAGCAACACAGTTTGGGAGGTCCCATTTCCCTTGCCTCCATGGAGTCGAGAAAGGCCGCGCTTCCTCCTGGCGGTGCCCTGTCTTCTCCCTGAGCTGCCTCCTCACCCCACTAGGCTTGTTCAAGGTTTTTGGTTTCCACTTGAGCCATGTCTGAGGGAAACGCCCCAACAGAAGAGACACCAACATCCCCTGAAGACAAGCAACCTTCCTGCAGACCAGGGAGGACAGGGAAAGGGTTAAAAGGCCACTATGCAAGCGATCTGATTGAGATGGTTTGGGGGAACAGAGGTCAACTCTCAGATTTCTTTCCCCCTGCAAAGGGTGGATAGGCAGAACTAGGGGGCTAAGTGTCCTGTCAACTACCCCAACACTTGGCAGGTGATGTGGACGCTGGCAGTGACAGATGCCAGCTGACACCCTCTATTATATGGGGTATTGCCCACTAAGGGTCACAGGGGTTGCCCAAGATTAGGAGCAAGGAACGGCACAATTTAGTCCAGGGTGGCTGGTTTTTGCTTCAGACTTGGAATTTCTGGGACTCAATTATTTTTAATTAGCCATAGAAAATTTAAAACTGGAGGGAAAATAAGGAAAAAGAAAGACCAGGTTGCCATATCCTCCAGGCTACGCGAAGCTCGGGGGTTGCTTGGGGAGCCGAGCCAGTTGCAAGGACATGCCAGAGCAAGTTTGCGACTCCTGGGTCAGCCAGTGCTTGGTATCCTCTGAGGCTTTGACTCTCTGAAGCTCAGTAGAGCTCAGGGTCCCACCCGGCCCGGCGAGCTCCCCGCCGCGCCTGCGGTCTCCTGAGAGCTGTCCTCGGTGGCGCTGGCCGAATGCGTGCTGTCGTCGCGCGTGCTGTCTTCGCGCAGGGCCGGTTCAGGGCTGGCCACGCGCTGTTGCTGCTCCTTGAGCTCCGAGTAGGAGCGCGAGAAGGTGTGGAAGATGGAGGTGACAGGGAAGGCCATGAGCAGGATGCCGCTGAGGATGCTGCTCAGCGCCACCACCTGGCCCGGAAGGCTGCGCGGCACCATGTCTCCATAGCCCACGGTGGTCATAGAGATGACTGCCCACCAGTAGCTGGCAGGGACGCTGGAGAAGTCGCGGTGAGCGCCCAGCTCACGCTCAGCCAGGTGCACGAGCGGCGCGAAGAGCGCCATGGCCACGCAGAGGAAGAGCAGCAGCAGTCCGAACTCGCGCGCGCAGCGGCGCACGGTGAGGCCGAGCGAACGCAGCCCCAGCGAGTGGCGCGCCAGGCGCATCACGTAGAGCACGCGCAGCGCCCGCAGCAGGCGCAGCACCAGCCCCGCGCGTTCCAGCATCTTGCTGCCCGTGGGCCCTGCTGCCAGTCCCGCGAGCAGCGACACGTAAAAGGGCAGGATGGCCAGGATGTCGATGATGGCAAGCGGCGTCCGGAGGAAGGCGCACTTGCTCTCAGCCTGCAGGGAGCGCAGCAGGAACTCGAAGGAAAACCAGGCCACGCACACGGTCTCCAGCACGAACAGGTTGCGGCATTTTGTGGAGCACTCGCCCTATGGAGGAGAGGAACATCGCGTTGGCCGACGGGTGGTGGCCACAAGGAAGTCAGGAAGGGAAGCAGGATGTCACCTGCACCAGGGATATCTGGGAGTGGGGAATGGGCATAGAATTTGGCTGAAAAGACCCAATCTGTCCCCCCTATTCTTTTGAAGATTTATTTGACACCATTTTTATGTGTGAGCTGATAAGCGGGCTGACTCAGGAAACTGGAAAGGCATTTAAAACCTGGGACCACTGACCACAGCATCTCTGACATGATCTGTGAGATGCGTACAAAAATGTTCTGGATGAGTAACCTAACTTTTCACTCTTAGACAACTGGAGAGGAGAGGAAAAGGAATCCCTGTGCACAGAAAGGGTAGAGCAGGGATACCCAAACAGGCCAGACCCGAGACCCCGATTCTTTAAAAGACCAAAATCGACACGTTTCACACAACCAGAACAGGAAATGCAGGTGGGGGTACGGCTGCTGCCGCCAACAAGGGAAAGGATGTAGGCTACACTGTAAAATGCGAAATGTGCCTGCAACTTGGGTAATTTGGATGGACAAATTCTAGAATGGTAAAACACAAAGCGACTTGGGAAGAAAAGAGCATCTGAAGCAAGCCTGGAGACGAGTTCGTGGTCAGGGGGTTAAAGAGCAGTGAGCCCACACAGAAATCAGTGGTCCAGATGGCCCTACACGGCATCCCATAACGTCCAAGTTAACAACTGAGTTAACAACACCAACCGCGACAAAACAAGAGTGAAGGAGAAACTTCTGAGAGACACAAAACCCAGACAGCATCATCTTCAGAAAACTACACAAATGTAAGAAAAACAGGGTCTCAGGTCCGCCCTCTAACCCCAGCCGTTGGGAGATGAGGCAGGAGAATCAGGAATTCAAGGCATCTTCAACTATATACGCAGTTGAAACTAGACTCGGCTACACTAGAGCATCTCAGAAACAAAAGTGAAAAGAGCAACAAAGTTTAAAGTAGTAACAGAAGCCAGTGGCAGACAGAAGACTTAGAAACCGCGTGGAGAAGGGTCTCTGAGATGGCTCGGCAGGCACACACACTAGCCACCAAGACTTAAAACCCGGTTTGAGTCCTAAGAGCTACATGGTGGAAGGAGAGAACCCACTTCTGCAAGTTAACTCCACATGTGGGCCACGGCACATGCATCCCCCCCAATAAATAGATACATGAAATAATTTTAAAAAATCAAGATGCAGAAAGGTTTTTGCTAGGGGAGCAAGGCTGAAACTAATCTAATTCACAATAAAGGCATCATTAAAAAGTAAGAACAGATAATCAGGTCTTGTTACTCCTAGCCAAGGAGTTCTAAATGTTCAAGCCAGGAGAATTAGACTTCCCCCTCTCCCCCCAAAAAAATCTAGTTTAGAAAGGAAGGAATAACCCTATGTTCACAAGTGAAATGACCTTGTATACAGAAAAGCCCTAAGAACTCACTAAAATAACACATTAGAGCTGAATAACTAATTCAGTAATATTGAAGGATAAATATACAAGTCAATTTTATCTCTATATAAACTTGCAATAAATAATATGAAAATCCCATTCACAACACCATGAAAGCATACAAATAGCTCATACATACATATACTCACACATACACACTCTCACACATATATACACATACACACATACACATATGTACACATATACATACACACACATACACAGACACAGACATATACGCACATACACATATATACACATATATACACACATACACACAGACCTACACACATATACACATATACACACACATACATATACATACATACACATAGACCTACACATATATACACATATACACACTTGCACACACATACACACATATACATACACATGCACACACACACATGCACACATGCACAAAAATATTTGATGCCATTATTTCTGAAGGAAATGCCACAAAGTAAGATAGAGTCAAGGAATCTGACAGTGACAAGTGCTAATATGGAGAATCCGGAACTCTCACACACTGCTAATGAGAATACAAAATGGTCCAGCCACTCTATAGAGCATTCCGGCAGCTCCTCAAATAAGTGCAGTTACTATCAGACTCCACCGTGCTATGCATGGGTCCCTGCTGGAGAAAGCATGTCTTCACAGGCTTTGTACATGACTTTACATCAGGAGGCAAAGTAGTCCAAATGTGAGTCTATGGATGAAGCATAAACAAAGTGTAGTCAGTTCACATGCTGGAATACATAGTCATCAGCTGACTCCAGTGTAAGTAGATCCTGAACATGTGATGTAAGAGAAGCCAGGCACAGAAGACATACTTGATACTTAATTCATATCAAAGTTCATGATAGGGAAAGCTACAGGAAAGTGTATTAGTGGTGTACTGGCTGGTTTTGTGTCAACTTGACACAAGCTGGAGTTGTCACAGAGAAAGGAGCTTCAGGTGAGGAAATGCCTCCATGAGATCCAGCAGTAAGGCATTTTCTCAATTAGTGATCAAGGGGGGAGGGCCCCTTGTGGGTGGTACCATCTGTGGATGGGCTGGTAGTCTTGGGCTCTATAAGAAAGCAGGCTGAGTAAGCCAGGAGAAGCAAGCAAACCAGTAAGTTCCATCCCTCCATGGCCTCTGCATCAGCTCCTGCTTCCTGACCTGCTTGAGTTCTGGTCCTGACTTCCTTGGGTGATGAACAGCAGCATGGAAGTGTAAGCTCAATAAACCCTTTCCTCCCTAACTTGCTTCTTGGTCATGATGTTTGTGCAGGAATAGAAACCCTGACTAAGACAAGTGGGTTCCAGGGGTTGGGGTAATAGAGGCATGGTTTTGGGGAATTACTGCTGGAAATAATGGAATAGGAAGATACTACAGACGTGTTACAGGTATGGTATGTGAATTATACATGTGAAATGTTCCTACTCCAAACACTTAATCTCTAAGAAAACCCAAGAGATTGTGGCTAGCTAGGCTACAGAAAACAATGCATAGCAACAGGCTGAGGTTGTGATGGCCATCCCACTGTTGGGATATATTCTGGGGCATGTAGCTACATCTGTCTAACCGAGTAGAAGACAGCCATCTTGCTGGGAACGGGGCAGAGCTAGCTGGCCATGGGTAACCTCAAGGCTGCCACATCTTGCCTGATGATTCCCCACCACAAAACCACCCAGCTCACATCCTTGTTCAGGGTATTTGACTCTGTGTGATAGAATCTGTCATCAGGTCACCTCCACTGTGGAGGAAGTATGCCCAGTGGTGCTTGCATGACTCTGCCCTTTTATTCTAGGCCCTGGTTTCACCTCTTGCAAGGAGCCTCTAGTCCACGTGAGCATCTGGAGACAGGAGCTTTGTGGTAAGGCCTGCGGCCTGTGTCTCTAGTGAAACCTCTACTCAGAAGGGGTCTGAGGCCTCAGTGGTCATCAGGTCTTGGCTTAGCAATGACTTGTAGGTGTACAGCCAACAATGACTCCTGTATTCAGAAGGATACGGGTAGGTGGAACACTCGGGTATGTGCAGGCCATCCTGTGTGTATAGGCTGGGACTCTGATAGATCACTAGTCTGAAAGGGATATAGAGAGCTGGCACCCAGACATCTCTGCTCAATTCTGCAAATTCTAGTGTGCCACCTGCTACTGGCCATCCATATCTAAGGTACTATGTGCAGAGAACCCTCTGCTTCATCCACTCTCTTTGGGATTAATGGGCTGCCAGGGCCCCACCTTGACCTAAAAATTAGCCACCATCCTGTTGTGAGGCTGAAAATGCCATCCTTGCACCCAAATTCCAGCCAACGAGAGGGGTGGAGGCTGCACTGAAGCCTCAGAAAGCACCCTGGCCCTGGCCCCACAGACTGCTGCTCACTGAGGCCAGAGTCCCTACTTCCAGACATCTAGGACAGGAGAGACTCTAGCCTCAGCCTTACTCAAGGGACCTCTGATGCAGATTTCAGTAAGACATTGGGTGTTCACAGAGGTCTCCTGTCTGTCTTTGTCTCCATGTCCCCTTCCCTAGGTTCCCTGGGTAGCTTGCCCATGTCACACACATGGAATCTGAATTGGGCAGTTTGATTTCAAGGACACTACCTGTAGTGGTTATTTCTGATTGTCAACTTGACTATATCTGGAGTGAATTATAATCCAGAATTAGAAGGCTCACCTGTGATCTAGATCTTGAGTCTGGAAGACACAAGCTTCAGGTGTGGTGGTACGCACACCTCTAATCTGGGCCACACCTGCTGCTGGAGATCTACATAAGGACATTGGAAGGAGGAAGATTCAATCATCTTCGCCTGCCAGCCTTGTGGGACTAAGAGATTGCTAGATCCTCGGGTTTTCATTCACAGCTACTGCTGACCATTGTTGGGGAGCTTGACTACAGACTGTAAGTCATCAACAAATTCCCTTACTATATAAAGGCTGCCTATAAGTTCTGTGACTCTAGAGAACCCTAATACACTACTCTAAAGTCATTCTGGAGTCATGGCGGGAGGAAACAAACCCTGTGTCCCTGATGAGTTTAAAACCACAAAACAGGGGGCTACCAGGGGCCAGAACACATCCTCTGAGTCCCTGCAGATCACTATGGCCCCCACTGGAGGAAGACCCAGATGCTGCCACCAGGGACCCAGGTCAACTTCCCTGGCTAGAAATTACCAGGTAGAGCCAAGGATGGTGGCATCTTCAAGCCCAAGGTTAGTGTAAGGGAGCAGTTTCTGGGAGAGCTTTCAACCCAGAAGGCAGACCTCGATTCATCATGAGATGACATATCTGTCCTACTTGGTAAAAACCAGGTCAGAAGTAAGCCTGTACTCATCTCCGCTGCCCCCGGAGAGCGTCCCTCTCGCTGTGTAATTTTATTTGACTTTTGCCTGTACTTTTTCCCTTTCACGTTCTGACTATTCTGCAAGCTGTCAATGCCTGTGTGCAGTGTAAGCTGGGAAGGTCTGAGGGTTGGAAGGCTGGATGCATTCCCCACCACAGTCAAGAGTCAACAGAACGGCAAACATGCACAGTGTCCAGGCGGAGTCAGTACGGGCAGCTCTGTTACCAGGACTAGCCACACTCCAATGCCCCACGAAGCAAGAGCACTGACAAGCTTTCATACAGCAAACACAATAAAAGAAACTCCAGATTCTAGATTTCTCCTTCTCTAGACCAGTGGTCTCCACTGGGCTACAGTCCTATCCCTGCCCTGTCTCTGGAACCCTCTTGACCCCTTTAGAAGCTGACCCCTTTGGTCAGGGGACACCAGGACAGAAGTAGAGTTATGGGATGTCTATATGGAGAAGCCAAGTACTAGGCTAAGGAGCACAGAAGGGGTTTCTCACTGAAGTCAAATCTAGAAATGAATTAAAGCTGAGTGCACGTTGGTAAGGCGGCCAGCCATATCTGGATAGGTGAGGTCATGTTTTGCATATCCACATCAGGAAGACGGTCTTAGGGGACTAGCAGAGGATCCTAAGGGACTAGAGAGAAGCTTTGGAGGACTTGATAATGATGGGGAACCAGAAGACAGGTCCTGGGGGGAGCAAGAAGAGGGTTCTGGGGGAGGAGGAGATAAGTTGGGGATTAGGAAAAGGGTCCTGGAGAACAGGAGGGAGTCTGGGGGAGCAGAAGTGAGTTTAAAAGACTAGGAAGAGGGCCGTGGGGAACAGGAAGGGTCTCTGGGGATTAGTTTTCTTGCCGACTGAAAAGAAGCAGGAAGAAGTGGTGGTTAGATTCAGGGTCTTGTGCAGAGAAGAGGTCAGGAGAAAAGAGGAAGAGGCAACTTCAGTGGCCATCGGGGTCCAGCTGCTGAGACGAGGAGCCAGAGAGCAGGTGCAGCTCCAGTCCAGCACTTCATACCTTGTCTGCACTCAGCCACTCAGCTGGAGGTGGGGGTTCGCACAGTTGTAGCCCGGGTACACCAGAGATCTCAGTTTACCTGGTCCCCCGGGGCTAGCCAGTGCGATCTCTCCATGGACCTGATAGCAGTGTGAATATGGCATCTTCTCTCCTTTCTCTGTCAGACCGAGCCCGTTCAGTGCTCACCATCCGTGTTGAGTTGGCCCGGGACTAGACCCGAGAGAGGCCGGCTAGCCTACGGAGTGCGGGAGACTTCTGGCGGTTCCTGGGAGACTCACAGTCGCTGTTGGCGCATGCCCCACCGCTAGGCCCAGAGAGCAGGTCTTTTCGAGGACCAAAAGTGTTACAGCCCTTAGACAAAGTTCTCAGACGCCAAAGTGCTTTGCACCTTTATTCCTTCTGGATGGTGGGCTGCAGGTGCGGGCGGAAGCGGGGACGGAGCCGGCTGGGGGACAGGGGCGGGCGGAGAGTAGCATAGAGAGCAGCACAGAGGGCAGGCGGGCAGAGAGATGCAGAGAGCCGGAGGAGGCAGAGAGAGAGCTACACAAGTGGGGCAATCTATTATACTGTTTGGAGAGGGGGCAGGGGCTAGGCAATCGATACTTTCTATTGGCCAGGTCTGGGGGATCTCTAGTGCCACATTTGCTTATGGGAGGGGTCAGGGCTGCTTTCTACGTGACAAATCTCACATGGCAGGCCTCTCTCTATACAGGGGTTGTGAGAGCTGTGGTTGATTTTACAGGAGTCTTCCGGGAGCGTTGGCTAAAAATATAATCCAGTCCCTCGTGAATATTTCACGGGGTCTCCCAGAATTTTCAGCCTTGCTCAACCAGGTATCAGATTGCCTGTCACAGACCACTGCCCCACATTTCTCTACTTGATTTACCTGTTTGGACTCTGGAAACGCTAACTGTATTTAAATATCTGGTCCTATGAGCAAACCCCCTCTCCAGGAAAAGGCACTGTGAGCCCTTCCCAGGCGACAGCTTCTGGGATTACTTGGCTGAAGAAACCAAGGTCTGCTGCCTCCCATGGAAGCAGCTCCATGAACTGTAAGTCAGAGACTATGGACACCGTGAGAGCATGGGAAGCAAGGTCTACTCAGGCACCTTTTCATCTGTGTGTAAGAAACACTGAGCTAAATTTGAATTTGGTGCATTTAATTACGCCTCATGTGGAATCATCCACAATTACCAAAAACAAACAAAACAAAGCAAAAAACAACCCCCTCCAACAAAACAACTTACAAAAGCTAACCAGCTGGGCAAGTCCTATATCCACGCACTATGGGCTCTCTAGGGTTGTTGGGTGTGAGCTATGGCTTTAGAGGACCCACAATTCCCTTGTTTATTAGGAACTTCTGAGTTGTTCCCTTAGCCTATCCAATCTCCGTCACACAGGGGTCAGCTGGATCTGGGGTTAAGGTTTTAGACCAGGGCAGTCCAGGTGAGGTCTAGACTGCTGGACAAAATATGTAATGATGTAAACTCTGCAAAGATATATTTCAAAAGCTGTCTAACACTGTCCACTTTGGAAATTCCATCTGGGGACACCCTCCTAGGGAACATTAGAAATGGGTCCAAAGACTTCTGCACAAGGAGATCCCACTTACCAGAGAGCAGTTTTGTGAACTTAGTACATGAAAGCATCTTCCAGGAGGAAGATTCATAAAAATCACAACCAACACAGATTCCTCAGAGCCGGCCAGTCCTTCCAGGCCTGATGATCCTGCCTGCTCCAGATAGGCACGTGTTTGGCATTCAGACCTTGGTGTTGGTGCCCACGCTCCTGCTTATGGAGGTCTGTGGTTCACTTGTGTTAGCTGCCAACATCTGCTCCTTTTTGCTATTGGCTGATGGATCCCGTTCTATGATTGTGTCAGAGTGTATCCACTGTCCATTGTGGATATGCATTTGTGTCCTGGGGGCTTTTTCAAATAAAGCTGGCATGAATGTTAACGAGTCAGTCTCTGTGGGCATTTGCTTTTCTTTGGGGTAAATCCTACAGTAGATTGCCGGGTCAGACCGTGTATGTATCAGATTGCACTGCTTCCCAAGGCCCATACCACTTGCCTTTCCATGGAGGGTCTGGGGATCCAGCGCTCCAATTTGTTTCAGATTGTTTGTTTGCTTTTTCAAATCACAGCCCACCTACACCTGTGTTCTAATTCTCTCTCCTCCTCTTTGCCCTTATAAATACCATGTGTGGCCTCGCCTGGTCATTTAGTTTGTATAGCCCTAGCAGCGAACAGCGTCCAGGATCTTCTCATGTGATGTCATTATGTTTTCTCTGGTGAGTATCTGCTCCAATCTTTTGTTCCCTTTGTAACTGGGTTTCCTTACAGCTGAGTTTATGCAGCTCTTTATACAGTCTAATTGCTGCGGCTTTTGTCAGATCTGTGATTTGCAAATATTTCTCCCAGTCTGAGCTGTGCCTTTTCATTCCCTTAGCAGTCTTTCATAGACAAAAGTGTTTAACTCAGATGAAGTGCAATTTACCAATTTTTCCCCCCTGTAGAAGGCTTTTGATAGAACATCTGAAGCCTCCAATCTAGACAAGCAAAGACAGGTTTCTAGTTTTCCTGTAGAAGTTCTACATTTTATATTTTGTGTTTATATCAACCATCCATTTTGAGTTGAATTTTTGTGTAAGGCAAGGAGCTGGAGAGGTGTCTCAGGGGTTAGGAGTACTTGCAGCTCTTCCAGAGGACACAGGTTCAATTCCTAGAGCCCACCTGGTGGCTCACAAGCATCTGTAACTCCAATCCCAGGGCATCTGAGGCCCTCTTCTGGCCTTTCTCAGGGACTGCCTGTACATTGTACACACATACACACAAGCAAAACATACACATAAAAATAAAAAGATAAAGACTCAGGTGACCTTGCACGTGCACGCCTGCTCTCCATGTTGACTGCAGAGACTGCAGGTCTCACCTCTCTCACAGGGCTCCTGACTGGAGCTTGGTAGGAAATCCTGAAGCTAAGAGGTGTGAATCTTCCACTCGGTTCTTTAAAACACCTCCGCTGTTGTCCCACAAGTATTTTATAATCAGCTTGATGTTATTTACAAGAACCACGTTTGGAGTGAGAGTCCACAGACCCTACAACTCAGCTAGGGTGAATTCCATAGCATCTGATCTCCCAGCTCATGGCAAGCACGGATCTCTCTTCACTTGGGTCATGGTTGTCTCATCAGTAGTGTGCCTCTTCTTCTCCTCCTCCTCCTCTTCCTCCTCCTCTTCCTCCCAGTCCTCCTCCTCCTCCTCCTTCTTCCTTCTGACTTCTGTCTTCTTTCTTCTTTTAGACAGAATTACATAGCCCAGGTTGGCCTTGAACTCTTAACCTTCCTGCCTTTACCTTTCAAGTGTTAGAATTATAGGTATGTGTACTCACCTGGCTGTTTTGTAACTTTTGGCACATAGGAAACCCATACGTCCAGCATCAGGCTCCTAGCTCTCTGACAGGTCTGTTGACATGCTCAGTGCAACTTTAAAAAACAATTTCTAGGGGGCTGGAGAGATGGCTCAGCAGTTAAGAGCACTGACTATTCTTCCAGAGGTCCTGAGTTCAATTCCCAGCAACTACATGGTGGCTCACAACCGTCTGTAATGGGATCTGATGCACTCTTCTGGTGTGTCTGAAGACAGCTACACTGTACTCATATACATAAAATAAATAATTCTTTAAAAAACAAAACCAGTTTCCAGTTCCGTTTGTTCATTGTTCATTTGTGATCACATGGTTGGATTTTATCTGTTAATGAGTCCCGTGGTTGTCCTAACTCACCTGTTCTCTAGGCTTTTTGTAGATTTCTTGGGTCTCAAATCACATGCTTTCTACTTTCTTTCTTCAATTCCCTGAAGAGAGTATCTGATATATCATAGCCTGGGAAGGAGAGAGCAGGCATCCAGGAGGGAACCATTCCATTTTTCATGCTTACCCAGGCTGAAGTGAGAAATTCCACAGAAGACCGACCTGGCTAAGCCAGGCAATGGTTATAACGTTTTATGGCTTTATTATAAAATCACCTGGCTTTTTATAAGTCCTGGCACATCTTGTCTAAGTGTGCCAGCCATCAGACAGCAGGGGCTCCTCCTCCTATCTCCTTTCTCCCCTGCTATGATCCTGGGGATTTGACCTTTGCACAGGGCACTGAGATACATCCCCAGTCTTTTATTTTAGAGATAGGGTCTCAACTAAGTTACTTAGAATAGAGTCAAATTTTCTCTCTTCCTGTTGCAATTCCCTGACTAGTGGTTTATGAGGATGTGCCAAGAGATAGACCCACCTGACCTATAGCTTCCGCCTCCAGCTTTGGAGTCCTGTTTCTAATGTTTCGGTGGGAGGATCTCTCTCTCACTGGTCATTTCTTTGAAGCATGCCCTCCAACAGTTTAAAGAACAGCGGTGGGGTAGATTTCTTTTAGACTCAGCACACCTGCACATCTCATTTTGCTTGCTGAGCAGAAAACAATTCTCACTCGGAAGGCTGATGCCAACTAGGCCCCAACTTTTGATTCTGCTGTTAAATTTCAACATTCACATTAATAAAACTGAAGTATGTGCCCCGCACATGCCACATCAACTAGGTGACCAGAAAAGAATGTGGCTAATGACTTACCCATCCTGGTAGCAGAGGAAGAAAGAAGGTCAGGTCACCTCTGTAGTGGGTTGGCCTAACACTGTTTATATTCTAATGCTAATTTTGGGCCTCCAAGACTGGTCACCCTGACACACACACACACACACACACACACACACACACACACACACACACACACGACACTGTATGACCTGCCCCCAGTTAATTGTGATTGGTAAATAAAGATTAGCAGAAGAGACATAGGTGGGGGTTAGATTTCCTGGGCTTGGGACCAGGAGGGGGAAGAAGGAGCAGGAGAAGGAAGGGAGCAGCCATGGGTTAAGGGCGAGGAGGGCGTGGTCCTGAGCGCTGCCCGATTGGAGCCAAGAGCAGCCCAGATGAAACACAGTAGGTAACAACTTGGGTTATCGATAGGGAAACAGATTCTAACAACATGGAGGGTAGGCAGCTACCCAGCTATTGTGCTGCTTAAGGCATACTGTAAATACAAAGGCCATGAATGTCTTTCATTCAGGAACTCAATAACCAAAGGCGGGGTAGAAACCCAGGGCTGGGGTTTTAATAATTTCTGCTACACAGCTCACAACTAGTGATCAGGAAAGGCTCACTTTGAACAACCAAAATGCAAGGTCTATAGACACAGGGCCCATGCTGGCACTCGTCTTTTTCACTTTCTAGTAGAAATAAAAGAAGGAGTTCCGCTCCCACGGTGGTGAGATGTCAATCAGCAGGAGTGGGTGTGCCCAGTTCCCATGGTAATGAGATGTCAACCAGCAGGGGGTGAGTGTGCCACTAACATGCTGCCCCATGCAGGCTCACTTTTGTCCTTGTGTGTGATAAAAAATTAGGACAGTAGCTTGCCAAGGAGCTCTGCAACTACTGTGTATTTCACTCTCTGTAAACTAAACATAGCCCGCAGACGAGGAGACAGGAGGAGACATAGGAAGGCAGGTATATCTTAAGCTGTGTCTTCCTTGGCCAATGTCTGAAAGTCTACTTGGTGGGTGATTAATTTTTTTCCTGGGCTTCTGACTACAGCTTGTGCACCACCTGAACTTACTCCTGGCTCTTCGTCAGTCCGGCCATCTGTTTTTGGTAGCTAGCTGGAATTGTCTGCAGGATTACTCATCTTCCTGCAGTTAGTAGGCTTAGCTTGGTGTTGGCCACAGGCAGATGCCATGAAGGCTGAGGCCGCAGCAGAACCCATTCTTGTTAATGACCGTGCTGACTGCACCTTCTCTTTCAGAAGGACCAGAACAAGATGTTACTAACTCATTTCACCAACTCCAGACTTGACCTCCAACTCATCTGAGGTTTATTCTTCTAAATTATCTCCAGAAAGAGCGCTCTCTCATAGTCAGATTTGGTGGTGCAGGTAGAGGAAGATCAGATCTACCTAGGAGAAGCACTTGTTCAAAACCATCACTGCGGCCTTCACAGCAGAAACGGGGTGCTCATTTTGAATAGTCTGCGCTGAAGCAGGCTTGTCAACCCACTCTCCTTCGGACACTTTGCTACCCAGTGTGTGTTATGTTACATAAACAAATTCTTCAAGGGCCCTGACCCCCAGTGTTGCTGGTTTCTTCTGAGAGAGTCATAGTAGGCAAGGACCTGAGGTTGGGCACTGCTAGCATCATGAGGTGGCACACTAATTCTGCCTGTGTGCTTCCTGCAGATGCAGGCTCTGCTGTGCCCTTGGGCATGTCAAGCATGCTTTTACCCAGCTTTGAGCAGTGCACTGAGGTTCCAGGTACAGATGAAATCAGCAGGACTCGGACAGACCGGATGTGGAGAGTCCCGGATCATGTACCATTTGGTCAAACAATGGCCAAAATGCTCAGCCATTTTTCTTCATTGAGCTGTTAATTTTAGCTGTTTCCTGAAGGCTGTACCCCACAGCTGCAGCTCTATTTGAGGACGAGGAGGGGCTTGCGGCCCTGTGCCTGGTTCAGCCCACTGAGCGCTTTGTGGCAGGTGGGTGGTTTGAATTAACCCAACTGCCATTACTGGAAACTATCTCTCTCACTAAATTTTTACCTACTACAAACAATGCACCAGGGAACATTCTAAGCATGCAAAGCCTGTGGCTTCTTAGGCAGTAATAGGCTTCCTGTTTTTATTGAATCCCAGGCTTTACACATGCTAGGTCAACACTCGACCACTGAACTAGATAGATCCCAGTCCTCCTGCTAGAGACTCACTCTCTTCTCTGGATAGGCTCACCTGTGAAACGCCCCCTCCTCTGCATTCATTTGCTGTTTGTGAGAGTCACGTTCCCAGAGACCTCACACACAGTGATGTGGACAAGTATTTGAGTTTCTGCCAACCCCAAAGCAGGGCCCTCTCCATCACTGAATGGGATGCGCCCTTCTTTTTGCCACAGAGAACATCTGCTACAGTTTCTGGCATTGCGAACCTTCATGGCTGGCTCACAGGCGTAGTCTCCTCCTCCGTGAGGCAGTATTTTTCTTATGAATGCATTCGAACTTCTTCTCTATGAAGATTATGAGCCTATTGTCACCCACATTGTCCTTTTATTACGTTTATAGTTCCTGGCTTTCTTAGAGCCTAAAATGATTTCCCCTACGTCCAGTCCATGTACATTTACTTACATTTTTGTTTGCTATTTATACAGGTTTTAGGTTTTCCCCCATGATCTCCTACATATCTAGAATTTATTGAAATAGATGCTTTCAGGTAGCATCTATTAAGACAACCACTTGCAGATGTGGGGAATTTCCATCTTATACACTAAGTTGCCACAGATTTGTTCTATTTCTGTGTGATCATCTCCAAATTGCCAGGGTGAGCATACTGCTGTTACTAAGTATATGCTTGTTTAATTTTACTTATTACACTTTCCAATGTGTGTCTTACTAAGAACATATTTAATTTTGCATATAGTATTTCTAAGATCTGTTACTAAGTATATAATTGTTTAATTTTATTTCCACTATGTTCCTATATCTGATAGTGTGACATAGTAAGATGGTCCCCTCACAGAACCGCCATCTCCCACTCATATCACTGCCGGTGTTAGATATGCCTGCCCCCATCAAGACTGTGGAGAAACCACGTTCTGCACAGCCAGGAGATCTTCTTACTGGCTAGCTACCCGGAAGATGAGACCAAAGGTGTGCCAGGTTCCTATGAGCCAGAGACGCCATGCGGGCACAGCTGACTCCGGCTGGATACCAGGCACAGCCACTCGTAAGTGGGAATCACCATTCACGTACGCCAAGTCTGGGAAGCTGTTAGACACCAAAGAGGACCCAGCCTCCTGCCCAGCTGACTTCCATATGCTCTATGCCTCACAGCTAGTTGAACACATGTGTAAGAGGAAACTTCTGGTCAGTTATGTCAAATGATGATTTGCTGGGGCACACAGGTTTTGCTAAAGCAGACACGTGAAAGAATGCTGTCCTGAAGCAGACACAGGTGAAAGGATGTTTAGCTAAAGGATATACAATGTCAAGAAGGAATACAAATACAGCTCAGCAGACGGCGGACAACACTGGATGGGATTGGTACTCCTTGCCGTTCCTTACCGGACATCATTTTGTCGTGACTTCATAGAAAGAAATGCATCAAATAAACTTGTGGTGGTGTTCTGGTAGCTCCTTGCCACTTCCTCCGACCGACCGGCAGAGTTGAAATGGAAGTTTCTGGAGATGTCAGCTGATACAGGCTCACATGGAGTTTTGCTAAGACAGACTCACATGGTGTTTTGCTGAGGCAAGACCTGAGAGAGGACACGTGGTACTTGGAGGAAGCATAAACTGGACAGTGATGGCAGGCTTGCACAGCTAGGTTTGCAATGCTTCGTTGGTCTTTTGTCTTCATCTTCGCTGATCTTCACTTTGCTGAGAGAGGCAGAGAACTTCTCCTGGCGTCCCTGCTGGGCCTGGCCACTCCTGCTGACCTATGCTGATTCAGTGGAGGCCTGGCTGTTTCTGCTGGGTCGTGTTTGCTATCCTGACACTACTGAACTGGACTGCTGGTATCCTGACAATTGGATATTGAAATCACCTCAAGGAACTATTCTAAACAGCACACAGCAGGGCCTCGCGGCTTCTTCTGGATCAACCTGCTGTTGCTGATTCGTGAATGGTGTTTGCAAGTGGATCGAGCTGCTGCTGATTCGTGTGAACTGAACTGCTGATATCCTGACAACACAGATTGGATTTGCTCCAAAGAACTATTTCTAAACAGGTCCACATACCCCACATCCTAATAACCTTTCCTTTCCTCTGGTGGGCTAGGAGGGAGGTTAAAGCATTTAAGAACCCTTGTTAAAAATAGGTTTTGAAGAATCAGAGCCTACACATGTGTGTTTCTAGGTCCTTAAGAACACTCTGGAGAACATCCAAGAACACTCCCTGGGCTTGTGACCGACAGCATCATGTATATGTATTGATTGGGGGGGGGGTTCTCCCATCCAAGCACAGAACATGCTGCCCCCATCTGCTCTTTCTGAGCCTCGCTCAGCCTCATGCTGGCTTCTCTTTTTACCACTGAGCCTTTCTAGCTAAGTATATCCCTAGGCCCTTCACATCTTTATTCTAATACTGACAGAACAGTTTTCCCACTATTTTAAAAAACTATTCTGATACACAGAGGAATGGCTGGCTTTTTCTGTTTGTTTTTTATAGCCAGTCACATTGGCAAATTCACTTGTTTCAAGTACATTTGCAGCTGGTTCTCTTGGATTTGCAGTAAAATTCACAGAGAAGGTGGCTACTGCCTGGGAGGAGGAAGCTTGTGTCTGCTGTCAACAGACAGGGGAGTCTTTGGGATGCAATCACTGCCCCAGGAATCAGACACTAGAAACAAGAGGATCTGGTAAAACAGCACTTCCTGCTCAGGGTGCATCCCAACAACAGAAGGACTGCCCCAAATGGTCGACTCAGGGGTAATGACTGTGCCAGTATACAGTCGGTACTTATGCTGAATCGTGCACCTGGACAATCAGAGTCATAGGACTACAGGCAACATCTACATTTATTTAGCCATCCATATTTTACCATACCATGTTCAGTGAGGAACTTATTTATGGCAGCTTATTAGGACTAATTAGGAACAATGCTAAATTTTAGGAAATGCCCCCATGAGGTATAATTAAGTTGCTTCTAGTTTCCTTGCTCAGTGTGCTGAGCAGCAGCACAGGGCAGAGAGCCTCTTTCAGCCTCCACGGGAGGCAGGAGCACACTCAGCACTTCTCTCTTAGTTACAAAGTGCTGATTCAACAGACATCCACAGAGAGTCAGGGTCACTGTGGATCCGATGCAAGCAAGACAGTGAGCTTCTTATGCAGGATTGTAGATGGAAGTGCACCAGCATCCAGGGCCAGGTGGGCCTACCCCTGGCTTAAAGGGCACACAGGCAAAGCACTGTCTTGGGTGTTTACTGAGTTCCGTCAGTTTGGCATTGTCAAGCGGGTACTTAGCAGGAAGAAGATTCTGGGCCCACTAAGCTTCATGCTGAAGTAGAGGTCTCAGTGACAGGAGAAGCAAAGTGGGGAGGGAGTACTCCTAGTGAGCAGAGGCCTAGGCAGAAATACACCTAGGATCAATGGGAAAACACTGCGGTGTGCACATAGGTTCAAAGACAACCAAGCACCTAAGGACAGCAATCTTCAGTGGAGTAATTAGCAGATATACACAAAAATACACCGATCACCTAGTGACCAAGGAGACTTAAATAGCTATGAGGTAGTGTTTGAGACAGAGGGGTGAATTTGGAGAAGGGTCCTGTCTTAGGGTTTTCCTGCTGTGAACAGACACCAGGACCAAGGCAACTCTTATAAGGACAACATTTAATTGGGGCTGGCTTACAGATTCAGAGGTTCAGTCCATTATCAAGGTGGGAACATGGCAGCATCCAGGCAGGCATGGCTCAGGAGGAGCTGAGAGTTCTACATCTTCCTCTGAAGGCTGCCAGGAGAAGACTGGCTTCCAGGAAGCTAGGATGAGGGTCTTAAAGCCCACACCCACAGTGACAAAACTACTCCAACAAGGCCACCCTATTCCAAAAGGGCCACATCTTCTAATAGTGCCACTCCCTGGGCCGAGCATATACAAACCATCACAGGTCCCTTCACAGGTTTGGCCCTCACAACCTTGGATGGACATATAGATGAATATTCCCAAGGTCATTGGCCTGACCCCTGAGGAGCAGACTGTGGAGCCAGCCTGGGGTCCACTGAGAAGCAGCAACATACCACACGATGAAACTCCTCAAAGTCGTATGTGGACAAGGATCGTCACCCCAGAATAAGTTACAACAGCAGAGAGCTAGGGAACACTTAGCACTGCATTTCCCCAATGCTGTGCAGACAGGCGCAGGGATGATCAGAGAGGGCTCTGGCCAAGATGCTGAGAGACAAGATGGCTGCCGGGCTGTTGTATGGGTCACCATTCTGACAGAAAAGAGAGTTGTTGGGAGGAGGGTGGCAAAGAGAAGCCTATTGGCCTAGTTGGCCCTCTGCTTAAATCCCTTACTGTTCTGGGGACAGCTCTGCAGCTTGCAACTGTCCATAGAAACAAATGCTCACGGTAGGCACCAGGATGTGAGGCTTCAGTGCTTCCTCTGCACCCACAGAGGTGGCAGCCTTATTTTTTAAGACGTCTGAGTCCACGTGTAAGAGAAAACTGACTCTCAGTTCAGGAAGGTGTACTTTTCCACAGTGGTCTGTGGAAGGGCAGGCTTCCCCTAGCAGACAGGGAACCAGAGGATGAAGGTTTGCCTGGGTCCTTGATGTGGAGTTCCGCTGCGAACCACAGAGGAGCTTTCCATGGAGCCTCACAGGGGGTGGGGGTGGGGGAACAGTTTTGGTAAGATGACGTAAGCTGGCCATGGCTGACTTGGTGAATTTTGACAACTTTCCCTTTGTGCTACACCTCAATATTTCAAGCTTAACTGGAGTAAAAAAAAAAAAAAAATCATCTCAGTTCCAGTGCCTCAAATGTGCTCTCCCAACTGGGCAGTGCCTGATAAGTTCAAGCTTGGGTGAACCGAGTTCCCTTCAAAGCTACAGCTTATCTGTCAGAATAATTCAGTCCTATTTAGGGAAGTGCTGAGGAGGCCATGAAATCAGACACACTTGGAAAAGTCTTCGATTTCCCTCAGTTCCAGTGAGTCCTCAGCACCACAGCTGCGCTCACTGGCTGATGCAGAGGTCAGTAAGGCGGACCCTACACACAGATGGTCAATAGAAAACGGGGCCAACCTTGCCACCAGTGGAGGTGCAGGGGTTTCCTGGTCCTCCGTTCCCATCTAGGTCTGCTGTGTTTGCACACCAGCAACCCTGGCTACTTACCAGAACCTTCTGGTGTCACTCAGAGGGGGAGGCCCACCTAACAGGGCTGGGGCGCACCTGTACCGCATAAATCCCCTCTTACAGTGCTACCACAGACCTTCCAGGTAGGTTTCTATCCTTGTGGGCAACAGGATAACTTGAGTCCCCTAACCCTCATGAATCGTTGAGTCTGATCTCTTTGCAGGACCTGCATTTGCTTCATGGAGAAATTGAGCCCTAGAGGAGAAATACATGTTTGAAGGTCCTATAACAGTCAGAACAGGCATTCAGGGGCTGAGGAGATGGCGCAGTGGTTAAGAGCATTTGATGCTCTTTCAGAGGACCCCAGGTCTATTCCTAGCACCCACAGCAGGCTGCTCCTAACTGTCCGTAACTCCAGCTCTAGGAGATCCAACACTTCTGGCTTGCACATGTGTGCATACACAGGCACACATACTCACAATTAATAAAAATTATTCTCTTATGGTGGCAGAAGAGAGATGAAAGACCTAGGATAGATACTGGAGGGAAGAATCTTGATCTTGCGGTGTCTTTTCTGGACATTTAGGTATATCATTAATATAATGTTTTGCAAATGAAGCCAAAAATCCAAAACAAATCTAGATTTTCTCTGCCACATCTATTTAGGAAGCTGAGAAAGACAAATGCCGTCATTTTATCTTTAGCCAGCGTCCACCAAAGTGACCAGGTCCCTCTGCTCCATGCCTCTAGAAGCTCCCACAGGGCCTCACATGGAAACAGGCAGCAATCTTGGCCATGGGCTCCCACAGCAGCTGAGCAGAGGGGCTGGCCATAACAGGGATGGCGGCTGCACTGTATAAGGCATGAGGCCACACACCAGGCACACCTCACAGTCCCAGCAATCTGAGGAACAAGAGAAGTGCAAACATACCTGACTCAGACCCCTGATGGCTGCTCAACACTGTGTTGACTCACTTTGTAACAATTGCACCTGGCCTCTATACACTAGTGCACTGCAGATGTCAAGAGGCCTAGCTGCTTGACTCTAGCCTCACCTAAAGCCATCTGTCCTACACTCTTTTGCTCTTGTTAGGTGGGACGAGCAGCCTTAGAGCCTCTTGGGGACATAGAAGAAACCATGCTGATGGCCATGCTGTCCACCCTAGATGCTGGGACAACAGAAGGAGCCTTGATGCTGAGACTCGGGCATGCGGCTCAGTGTCACATACAACAGCCACTTTCATACCAACGTGGATGGGGAGCCCGGCGCTGAAGCTCCCCTGATGTTAGTTCCTCTGTAATCTCTTCTTAAGCAAGAGCCCCCACTTCAGCTCTGCCCTGAGGTTCTGAGGTGAGCCTCCTCAAGCTTCAGACTTCACATCCCATGAAAGCAGCCAGAGGTTCCCAGAGATGGTCCAGAGGCAAGAACTACAAACAGTCAGAGGCAAGGACAACAAATACACAGTATGTCTGTGTCCGTGCTGGAAGTGTAGTTTGCAATCTGGCAGGGCTCTCGTGGGGTACCAGTGAAGAGAGAACCTCCAGCCATAGGCACTAGCATGGGTGTGGGGCAAAGGCCAGAGCTCACGTGATAGGGAGCTTTGTGTGTATGGATGGACTCCGGTGGCCAGGGTTGGTCAGACGTAACTCCAGATGTGCCTGTGAGGGTGTGTAGATAAAGCCGCAGCTGTTCCTCCTTTGTGACTGGCCACACTCAGTCATATGGAAGGCCTCCCTCCTGGGTGACAGAGAGCCCTACATGACCAGAGGCCAGGACCTCAGTCTCTCCTGCTCTAAGCCTGTGCCTATGCCCTCTGGGATTCTGGCAGAAGCTTCAGACCTAGGATGGCTTGGTCAGAGGCAGTCTATATGTAGTCTATATGTAGAGTCTATACAGTGAACCTTTCACGCTTATGTCCTTTCACTTATGTCTCTGGGAAACCTGACTAACTGGCCCAGAGACTGCTGAACCTCACTCTGCCAGAAGGTGGCAGAGCTCTGTTTGCCCTTATGTGTCTTTGCAGCAGAAACTTTTGTCACCTTCCAGGCTAATGCAGAAATAATCTCAGTAAATTCAAAGCTGAAATCCCAGGCATGAAATCCATAGCTCATTATAAGAGCCGTAAATTAAATCACGTGAGCAAAAGGAAACACTGACTGGCGCAGCCACACAGCCCAGTGCAAAAGGAAATGATGGATTTTGAAAAGCACCCTGCACCCCATGGGCCTTCAGCAGCGACAGGCTGTTCTCGGGCAGACTGGCAAGCACAGCCCGTCCCCGCTGTGTGCCAGGGCTCAGGCAAGTGCTTAGCTCTGTCTCCAGGCAACACAGCAGCCACCACCGCATAGAAGGAACCTTGCAGCTATTTGTTGGCATAAAATTCTCTGTGCACCATCTCTCCACACATTTGAACCACTCAAAACAGATACTGCAACATAGCCCCATAGCCCTAAGCCTGACCTCTGGGCCTTTCCTACCAACAACAGCACCTTCAAACCCAAGAGAAGAGCACATGTCCACAGTCATCTCAATTCTGTAGATAAGTCTTCAGAAGACATCTATTTCCGAATGATTCCATATTAGTCAGGGCCAGTCATGGTCAGGGCCTGTGCTGGTTATAGATTTCTGTAGCACTACTGTCCTGGGGGTCCCTAAGGATTCTGATGTTATGTAGCTATTTCCTCTTAATTGAAGCATTGTCTCCTAGAGTGGGTAGACAGGCTAATAAGATTCAGGAAGTAGTTTACTTACAAGGCTCAGGAAGCTCCTGAAATTTATAGGATTCACTAAGTTCTTTTCTAATGCTATATTAAGATTAGTGACTGTTTGGGAAAGAAGAATATGTTTGTTTGTTTGTTTGTTTGTTGTATATGGATGTTTTGCCTGTACCACATATGTGTAGCACATGCACGTGGTATCTTCAGAGGCCAGAAGAAGGTCTCTGATCCCTTGGGGTGGTTGTTACAGATAGTTGGGATCTGTCATGTGAGTTCTGGGAATTGGAACACAGTCTTCTAGAACAGCAGCTAATGCTCTTAACTGCCAAACCATCTCTCCAGTTCCCAAAGCTGTCTGTAATCTAGGTAGAGAACTCCAGAGATGCAGCTTTCATGAGTTCTCGCCCATGCTGGGTGAGCTTTTCAGTAACAGAGCTGCCTACGTGGGTCACTCACATAGTACACATAATACACCCTCCGGGTAGTCATTGCCTTGGTGTCTATCTGAACAGATGTTTGCTCATGTCTCCCCAGGAAAAGGCATGTACTACTGAGCATACTCATACACTGGCCTGCAGCATGGGGAAGGTAGAGGAGCCGTCTCCTCCACCCCAACCTAGTGAAGGCTATAGAGTCATTGGAGACTTTATGAAGATATCATCTGTGCTGGGGACTCCTGTATCCTCTGCAGTGCAGGTCTCCCACAGAAGAGGGCAAGAGCTTAGAGAGAACCAGTACTGAGCTAGTCTCCATCAGCAAGACCTACTCCAGGCCCTGGCTTCCCATTCCTTCCAACCGCCTTCAGCACCTGGTGCTGAGACGCTGATTAGTGACCCCAGGGCCACAATTTAGTATGCAAAACATGGGGAATCTGCACATTGCCATGAGGTGTCCACCTGGGGATTTAGGACACAGGTATGGTGGCATTTCCCCCAGAATGTACATTTTAAGAATCAAAGAATTCACATCAGCTGCTGTGCCCATACATTTTCAGGTTATTGGTTGCTAACTCTGTTTTTACAGCATAAAAATACAGTAGGTTTGGAAAGCAATGAGATTTTTCTTCTCTAAAAGACACAGCTACTGAGTGAATGCTCTCCTGGGGATTAGGTGAAGGACACAGCCTACTGGGATGGGAGACCGGGAGCCAGGTGCAGCAGAGGCACAGTGTCACAACACAATTCCCAAGGGAGAGGTTGTGGGATATCTGCATAGTGTGAGGTTATGAACACAGCACAAGAACTATAAGAAGGAACTGATCCCACAAGAACAGCATTTTACAACCAACAGGTCTGAGGAGTTAAAAGCTTGCACGCCAGTAGACAATGTGATTTCAACAGAAAGGCCGTGTGGAAACACACACATACACACATCTGCACAGTCCCTGCAGCCAGCACTGGTCCCCCGGCATTGGTGCAGAGCCAAGTCACACAGCCTGAACAGGATACCAGGTCAACAGGTACCTGCTGGACTCTGGGGCCAGCAGGCAGATGTGGCTCCCAACCTAGACAAGACCCATGGCAGACCCTGAGATACTCTGTCTGGAGGACAAGACAGCAGGCTTACATGAAACATGCTGTGATTTTGCTTGCTACCAAAAAAAGTCACTGCCACATGAGGCAGAAGGAATTTGCGGTATGATAAAGTTACAGGCCCTGAGAAGGGACGCCAGCCTAGTTACCCTGGTGGGCTCGACAAGGATCTAGGGTTTGTGCACACAGGAGGCTGGGGTCAATAAGACAAGACACGTGAAAGTGAAAGTCACAGTGCCGTGCATCAGTGATGAAGGACTGAGAAGCCATGGCCTGAAGCTAAAAGGTAAGGATAGCTCCAACAGCCTCAGAAAGGGGCCAACCCTGCTCCACACTGGCCAATCCCCAGAAACATTCCACATTCTTCTGGCAGAGCTGCACCACAGTAAGGAAGGCAGGCTGTGGTTTCTGCCTCAGTGGCTTACAGAACAAGTGCACCAGTCCTTGATCTCCCAGCCAGAGTTATCAATGGTGCCCAGTTAACCTTATTTATTTAATTTTCCCTGCTAACCAGGCCTGGGACTTTCTGTTGTTCTTAAGAAGGTGGAGAGTCCTGGAGATGGGTGGGTAAAAGCTACACACCTGTGAATGTGCATGGCATTGCTGCTACATGCTGTACCGGGGCAAGTTGGCAAGTTTCATGTATGTTTTACTAAACATAAAACAGTTGATGGGATATAAGGTTCTTTCCTGAGAGGTGGTCACAACACTGCCTACATATATATGCCAAATGCATGCAGAGGACAGACATTCCTCGAACATCTAAGGACCCCAGAGGACCATTCTCTGCAACTTCTGGATCAAGGTATCCTAAGGTATGCCAGAGAACATGGTATAGGAGCAGCTATGGCTTCTCACTGCATAACCAACACATCTGGAGAGAGCTCTGTGTACACAGAAACCCCTCAAAGGTATCCCTTACATGTGTTAAAAACTACTTTTCACAAGAACTAATGTGTCTGGGCCCATGGGGGCTCACAGAGACTGAACCACCAACCAAAGAGCATGCATTGGCTGAACCTAGGCCCCCTACACATATGTAGCAGATGTGCAGCTTGGTCTTCATGTAGGTCCCCTAACAATTGGAGCTGGGGCTGTCTCTTACTCTGTCGCCTGCCTTTGGATCTCTTTCCCCTAGCTGGGCTGCCTTGTTTGGCCTCAGTGGGAGAGGATGCACTTAGTCCTGGTTGGAATTGATGTGTTGTGTGTGTGTGAGTGTGTGTGTGAGTTGATACCCATGGAGGGCCTCCCTTTCCTCCTAAGAGAAGGGGATGGGGGATGGGGGATGGGGGAGAGGTGTGTGAGGGTGGGACTGGGAGGAGACGAGGGAGCAGAGACTACAATTAGGACGTAAAGTGAATAAATTAATTAATGAAAAAAGCAAAAGGAACTAATGTATCAATAGCCACCAAAAGTACCGGCAAAAGAATGAGATTAATACTCACTTTGCCCCCATATGCTGAGCACCATGGCCCAAGCCACAAGTCTGAGAACTTATTCTATTCACATTGAAGCCGTGGTTTTACTGTGAGGGTGGTCGGCAGCTGTTTGGTTATGTTGGGCAGATCAGTTTTCCAGATGAGCTATCGACATTTCATGACTCCCCGTATCCCAGGCAGGGGACAAAGGGAAGTTACCCAGCTGGCTCAGGTTGGATCACTGGACGCTCTCAGGTGTTCATTTTGCATTAACCTGCCAGAGAGCAGATGCCAAAGCATCCTGGGGTCTTTGAGACAGATTCAGTAGAACGGCCTTTTTACAGTAGCAGAACAGCTGTCCAAAGAGATGGCGTGAGCCCACACAGTAGCAGTGTGGTGTCTCTCTCTCTCTCTCTCTCTCTCTCTCTCTCTCTCTCTCTCTCTCTCTCCCCACTGTTTAATTGTAACTGAGTTTGGAAGACGGAGCTTGGAAGTGTACACAGCTGGGGGAACTGGGGGTGAGCAGATGCTTCTAGGGGATCTGGGGCTTGGGCTTTTCCAGATCTGTCATCTCTAGCGGAGGCACCCCTGATTTCTATTGGACAGTTTTCCCCAAATGCCTTTCTTCCTGAGCAGTAGATGGAGTGATGACTAGGTAAAACTCCAACACTTTGAATGTCCCACCCCACCTCCACTGTATAAGCTGGCCAAATGCTTTACAACTGAGCCAAACTTCCCGCCTCAAGTATCATCTTAGAACCAGAAAGTCACGACTACTTAAAATGGCTGGACTTGGCTCATGCTCGGATGCCCAATAGTGAAGTGAGCCAAACCAATTTCCTTAAGTTTATATTTAAGTTTAATCTGCAGCCAGGGCTGCCAAGCTTCTAGTAAATTGCGTTTCTCTGAATGAGTTGATCCCATTCGGTGAGCACCAGGCATGGGCAGGGACAGGATAGGACTCAAAGGAGCTGACCTGAGAGCTCTGCCCAAGGGAGGGGTGTCCGTGAGGAAGCTGGAAGTGTCTGCTCAGAGAGACAGGAGAGTGCCTAGGGAAGAGACTGGAAGGGCTTGGAGTAGCACTGAGCTAAATGCAAGTGTCTTCTACAGAAAACCCAACATCCTCAAACACTGACCCCTGTCCGATACATAATATCTTTCCCCAGTTGCTTCCAGAACTTTCCACAATGGTCAATGTGAACAAATGCTTTTAAGTTGGTTTGTTTTATCTCTTCTTGCCTGTCACAGAACTGGCTAAACACAAATAACAAATCTGTCTCCATACCTTGTGCTGACATTCTAGGATTGGTGGACAAGACAGAGTAAAGGGGACAAGAAACAGGTCGTTCAACGAGATTGGAGTCCTCATTTCTCCATAAAGGCCCTCTAACCCTAGGATATCCAAATTTGGCCCATACAATTCTGTAGAGCAGACGTTCTCAACCTTTCTAATGCTGAGACCCTTTAATACATTTCCTCATGTTCTGGTGAGCCCCGACCATAAAAGTATTTTCGTTGCTACTTCATAATTGCAATTTTGCTACTGTTATGAATCATGATGTAAATATTTGATATACATCCCCCGTGAAAGGGTCGTTTGACCCCCGGGTTGAGAACTGCTGCTATAGACCCTTAAGATATTGGGTACTAGCCGGGCAGTGGTGGCGGCGCACGCCTTTAATCCCAGCACTTGGGAGGCAGAGGCAGGTGGATTTCTGAGTTCGAGGCCAGCCTGGTCTACAGCGTGAGTTCCAGGACAGCCAGGGCTACACAGAGAAACCCTGACTCGAAAAACCAAAAACCAAAACAAAACAAAGATATTGGGTACTTTTTTTGTTTTTTAGCTCTGCCTTGTCTAGATGTTGTAAGTACCACTCGCTAAACTGTTAAAGATACAGAGAGGGCCCCAGAAGAAAAGCTGTGAGTCCTTGTCCTGGAACTTAACGAAGTGTGGAGCCCCATGCATCAACTCAGTGGGCCCTCACTCCTGACCACTCAACTAGAATAGAAAAGGGGTGTGGAGCCTGGAGCTCTAGCCATTGCAGGGGCATAGTGGACAACCCTAACTAGTAATCTGTACGCGCCCTCCAAATCTCTGCATCCCACCTAGATGCCCGATGTGGCCTTTGGCCACACCTCCCTGATGCTGGCTCTCCCTCTGTCCCGCCCTTGCCCGATGCTCACCCGTTCCTCTTCTGCGCGGACGTCAGGCATGGTGCTCAGGCACAGGCCGACGGCCGTGACGGCCACGAAGGCCACGGAGAGGTAGGCGAAGAGCTTGCCCGCCAGCCCGGAGTGCGGGTTCTCCACTACGTCGCGCAGGCGCCGTCGGCCTCGCTCCAGCCGCCCGCTGCCCAGGGCTCGGCCCGGGCTGCCCTGCGGCCCTCGGGCGGGCGGCGCGGCGCTCGCCTCGGCGGCCTCCTCCTCGCGGCGGCGCAGGCGGCGCAGGCAGCAGCGCTCCAGCCGCGCCTCGTCGATGCCCCAGTAGGCCAGCTCGTCGCGGAAGGCCAGGGCGCACGGGCCGCGGAGCAGCCTCAGCTTGCCGGCGCGCAGCAGCGCCACGATGGCGCGGAAAGCGCACGGGCTGCGGTCGAAGAAGAACTCGTCGCGGCTCACGTCGTAGTCGTCACACACGCGCAGCAGCTCGTCGTGGCCGCGGCAGGCTCGCAGGCGCTCGAGGCGCGCCAGGGGACAGCGGGCCAGCGCGGCCCAGGCCAGGCGCACCCGGCAGCCCCCGACGTTGATAATGACGTGGCGCGCCCGGGCCCCGCGGCCGCCTCGGGCCCCTCGGCCTGCGCTGCCAGGCTCCGCGCCCGGGGCCTCCGGGTGCCCCAGGAGCCGGGCCATGGTCCCATAGGCCGGCCGCGATCAGGAGACTGGGCCTGCAAAAAGGAATCGAGTGTTAAGACTGCGGGCCTCGGAGAAGGCTGCCTAACCAAAGATCCGGGTTCTGGGAGACCAGGAACCTCCTATTCCAGCTTCACTTCTAACTTGCAGGCTCCGCCATGTCCTTATTTGGCATTACCCCCAACTTTCCAGAGAACCCTGTAAAGCGGATACCCTATCTTACCTTGCTTTACCTCCTAGAAGTCAGGAACACATTAAAAAAAAATTCTCAGGCAAGGAAGGGTCGTGGGCAGAAACGGTTTAAGCAACCCTAGACTCAAGTAGGGTTTGTGCCACGTATCTGTCAGGATAAGGGCTTTTTACAAACCCATGTCTGGTCTGCCCTGGGCGGGTCAGTATTTAAAAAGAACTCAGTTACCCAGCCTCCAACAAAGTCACGGAGGAAAATAAAGGTGAGATGAGGCTTGTGGTAAATTAGAAACACTTAGGAAATTCCGAGTGGACACTGTTCTAGATTGGATTAAAAGGAACCAATTATAAAGAGCCAAATGAGAAACACTGAGCACAACGTAGGAAGTAAAAGAAATGTAAAGAAAGATATAATTGTATATGAGAAACCAGGGCAGTTTTTCTTAGAGGTCCCGCCTGCATATTCACCAGATGAGGAGGGGTCTGGGACTCTGGTGGTCGTGGAGGAAACTGCCTGCATCTTACAGATATTTGCATCGCACCAGGCCTTTTTTATGCTTCATGCATCTTTGACATCTCCATGGTGGCAGAGGTCTGCTCTGCTCGGAACAAAGCTTCCAGGTAATTTTGCTGCACAGCTGGGGTTGAGAATCACCAATCAAGGAAGATGGAAACCCACAGTGCCCGATTTGTCAGCCAGCCTTGGTTTCTAAGTCAGAGGAACTGTTTGGTACCCACAGAAATTATTCAGATGCTCTGTGAGCCTTCTAGGTTTCTATGCCAACTGTTTGGCATACACATTTTTTTTGTCTCCACCGGGCTCACTTGTCCTAGAGGATTCTATATTTAAAAAAAATGGGGGGGGTATTACTAACATCAAAGACTTTGACTGAACGGAGACTTCTGCTGTTTATCCAGAGGACTCCCCTCTCCCTCCAATTTACTGTTTACAGTGCTTCTTTGCTTCCTGGAATGGAAAGGCCAGAGATTCAGCAGAGGCACTCAGAGCTAATGGTAACAGTAACAAGAATATGGCTAATGAGCAAGTCCCAGTTGGTCCAGGTTAGACCAACCTGCCAGAGAGGACACCTTGGTTGTCTGTTGGGGGACACCCCCCCCCCAGTATTGTCATAGTGACAGACAGACAGACAATGATAATTGTCAGCACACCTCCTAGAAAAGAGTTTTCTCAGCCCTAACCACAGCAGCCTATGTGAGAATACTTTGCACAATAAAGCGCTCCAAAATCCTTCCTCAAGGTAAGGAAACACAAGTAAAAAGCTTCAGAGCTAACTTTTGTGGGACTTTGGGCTATCCAAAAACTGTCAGTGCCATGAGGACCTTAAGAGAAAGCAGCTAGGGCTGGGCTCAGCGGTTAAGAGCACTGACTGCTCTTCCAGAGGTCCTGAGTTCAATTCCCAGCAACCACATGGTGGCTCTCAACCATCTGTAATGAGGTCTGGTGCTCTCTCCTGGCTTGCAGGCATAAATGATAAATGCAGATGGAACTCTGTATAAGAGAGAGAGCTGAGAGAGAGAGAGAGAGAGAGAGAGAGAGAGAGAGAGAGAGAGAAGACAACTGAATCTTAGTCACAATGACCTTTTGCAGCAACTTGATTGTCTCTGTGTCTTCCCTATACCACTGCAGGGAAGTCACCCCACATCTACCTCTGATCGATGCTCAGGGGACTCATCTTGTCCATGTCCTGTGCCTAGTTCAGAGAACTCACTTTGTCCACCCCATGCTCCCAACCCAATGGCGTCCTTGAAAAACACAGCCTGTACTACTGACACCAGCACTTTCACCAGAAGAACACACCTCACCAGGCCTCGCTGTTCCCTAAAGCTCCCTCCAACCTCCAAGAAGACTGACCCAAAGGCTTTGCTGTTATCTCCCATACCAGGAACCTGCCCAGAGCCAATGCAGCCAGCTTAAGCCTGTCTGTCAAAGCATTCATAGGAGGATATAGTGGTTGTTGCCTGAGGCAGTGGATGGCAATTGGATGGAGAAGGGCTTCGGAGGACAGAAGGCGCTTGGGGAATAAGGAATTGGAAGATGCTTTGGAACTGGGGATGCAGTGCATATGCTGGGGCTGTGTGTTAATTCAGTAAATATCAAAGAAGCCTCCAAGGCTGTCCCCGGCTGACCTTTAGGTATAGAGGCAGGTGAGCAGGAGCGTTCTATAGGCCAACTGGCCAAGGGCTGGCAGGGTCCCAGCTCACACGCCCATCTGCAAAGCCTGGGTTTGCTTTTTTTTCTGTGACTCTAATGGAGCCGAGCCATTGGCCGCACAAGGAAAGGCATACAAGCTTTAAAAAAATTGATCCTCTGAACCATGAGCCGTGTAGGCAGACATCAGTGGTTGGGGGTCTGATCTCTATAACTGCTGCTTATGCTGTTTAAAATGTCTGCTTTTCAACAACAAAAATGATGAAGAATATGAAGTATGAAAAAGAATAGGCTCCATGCAGGAAGAGAAAAAAAAAAAAAAAAAACCAACCGAAAACGAACTGCCCCTGAGGAAGCTTGTACATCGGCTTCACCAGAAATGACTAAATAAACTAAATGAAATATGTTCAAGAAGTATCCTGAGGTAATGGTGCATGCCTGTAACCCCAGCACTTGGGAAACTGAGGCAAAGAGGATGGTCACGAGTTTGAGGCTAACCTGGGCTACAGAGTAAGTTCCAGGTTTCTTTGGGTTACAGTGTGAGATCCTGTCTCAAACACAAAAACCAACAAATAAAAAAGTTAAAGGAAGCCATACCCGGAGACCGACCTAAAGGAATTAGGAGAATGTCTCTGTACGTATAAGGAGACAGAAATGTTAAAAAACGAAGCAAGGGAGAACTGGAGCTGAACAGTGCAATAATAAGATGAACATGAGCAGGCCTCAGCATCACAGGATGAAAACAAGCCATCAGGGCAAGGGAATGGGAGGTGGACTTGATTAAGACACGTTCTATGTGTGTATGAAATTCCCAACAATAAAAATATCCCGTTTGATGGAACCCCTCAATCCATGCATCAAGAAACTTCAAGCCAGATGCACTCAGAGAGCCATACGGCATGGCTCACATTATCTGTCTAGGACAGGCCTCAGGAGTGTTTTGAAAGCCGGGGGGGGGGCACCGTTAAGCATTCAAGGGGTCTTCATTAGGGCAAACGGCCAATACTCCACCACATGCTCTGCGCCCGGCAGGTGGAGGGATGGCACTCACCGCACAGAGAGATGCCACTTTGTTTAATCATAATCAAACCAGGGGAGCTGTGACAATAGCCCAGCATACATACATACTATGATAGTCCCAAATGACTGTTAATGTGTTTTAGAAACACTGACTTGCATACTTGATAATGATTGAAATAGCGAGTATAATTCTATGTGGCTGTGTTTCGATGGGAAACACAGAGGAAGTCTGTTCTGACAGAGGAAGTCTGGGTGAGATATAGGACGGTTCATGCCCTTTGCCACAGGAAATTGAGGACCTGAGTTCAGTCCCCAGCACCCACGTAAAAAGCCAGGAATAGAGGTGAGGGATTTTAATCCCAGGTCTGAGAAGACAGAGACAGGTTGATCTTTGGGGCTCACTGCAGCCAGCCCAGATAAACTGGTGAGCCCTAGTTCCCACTAAGAGACCTCATCTCAAAAAAACAAGATGGACGGCTCCTGAAGAATGACAGCTGAGGTTGACCTCTGGCTCCACACATATGTACACATATGTGCACATGCATAAAACACATACATTTACACATGAAACAGATGGTAAAACCAATGTCAGCCAAGATGTGGAAACACAAGAACCTCACCCATGGTAGGAGACACTGAAGAGCACAGCCCCACAGAGAAAAGTCAGCAGTGACCCCAAGATCAGGTAGAGTCAGGCCTGGAAAGATGGCTCAGTGGTTAAGAGCACTGGCTGCTCTCCCAGAGGTCCTGAGTTCAATTCCCAGCAACCACATGGTGGCTCACAACCACCTATAATGGGATCCGATGCCCTCTTCTGAAGACAGCAACAGTGTACTCATATACATATAAATAAATAAATCTTTTAAAAAATAATAATCATATAGAGTCACCTTACCACACGACTCAGTGTTTTACTCCGATATAAGCACCTGAGAGAAATGAAAACATACAACTAAACTAAGATGTATACAAACATGGTATTCAAAATAGCCAAAGGAAGAATCCAACCGAAGTCCCATCAAGTGGTTAGTGAGGAACCAGTGCCTGGTACATTCTGGAGACAAAATCCATGAAGTATTACTGCCTTGTGAACATAACTTGAACATGGTATGCCAGATGTAAAAGGCTGTGTAGCAAAGGTCACATAGAGTGAACCCACTGATGTGAGATGTCCACGGTAAGTTCGTTCACAGAGATAGAAAGTTAGGGGCCTTCAAGTGGAGAAGAGGTAATGGTGCATAAGCATTTAGTAGGTTCAGGATGTCCTCTGGCACAACGAAGATGGTCTGAAGCTACACAGTGGTGATGGCTCGACTACACTGTTAATGGATTTTTAAGAACCCGCTGAACTGTATACTCTGAAATGATCAAAATGGTAAGTAAAATGCTGTGTGATTTTATCCCAATGGAAAAAATTCTGAGCAGGTGGGTCCAGGTGAAATCCAGTACTGTCCACGGGAACAGCGTGTAAACCCTGACAAGCACTACCTTTGGGAGTCAACAGTAGTGCTAACAATCTTGTTTCCCTAAGCACTGCCCAGTGAGACAAACTTTTCACTAAGAGAACCTAGGAATCGAAAACATAGGTGTCCAGGTGGGTGTTCAGCATGTGACTCTGTGGGGCCAGGTATGAGTCACCTGACACATCACAGGAAATGTGACAAGCAGAGGGAAGGACACTGAGAGGGGGCTGATGACATGCTATGATGCTTCCTTCCTCTTGATTGTCAACGTGACAGGATGTAGAACCATGCCGGAATCACAGCTCTAGGTCTATCTCCGTGGGAGATTCCAGAGGGGTTTCACTGAGGTTGGAACACCCACCCTCAATGTAGGAGCACCGTTCCATGGGCTAGCATCTCAGATTGATTAAAAAGGAGAACACCAAACAGAACCAGAATTCATCTCTCTGCTTCCTGATTGTGGATGTCATGCCTGGCAGTTGGAATGAGAACGGTCCCCATAGGCTCACGGATTTGAATGCTTGGTCACCAGGGAGTGGCACTACTAGTGTCACTGGAGGTGGGCTTTGAGGTTTCAAAGAGCCCAGAGTCTCTCTCTTCTTGCTGCCTTCAGATCTGATGTAGAAGACCCAGTCACTTCTCCATCACCATGTCTACCTGTGTGCTGCCATACTTCCGTTATGATGACAACAGGCTAAACTTCCGGAACTGTAAGCCAGCCCCATTTAAATGCTTTCTGTTATAGGAGTTGCTGAGGTCATGGAGTCTTTTCATAGCAATAGAACACCAACTAAGACATCATGTGACCAGGATCCTCACGCTCCTACCAGGACAAGCTGTGCCCTCTAACCGTGAGCCGAACCAGATCTCTTCTCTTTAAGTTGCCTTTGTCATACACTTTGTCACAGAAAAAGAAAGAGAGAGAGAGAGACAGAGAGAGAGGAGAGAGAGGGAGGGAGGGAGGGAGTGTCCACGTGTTGCCAGTAAGTTCTGTGTGCCAATGAGGAATTGGGAAGCATCTTCTGAACATGAGACGTCACTTTAGTGTGATTGTGTGGGGGAGGGGAGGGGAACTTCCAAGAGTCACCAAGAGTGAGTGTGTTGCAACCCCCAAGAACTCAGTCCTTGGGACGCTCAAAGCCAACACCAAGCTCCTGCCCCAGGACACAGTCATTTTTATCTCCCTACGCCAGCCACAAGACACCAAGAATCCCACACTGGCTTGTTCTACACTTCGAGGATGGTGTGCCAGAGAAGTAGAGCATAACTCGGAGGCTTCCCGGAGCAGGGCGGTGGCCCACAACCTTGAGGAATCTGAAAGGGTTGGGGCTGGGTGATCTGATGGACTCAACAGCCATCTGCTGTGGAGACTCAGCAGCGGGTGTTCAGCTGGAGACGCTTAGTAATGAACAGGACGATGAGCAGCAAGGAGCGAGGACAACTGTCCTAATTGGTACAGCAAGGGCAGCCAGCATCTGAACCCAGCCCTCTGGTTTATATACAGTCCTGCCCACCTGCCATGACCTTGAGGACCTGATTTGTCCTAGGTTGTAGATAAGGTTCTCTGGAAAGCACCACACCCACGTGCCTAATGCCCTGGCAAATGTGTGTCCGCATCTCACCCTGTCCAGCACTTTAATTTAATTCTCAGAATTAAAGAACAGCCACTCCAGTGCTGCAGAGCTTTCCTGCCAGATCCTATGGGACCTGAGTTTGCGAAGCCCTGTGGAGTGTATGCAGTTCATTCTCTCTACCTGCCCAGATCAGATGGAAGTCCAAGCCTCTACCAGAGAAAGGGAGGGAACGCATGGTCTCTTCCATGATCTCTTCCATGGGGACATCACATCTCCAAGAGGCCCTACCTCTGCCTGCCTTCCACCTCCACGTCTTCCACCCCCCTGTCTTCCTTTGCCGTGGCAGGATGGCCTGGCTCCTTCTGTCACGGAAGGCAAGTCCACGTGTTCATACTGAAGGATGGGTAATCGCTGAGGAACTTCTGCTGGGATGAGGTTCCTTCCCCCAGACTCTTCATCTTAACACACGAACAGTAATTATATGTTATAAGTGTTTTTAAGACAACTTCCTTTTGAATTGAGATTGTGAAGTTGAAAGCCCTGAAAGTTCTGGGGATCTTGCCCACCCTTTGTACGGAACAGAGCAGACAGCTACAGGTTCTGCAGTCATAGAGAAAACCTGACAGCTCTGTAGGAAAAAAAACAAAGAGGCAACTCCATCCAACACCCAGTCAAGGCAAAGAGGCCTCCGGGTGGATGAGAACCACTCGGTGCCCAAAACCAAACACTTAGGAACCAGAAGGCATTGCGGCAAGACAGTACCACAGGTCAAATTCCTCACGAACATGGTTGGAGTATAAAAGGCAGGTTGCTAGCTCCTCACAGCACAAAGTGAAGAATTAAAGAGTGACCTTTGCAGCCACTGCAGTGACAAAAGGGACATCTAAAGGAAAATCGATCCATAAAGAAGGCTAAGTGATTTCTCTGGTTCAAGTTTAAAACAAAACAAAACAAAACAAACAAAAAACAAGGTTGTAAGTCTCAGAACCCAGGCAAACGGTGTGAAGTTGGATTTGTTTCTGTGAAAAGCACAGCTATTAGTTGACCTTGAGCAGAGGGTTGCTGGGAGCGGTGATGTCCTTGAAGTATAAGGGGAAATGGAGCATCATTAGTTAGAGATATCTCCATGACTCTGCCCCAGGGTGCTTGGTTAGATCAGGAGTCATGGTGAGCACTGTTGTGTTTAGAAGCCAGGAACAGAAAGAGTCAGTAGTATGGCGCCAGCTTGGCGCGTTCAGCCCTGTTCTGCCCTACGTAGAATCCAGGGAGGGGTAGCAAGTCATAAACAATATGAGTCCTACAGGGAGAAGGTGGAGTCCCACACTGTTGGGAGCAGAAAGGATCCTGTCCTGAGACAGCGAGTCCTGGCCGCTCTCATCTCTGGCAGAACGCCACAGGCTTCTGCTCATTTCCCTGTCAACATGTTAAGAGTCCAGCTCTGGCTTTCTTTAGTGTCACCCCTGGCTTGAAGACAGCATATGTGATA
>CM052715.1:62858417-62865798 GCA_028551405.1 Uromys caudimaculatus
AAGAAAGAGACATCTCAAAACAAAAACACACAGGAAAATTGATTGCAGAAGCGTGTGGTGAGACTCATTAGCTGAGGCAGGAGGATCACTCAAGCCCAGGAGTTCAAGACCACTGTGCAGTACGGTCCCTATGCACTTCAGAAAAGAACAAAGAAACAGGAACTCTGGGCAGAGAGAAGCTCTGAGAGGATCGGTTCTCACAAGTGTGCAGGCCACGTGTGACCTCAACAGCATTCATTTTCCCGTAATCAACTCTTGAATGACTGCAGCTGATAAATGTTTAAAATTAAAGTGTGTCTGACCATGACAACCAGGAGGCACTGCTTAACCCTTGCCTGGCTATTGTTCAAACTTCCTGTTTTACCAAGGAAAGCATCACATGAACTGAGGTAACCATTACTTATGGATTGAGAAAGGAGCTAAAACAAGATATTTTTATTTGCTTCTTTATTGTTATTGTTTGAGACGGGGTCTCACTGTGCTGGAGACACATAAGTCCAGGCTGTTCTTGAACTTGAGACTACCTTTTTGCTTCAGCCCTTCAGGTGCTGATGTTATAGGCATTTGACACTGTACCTGGCTTTAACGTAAATAGTTTTAAGTAAAATATGACACAGGAGATGTCTGTTATAAAATGATGAGGCAGAATGTTAATAGTATTCCTGCTATTTCTTTCTGATTGTTAAACTCATATGTGAGTTCAGTCATTTTATTTTGAAATGGGTTTGTTTTCTGTGTCAAAGGGACACCATTACCAAGTGTTAATTATCAGACATACACAAGAGTAATGAACCAGACTGAAAACTTGCTAATTAGATCCATTTTTTAGCCATGATGCTGACAGAGAAATTGACAAGTGCTTTTCACTCATGATTTATGAGACATAATCTCCAAATTTATAGATGCACCCGGGAACCTGGTGACTAATGGGTCTTATGCACAAGGCCAGGTGCAAGCAAGGCTACCATCATCGCCCTGGAGACTTTTAAAACTCTACTTCTTGTGTCGAGATCCTCACAGACTCACACATAGCCATCAGTATAACACAGAGAGATCCTGCTGCTCCTCCTCCCAGTCCTATGGCAGACACCTCCTGAAAACCACTCCCTGTAGCAGGACACAACAGGGCACAACTTGACTGACACAGAGCATCCAGGTTACCCGCATGTGCCCCCCCCCAAGCCCCGGCCACACTCCTATCATATCCACCTTCCACCCCTGATGTCACAGCTTGTGCTCTACCCCATGGTCAAGCTATTCTGGGATGCTGAGAAAACAGACTCAGGTGTCTGATTATGCTGAGGTCTGTTCACCACTCTGCACAGTTCCCTGGAGACGACGTGGTCCACTGTGTGCACCGCGCCTTTCTCACACCAAGTGGCAGGGTGAACTATAATTTATTCAACCACTCAGAAGCTGAACGGTATTTTGCTTATTTCCAGGATTTTGCAATTATAACAAGGCTGCTATAAACATCTCTGCCCCCCCCCTCACTCTGGGAAGAAAAGAAGTTTTAAATTTGACCAAAGTCTAATTTATCTTTTTTTTTTTTCCCTAGATTGGCTGACTGTTGCAAGTTTATTTCTGAAAAAGATTGCCAAAGTATCTTCCAGAGTAGCTGGGCCATTTTACATCCCAACAGCACTCTGGGCAAGCCAGGTCCTCGGCGCTGCCAGCACTGAATATTACTGCCGATTTGTGTCGTAGCTGAAGAGGACACTCAGGGGCTCATTTTGCTGCACTGTTTGCTTCACTGCCTCTCATCTGGGTTCTCCGACCACCACTGAGCACATCCGTGGAGAATCCCACTTAATTTCTTAGTTCTAAAATGTTCAGTTAGTTCTTATTCATGTGACCTGTTCCATTGCAGAGACTCAACTCACTCCCATTCCCACCACATTTCTGGTTGTTCACAGGGGCACCTCCATAACAGTGGCTTATGTCTCTGTCCAGTAATTCCAGTGCCTGGTCATCTTGACTGTGTATCTCCTAACTGTCCTTCCTTACTCACTTTGAGATCTTTCCGATTCTTTGTATGGTGGCAGAGTGTTCGGCTGGAATCAGGACACTGTCCTGTGTTGTCAGACTCTCCACTGTGGTTAAAAGTCCTGCTGATTCCGTGCCGCAAGGTACTGAACAGCAGCTGGTGATTGGCAGATGGGCGGAGCCCGGCTTTCCCATGTGGCCTCTGGCTTCACCCAAGGATGGTACTTTATGACTCAGGGTGGGACCTTCCCATAGGCTCCCATGCCTGGCAGGGTGGGGTTCCTGTGATGCTTCTCTTGAGAAAGCTGTTTCCCAGCCCCTGAAATGCATGGGGGGAGGGGTGCATCTTCTTGTTCTTTAGCAGGGTAGACACCAGGCTTCCTGCTCACACTTGCTCCAGCCTGACACAATGTTGGGGTGCCCCATCACACAGGTGGAGACCTCTGATTCTCTCTCTACTCGTTCACACAACCCACTGACTTCCTCAGCTCGGATTGTCACTGAGACCAACATCTGAGGGAAAGTTTGCTTCTTTTAGACTATTGTGGCCAAACAAATTTGGGTTTTGTTCTGTAACTCACACTTTCTGATTTCTCACTTCCCAAACACAGTACTAACAGCGTGGGTGTTGAAAGAAAAACAACAATTAGAATCTCAATGAAAATTCCCAGCAATGGTAAGATAGTCAACAAACAGCAGTGAAGGGACTCAGGTTAGACGACATGACATCTTTAATGACTGACTTGAGGAACACTGAGATACACAGCAGAGGAAATTATAAAACATCCTTCCTTTATAGCCAGAGCTTAGGGAAATTATGCTCCATCCTGTCCCCCAAGTCTGGGGGCTGTACTAACTGAGGCATTAAAGCAGGCGACCTAGAGCGCCCCACCGCGCCCCACTGCATCAGCCTGAAGATATGGCAACTTAAGGAGAGAAAGTATGGGTGGTGTGGAGCAAAGCTTCAGGGAAGATGCCACCCTCATCCTCCCTTGAATGGTCCCACACTGTGTGCAGAAGAGGACTCTACAGTCCATGGACGGAGGACCAGGGATGAGTGGGAAGAGAGGGGCCAGGCTTAGCCACGTCATGTCTTCACCTGTCATGCTCACATCTCTTGTCCACAGATGGGGCATCTGTGAGCCCCATCACAGAAGAGCACACAAAACAAAATCCAGAGAGACTGGCAAGATGGGGAAGAAAGGGGAAGATTCTGAAGGAGAGGTGGTTCAAATGAGGGGGGCAGGTAAAGAGTGGGTGAGGAGGAGAGGTTGCAAGGGGGAAGAGGGAGAAAGAAGGGAAGATGAGGAAGAGAGAGTGAGTAGATGAGGGTCAGGAGGAGGTGTGGAGAGGAGGGAAGTGTGAAGAGAAGCAGAAGGAAGAGGGAGGGAGGGAACGGAAGAAGGCAGGTGAAGAGAGCCCAGGACTGAGCAGAGTGTGGCCTGTGGGGAGAGATTCAGGAAGCAGTCTGAAGTGGGCTGGCTTGAGAGGAGCAAAAGGACCTCCATTCTTCCCAGCAAGCAGTGGATAAGGCTGCCAGCAGCACAGAGCTCGCCTGCCCAGTGCCTTCTCACCTTCCCGGATGTGAAACTGCTATTCTTCCAGCTGCAGCCGGAGGCGACCCTAGGGCGTGTATCCCTGGAGGGGCAAGATGGAAGCTTTCAGCTCCAGGCTTCAAGAAGCAGCATCTGGCTCTCACAAGTTAATCACCGGTCCCCACAAGGCAGGCAGGTTAAGAGTGAATCAGGCTGAGGAGGCTTTGAGATCTCTGAAGGACCATGGTACCCTCCTACATACACCCATAATGCAAACTTTTAATCTATGAAGCAGTGTTATCTCCAAAAACAGCTCCCTCATGCTAGCTTCCTCAGCCCATAACCAGGCATAGCTTTCCCAGAACACCATGGGGGATCCACAGATGAATCTTCATCCTTAGCTGCCTCTTCCCCCACTCTCTATCTTCTGGCTGATTGTAATGTGATCTGCCATCTCACGTTGCCTTGGGGGCTGGATATGGCAGACCACTGCCCCTTTCCAGGCAATAAGTCCCTACTCAACAGCCATACTCCTGACCCTGGCTTGCAATCTCCAAGTGGGGGCTCATCCTTGCTGCCCCTTTTCATCTGGTGCCGTCTTATGAGATCTCTGTCAACGCCTCTCGAACCCCTAAAATGATAGGACAAATTCCGTATTTAGTACAGAGCCACCCAGCCCTTGTGAGGAAATGGCCCATTCCTCACAGCAGGTAGGTAGCTGCTCATTGCCACTTATGGCTTTGGGACCCCACGGAGTTACTGGGAGCTGCGCTGGTCTCTGGTTAAGAGCCATTTCGGGGACATTCATATCCATCCCGGCAGCATTTAACTGAATCACTATGGTTTGTGCTTTTACCCAACAACGTCCTCCCGGTGCAAATGAGTCTCTCCGTGCAGAGTTCTGACAAGACAAATGAAAACGTAACAGCTTTTCAGAACTGGCTCCTCTTCCTTAGCGTTCCATTAACAAATTAGACAGATATTCGTCGAGAACATCGCACCAGAGAAGCAAGAACCATCTCCCAAAGCTCAGACCCAAAGCCAGTCTTCATCATCCTTCTTGTTTCAAGAAAAGCAGACAGCTCTGTGTCCCTTCTCCGGATCCCACCCACCCACAGTGAGAGAAATGACTTCTCATGGCTCTCTCACCAGCTCCTCTGCCACATCCTGCTTCTCTTCCAGGCTCCCCCTTCTCCACATAGAAACAGGGCTTCCACCCACCATTGTTAAACTGGCTTTCCACACCAGGCTCACAGGCCTCATGGGCCGAGCATCTAAGGGTCCTAACCAAACAGAATACCCTTCCAGAACCTTCTCTGCTTCGTTCTCTGTTCATTCCACGTGTTCTGTTCCTCTATGCCCTTCCTTTTGAAGGTTGTCCTTTATCCCTGGGGTCTCCCACAGACTCACAGGCCCTACCTTGCTGCTCCCTGAACCTTCAGCTGGTCCTCCGTTGACTCCCTGACTTAGAAAAGTGCTCTGTTCAGCCCGGCTGCTGTGACTACAGTGGGATAAGAAAGAAACAGGATGTCCGTTCTCGGCTGTCTCTAAGACTTTTCACTTCCACAGAAGGATGCAATTTGCTCTCTCAGTACAATCTGGTTTTCCAGCAAACTCTGTAGCAAAGCAGTCCCTGACATTATTCTCCTAATACCAGGAGTTTTTATTAAGTTGCTGTGGCAGTGACATCCTACATGTGACTAGGATTGGAGTTTATCAGGAGACCCACAGCCTCTTCTGCCTTTCATAAGCCACCATGGTCCTCTCCCATGAAGCAACACATCATACGGCAGTGGGGTCGAAGTGGATATCAACACACGGCAAGAAAGACCTAGAACCTCATGATTCTGTTTCAGAAGCAGTCTACAGATAGCTAAGCCACTCTGAACATGCCTGATCTCATCTATTTCAGAAAAGTAAGATTATCCTACCCTAACACTCAGAAACTAATAAGCACAAAAAATGACCAAACAAAAAGATGCTCAGAATGATTTTGATATGAAATATTCCCCTAAACGCATATGCTGAAGGCTTTGTTCCCACAAGTACACATGGGTGTACACACACACACACACACACACACGTACATGAATGCAAAGACGCATACACACACAGATACATGTGCAGATCCAAGAACATACACAGACATAACATAACACCCAGATACACAAGCACACACAGACACACATGTTCACACAGACATATCCAAACATACATGCACACAGAGACAGATATACACATGGGTATATATGCACACAGACAGATGGAAAGTGTGCAAACAAATGCATTTCCATGTGTACTTAAGCATCTCTGCATGCCTATATGCCTACAAATTTTAAGAATATTGTGCTCCAAAATAGCTGTAACTGCTCCTTCTGTTCCCGCACATAGGAAGAGGAGTGTAATTAGTGTATTTGTATGCAAATGTAATGTTAAGACCATTTTCCCTCTCAGAAGTGGTTATTTATGTCGGCATTTTTGCTGTGGAGCCCAGAGAAGAGGACTGAGGTCCAGCCCACGGAGCTATCCGGGAGCTGTGGGCAGTAGGAGATAACACTGAGCCTCCCCTCCTACCACCCTGCCAACTGTGAGAGACCTTCATCTCTGGACCTTAGATGTCATTCCTCCTTTCATAAACAAAGAGTCCTGGGCCCTCCCAAGGCTTCACGTCTGAGAGTCATGGTTGTCAGCTACCAAGTCCTGGCCTCCTGTCCCACTAAGGGTTGGACTGAAACCCTCTCTAAGCTAAGGCAACTGTCTACCTGGATGCCACAGAGAGCAGACAGTCTAGAGGTAGAGATGCTATCAGTGATGGGGAAACCGAGAATCTGATTTGGAATTCTCCTGGCTGCTTAGGGAAAGGTCCCTGTTCCTACCTGTCCATGGGGTGAGGAGTGTGTCACTATGAGGCCATGTCCTATACCAGGAAGGTACTCAGATGTATGGGCCAGGCGTGCAGAGGAGGCACAGAAGCAAGTATGGCTGCACACTACGATTCAAGGTGGATGTACTCCAAGGGTCAGGAGTCAAACAGATCCACTGAGGATTTAGTGAATATAGATCCACTGAGGGTCAGGGGTGGACACAGATCCACTAAGAGTCGTGGATGAATTTAGAACCTTTGGGAGCCAGATATAGACACAGATCAACTGAGGATCAAGGGTGAACACAGATCCATTGGGGGTCAGGGTAAATGTAGACACACTGAAGGCCAGAGATAAAGATGGATCTACTGAGAGTCAGGGATGGACGCAGACCCACTGAAGGCCTGGGGTGAACACAATTCCACTGAGGGTTAGGGGTGGGTGTAGATCCACTGAGGGTCAAGGTTAGACCCAGATCCACAGAGGATCATGGGTAAACATGGATCTGATCAAGGTTGGATACAGGTCCTCCGAGGGTCAAGGCTGGACACAAGTCCATTGAAGCTCAAGGTTGGACACAGGTCCACTGAGGGTTAAGGTTAGACACAGATCCACAGAGGATCATGGGTAAACACGGATCCACCAAGGATCAAGGTTGGATACAGGTCCACTGAGTATCAAGTTTGGACTCAAGTCCACTGAGGACCAAGGTTGGACACAGATCCTGCGGAGCAAGATTAGACAAATCCACCAACAATTAAGAGTAAATAGAGAATCACTGAGGGTCAGCCATCAAGGATCAGGATAAACGTAGAGCCACTGTACTGGCTAGTTTTGTGTATCAGCTTGACACAAGCTGGAGTTATCACAGAGAAAGGAGCTTCGGTTGAGAAAATGCCTCCATGAGATCCAGCAGTAAGGCATTTTCTCAATTAGTGATCAAGGGGGGAGGGCCCCTTGTGTGTGGTACCATCCCTGGGCTGGTAGTCTTGGGTT
>CM052715.1:62865898-62922378 GCA_028551405.1 Uromys caudimaculatus
CCCAACTCACATCTTGGTCATGATGTTTGTGCAGGAATAGAAACTCTGACTAAGACAAATTGGTACTAGGAGTGGGGTATTCCTGTGACAACCTGACCATGTTTTGGGGAGGACTGTGGAAGGACTTTGGAACTTTGAGCTAGAAGAGTCATTGGGATGTTAAGAGCTCTGTGGAATGTTGTGTAGGAGCTTGGAAGATAATGTTGAGAACAGTGGAGAAGATGGAGGCCTGGCTTGTGAAATTTCAGAGGGAAGAGTAAAGACTCTTATCAGGGCCGTTGCTACTTTGCTTTTGAAGATTCTGTGGTTTTAGTTAGCTGGGGCTGAAGGATCAGCTGTGATTAACAAGATACCAGAACTACTAAAGCAAAACCATTGCATTACTGGGACTATTGATGCTGGTTAGCTGGAGCTAAGAAATTAGTGATGATTGAGAAGAGACCAGCATCATCGAGGTGAAATCTGAGAAGTGTTTACAGAGGCTGTGTTCCAGAGATAGCCAAGGTTGTACCTTGTGCTGTGGCAGGACTTGGTAATGTGTAAGAGTCATCCAGGTGGTACTGGTTTTGAAGGCATGAAGGAGTCATGAAGAGCAGCTGAGGCCTGGGCACTGTGAGAGGCCACAGAAGGCCATTGGTGAAGGTGTAGCCCCAGTTGCAATTGATGGCCTAGGATTGAAGGGGTCATGCAAAGGAGGCGAGGCTTGGCACCATGAAGAGAGCCTATGAGAGGCTATTGGTAAAGCCTAGTTGCAGCAGAAGACAGCAGTGTTTCAGAGATGCCAGTACCATGAGATGACCACCAAGAACAGCAGAAGCAGTGGACTACAGGCATCTGGAGCCTAGAAAATAAGGTGTGTGCTACAAAGGGCAGAGCTGGAGACATGACTCAAGCCCTTGGAGGAATCCAGAAGATCATGAGTGGATCCCAGACACTGGACGGTTAGAGTTTGATTTTGCTTTTGATTGTGACTGTGCCCTGATATTTTTCCCTCTGAAGAAAGAAGGTATTTTAGTGGAACCCACAGTTAAGAGACTTTGAATTTTTAAAAGACTTTGAATTTTAAGAGATTGGATATTTAAAAGGGACTGAAATGTTAATATATAAGAATTTGCAAAGACTGTGGGACTTTTAAAGTTATTTAGATCTTGGGAATGAATAAGGAAGTAAGGGTCGAGGCTTATTAGTGATGTGTTTGTGTGTCAAGTTGACAAGGAGTCAATTGTACTGGCTGGTTTTGTGTGTCAACTTGACAAAAGCTGAAGTTATCACAGAGAAAGGAGTTTCAGTTGAGAAAATGCCTCCATGAGATCCAGCTATAAAGCATTTTCTCAATTAGTGATCAAGGGTGGAGGGCCCCTTGTGGGTGGTACCATCTGTGGGCTGGTAGTCTTGGTCTCTATAAGAAAGCCAGCTGAGCAAGTCAGGAGAAGCAAGCCAGTAAGAAACATCCCTCCATGGCCTCTGCATCAGCTCCTGCTTCCTGACCTGCTTGAATTCCAGTCCTGACTTCCTTTAGTGATGAACAGCAATTGGAAGTGTAAGCTCAATAAACCCTTTCCTCCCCAACTTGCATCTTGGTCATGATGTTTGTGCAGGAATAGAAACCCTGACTAAGACAGCCACTAATCGCCATTGGCTACCAGGCTAGAACAGAGTCATCGAGGGTTGGGGGTGGACACGCTGAAGCTCAAGGTGGTCTGAACTGGCTACAGAAGCTCTCAAGCCCCAGCTGTGCTCCCAGGAGTCTCTGCTGTAGTCAGCAACCTGTCCCTGGAGAGAGGGTGGGATTTCACCAGCAGAGGTCAGTGCCCGGCACCCATGGGTTAAGCCAGCTTCCTCAGAAACAGCAGAAAGACATGGAGTACTGCATGGGAAGTGATCAGAAACCAGACACGTTCCAGACAATTACGTTTTCCTTTTTTAAGTTTTGTCTATTATTTTTATGGGTGTGGGAGTGTGAGGTGCTTCTGTGGATGTGTGCACGTGTCCTTTGCAGGTGCTTGTGTGCGTGTGTGTATGTGTGTGCACATGTGCTTTGCAGGCGCACATGTCTTTGGAGGTCAGAGGTTAGCCTCAGCATCAGGTGATTTCTTTTATTGCTGTCCAGTTTACTTATAAAAATTTAAAAAATATTTATTTTATCTTACGTATATGAGTGTTTTCCCTATATGTATTGATGAATGGATGTGAACCACATTCACACCTGGTCACGTGGGAGTCAGAAGAGGGTATTGGGTACTAGAGTGACAGATGGTTTCCACTCACCGTGTTGGTGCTGGAAACTGAAGCCAGGTCCTCTGCAAGAGCAACAGTGGTCTTCACCGCTGAGCCATCTCTCTAGCTCCCCTGACTGCTACTCTAGGTTGGGAGTCAGGGTTTCTCACTGAACCAGGCACGTGTCGATTTGACTCGGCTGGCTAGCCAATCAGCTCTGGAGAGAGACACTTTGCTCTGGGATTGCACGTGTGAGCTGCTGTAATCAGCTTTACATGGATTCTAGGCATCTGAACCCAGGTCCTCACGCTTGTATGGCAAATACTTTGCCAACTGAAACATCCTTCCAGCCCCTACATTCTACTTTTTAAGTATTATGGTTTTAACTGTGATTTCTTTTCCAGTTTTACCAAATAAATGTCTAATTATCTCAGACCTTTTACCACGTGCAAGGCACACGGTTAAACTCTGGGATATCTGCTGCTTCAGTGTGAAGGTCACACTGTGCTACTGAGGGAAGCTACATATTAGGGCCAATGCTGGACCCTCAAAGTCCTGCCAGCCTCATTTCTTTGGGGTTATGCATGGTCCCCAGACCTGGAGCCAGCCTTTCCCTTAAAGCATCAGCCTCCCTCATTTCACCGTATGCTCAATAAACCCTTCTCTCTCTGGCACCGAGGTTTTGGATTTCCCAATAGTGACACATCTCTTCCTTTTGCTCCTGTACCCCAAGACCACAGGCAGCCCATCCACTGGACTCCCCCCTGGCAATAGTTGAGGCAGGTCCAGGGATCAAGCCTGTGAAGTTGTAATGGACTCACAAACCCAAGCCTGCTCTCAGGACTGTGTATTTTCTGCAGTCTTTCCATTGTTCTAGCAAGAACAGTGTCCTGAAACAGCGTTTGGAAGATAGAACAGGTCTCCAGGTGCCATAAACAGCAGAGAGGGCCCAAAGACACCCTAGTGGTACACAGACTGGGCATGACAATTCAGGCAACTTTCTTAGTTTTTTTCCTCTGTTGCATTTTTCCCTTTAAGATTCTTTTGAACAAAGGATACAGGTAATTTTAGTAACTAGAAAAAGGAATGCAAGCATTCCAATTTTAGGAGAGAAAATACCATCTTACAGCGTTTTTATAGGAGAGTGTGGTCCCGTGAAATGATAATGTACCATTTTCCTGCATCCTAACTCTGATGGGCATCTGGGTATGAGGCCTATGAACAGCCTGAGGCCAGCAGAGTCAGGGCTCCTCAGGACCTCTGTGGCCCTGGGCCTGTTCCCTTCATCTACAGTCTGGGCAACAAAGATGTTATTCATGCTGCAGTTGTTGAACCCACGGGACGGAAGAGCAAAAACATGCTTGTGTGCATGTCCATCAGTGTCTGCCAGCTGAGTGCATGCAACACACCATGAATTGCTACATACAGTTGGTTATCTCCACAGAAGTCAAGAGAGCCTTCTCCAAATACTCTGGGAGTCTAGTGACAAAATGAATGAGCTGTCAGGCTGGGTCTGAAGCCACTCTGGTGTTTAATCGGGGAAGAATGAAGGACAAGAGCAAGCGTATCAATGGTACAGTGTTGGCCTCACTTGGCATTGCTTGAGAGGCACCAGCCACGCTGGTAGACAGAGAACAGCCAGCGGCACAGGGTAGGCAGGGAGAAGCACGAATACCTTTATGTGCCGGCAAAACTACAACTGAGTACCAACCTCAAAAATCCAGGGGACACGCCTCGAATGAACAAAAGAATTTCTTAAAGTAGCTGGACATAAACCCAACAAACAGAGGGCAGGATGACTAAAAAATGTCCGCCTAAAATAGCAACAGTAACAAGAAGAAGAAAAAGAGGAAGAGGAGGAGAAGGAAGAGGAGGAGGAGGAGGAAGAAGAGGAGGGGGGAGGGGGAGGAGGAAGAGGAGGAGGAGGAGGAGGGGGAAGAGGAGGAGGAGGAGGAGGGGGAAGAGAAAGAAGTTGTTTCACAAAGCATGTGCACACTCTTTACAAAAAAAGTTGACAGTACTCTGGAAACACAGAAGCTGGCTTGAACTGGACTACAGGTATGGCTCAGAGGTCAAGCACTAGCTTAGCATATGTAAGGCCCCAGGTTCCATCCACAGTATCAGGACAGTTAGCTTGAACACATGGGGCATAATTCTCTGCTCTTGGACAAGACAGCTCAACATTGTGATACCTACTCCCTCAATACTGTGTATGTCTGTGGGGTGTGTGTGTGTGTGTGTGTATGTCTGTGGGGTTTGTATGTATGTGTGTGTGTTTGTATGTGTACGTTTGTGGGGTTTGTATGTATCTGTGTGTGTATGTGTGTGTGTGTTTATGTATGTATGTTTTTGTATATGTTTGTGTGTGTGTATGTTTGTGGGGTTTGTATCTGTGTATGTATGTGTGTGTGTGTTTGTGTATGTATGTTTTTGTATATGTTTGTGTGTGTGTATGTTTGTGGGGTTTGTATGTATGTGTGTGTATTTGTGTGTGTGTATGTTTGTGTGTATGTGTGTGTGTGTGTGTGTGTGTGTGTGTGTGTTGACTCATGTTTTTGCACATATGGCAGACGAGGATGCTGGGTATCCAATTCTATTACTTCTCCACTGTAATCACTTGAGACAGGGTCTCACTGAACCTGGAGTTCTCCATTTTCACCTTGACTGGCTGGCGAGCAAAACCCAACAGTTTTCCTGTCTCCATGTTCCCAGGTCTGGGGTGTGAGTATGCCCAGCTTTTGACTGGGTGCTGTCAGTCCAAACTCAGCATCACCCACTGAGCCAACTTCCCAGGCCAGGATACTTTCCTTTTAGCATTAATTATAAATTAAATTCAGTTCCCTTCCCTCTAAAACAAAATATGCTAATTTTGGATGACGACACCTTAATTATAAAGGATGAGCACCGAAGAAGCTTGAGGAACAACATGAACACCGAATTCTTGGTAACTGAGTGACAAAGGACCAAAACTCACCGAGAAAGGGGGGAAAACAAGAACAGGAAGTCAGAGGATACAAATGGCCCTCAAGGGTGTCTGGGAAATGTCTGTGCTCACCCCTAGTTAGACACATGCCAACTGACACAACACTGGGAGCCCCTTGTCACTCTGGGATGACATCCCTTTAGCTGTGAGGTCACACTCTGCCCGGTGCCCTGTAGGAAGTCTAGAAGTCTTCCACCCATCCAACTCTAGGATTTTGCTCCAAAGAAACTTAAAATGGACAGGCAGGACTCTACACTGCAGAGTGGTTCTGGCTGGCAAATGGTAGGAAAGTCCTGGCAGAGTAAAGATACTGGATAAACGTGCTTCTGTAGGAGCACACTGCATCCATGGAACGAGGGTCTGGCCATCCTGGAACAAATCTCAGGAAATATTGCTAAAGGAGAAGCCTCAGTGGGTGGGCCAGTGCTGTGACACCACACACACTGGTCTTGAGACACAGGTGGGACGGAACTTCAAAAAGGAGCCAAAGGCATCTGTCTCTGCAGCCAGAGCTCCGATACCATTCCCCATCCCACAGACAGAACCACATATACATGAACACACACAGCTACGAAAAGACAGAACCCACTAAGGACAATGGAAGGCCTCAGGAAGAGCAGAACACCACTCAAGTTACTAGAAGACGATCATTAGAACCGTGGGCATGGAGACAAAGATCTGTAGGTAAAAGGCTTCATCTAGTCACAACGCTTCAAAGTTCGGAACAGCACTTCTTTAAAGTGTCAAGATCACAAAGTCCTGGACAAATCTGCGGCGCCATTGTAGAAGGCGGGAGACCAAGAAGTACGAGATCCGGGACAGAGCCTCACAGCGTGGCAGTAGAGGGACAGGCAGTGGTGGAGTGAGGTCTGGTTCCACTGAGAGACACCAGCGGTGGAGAACATTGGTTTAGAAAAACCTGTGCAAATTCCCCAATTCTTCTGTGAGTCTAAAAATAGCTCAGATAACAGTGTTTAAAACCCTAACTTTTCCTGCTTAAACCCTGGGGTCCTAGAAAGAAAAGCACCATAAGTCAGAATCTGATGTGTTAACTGAAATCTTCACACCCCAAACACCCATGCTGGAACTTCCAAGCAAGTATGGCCCTTCTAGGACAGCCTATCAAAATCTCAGAGAGTTTTTTTTTTTTTTTCCTTTCTTTCTTTTTTTTTTTTTTTTTTTTTTCTTTTTCTTTTTCCAGACAGGGTTTCTCCGTGTAGCCCTGGCTGTCCTGGAACTCACTCTGTAGACCAGGCTGGCCTCAAACTCAGAAATCCGCCTGCCTCTGCCTCCCGAGTGTTGGGATTAAAGGCGTGCACCACCACTGCCCAGCCTCAGAGAGTTTTGTAGAGACAGAAAATGCTCATCTTAATTCATATGGAATCACAATGGCCTGTGGGTTACCCACATAATCTGGCATGGAAGAGCCACACTGGAGCTCTTCCCAATTGCCAAAGGCTCTAAAAGACCACAGCAGTTAAGACAGCATGGTACCAGACTCATTAATCAACAAAATAGAACAAAGAGCCCAGACACAGATCCTGGTGTCTATGGGTAGCAAACTTGGGAACAGAGTATCTAGACTAGTCAGCAAGCAGTCCTCCCCACAGATGGTGCTGAGAAAGGGGACATCCCTATGCAGAGGTCCAGCCTCATACCACATATGACACTATGACATAAGTGAACTGCATTGCACAATTACAGAACACCCAGCATTCAGCTTCTTTAATTGAGAATCATAATTTTTCATATAACAATGTGTACATGTTGGAGGGAGGGAATCATGAAACATTTGACAGCAATAGATTGTTTCTGAATTCCGGATAACAAACATTAACAAAGTCAACTATGTAACAAATGCAAGTTACTCCTTGCATGGCTCATTTCCATTGCATCGTGCAACTTTACTGCAGCCCTTGGTTTGAAACACTCAGCATATGCACTTTGCACCATGCATGCACAATGCATGCTATATGCTATGCAGTACCAATCAACCAGCATGCCCTAAAATCCCTAGGCTAAGACTCAAGACCATTCCATGCTATGAAATGCAGGGTTTTAAGTATCTAAAGATAGATTTCCACCCTCCCAGAAATATAACGGCTTAATCACAGAAAACACTTTTAATATATTCCTACCATTGCTCCTGAGCATGTTAGAACATCCTCGTATTGTGTTGTGTTAGACTGTTTAATTTAAAAAGTCTGTATTTAAGCTACTGACTTAAATTTCATTTTAAAAAAACATTAAATGACTTTTGGCTTGAAATTAGCACAAAGTTTCCAACAACTTTTGAACGGTTCTTAAGTGAGCCCGCCAGTTTGTACCAAATGCTCATGCTAAGCAGCACTCTCAACATCACTGGATATAAAATCAAGCACTAGGCAACTCTGGGAGAGGTTGAAGGTGCCCTGCAACCTACAAAACCATCTTCAGCCAAGAGTTAATCTTTATGTAAGATAAGTTTTATATAGATATAAATATAGATATAAATATATATCTATCAATGGTATGAAAATTTGCCTTAGTCTTTAGTTAATGGTAAAAATTTTAAAATTCAGCATGATTATCAATAAATGTTTGATCTTCATATATATATATATATATATATATATATATATATATATATATATATATATATATATATATATATATATATATCCAGAGTCACATAAATAAATTTCAGTTGAAAAGGTATGCCAAATGATAAAAGCTTAAGCCTTGAACTAGACCAGGCAGTTATAAAGACAGAAAGTAGATTAGAATGGGTGTGTGTGTGTGTGTGTAGGATTTTTATTGGGAGCAATACAATTTTGGAACAGTGGTAATGGTTATATGACATGGTAAATGTAAGTAATGCCACTGAATTATACATCAAGACGACTAAAAGCACATTCTGTCACACACACACACACACACACAGTGTTTTGTTTAGAAGCACAGGAGAGGTGGCTCTAAAGCTGCAGTCTTTGCTAGTTGGGCTCTGAGGCTCTCTTCTGGCAGCTTGTGGAGCAGTATAAGGCACTTGCAGGGGTGGGGGTGGGTTGCCTGACAGAGGCTCAGGCCCAGGACCATTGCCAGAGTGGAGTTCTGCCTCATGGGCTCGGAGCGCTCACCACGGAGGCACCTGACACTCCTCCATGCTGCACAGTATAATTAGGGCCCCAGTGGAACTCCTGCCCACGCCTTTGGGTAATTTGTGTGTGGGTTGCTTGGATGTTCAGGACTAGAAAACACATTTTCTGGAAGCTGTGCTGCTTCCTGTGGGGATGGGCATCCTACTCGTGTGACTGTACCATGTGCCCCTCTCATCCCTGGAGCCTTTACAGCTGAAGGTGGTCCAGGTGTGTCAGGTTAGAGCAGTGGGGATGGAACACAGGACCTCCTGGCCACCACCGGCTAACCATCTTCATGTGGAAGAAGCCAGATACTTCCAGAGAGGGATCCCTCCCTAGAACATGCCTCAACTATACTTTCTTCTCTGAGAAGCTGATTCTGTGGTGGCCCATGGGGTCTCTCTGGCCTCATGATATACCCAACTGGGGAAGGGGCAACAGTGGCCTTGGTGGAACTGAGCATAGCCCTCGGGATGGAGCTGGTAAGTGCACTGGGGAGAGTTGAGAAGACTGTAGGCCCGGGAATGGCTCAGGCTCCCTCCTGCTTCTGTTGCCCCATGTCTTCCAGGAAAGAACTGGAAATGAACAGCTGCTGGTGACCTGAAGTCACTTTGCCTTACACTGCTTTTAACAGGATCACAACTAGGGGCGAGACGCAGGATCTTGGGTTAAGCATTATGGGGTAAGCACAGAGGTCTCAGGATGGGAGAGATGCTGACTGGGAGATGAGGCCTCACTCAAGCCTCAGAAAGACAAAGAGGGCAGTTATCCAAAGTAGGACAAGGAATACAGGAGCCGCCAAACCAATGGAATGATCGCTGGGATCCTTAGCTGGGTGTGAGTGGTCTGGGGACAGCCCAGGAACAGTGTGCCACTGCGTGACAACTTATGACAAGAGCAACAGCCTGTGTCAAGGTATACCAGTCTGTTGAGAGTAGGTAACAATAAGAATGTCATCAGAACGTGATGTGGGTGACAGCTGTGTTGATAACCAGGTGACAAGAGGCCTTTTACTTCCTCCCTGAAAGCCATCAGGCAACTTCTCTGCTAGGAACACACCATCTAACTCTGGATGCATGAGCTGGCATGGGTGAGTCCTCCTCCTTCCTACTGGCCCAAACACCACCAGGGCTGCTGGGTCTCCCTTGGCCCACATGCAATGGGCCCTCCAAGGGTCCCATAGTCCTATGAAAGGATCAGGGACCATTTCTTCATCTCTCACTGGTGAGCTATGAACCAAGTCTTTATAGGAACAATTTAATGAGAGAGAGAGAGAGAGAGAGAGAGAGAGAGAGAGAGAGAGAGAGAGAGAGAGAGAGAGAGAGAGAGGGAAAATGGCACATTGCTCTCCTGCCTGTGTCAGCACGTGTGTTAATTATCTATTAATTCAATTGGAAACGAGCCCATTATCCATTTCTAGAAGAAAAACAGTGCGAGGGAGTTACTTAAATGCCCCATTCCCACACCAATTTTGCTCAGAAAATTGATTCTGAAAGAATTTTAATTAATAATCTCCAGGAGATGGAAATGGAGAACGAGGGAGGAAGTGGCTGCTTCAGGAGGACCCTTGGAGGGCGGGAAAGGAGAGGCAGGAAGGGGTCACCGCATTGCCCACGGATGGGGTCTGGCCCGCAGTGGGCCCATGCTCACCATGGCCTTTGGGCCTCATGGCTGAGCTCCTCTGAAGGAGAAGGAGCCAACCTGACATCTCTATAGAGCCCTCCCTGCCCAGCCTTTGCAGAGCAACAAATGTGTGGCCACTGACTTCCCTTCAAAATCGGGTCCCCTCTCTGCTGGACACTGCTTTTAAGGTAATTCGATCTGGACAGAACTCTTTACTAAACCTGTGTGTGGAATACAGACACAAAAGTTTGTACGTCACTCTCTGCAGGCTGAGATTCCCCACACCTATCATGGAGAGGGCCCTGCTCCCGCTGGCCAGTTCTCACAAGGGTCCCTTCCCACAAATCCATAGAATACTTTTACCATGAGGAGGCTACAGAGCCACCAGCCTGCTCCTACTGCTCTCTACAGTCTTGCTTGCCCCTCCCCCCACCCCCCAGCACTGCCAGTTCAGGTATTCTGGTGCTGTGAAAATGGAATCATGAGCAGGACAGTGGTGGTGCACACCTTTAATCCCAGCACTTGGGAGGCAGAGGCAGGTGAATTTCTGAGTTCGAGGCCAGCCTGGTCTACAGAGTGAGTTCCAGGACAGCCAGGGCTACACAGAGAAACCCTGTCTCGAAAAACTAAAAAAAAAAAAAAAGAAAGAAAGAAAAAAAAAAAAAAAAAAAGAAAATGGAATCAGGAGGTCTGATAACCATGAGATCTGCTCTTCACTCTGCACAGGAGTATGTTCTCAATAATCCTCTCTCAGAGGTGTGTTCCACCACAAAGAAGCATCCTTAGTTAACAATTACCTTTTTACAGACATCTGGGTCATATCTCGTTTGGCCTACTAGGAACATTTTTTGGTACTGTGGAAACCTATGGCAAGGCTCTGTATAGCTGTGCATGTGTGCGTGCAGCACATGCCTCAGCAATCTGGCGGAGGGCAGAGAAGAACCGGAGAGTCTGTTCTTTCCTGTCCCCGTGTGGGTCCTGAAGAGCCCGCTCAGACATCATGCTTGGCCAGAAGTGCCTTTGCCCACTGAACCATCCCGTTGGTCCTGTTTCAGCTTCTTTAGGACAGTAGTAAGTCACATTGTAGTTGGGTGTTTATTTTATTTTATTTTATTTTATTTTATTTTATTTTTTTACAAAAACCACTAAGTGGTTTTCTACAGGCACTGAACCAGCCTGTGTGAGCAATGGTACCCCTGCTTCTTTGTCAACAAGTGGTGTCACCAGTAATGTTTACTGGAGCCATTTTGATACACAGGACATGATATCTACTGTGGTTTAATTTGCACACTCCTAAAGATTCATGGAATGGACTGTGTTTTCACGACTCTTTATTATCTGGATTTTCTCTTTAGTGTCTGTTCTCATATTTTGCATAGTTTTAATTGGGGTTCCTTGATAGATTATTGAGTCTTCATATTCTTGTTTTCCTTCTTGAATGTATGGTTTGCAGATATATCCTGTTCTGTAGTTTTCCTTTCCTTGTAGAGCAGCTTTGGATTCTGATGAGGTCCTGTGTATCAAGTTTGTCTTTTAAAGACCATAATCTTGGTTTCAAATCTAAGAACTTTTTGCCTACCTTAGATCAGATTGGTTTTTTCCCCCAGCTTACATTTTACATATATGTTGAAGTCTGTGGTATATTTACATATATACCAAAGTCAGGCTTGAGAGGGCTGAGGCTTAGGGTGAGGTTCACCCCAGCCTTTTACAGATGACCAGTCGGTCCAGTATCTTTTACAGACTGGGCCCATCATTGGACTGGTTTTGAAACAGCCCAAAACTTAGTTGGGCATATGGAATGGGATCTGTGTCCTGTTCCGTTGATTCATGTGTCCTTCCGGGACACGATCACTACCACTGTTGAGATAATGGCGGCCACAGAGTAAGTGTGAATACAGCTGGAATGGATCCAGCCACTGGTCTCCCTTTGGGGTTTCTTTTGGGTGTTTTGGAGCCTGAACTTTTCCCTATGAACTTCAGAATAAGTATAATATGCCCGTGTGCAGTTCCTTTAGAAAACACAGTGGGGATATTCCCACGAGCTGTCTTAAACCTCCCCATTAGCCTGAGAGGGAACACATATACCATGATCTTCTTGTCCATGAGCATGGTCTAGTTTTGGACATCTTCCTCCCCTTTTGCTGTGGTACTGAAGATTGGACCCAGGGCCATAAGCATGTCCAATATCCCTGCCTTACATCCCCAGGCTTCTGATACCCTCAAGAAACATTTCTAATTAGCAGCATTCAGATCGTGGGTGTTCTGGGTAATGTGTACCCCCTGATTAGTATTGTGTAGAAAGATCGGAAATGGCCTTCTACACACACACACACACACACACACACACACACACATACACCCCCACCGCCCTCGTGCTGAAGACTGAACTGCACGCTAGGCAAGCACTGCACATTGGTGTTAAAGATCAATCGATGTTCCCATACAGAAGTGTGAATTCTCTTTTGACTATACAGGCTGCAGTCTTGCTGAACTCACCAGTTCTGGGAATTTGGGGGGATGCATGTACGTTTTTTGGAGCTATCATGTCATTTGCAAACAGGGAGATTGTGGGACCGTGAAAGGCAGCCTGGTTTCTGGTTGAGCTAAGGTTTAACCCCCCCTAGCCCACCCCCCGAGAACCCAGTAGGGGGTAAATAACCCTACAAGGGACAGAAGGCATTTTGCCATGCTCCTGGAAACCCGGCTCCTGATACGAGGCCACAGCTCTCCACAGGTCTGTGTCTACCGGTCGGTCATGTAGCCTCAAACCCCTCCACAGGTAGAGGTGTGATCAAGTAGCCTCAAGACATCCCCATGTTAATGAGACACCTAGAGGCTTAGCTACTCCCCTTCCCAGCCACTATTTCAACCTTGCCCCTCCCTGAGGCCGCAGGGGGTACAGATTCACTCTTGCCACTCTCCACCATGCCAATAAACACCCTGAAACCCTGGACTGTCTCTCTTCATCGGGTCACCCTGGGGAACAATGGAACAGGCCTTCATCTAAAGAGCCACGTCTAGTCTCCTGCAGAAGGCCTCCCAGCGCTCCCAGCCATGGCCGCCACCAAACCAAACCAACCCTTTGGCCCAGGCTAGATCCAAGCCGCGGGCCCCCACTTCATTCTCAGCTCTTCCGCAGCATCCAGCGGAGCCTGGGATGCCCAAGAGCATGGGAACCCGACGATGGAGCTGGCTCTGGCGGTCCCCGGGACCCCAGGCTGCGCTCCTCCACCCCCAGGTGGTGTTCCACTGTGGCTTCTCACAGCCCAACACCCGCCCGGGGACTTCACCACACCTGCCATTTAATCCATCAGGAAATTGCTCCTTCTCCTTCTCCTTCTTTTCTTCCTCCTCCTCCTCTTCCTCCTCCTCCTCCTCCTCCTCCTCCTCCTCCTCCTCCTCTTGCTCCATTACCTGCACATCTGTCATTTCTCCCACTGCTTTCCCTAACTTTACTGTGTAGCAGTGGGGGAAGGGGCATCCTTGTCTTCTTGATCCTAAAGAAAGTTTTCAATCCTCATTTTGAACCCTCATATTCTCTCTCTCTCTCTCTCTCTCTCTCTCTCTCTCTCTCTCTCTCTCTCTCTCTCTCAAGCTGAGAGTCTGTGAACAGATAGATTTATGAGAACTTTCATTCTCATTAGGTGTTGGGTTTTTAAACCAGGCAGCCTTGCCCATGAGTGTCATAGCTGGGTCATATGGCAGACCTGCTGATAGTTTTCTGAGGACCTGCAGGACTGGTTTCCATAGTGTCCATGCCAATTTGTGCTCTGCCCAACACCATTTGTTAAAGACACTGTCTTTTGTTCAGTGGGTGTTTTTGTCATCTTTGTCAAAATGCGAGTAAGCACAAACTTTTGAGTCCTTAGTTGTGTGCCACTGACCATGTGTCTATCCTGTGCTAATAGCACAGCTTCTATGGCTTTGTAGTATAACCTGAAATTGGGTGTGGTGATATCATCAGCTGTGCTTTTATTGTCTAGGATTGTTTCTTGTTGTTTGTTTTATTGGTTTTTTGTTTGTTTGCTATTTGGAGTCATTTGTGCCTCCATATGAACTTTACAATTTTAAAAAATTCCCATGAAGAATTGTATTGGAATTTCGATGGAGATTACATTCAATCTCTAGGTTACAACTGTTTTCACAATATTGCTGAAGATATTACACACAATGCTCAAAAGATATGGAGAAATCCAGTTGGTACTAACCTAGAAGCGTGTTTCCTATTGACTAGCTGGCATATTACCAGAAGGTGCTATTCGCAGGCTGCTGAGGGGGAAAATCTTGCCCCACTGTGAACTACATGAGCAATAATAATGGTTTATGACCATGGGTAACAAAACAACAGCGGCACACATGTCCTGAGGGTAACCAGCCACTTTCTGATTGGATCTAAGGCCTATTCCACAAGAGGAAACAGGTGACTGGTACTATAATCTGGTCAAGAACCTACAGTTGAGGACCTCACCGGCTCCAGGGGTGAACCAACTATTATTCTACTAAATCGATGCAGTATCCAGTGTCCAGTATATTCATTTATTTCTACCCCTATCTTAGCCCAGATCTCATACCTTATCAGGGGAATTTCTTTCTGAAGCTGAAGGTGGTTAACAGAGACAGACATGACTGTCAAAGTCCAGAGAGGTGTCTGTGGCGTGCTCAGCTAGGGATGCGTATCTCACACCTCCTCCTCACGGCTCAGGGACTATGGAAGAGGGGCTGAAGACCGTAAGAGCCAGAGGTCAGGTACGGTGGGATGGACACTGTCTTCTGACGTGACAGGACCACTGAACTCGTGAGCCCAGCTGCTGTGGTCGCCTACACAAGACCAAGGCAATCAACATTCTAGCGTGGAGTGGGCGTGGTTCATGAGCTCCTGGCTTAGTGCTACAGACAGTTGATGATTCTGAGAAGAGAGAGGTGGTTTTCTTTAGTTCTTAGCAGGTTGACCACAATCCAGGAGTGTATGAACAACACAAATTTGAGTCAATAGGTTATTAAAAATGAAAAGAAAAAAAAGAGGGCACCAAGTTTGGGAGAATATTCTAGGAGGAAGTTAGAAAGGGTAGGGAGGCAAAAATGACCAAATTACACTGTATAAAATTCTCAAAGAATTAATAACAATCTTATTTTAAGGTGTGTCATTTTGATGTTTAGCTGTTGTCTCTCTGTTCTTCTTGCTTCTGCACACTTGTGTCTGTCATTTGGCTTTGGGGTCTGCAGGCATTACTTCTGAACTTTCAACTACCATTTCTTTTTAGGACCAAATAATAAAAAATATGCGTAATGATAGTTTTGGCATTGTTACATAGGTCCCTGTAACTAAACATTTGTTTTCAAGTCTATTTGTCTTCCTTCTTTGGTTTTGAGAGGTCATGTGTTCCAGGATAGCCTTTAGCTCACTACTTAGCCAAGGGCGGCCTTGAGCCCCTGATCCTCCTGCCCTCTCCTATGCCAGCCCTCCCTCTCTCTTTTTCAAGTAACTCTTTAAAAGTTTCCCATTGTCTTTTTTGCTCCATCTTTTATCTCAGGCTATTTCTAAGTTCCCTTTCCTCCTCCTTCTCTTCTTCTTCCTCCTCCTCTCTCTCCTCCTCCTCCCCTCCTCTCCCTTCTCCTCTCCCCTCTTCCTCCTCTTCCCCTCCTCCCACTTATTTTCTCCCTCCTCCTCTCTCTCTTCCCCTCCTCCCCTCCCTCCTCTCCCTTCTCCCCCTCCTCTCCCTCCTCCCCTCCTCTCCTCCTCCTCCTCTTTCTTCTTTTTAAAGACTCAGGTTGGATAGATTTAAAACAAAGAAGACATGAAAGGAGAAAGAGGACTATTTGGGAAGAGAAAAGGGACTGGATGGGGTAACTGGGAGCTGTGAGTTTGACTAAGACACATTACACATGTAGGCAACTGTCATAATAAACCCATTAGTACAATTATTATATGCTAATAAAACTAGACACAAACCCTCAGATAGACAGAACATCTTCCCATATGAGATCAGGGCCCCATTAAATCTCGGAATCTTAAGGATGGAAAGGGTAAAACTTTCACGAAGGAAGCTTCCAGAAACACAGCAGTTATGCAGCCAGTTAGATTCTGGACTAGGTGAGCCCACTTGCTCTTTCACTCTTTGAAATAATATTTTGAGTAGCCATGAGGACCTGAGTCAGGAAGAAAGGGCTCACTTAGAACATATGGGATCTGCATGTCCCTGAATTTCATGGTTTCTCTTCCGCAGATAAACATCCCAACCTCAGGATTTGATGACATTTTAGCATGAGAATGTGCAGAGAGACACATGTGATTTCTGAGTGTTGAGTGTGCAAATATTCCACAGCCAACCCTGGGACCAAGCTGGGCAGAAGACCTCTGTACTGGGGTGGGCACCTAACCCCCAAGACCTCTCTGGGTCTGAGAGTCTGAGGTTGAGGGCAAAATGTTAAGACTTTACTCGCGTCCACACAAGTCACAGAGGAGGGGTGCATCCCTGCTGTCACCCCCGAGGCATAAGTCCTGGGTATGTGAGGGTATCAGGGAGGAAAATGGTAGACACTCTACTTAATTAACTTTGTTGTTCTAGCCCTGGGCACATTGTTGAAAACTGACTTCCCTGTGCCGCAAAAGAAGACAGGGGCATGTTTTCCTCCTTATTAATTTGCCAGGAGAGAAGGGTATGTCTGGACTCTGTGTCAGCCTGAAGAGAGCCACAGCACAGTCTAAAGGCTGTTCCCGTGAGACAGAACAAGACGCTGCTCTGTCACTAAATTAACGCTCTGAGGAAGAAGTAGCCAGGGTTCTCCAGCTCCCTCCTAGTAAGGATGAATTCTGCCAGCACTTTTCTTGAAAGCACCAGGAAGCTGAAGAGAGGGCTCGGTGGATAAAGTGTTTGTTGTGCCAGCATGAGGACCTGAGTTTGGATCCCCAGCTCCCATGCAAAATCAAGGAGTGTATCTGTAACACTAACATTGGCTGGAGGAAGGCTACAGACAAAACAAACCCTAGGGCTTTGCTGGCCCGTCAGTCTACCCTGCCCCCCGCGCCCCTCCCCCCACCAAAAGCAAAGAGCATGAAGAGGAAGACACTTGATGTTACCCTCTGGCCTCCTCAACAAGAAACCTGCTCATACCTTCCCCCCAACCCCCCCACATATACACATGCATCAGTTTGAGAGAAGAGAGGGTCTCTGACCAGCACACATTTCTCACAAGGCCTAGCTAGAGTTAAATGAGTATCTTAGAGTTCCAAAATCATTCCATTAAAGGGCTGCAGGAGAAAGCCTCCCTCTGCCTCAAGACAGACCCACAAGACCATCCCTGCTGATGTACAATGTACACTCCATTTCCTCCTGCTTCCTGACCCCCACAAACGTGCTATAGTGAAGTCACCAGGCACTGAAGTGTCTGGTATGGTATTGAAAGATGGGTAGCCTCTGGACAGCCATGTTGGGTGCAGACACTGATCTAGGGAGAAGCTTATGCCCGAACGGTGACAAAGAAAATAGATGGCAGAGACATAAAGACCATCCCAGGAAAACAGATGACAGAGAGAGGAGGTGATAAATGAGAAGGTCCACCAAGGACAGCAAGCTCAGTGACATCAAACAATTCATCAGCAACAGAAGCCTGTCTGTGCTAACACGGGTGGACTCTACGGCCAGCAAGACCCACAGCAGTGCAGTGAACAACACACCCCGTCTCAAACAAGGAAGGAGAAGACTGACACCCAAGGGTTGTTCTCAGACCTCCACACATGTGCTCTGGCATGCTTGGGAGCACACACACACAGACACACACACACACACACACACACACACATACAAATATACACATAGACTCACTCAGGACTTATATTCAGAATCCACATTGCCAGGCCCCACCAAACTTGAGTTCCTGAGGACAAGGCCTGAGATGCAATGGCCAAGTGGTTTGTATGTGAGAATATGGGAGGTATGGGAGGTGGAATAGTGTGTGACAACACAGTAGACACAGAGACCCAACAAGTCCATCCGATAGAGGCCGTCCCGGGAGTTGGGAAGTCACAGGGAGAGCGGAGCCAAGAGTCAGGCACAAGTGGATCCCACAGCCCTTCTCACCACAGCCAAACCTTGACAAAAATAAATCTGCCTCTTAGAGATGGAATTTAGCTAAAGCTGCCCCCGTATTCACAACAGCCAGACGGTTTGGAGGCCTGGTGGAGCCTTTGAATTCTAGCCTTCGATTTCAAGGCACCGCTCGGGTCTACGCTAGCATTTAAACACCGCCATTTAAATGTCTAATGTTAAGAATATTCAGGAGAGCCACTGAGTTCTCGGGCCATGGCCTGAATTCTGCCTTCCTTCCTGGAGCCCAGGGCCTGGGGAGCTACCTCGGAGTAGGAAGAGGAAATGTGAACCTAGGAGGTGCCATGGCTCATCAGGGACAGTAACAGAGAGGTGGCTGTGCCCAAGGCCCAAGGGCCACTGGAACCTTCGCTGGTGTGTCTGTTACTCTACAGGTCCCCTCTCTGAGGGGAGGAGCAACACAAAGGGCCTCTACACACACTCACACTTCCACCAGTCTTTTTCTAAACTCATGCTCAGATTAAAATGGGTATTTCTAATGGAATGTGGTTCGTGTTTTACTCTATGAACAAGTCTCTCCAAAGCTAGAGTGCAGGGACGTCACTGGTGCAGCCTTTCATGTGATTCTGGGACTAAGGTCTACATGTACGCTGCAGACTGCCCCACATCTGTGGACACCGAGACCCAGGTTTGCTGAACCCGTGTCCTCAGAGGAATGTCACCATTGGCTAGAGGATAGATGGCTGCTTCTCAGGTGTCTTCTCAGCTTGCTCTTATGTACTGAGCTGTTTAGAAAAGGGGGGGAAGACAACCCCAACCAAGCCTCATCATATCTGTGGCAGCCCAAGCTCCTCCAACTCGGAGATGCTAGGGCCTGCAGGTGGTTTCTGGAGAGCAAAGGACTGGTCTCTCCCTAGCCTGACTGAACCTCTCTGGAAAAAGAACCTTTGGAGTTCTGCTTAAGAAAGTTGATGGGCTTGAGAGACTCGTGTGGGGATCCCAAGAACCTTCAAGCTCTGGAAGATGAAGATGAGACCCTGTTAAAGGCAATTCTGACTCAGCCTCTCTAGGGTGGGGGCGCTGCAAGCCAACTGTGGTGCCTTAGCTTCTGTCAGACACTGTGGTGGCTTCAGTGAAGCAGATCTTAGCAACATGGTGGCCTTCTTTATGGTGGGAACAGGGGCCGACTGAAGGCAGTCTCTGTTCAGGCAGATACTCCCACTTTAGCAGTGGAGAGCTCTGTGGGTTCCCATCCTTTAGAATGTCCCCTGAGAGTCTTATCTCTGAATACTGCTGTTCTTCGTCATCCATGGGCAGGCACTCAGCTTCAGACCCAAGGGGCCATTTTGGACCAGAGGCCAACCTCATCATTCAGATCTGCCTTCAGCACCCACACACTCAGTGCCACACATCTGCTCCCCTCAGTCTGCCCCCACAAATCCGCATAGGGCTTCTGAGCCGACAGCACCTCCCACTCCAGCCACCTCTAGGCTCATCCTGCCCTCTGGGTACCTGGGGAGACACACTTCTTTCAGAAAACAAGCCCAGAGCTAGGGGTGAAGAGGACCCCAAGCCTCATCTGCCTCAGCCCATCCCCCTCCGACTCAGAGACGCTTAGGACCTGCACTTGCCAGGGCAAACCCCAATATTTTATCATTTTCTACCAACCCATGTGTTTTACAGGACCCACTAATTACGGCACACACACCTGTAATTATGATAATGCTGCTCCCAGCCGTACACTAGGTAGACACTCTTAATTATAACTCAAACAATTAACCAACCAGCACACATTTTCTGAGCATCTGGCCCACGCAGGGCTCCGCTAGGCACTGGCAAAAGAAAGCTACACAGCTCCAATCCTGGAGCTGTCAGCCTGGAGCTCACTCCCCTCTCTTCCTTTGCCTCCACAAACACCCAACTTCTTGTTTTGTTTTTAATTATGGCAACACCAAGGCAGGGGAACGACTCAAATGGAATCTACAAACTGGCCTTGGCAAGCTGTCATCAGTCTTCCCCAAAGAGACCCAGAAACTACAGCCTTCTTTGGACAGCACTGCATGTGCCTCTTGTCTGTGGGTGGTACAGAGCAGGGACCTCCAGGTCGGTGGGCTTCACCCCTACATGTGCCACAACACCCTCTGGATTCAAAGCATAAGAGAGCAGAACAATCCACTGACAACCTACCCAAGGCAGCCAGAGGCCAGCGAAAGTCCTACACAACCCAAGAGGGAAGGAGGGACTGCAGAGAGTGCGAGAGAGGACAGCCATTGCCTCTGGGGCTTGTGGATCCCTCCTGGCACTGGTAGAAATGAAAGCCACTGCTAAAGGCAAATTCCTGCCCGGGTGGGTTTACTCAACTGACCCAAGAGCAGGGTCACAATGTGATCCACTACTTAATCACTCTCAGAGTTCCAGCCTGGATGAAAATCCATTATTCACAGCATGCCATTGCTCCAAATGCTGTCCTAGTCTTTTTTAGCCAAGGGCAAAGGAGAGGACAAAAGAGGCCAGAGGTTGTGACAGGGAGTTCTAGGACCTCCAGGGGCCAAGAAGACTGAATCTGAGCTCCTAATCTCCGGGGTCCAGGAGCAGGAGAATTTGGACTTGACCAAAACGGTCCAGCACAAGACCCAAAGAGGCCAGCACATGCGCCCAGTGCTTCCTTGCGGGGCAGCGCTTCAAGGGTCAGAAGTCTTGGAACCAAGGGGCTTCCAAACTCTAAAACCATTCGATGGCAAATATGCGGGGGATCCCCCAAGAAACGCGCGGCTGGACAATCATCTCGGGCGCTCAGGAGGCAGCTCACCTTCCGCACACGCCAGCCCAGGCTTAGACCCCCTCAGCACCCAGCACTCCTCACTCCGGCGCCACTGTCCCGACCAGATGTTGCTGTCCGAGCAGGGGAGGACAGAGAGTTTGCAGAATTCGGAACGCGGGAGCCAGGACCCACACCCGATTCACACCGGCGCCCTGGGAGGTTAGAGAAGGCGAGGTGGCAGGACACTCGCGCGTGCAAAGCGCGTGAGCGCGCGACTGCGCGTGTAAATGTGGGAGGGGGCATTCACCACCTCGGACCAGAAAGGGAACCAGAGCCGCGGACTCGTCCCAGTCACCTGTCCACTGAAGCCGGTGCGCACAGCCTTCAAGCCCGATCCTGTCCGGTCCAGTCCGGTCCGGTCCGGGAGAGCCCTGGCTGCTTCCCGGGGCCCCTGGGCCCCGCCGCCGGGTGCGAACCTCCTTCGCCCTCCTCTCTCCTCCTTACCCGGGCTCCGGTAGAACAGACGCGGGCAGACGGGACGGCAGCAAGACCCAGCCTCCCGTGGCCGCCAGAAGCTCCATGAAAGCGCAGCACGCGGCCAAGCCTGATCCTCCGGCTTCCAGCGCGGGGAGCGCAGGCGGCCCCACTCCGCGTGCCCCAGCCCAGCCCGACCCCTCGAGCGCCCCTCCGTGAGCTACGGCGCCCGCAGCGCGGCAAGCCACCCGAACCGAGCTGAGTTCCCGCCGGTGGCCGCCCGCGGACAGGTGTCCACGCTCCGCTCGGACCCGGGCCCCACTGCACAGACCTCTTTCTCAGCTACGCCCCTGTCCCTGAACGGTCCCAGGGACTCTCACTTGGGTCACACACTGTAAATTCAACTTTACCTCCTGTCCGGGCTCCCAGCTGCTTGCTTCGCGTGCCCGGCCGTGGCTCTCCTCCGGGTGGAGCGCGGCGTCCCCAGAGCCCACAGCTCAGAGTCCGGCACCGCCCCGTGAGCCGCCCCCAGGCCGCCCCGGCCAGCGCGTCCGGGCTACGGTAGTGCGGCGCCCCCTCGTGCCCAGCGGGTCCCAGGGAGAGGCCCCCCCACTGTGGCTTGGGGAGCTCCAGACTGGCCTCTTTGGGCACTGTGTGGGACGATGGAGGGACAAAGGCTGGCTTCCGCACCCAGACACTCAAACCCATGGGCTTCTGAACTCACATTCAAGCGCACTCAAAAAGGCACACATAGCTAGACGGGTGCACACACATGAACTCACATGCTCACTAGAACTCACATTCACCACCCATGCACACCTGAGGGTCCTCATACAATCACATAGGCACGCACACATGGTTTATGCAGAAACACTTGCTCACACACACATGGGAGTTAACAGTGCACGCACACACACGTGAGACACACTGGTTTGCACACTCACACACACCTACACAGGCTCATGCGGAGTAAGGACCTCTCTCACCTGAATTCAGACCCCATGTCATTTGAGATGTGTGGACTGACCCCTCCAGAGCCACGGAAGGAATCAAGCTCTTCCAAACAAACTCCAGAGACATCGGAAGGATAGGATGTAGGTTTCCAGTCTATGGACAAGTTCCAACCGTGCAATCTGGAGACACGAGCCAAGCAGAAGGTTTGTGATTCTTTCTATGACAGGGGCCTTTTATGGATCAGGTGGCAGGAGGCCTCCTGTGGCCACTGTGCCACTGTTTGCATGGAGATGGCAATGTTCTTTTCCAGCTTCTGTCCTGAATTAGGCCGGGAAGAGAGGTGTTTTCTCCTCGGAAACCGTTCATTGAATTTAGAGCCCAGGAGCCCAGGCACTACTAACTACCCAGAGCCCAGGCCACCATGTCCCTTCCACAGGAAATGACTCCTTCTGGGATCCTGGGATCTGTGACCTTTGAGGCAGTTCTGTTTGTCGACACAATCTGTCTCTGGAGCAGATGCTCCTGGCCAGCCCTCTGGATACTCAGCGGCAGGACAGAGGCAGAGCAAACTGGGAATGCCTCTGATGCATTGATAAGCAAGGCAACTCTCGGGAAGCTCAGTCAGTGCCCAGCTGCTCGTGTTTTCACAGGCACAGAGGGATCCAGGTGATTCCTGGACCTCTTATTGTCTGGCCCTGTACTGTTCTTCTTGGGAGGAAATGACCAGGTCCAGCTGAACCCCAGACACCCCTTTTAGACCCTCAGCTTGTGCCAAGTCTCTGGGTCACAGTGACCATGCAGTGGAACTAGCCTGTCCCCCCCCCCTTCCTTTTTGCAGGTTGTACCTGTGTGTATTCAGCCAAAGCACTCATTATCTTTTCCTGGCACTCAGCACATTTGCAGACAACCCTGGCTCCAAGTCTCCAAGTCTTTACATTTCATCTGGGCAGTTGTTGGGATTCGTTTCCCCGATCCGATGAAATCTTTGGGCTTTTTTTTCTTTCTTTGAAATGTAGATTATAATTTGTTCCTATTAAATTTCACCTTGTTCATTTTTATTTCCCCTTTTTGTGAGCCTGTAGAATCTTAGATTTACTCTATTTGATTATCTCCTTGGACAGATATAAACTTGACTGGTTTCGTGGTTCATCCTCAGTATGGGTCTTTTTTTTTTTTTTTAAAGCACACACACACACAGGCTGCAACAAAGCACCGCACACCAGTGAAGTCGGTGTTTCTGACAAGAACCAACACCTGTGGGCACAAGTGTCACACTAGCGCCAGTGTGGTCCCCACTTGGCTGTTCTGTCCGTCCAGTATTTCTATGTGTTTTAGAAGGTTGCCAGCATTGATTTACTCTCCTTTGAAATTGAAATATAATTGATGGCTCACTTAAACTGGTGGGTCTACTACCAGCCTCACACACATACTAAAACAGACCAGGAAAGCTATCCTAATGTGATTTCATCATCAGTATCCACCACTCCGATGTGGTGGTTTGGAGATCAGTGCAAGTAGCTCCTCTGCCTGGGTTGCATAGGAGTCCGTGTATCCTTTACCCCTCTCTGAGTGTCCTGTGTGTACACTGAGAACAATGGTATGAACTCTGCGTTGTTCCCTTTGGTAATCTAATGAGGTAATGGGAATGTCAGGCCCACTGGCAACAGAAAAAAAAATTAAAGCTTACAAAAAATGTGGAAATAAAGTTACATGTATGGTAACAATGTTTCAGGGGAGTTGACACACTAACCCTTGCTACACCTGAGGGCTCTTGAGACGCAGGATCCAGTAGGTGTGAGGCTACCAGTCCAGCTTCCTGTCCTAGGACCCATGGTATCTTAGTTAGGCAGCTTCACAGAGAGCAGTTAGGGAGGGCACGGGACACTCTGTTGGCTGGGTAGCCGGATGGGAGGTGGTGGTGAACCTGCCAACGTGGGCTTATGCTGAAGGTTTGGTTTGGTTTTCCTCAGTGATATGAAGCTGATGTCTGGGTGAGGTTTTATGAAGGAGTAATGTTTCAGAATGGTTTCTGCCTACAGTACATAATTATTACAGAAAAACATCAGCGTGAAAACCACAAAAGAGAACACAGCAAACTTCCTGTAGCTCCATCATCCAAACTTCCCCACTGTTAACATTTTGGCACCAATTTTGACACCAAAACACCCTGGCCATTTTTGTGTAAAGAATACTTATGTTTCATTAATATAAAAAATAATATTATAACATATGCTGAAGTTTCACCACTAAACAGGTAACACGTGTTCCCAATGTTTCCACTGTCCCACATAAAAGTTAAGAGTTACTTAAACAGAATTCCAGTCTGTGACTTGTAGCATGCACGCCTTATTAATTGACATGGTATTCTTTCCAACTTTCCACTCTCAGTGAGCTTTACCTTCATAGACAGATTTGGGCCCCTTCCATGACTACGTTAACATATTACCAAATTCCAACTGGTGTATTGTTAAAAAAAATTCCAGAAGTAAATGTTGCCTGCACCTGAAATTGAAAACTGATTTCTTTGAAGAAACAGAAAATTCTGAGCATGTTTGCTTCTCTCTCTTTGCAAACACTGGCCTATGGGTCAGGGGCATATTTTATTTTTCCGTCATTGGTCCTTTGCACGGAGCCTGTCCGTATGGGCTTGTAAGTTAATACATGTTTACGATTTGCATCAGTGAGGAGATGAGTGGATACTATTGTAAGTTGTGTGTCATAAAGTAAATAGAGGCACAATAAACTTGTGGAGACATTGAGCCCATAAAGATTAGCATACCAAGGAACTGCAACCTGGAAGTTTCTCAGAAACTAAGGGAGGCTGTCACAAGACCAGTACAGTGTAGCAAACAACAGAAGTCTGATTGATCATGAAGGCGGGGCTGCATAGATGCATAGACAGCATCCATATCTCTCTCTCTCTCTCTCTCTCTCTCTCTCTCTGCCGGAAAGTGCTTGTTACATAACATGACTGCCAGAGCTTAGGTTCTGTTTCTCTTTAACACAGGCATTTGCAAGCCACAGCCAAGTGTCCCTGGTGTTTGTAAACCAAGTGTGCTGGGTCACTTCAGAGGCCTGCCTGACTCCATCTGCTCAGGATTCTTCAGGCGTGGGACTCCGTTTTTATCTAACATGAGCACATATCAAGTTACTTTCGTTGCTGGCATTTTCTAAATCGGTGGTTTTCTCCTAGATATTTAACTACACTTTTCATTTCTTGGCTGCTTTTCAAAGGAAGATGATATATTTCATTCTGTTGCTATTAACAGTCTCAATGAGATCCAATTAGACACTGTGCACTTTACAGTGGGCGGTTCTGTGGCTCTTACCATGTTCGGAGCTATCTCTATGGTTTTCTTTTTTCTTTTTCTTTTTAGATTTTTTTATTGGATATTTTCTTTATTTACATTTCAAATGTTATCCCCTTTCCCAGTTTCCCCCCCAGAAACCTCCTATCCCATCCCCCCCTGCTTCCATTCCCCCACCCACCCACTCCTGCCTCACCACCCTGGCATTCCCCTACACTGGAGCATCGAGCCTTCACAGGACCCAGGGCCTCTCCTCCCATTGATGCCCAACAAGGCCATCCTCTGCTACATATGCAGCTGGAGTCATGAGTCCCTCCATGTGTACTCCTTGGTTGGTGATTTAGTCCCTGGGAGCTCTGGGGAGGGGGGGGTCTGGTTGGTTGATATTGTTGTTCTTCCTATGGGGTTGCAAACCCCTACACCTGCTGTCCATAAAGGAACCCTGGACCCTTCCCCCACTCTTGGCACTTCTGGTCCTTTCTGCTCATCTTGCCTCTTTCTGGATCAGTGCTTGGGGAACCTGAAGAAGCTTGGTGTTCCCTTGTGCTGTGTATGCAACCTGCTCTTGGCCATTTGTCCACTTCAGGGACTTTTGTTCTTTTGTAGTCTGCCTTTCTCTGGAGTCCCCATAGTTCTAGACAATACAGCTCTGCTTCTAAAGCCCGAGCCCCCTCTGCCACTGTCCTCTTGCATGCAGAGTAGAGTTCTCTGTGAGCCTCAGCATGCTCACAGCCAGCCTTTCCCTGAGCACTCCGTGGATGTGTGCAATCATCTGCTGTTCTAGTCTATGGCTTATCTTTCCCTCAACTGCTTGCAGCTTTCCACACCTTCACTCCGTTACACAATTGCTCCAAATGCTCGCAGACCTGCTCCTCTCCCATTGGAGCGCTTATCTGCCAGCCACGCCTGTTCCTTCTTCTCTCTACAGTCCAGCTTTTGATGGATCAAACGTTCTTCATTCTAGCGAATTTGTTCTCTCTTTGAGCTTTCTCAAGTTCCCACCTTTGTTCACTACTTTGAATCCAATAGCCCAGACTCCCCACCTCTGCGTTTATCATCGCTCTGTGTCCTTACCTCGCCTGGGTCCAAAGGGAGGCAACTGAACTCATCACTTCAGTCTATCTTCCTATCCCTGAACATGGACATTGCAAGGCAGAGCCCACTCTGTCATCTGTGCACATGCCTGCATGCAGAAGCAGTATGCAGCCTCACTTATGAAAGCCATGTGCTTCTGAAATCTGTGGAAACGGAAATTCTGCTGGTGGATTTGCATGAGAGTCCTCCTGCAGAGAGGAGAGTCCTCCATGTCTGCTCCTGCAGAGAGGTCCCCTCTTTCTTCTTCCCTGGGGTAAGCAACTAGTTTCTCACTTACCTTTTGCAGGGGAGGGGTTTCTCCCCTTGGATTTTCTTTTCCAGGATGCAAGGAAAGAGCACCTGCTTCATCTGTGACAGGGTTCCTATCCCCCTGCAATGTGCAGCTATGTGTGTGGCTGAAGCCACCAGCCTTGCTATGTGGTGCTAAACTTGTGAACTCACATGAACAAGGTCTAGGGAAGGAATCACATAACATTCAGAACACAGCTTAAGTTTATGTATATGAGTGTGTGCCTGCTTGTACAGATGTGAACCACATGTGTGCCTGGTACCCACAGAGGTGAAAAAAAGGGGTCAGATCCCCTGAAACTGGATTTATGGATGGTTATGAGTCACCTGGTAGGCTCTGGGAACTGAACCCAGGTCCTCTGCAAGAGCAACAAATGCTCTTAACCATCGAGCCATCTCTCTGGCCTTACAACACAGCTTCTGGTATTCAAAACTGTGGCCAGCAAGCATGCAGTTTCTTCTCCAGCATCCTGTTGGTCTCTGGTGGAACACAGGACCCTTCACCGTCAGTGTTGCGATGCTGACCAGTTGGCATTCAGAATTTCCAGAGCTTAGAAACAGTCTCAAGCTCGACAGAATCACATGTTGAAGTATTTGCTTTGCCTCGTGCTGACTGGTAAGTGAATGAAGTTCGGGGTGATGGATATCTGCTTCCCCACATCCCACAGTAATAGAGACATCCTAAAGACAGTCTCCTTCCTGCCTGGTGCATAATAGAACGCCATTCTCCACCTCGGGATAGATCATTATCTGTCTTCAGTCTAATAAATTTACCTGCTCACCTATCACATCAAGGGACACCCCCATTGCCTGCAGTCAGATGTTCCCACCTCTGTTCACTACTTTGAATCCAATAGCCCAGACTCCCCACCTCTGCGTTTATCATCGCTCTGTGTCCTTACCTCGCCTGGGTCCAAAGGGAGGCAACCAAACTCAAATGGCACAGACATTTCAAACAGTTTTGTTATTGAGAGGCTTGAGGCTAGGAAATTGTCAAAGAAGAAAGCATTTTAGAAAAGTCGAATTTAGTGGACAGTTATAAAGCAAGCCAGAGAGAGAGAGAGAGAGAGAGAGAGAGAGAGAGAGAGAGAGAGAGAGAGAGCAGCTTTTGTAGGCTTTTGCTCCTCTCTTAACATTTTTCCTCCTGGGCTCAGTCACAGAACATAGACCCAGCACCTGAGGAGAACCAGGACTGAGGGAGCACAGCCTTCTCACCCCCAGAACCCAATTAGAACCTAACCATTCTCCATGAGTGAACAGCTACCAGCAGGGGTTTTCTGCCTGTGAGGGAGATGGTCACCTTTCTGTGGAGGTTAATGAATCTGCAGAACTGTAGGGAAGGCTAGTCCTTCCTGCAGTAAGGCTGAGGTATAGGGGCGAGGGGCTGGAGAAGATTAGGCAGAAGCAAGAGAGGTGTGGACAGCTGAGTGTTAATGGCAGCTCTGGCCACAGGGCTGCAGGGGTGAGGAGGGGCTACCCAAGGCTTGCCCCTAAACACCCAGCCTGTTGCTGGAATGCTGTCAGCTAAAACTTCCAAGCTAAAGCATCCCAGCTTCCTCATCTCGCTCCTGAAGTATTTAATGTTTGCGTCTAAGAATGTGTCCAGAGCTGCTTTCACAGTACTGAGAGATCAGAACCAATACAGTAGATTGATTTGATAGATTATGTGATAGCCACACGATACATAGAAATATGCAGCCATTAAAAGTATCCTAGAAGTTGGGCATAGTATTGTATACCGATGATGTCAGTGCTTGGGATATGGAACTGGATCAGGAGTTTAAGGTCACCGTCAGCTACATAACAAGTTCAAGGGCAGCCTGAGCCATGAGACCTGATCTCAAAAGGACCTAAAACCAAACATTAACAACAAAATCCAAAGAATGTTTTATAACACTGGCATAATGCATGCCACTCTGGCGAAAGGCATGTGTAAAACTGTGTGACCTGCGGTCTACTGCCTGGTAGAGTAGACCTCAAGTGGGGTTGGAACAGGCTCTGCAGTTGATAAGCTGATGGAGTACCTCACCTGCTGGCTCACTTCACCACCTCTGGGAACGACTGGACGATCTGACCTTCAGTCGCCTGGTCCGTAACCCTGAGCTTTGTGCAATTGACCAGCTCGGGTGCTGTGCACCTGGAGGATTCTAGAAGTCCCTGGTAGCACCTGGCCGCCCCATGTAAATAAGAACACACGACAGGGATGCGGTGAGCTACCTCATGTGGATGAGAATGGAGGGAAGGAATCTGTGCTCTGGTGGACCCTTCTGGATAACGGATTTGAGTGATTCTGTTTGGCTTTGACTTTTCTGTGTCTCTCTGTTTCACTTTGACTTTTCTGTGTCTCTTGTATTTTCTACAAAGAACCTTTGTAACATCTGTAGCAAAGTGAGAAGTGTTCACCGATGGAAGGATCCTGCCATTCTCTGGTTGCCCCATTCCCGAAGCCAGTGGGCCCACCCCGCAGCTGACTTTTGTGGGGTATCCTGTGGTTTTTCTCTTCCGATAGGCAGAGAAGACCCCAATGCACGGAGGCCTCAGTAATGTTTTACTAACAGACTATCTTATAATTTAGTAAAATACTAAGAATTTAAAATACTATTCTTAACCATGGAACAATTGAATGACTATAAAAAACAACAACAACAGCAAAAACAGAAAAAAAAAGCATTTATCAGACTTCCTGACACTATTTTTAAAAGGAAAAGGACCACATTAAACCAACGCCAGGCTTTCTGAACTGGTCCCGTCTGCCCCCTGAGGTTTTAACTGGTTTCATGGTTCATGAGAACATCTTAAAGCCTTTCCTTTTCATCTATCAGAGGAGTGTGTCGGCTGGACTCTTAGTTGAAATTGACAAATACTTCCAAATTCTGTGCAGAGAGCTCCATTGCCAACGTGCAGGGGTGACAGTAAACTAGGGTCTCAGTCCTGTTGGCTTTCCTTCTCCTTTGTCCCTGCTCTGCTGTCAAATGCTCCCATGCAGAGAGGAGCCCCCAGTGACTCCCGGCTTTGATGGAATAGCCACTCTAGTAAATGTCCTGGAAGGACTCTTAGGGAGGCTCTGACTGGGGCTCAAGTGCTCTGACCGGAAGCCTGGGGACCCTGAAGTGTTGAAGAATGGGTTGGCTCAGCAGAACTGTGAGCTTCAGGTTCTGGAGGAAGTAGCATCTGATGGGGCTGAGGCTGTTGTGGGACCAGTGAGTGTGGTCCAGGTCAGTCCAGCTCTGCTGAACTCTATTCCAGTGATGACTACACCTGGTTCTCAGGCTCCATTGGAAGGACCATTGGGGTGGGGTTGCTGTCAGGGGTATCTTCTGTCCTGATGATCTTTGAGGGGGCTCGACACTGTGCAACGTTCCTTCCCTGAATCCTGAATTCTCTATTTGAGTAACATCTCTCTCTCTCTCTCTCTCTCTCTCTCTCTCTCTATATATATATATATATATATATATATATATATATATGTGTGTGTGTGTGTGTGTGTGTGTGTGTGTGTGTGTGTATATATATATGTGTATATATATATATATGTGTATATATATATATATGCTGCACACTAGAGCTGAGCTGAGTTTTGATGTCACTTAAATTAATGTTAGCAACTACTTGGCCCTGCTCTCATTTCGCAGGTGAGGAAAGTTTAGAATCCTCTCAAATATAATTGAGAGGAAGAAAAAGGCAAAGCCCTCCTTCGTGCCCATTGTTTCATACCTGACTATTCATTACAAAGAAGGAAAATGTGATCCTGACGATGTCCACAGAAGAAAATGGACTGAGAAGGGACAGGAGGTAGGCAAGGACACGAGGTCCCCTTCCCAGGCCTGTGGACTGGCCCAGCAGTGCTAGCCAGTGACTGCTCTAATAGTCCTCAAATTCCCCAACCTGCAATACGGGGATTGCAGGAACCAAAAATAGAGCCGTGAAGTGCTTCGGGGTAATGACTGCAGCCTGCCTTCTCCCTGCTCGGAGCTAAATAGTTCCAATTCCGTTAGCAATTTTTCTTAGGATATATCTGCCAGCAGTCTAATCGCCTGTGTGGCTGTGGATTACCCACCCCGAGACTTCCCCCTTCCCTTGCATTGAGGGTTCAGAGCACAACCCAGCCCTGGATCTGTCAGAATCAAGGCTGGATACTGGGGAGGAAGCAGGCATGTTCCTGAAGAAATGTCTGTCTGCAGTGGAATAGTTTCAACTAACATGTCTCAGAGAAAGCCTTCTCATGAAGCAAGAGTGGACAGGGGCACAGCATGAGGTGTGTATCTCTGTCTGCCTGCCCTCCATAGACACTTTACCGAAGCTTAATTGCTGTGACTCGGTATCAGGCCCAAATTTACCCTGGGTATTCTGTATTTTGTGTGTCTAATTGGCCTGTCAACATCCAAGGAGCATCTGCTTGTGTAGACATGGAGGCTGGAAAGTAGATTTCCCTTACTGTAAAACAGCTACATTTGTTCCAGAACTTTCCTTAACTTCACATGGCAGTTGGTGCTTTGTCGGGGGTTCTGTCTTTGAGGAACTGCTGTTCCTGGATATAGGAAAGTCTAGACAAGTGTCAGGTGGGACTGAGGAGACGCCCTTCAGGACAATTCCTCCTTTGCTGTACTCCAGGTTCTATCCTTGCCCTTCTCCTCCAGGGTGGGCTTCCTGATGTCTTGAAACCTACAGACCCAAGTGAACTAAAGGAGAGAACCAATGGCAAGGGGCCTCTTGGGCACCTTCACTCTGAGTGACATCAAAAGCGGGCCCAGGGACAAATCCCTAGATATACAGCTGGCCTTCCACTCTCAGGAGCACACCCCTCCCCCAGTTAGCTCTCTCCATTGCTACAACTCTCAGTATTTCCACAAGCCCAGAGGCTTTCCAGCATCCAGCCTTGTTTTTCGAGGTCCTGACCTGCCTTCAGCAACACTTACCCATCAAGTCTCTGTCTTTCTAGAAATCTCCCTGGCCATTACTTACTTCCTATCTAGAAAGTGCTGAGTAATGTCACGCCCAATGACAGCTTCTCCACGCCTGTGCCCCAGAGTGCAAAGTGACAGCTCACCGGAAAGGTCAAATCTGAGCTTGTGAGTTTCTTTCTCCAAACTCCCTTCCTGCCAGGAGGGAGTCAATCGAGGGCCATTTCAACACTGCTTAGGACTGAGCTGGACTGCTCTCCAGCTCAGCTCACTCAGAGCTGACTTTTGGGCCCATCCATTTTCAAGCCTTGAAGAAGAGATAAACTGACAGCCAAAATATTAATATTTGAGGCTGCTGTGGACTGGCTGCTTCATAAATAAATGCTGTAGACTTCAGTATTCATACCAACCCTCAGCTTCTCTGGTTTATGGGAGTTTAGGTGACACTTAGTGTGTGGCACATAACCCATCCCTTACATAGCAGTCAAGTATTGGCATGAGGGAAATGCTTAAATAGCCTGTGTTTTTAAATATATCTCTTGTCTCATCCTTCCACCACCCCCCACCAACTCACACAGCCATCTTGGGCTCCTTCTGAAGCCTGTAAGTCCTTCCAGTGGGTTACATCTCTCAGAAGCAAAAGGAACATACATCTCAGCCTACATGTATATATATGCATATATTTACACAGCTTATTGTCTGAAAGCAGTCTATATTACGGCTGACTCATATTTGAGAGGGAAAAATCCAAATTAGTAACTAACTTCTGTTTTTACTATGCCACCATCGGAAAGGAAATGTGGAGTCCATCCACCTACAATCCAGGCTGGCTAGGCCCTATCGGGACAGAGTTTTCTTGTCTCTGAAAAGTCAGAAGGGGTACCTCCCCTAGGTTAGACAGTAGATGTAGTTCAAGGTTTGCCACATCAGTGTGTGACAACAGACAAGTCCTGTTGCCCTCTCCCGCGTGAGAAGCCCATCTGCGGAGAACTGGCACTGCTTTGAATGTAAAATTGTATTTGATTGCTATTACAACAAATAACAATATACTGGTTAGTTTTTATTGTCAACTTGATACAAACTAGAGTCACCTGAAAAGAGAGAAACTCTATAGAATTTGTATGAGACATTTTCTTTTTAAAGATTTATTTATTTTATTTTGCATAAGTAAGTGCCCACATAATGTGCTATTTGAAAGGTCTAAAAGAAGGGGTCAGACCCCTGGAATGGGAGTGGCTGTGAGCTGCCATGTGGGTGCTGAGAACTGAACCTGGGTCCTTTGCCAAGAGCATCAATTGCTCTTAAACCACTGAACCATCTCTCCAGCCCAAGTGAGGCATTTTCTTGATTGTTAATTGCTATAGTAAGGACCCGGCCATGCTGGGTAGTGCCACTCCTGAGTAGACAGTCCTGGTTGTGTAAGAAAACTCAGTGAGCATGAGCCAGTGGGAGCAAGCTAGCGAACAGCTTTTCTCTATGGTTTCTGCTTTGAGTTGCTGCCTTGGCTTTCCTGATAAACTGTGTCTGGTAAAACTAAAATAAGCCCTTTTCTCCCCGAATTGCTTTTGGTCAGAGTGTTGTTGTTGTTGTTGTTATTGTTGTTATTATTGTGTTGTTGTTGTTGTTATTCATTTGTTTGTTTATTTGGTTGGGTTTGGTTATTGTTACTGTTGTTGTTTTTAATCATAGCAAAGAAAGCCAGCTGGAACAAGCAACGAGTCACTCTTTTAGAAGACCAGTGTTTAAGGAAATCAGAATGGTGTCCATAAAACCCAAGGCAGGAGCTCTTTGGCTCTTTAAGGAAGTGGTGTTAATATGAGGACTGGTCTGGCCACCCGTGGACACAGCCTCCACAGCACACATTGTTGGATTCATGGCTGAGCTATGATTAAATGCACTTAAATGCACTGAAGAGGTTTTCTAAAGGGAAGAACTGAGGGGAAGGCTTTCAACAGGCAGGCAGGGAGCAGCATCTCTGACTAGTGTGGACAATGGTCAGTGGGACCTGCTGATTGGGGTCATCAGCCCCCAGGCAGCCTGTGGCTACAGACCCTGGACAAGCCAGGACCTTGCCCATTCCTACAATGCTATCTGGAGAATTAGCAACAGCAGTGATGGTTGTCTACAGGGCAGCTTCAGATACCTTGATTCTGACAGGCACTGCTGCCACAGTGGCCTCAGATCTGGATTTAGTTCCTGCAGCTGAGCAGCTGAGGCCTGGAGAACCCAAAGAGCTGCCACAGCCGACTGAGGCAAGAGGAACAACTCCATGCAGAAGAGTTCAGCCACCATCAGCAGCCTTTGTTCAGACTGGCCAAGGAACTGTCAACTGCCTTCCAATCGACTCTTCTAGAAAATGGTATTCAAGGTCCTTTCCCTCACCATGCCAACCCCTGTGTCACCTGTTGTGACTGATTTGGCCACCAAAAGGCAGGCTGTGTGACCTTAAGGGCTTGGCCAACAATAGGTCAGTATGCGATTTTGAAAATGTTTATTTGAGAGCAGTTGTGTGGCTAGAGAGGCAGATTTCTATGAGAGAAAAAACCCCTTGGCAGGAGGGTAGTGCTTAAGCTTGAGTTGTGACCCGGCTTAATTGTCCTGTATTTGCAGTGGAGTGACTGGAAAATTCCTTATTCCTCAACACCTACGAGCCAGAGATTACTAGGACCAAAAATAAAACGACGCCCCACAGCTTCCCAAACAGGTACAACCTTGATTGAAGGCTCCCCCGAGACTCCCCCAATGTGCCTGGCAGGAACTTCGAGAAGACAGCCGCAATTACAGAAGCATTTGCTAGCAAGAGGGAAAAAAATATCAAATGCTGCTGGCTTTAAAATGCTCTTGTCAGATTGGATTCAAGCCAAGTTATAAATGCGTGAATTTAGATTTTTAGAAGGAAATTCAACAGCCCATGGCTGCAGGAGAAATGGCCGGTCCCGCAGAAGGGAGAGTGTGGGTATCAACAGAGAGAGAAGCCCCTGGGAAGAGCTAGCACCCTGATGTCTTTCCAGATATAAGCAGTGCACACACAGTCTTGAAAGACTTAGGAGAGTCTTCTCAATGGAAGATGGGGTCCAGAAGCCGCACCTCCCCAGCCAGAGACAATCCCAGCCCAGAGCAGCTGCTGACGTGCCCAGAGCCTCTGGTTTCCTCCAAGGTGGTACAGGAGATTGTCCCCAGATGAGGTACTGCCTTCCTCCTGCACTGCAACAGAGGACAAGGCTGCTTGTACCCCAGCCAGGTGGAGGGCTGAGCCTGGTGTGCAGGCCTGGCTTCTCAACACAGGAGCTTAGCCATCACTGCTGCCTGCTCTATACACACACACACACACACACACACACACACACACACACACACACACACACACCAGCACAGTGGAGAAGGTGCTACCTACTGAGAGAAAAGAGAGTCAGAGGCCAAGCAGCTGACTAGCTAGGACGGCAGTTCTCAACCTATGGGTCTCGAGCCCTTTGGGGTCAAATGACCCTTTCACAGGGGTTGCCAAAGATCATTCTGCATATCAGATGACTACATTACAAGTCACAACAGCAGCAAAATTACAGGTATGAAGTCACAATAAAAATAATTTTATGGTTGGGGGTCACCACAACCTGAGGAACTGTAGAAAAGGACCGCAGCATTAGGAAGCCTGGGTGACACTGCTCTAGGAGGTCTGGGGAAAGAGGCTTAGCAGAGGCTTGGCTTGTGGCAGGGACAGAGACATGGTCTCACTTGCCAGAACCCTTTGCTATATTTTGGTGCCAGGCATCCACGAGGGATGTTGTCCTCCCAGTTCTGAAAGCAAAGACATTTGCCAGTTTATTGGCCCAAGGTGACAGTGTGGCCAAAAATGGAGGCCAGAGGGCAGTGGGCCTTGGGACTGCTAGCAGCTGTCTTAGAAGTGCTGTTCAACACAGGACGAGGTGGACAGACAAATGATGGCAGGTTCTCACTATCCACAGAGGCCTGGAGCCCCTGTAGAATGTGAGGCATGGGGATCACGCTTTTTAGATATTTACCATCATGTAATTAACCAAATATTCTGGGGTATCTTGTCCGTAGAGTGATTCTTTATGGTTTATTTAGCAGGCATATCCACATGTGTGTGTGCAGGTCAGGGAAATCCCAGAGAACGTTCACCACATTCAGTAGGAAGAAAGCTGTACGGTAGATTGATACAAGCAGACAGGACTCCATGAGGAACAGTGGGTGAGCTAGCACTGCCTCTGGGCTGTGGAGGTTTGGGGACACTTTTCTGAATCAGGTCTTTCTCTTCAATTGCCAGTGTTTGCTGGTTTCGCTCCTTGCATTGTGGTCTGGCTGTCCTGTGGGCAGTGTTAGGAACACAGGCTGAGTCCCAGCCCACGGTCTCCAGACCAAGGTCTCCAGGTGATTCCACACAATTAAGGTGTAAGGAGCTTGAGCTCAGGATCTCCGAGGCCTCATCTGACTGCAGGTTCATTTTGTTTTTGAGAGAGGAGGGGCAGGCTCTTAAAAGGCCGTAAAGAGACCTCAGCAAAGCTCCAGTTACCCAGGTCAGTGAGCAGAGGGCTGTTACTATTGGATGCTAGCTCAGAAGAGATGCACAAGCCAGTAGGGTGGGCAGCTGGGAGTTGTCAGGGTGTTGGAGGCTTTTCCAAGGCAGATAGCAGCTATTATTAAAAATGAACATTCATAAACTTCCAACTAAATATATTAAGAACAAAACTCATCAATTCCTAATTACTTCTCTAAACTTTCTTGTAGCTACACTCTAGGGAGCCGCTGAACAGCCACACCAGACTTGAAAGCTCTGGTGGATGAGGTTAGCTGCAGGACCCTCAGAGGCCAACAGGCGTGTGAGGTGCTGCCTAGCAACATTTGATGAGTGAATCTTGTGAATACGTACATCTCGCCATACACACCTATGTCCAACATGAACACTGACAAGGCACCCTGTGTATCCTGAGCATCCATGGGACATGCTTCTAGATAGACCCGCTAGAGAGCTGGTGTACCGGCTGGTTTTCTGTGTCAACTTGACCCAAGCTGGAGTTATCACAGAGAAAGGAGCCTCCCTTTAGGAAATGCCTCCATGAGATCCAGCTGCAAGGCGTTTTCTCAGTTAGTGATCAAGGGGGGAGGACCCAGTCCATCGTGGGTGGTGCCATCCCTCGGCTGGTAGTCCTGGGTTCTATAAGAAAGCAAGCCAGAGGAAGCAAGCCAGTAAGTAACATCCCTCCACGGCCTTTGCATCAGCTCCTGCTTTCTGACCTGCTTGAGTTCCAGTCCTGACTTCCTTTGGTGATAAATAGCAATGTGGAAGTGTAAGCTGAATAAGCCCTTTCCTCCCCAACTTGCTTCTTGGTCATGGTGTTTATGCAGGAATAGAAACCCTGACTAAAACACCTGGGGAAGAGAGAGGAGCTTCCCTTTTATTGCTGAAGTCCCCAACCATGGCATGGGTACATTACACAACCAAGAACATTCTCAAAATACTCGAGAGGGTTATGGGTACTTGCTACAGTAGAGCAATTCAGAGGTCACAGGGACAGGTCGACATCATGGCCTGAACTCTACAGGTAGGATAGCATCAGGCATGAGACCCTCAGACGTCTGCTGTTACATGTCCCTACTTCTTATCAGTGTCACATAGTCCCAACTCCATGGGTGAATATAAATGTCATGTTTACACCCTTGACAGACCATGTCAGGTGATTTCCTGTGTCTACAACACCAGTAGCACAGGTAACAATTGGCCGCTTGGATTCATGTGGACAGGCCTGCTCCCAAGGACAGTGGTGCTTCCCACACCAAGGGCTGAGTGCTTCTGAAGCAGAGAAGCCAGGCTTGGGAGCATCCTTCCTTGTACCTGCTGCTGGGGAGCCTGCTCACTCATCCTTTACCTGAGAGCTCCTCAGGCTGTGTGAATGAAGCATTTTTGGAGGGCTCATTATGTTTGTGCTGTGCCCCTCCGTGTCAAGCGAAGCTAGTCCCATCAGAACTTTTGACACAGTACCTGAAGCACTGGCCACAGCATGGCCCATCCCTGGATTGTTAGGAATCACGTCCTGCAAGTCCTGTGCCTGAAGTGACCTGGCTTCACTGGCAGCTGGAGCCCATCAGAAGGACACAGCCTGGAGCCCAGCAGCTCTGAGAGCACCCAGGAACAGGGAGGACCACAGATCCCACCAGAAGCCAGAGGATCCTCCTTCCCTTGTACCAGATATTAGCCCGAGCTGGCAGGGTGAGGGCAGGGAGTGAACCCGTGCACTCACAAAAGCACACGGGCTCGTGAGCCACCTGCATTTCCCAGCGGAAAGCACACGGGCTCGTGAGCCACCTGCATTTCCCAGCGGAAAGATCAGAAGGATGTGTCTTCTGTCCCCTGATGCGCGTCTAGGGTCAACTTCATAACCAGTACCAACTAAACCTGCATTAAACATGTTGAAGAACAAGATGGTAGCCTTCTTTAGAGGCCAGAAATCTGTATATAATCCAAAGTACATCAGGTATTGAAATTAGAATGTATACAGTGCACAATGCATGAGGCCACTGGCTTGCACTGCTGGTTGGGCAAGGTCGGCAGGGTCTAACACTGTGAAATCCTGGCCACAGCAGACAATGACTGCTCCTGACTCCAGGGGTGCTGAGCATTGAGATGTAGGCTTCCTAGAACTCTTCGCCTTCTTTCTGAATATCATCGCTGTTTAACCGGAACTGCACTGTGCTCCAGCAGGTGCTTGACTGGCTCTCCTCCAGGGCCTCTGGCTCTGTGTGTCCTGAAGTGGACTCCCCCCCCCCCCTTTTTTTTGGTAAAGAGTAAATTCAGGATTTTCTCCTTGGAGGCTCCTCTGACTTCTAAGGTTGTGTTGTACATAGGAGAGGGGAGAGAAACTATTTTTCCGACCCCAAATCACACATGTGTTGTAGCATCCGTGCTACCCTAGGGGAATCACGTCTCCATCCAAGCATGTGTTTACACTGGCAGAAAGACTCTCCTTCATGGATGGGCGGGCTTATGGTCAAAGACAACAGGCTTTTCACACCATCGCTGAGGAAGCAAACTGGGTTCTTTTGTTGAAGAGTTAAGATGTATGCGGGCTTGGTTCTACCTTATTCTGCCCTGGAAGAAGTGGAGTAATGGAAAGAGAGGCAGTTACTACACAGAGAGGCAAGGATGCTTGAGCTGGATACAGCCATTCCTGATGCCCACCCTCATCCTTTTATTTCTGTGTCTTTTTAGCCCTAGTCATAAAATAAGAGCTTCTCTTGGCTTAAACTAATTATAGTTGGGTCCTGGTTCATCATTTGGTGTCCTTCCTCTGAGGGTGAACAGCTGAGCATGCTTGTGGAGTTAGCATTTGACACTATATTCAAATAATTTCTTTTGTCCCCAGCTCTCCAGTCTGGCTTGTGTGTTCTCTGGCTCTTAGCAGGGTGCCTGATAGTAACCATTTTCCAATAAACATTTTCTGAGTGTGTGGAACTCCATGTTAGCACACACTTCTCCCTGTGGAGGTCATGGATTTTGTCCAGAGAAGGTAAGAGGGCTTTGAAGTGACAATAGCCACCTCAAGGCCCTCCTGGCTGTATTCAAATCTCAGGACTTGGCTATGGTTCCTTCGCCATTGTGGGTTGTCTCCAATGGAGCTGAGGGTGCAGCCTCTCCAGAGAAGCAATTTGGCTCCTTCTCTCAGCACTGGCTTCCTGTAGAGGCCGCGTGATTGAGGGCCAATCCATGCTGCCACGCTGATTGGCAGGCGCGTACTTACTCCACTTACCATAAGGCGAGCCTAGAGCCAGCTGCAAGTGGTGGGAAGTGGGCCTGTTATCCACAGCGGGGGATTCTGGGTCTTGTAGTCTGGCGTGGTGGCTATGTATCCCATATCTGAATCCCAGGCTTTATTCATCCACCATCTGAGTCTGGTGAACCGGGACACATCAAAAGCGTGGGTCAGAGTGAGAATGAGGTCGTGGGAATGTACGTGCTACGTGCTGTGTTACTTATACATCCAGCCCACCATCGCTAGTCTTCAGAGCTGGACACCGAGTCTGCGTACAGCCAGAGGCCTACCCGCAGCCTGTAGGATGAAGGAATGGCACTGCATTTTACTTCAACTCTGTGGGAGATGACTGATCGATGTGGATAAAGTAACAGATCATATAGAAGCCATTGCTGGGCAAAGCTGGATCCGGCAAATGCTTTTCTCTAAATGTACAAATGTGTTTATAATGGGATAAATGCAAACAAAAAGCCAAGTTCCTATGTGTGTGGATTTTGTATTTATATCTTTTTCTGTGGCTGAAATGGAAAACCGCAGCAAACTCTACGTGTATGATTTGTGTTGTGTGCTGTGTATATTTTTTCATATTCAGTTTTCTAAACATGCCGCAAATATTGAATGTGCTTACTGGCAGACATTGGAACGGGCGCTTCCTGTTCCTGCTGCCGCGGCTGCGTTTCTTAGAGCTCATTCTCTAACCCCCTAGCATCTCAGCCCAGGAGGGGCCTCTGATTCTGGTCTTCACCCCCCCCATCCCCCACCCCCCAGTTATCAGCCACAGTGGTCCCCGGAGTGAACAAACGCCTCCTCTGTCTAAGCCACACGGAGGGTGCAGTATTAGACGGATCTCTTTCCCTACGGGATGTTTTCAATTAAGACCAAGGGCCACAGCTCCAGCCAGGATGGAGAAGCCCCTGGGCCACCCGCTGCTGGGTGATGGTTGCTGGAAGGAAACCAGAAACTCAAACAGTTGGTGAATTTCTTGACTCGTAGGTGGCAGTCACGTGAGAATCCATAATAAACAGCAGCAGCAGATCTAGACACTGTGATCTGAAAGCTCAGCGCTTCGCATCAGTCTGCCCTACGTTGCTCCTCTTAGCTGCTCGGAACCCCTAGTTACTTCATTATATAAAATTTACAGAAAACAGAGATCTCTGTGCTGTATCATCCCTCCTGGGTGAACAAAGCCCTGAATGTGTGCTGTCAACATGGGTACAGTAATATCAAGAATCCCATAACCTCAGACTCCACGGGCAAATGGCAGCCTTCCCCACAGAGTGAGGCTCAGAAGTCTGACAAAGCTTTCCTTCCATCCCTGTGTGGATGTTGATAGCATGTGCAGAAAATGTCAGTGTAGCTTACCCCTCTGTGTTTACTGCCTCAAGAATGCTCCCCTACAGAGACTGCTCCTGCGCATGTTAGCTAGACTTCTCTCCTGATCCAGCTGCACACCACAAGCCCTGCCTCCTTGTTTATCTATAATAACCAGCTTCCTTGTTCAACTGTGTGTAATAACTTCCCCTACCCCCACCTCCGTCCAACTGTCTAAAATAAACACACTGAGCTTCTGGGGTTCCTCAGTTTCTCTATCGGGGAGCCCAGAACACATGATCCCAAATTTTCTTTCCGTGTGTCTAGGTTCATTCCCTTGATATCCCAATCAGGTCCACCCATGGTTAAGGACTCAGCAGGAATGTCAGCCCAGCAATGAAGAAACAGCTGCTAAATGGAGGCTGGCTATGAACCACAGAGGCTCACGTGTGCAAAGACCACGGGGATGCCTAGAGTGGGAAGAGGAAAATGTGGGAGGGGCAGGAATGAGGACTAAAGTGCTTTCAGAGTGAGCTAGGACCTCAGAGCAAGCTGTTCCCCCTCTACTCCGCCTTAGTGCTGGGAGTCTTCAACCCTATGTACCAATGGCAGGCATGCATGCAGGCAGGCAGGCTAAACCACTCCAGATGTGTAGGCCAGTGCCTGTCAACCCAGCGCTGATTCTAAAAGCTGGCCTCTCAGACTCTTCATTTCCTGGAATATATAGGAACCTCCTGTTTCTTCTGAGATCTAATGTCCTGATAATCTGTCTTGCACCGTGGGAGCTGTCATGTTGTCTCCAACTCCATGGAGACCTGCCCGTGAACTGACTCATTCTCTCTCTTTCTTTGTTTTTTGTTTGTTTGTTTTGTCTTTTCGAGACAGGGTTTCTCTGTGCAGCCCTGGCTGTTCTGGAACTCACTCTGTAGACCAGGCTGGCCTCGAACTCAGAAATCTACCTGCCTCTGCCTCCCAAGTGCTGGGATTAAAGGCGTGCACCATGCCCGGCTCTCTCTGTCTTTCACGATGGGACACCAGCCTAGGTCACTTCTACTCTCTGTGGCCGCCTGTTCTCAATATGGTCGGAAGAGGGGGAATCTCCAAGCACGTATGTAAAATCACTATCTATGCTATCCATTTTTTACTTCATCATGTAGATTTGTATGTTATACCATGTAGATTTGTGCATTGTATCATGTAGATTTGTGCATTATACCATGTAGTAGATCTGTTATAAGCTGCCGCAGACTCATCGAGGACTTAGGGTGGGAAGGTGAGATTCAAGGAGAGTTGTGGGGAACAGTTGTGACACAGCTTTTAAGGTACAGCACAATGTTCAGTGCCACTGACGATGAAAAGCCTTGGGATCTGTAGCAGTGACCTGCTGTGCGAGGCCTCATACACCCAAGAGAACCCCATTGGCTTCCACACAGTGCAACGCACTGTGTCCTAATTACTTCAGCTGTCACCTCAATATGGCCTAGAGTTAGCTGAAGGAGTCTCAGTTGGGAGAGGGCCCAGATCATGTGGTCTTGTCTTCGAGGAATTTTCTTGATTATTGATGTGGGAAGGAGGGTCCAGCCCACTGGGAGTGGTGACATTCCTGAGTGTGCTGTCCAAGAAATCTAGGTGAACGTGAGCCTGCCTGGGAGCGAGCCAGTAAGAACCATTCCTACATGGTTTTTACTTCAATACCTGCCCCGACTCTCCTCAAGTATAGTTAGATTATGACCCGGACATGTATGCCAAAATAAGATTCTTCTTCCTGTTTTAGCTAGGCTATCTATTGCTCTGATGAGACATCATGACCAAAGGCAACTTGGGAAGGAGAGGGTTTATTTTACCTCCACTTCCATACCACAGTCCATCATTGAAGGAAGTCAGGATAGGAACTCAAACAGGGCAGGAACCTAGAGGCAGGAGCTGATGCAGAGGCCATGGAGGGGTGATGTTTACCAGATTGCCCTCGTGGTTTGCGCAGCCCACTTTCTTATAGAATACAGGACACCAGCCCAGGGATGGCACCGCTCATAATGAGGTAGGCTCTCCTACACTAGTCACTCATAAGAAAATGCCCTACAGGCTAGCCTGATCTTATGGAGACATTTCCTCAGTTGAGGTCATTTCTTCTCAGATGACTCTAGCTTGTGTCAGGTTGATGTAAAAACTAGCTGGCACACCTCTCAAGTGCTTTTGGTCATAGTGTTTATCACAGTATTGGAGAGCAAACTAGAACAGATTGTTTTTATTCTCCGATTGAGAAAAACGTAAGGCCAAAATATTTATTGTTACTGAGACTAGTATTATTGTGAATTGCTATAACGTGCTGCAGTTTTATTAAAATGTTGCAAGCAAACAATATTACTGATGACTGTGGCTGGTAGCATGCCTTCACAAAATCAACATTAACTCTGTCACAGATGTAACAAGACTGCTCCAAGATGCGTAAAGACTCCTGCTCTGATGAAAGCTGCCTAGCATTTCAGATGTGAGAAGAGGCCTGGTGAACTGACATTCCCAGAAAACACACAGACACTCACCACACAGACACACAAATGCACTACAAATACACACCACCCCTCTACACCTGTATAAAAGATTCCATGGGACTGATTAATTGATTAGAACTGTGTTGTTGTGGAGAGATGGAATATTGAAACTTAGAACCAGTTATCTTGGGCTATCTTTAAGTCCCTTTAACGATCATTCATTGGACATCTAGGTGTCTGGCCTGTATCCTTTAAACTATCAGGTAAAACGTTTGGAACGTATTAATTTAGCAGTCCACTAGCTCCTGCCAACCCAAGCACTCAAGTGTCTTTACGTAGCACCTGAGATCTAAAGCAGAGTTTCCCCAGCTTGCTTGTAACCCATCTACCTGTCCCCACAAAGGCATCTGGGAAACACATTGATTTACGACTTCTGGTTTGTAGTCATGCGACCACTTCCGTGTTGGAATGTGCTATTTGGCACACTCTCCTCCAGGTTCCTGGCCCTGGCCACTCTTACTTGGCTTGAGAGAAGCTGTCTTGCTCCCTTTGAGTGACAGCTGCACTTTGCATCGATACCTGAAAGCATCTCAAGCCGAGTCATCCTCACCACAGGGAAAGCTATCTACCACCAAGCCATTGATTTCGGGGCTGGAGGGTAGGGGTTTTTCAGAGCACAGCACACTGCCATACTGTAGAGGCAGTCCTCTGGCTTTGTTGAGTAGGTCAACCAGCAGGTAATCACTTACTTTTAAAGATGAGCAGGTAGCGATCAAGCCACGGGCCCTACACTCTCAAGCACAACAGCCTTAAAAGTCAGGACCCTGTCTGCGTCTACAGCCCCTCCCACCCACCTCCCACTCACTCCGCCCCCCTAGCATATACTAACATGCATAACCCTACTGCATAACCACAGACACTCGGAGACTGGGGAGGAAGAAAGGCAGTGTGTATTTGCCCACTGCCCATCCTAGGGGTCCATCACCATGCTGGAGCTGAGGTAGGCTTTGCAACTCTAGTCACTGACATGTGGCATTCATTGCTAGGGGTGTTCTGTGCATGTTCAGTGGCACCCTGCCTTGCACCCCAGGGGCTAGCAGTATCCCTTACCCCAAAATGAGGCCACCAGATAACTGTTCAACAAACCAGCTGCTCCTGAGGAACAGAGTCACTCTGGGTAGAGGCTGCTGCTGGTAGCAGTCTCAGGGTTGGGCATCTGGGCACATAGCTTAGCAGCAGCATGCTTGGCCATCATGTATGAAGCTATGGCATCGATCCCAGTACCCCTCCCTGCAAGGGCATAAAAGAACAATGTGACCAACACGCATGGTTCTATTGGATTCAAAGAAGAGAAGTCCAATAAATTTGGATCTGAGACACACCACTATATTTGAGGTTCTTCCGGGGTCATGGGTTACAGCAGAGTAGAGTGGATAGACTGTCTCCACCCTGTGACATAGACATAAAGGGCACAGTCCTAACAAGACCAGACCCAGGCTGGTGACAGATTTTCATACAGGAAGGTTTGGTCCTGGGAAAGATGCCATTAGGGGGAGTCTTCCCCCATCTAGGAGCCTAGGCTGACTCCCAGGTCTTTCAGTTTCACTGAGCCTTTCTGCGTGGCACCTAGTAATAAGCAAGCCAAAGGCCATCGTCGGGCAGCCAGAGCAAAGTGCTCAGGTGGCCAGAGCAAGTTGGAACAGTCTGCATGCAGATGTCAGAAAAGAGATCCCAGCACTCCCAGTGTGACCCTGAAGGCTTGCTGGTTCTCACCTGGGGGCATTCAGCCTTCCAGCTAAGCATCTCACTCCCCACAGAGAGGCTCCCTAATTCTGTGAGACTCAGGCTGAGGGAGGGAGTGCGTGGGATGCTTCCTTCCTCATTCATTAAGCACATATTGTGACATCCTGAGTGTGAACAGATTAGCTTGGTTACTCTGTTTGCAGGAAGGCTCCCACCTGCAGATGTGGCTTCTTCTTTGTGTCAACAAAGGAGTTATCTGTGGTGTGTGTGTGAGTGTGTGTGTGTGTGATTTGTGTTTGTGTGTGTATAAGTGTGTGTGTGTGCATATCTGTGTAAGTCTGTGTGTATGTGTGTGTATGTGCATGCTTGTGTGTGTGTTTGTATGTGTGTATCTGTGTGTTTGTGTGAGTTTGTATGTGTGTGTTTGTGTGTATATCTGTGTGTATGTTTGTATGTGTGTATCCATGTGTGTTTGTGCATGTGTTTGGATCTGTGTGTGTTTGTATGTGTGTTTGTGTGTATATCTATGTGTATGTGTGTGTGTATGTGTGTGTTTATCTGTGTGTGTTTGTATGCGTTTTGGGTGTATATCCATGTGTATGCGTGTGTATGTTTGTGTGTATGTGTATGTTTGTGTATGTGTGTGCATGTGTGTGTATGTGTGTGTTTGTGTTTGTGTGTGTATGTGTATGTGTGTGTTTGTGTTTGTGTGTGTATGTGTATGTGTGTGTATGTGTGTTTGTGTGTGTATGTGTATGTGTGTGTTTGTGTTTGTGTGTGTATGTGTATGTGTGTGTTTGTGTTTGTGTGTGTATGTGTGTGTATGTGTGTTTGTGTGTGTATGTGTATGTGTGTGTATGTGTGTTTGTGTGTGTATGTGTATGTGTGTTTGTGTGTGTTTGTGTGTGTTTGTGTGTGTTTGTGTGTGTGAAATCATCATTTTCTTTTCCGTGTTAGAAGTGCCATATTTAGCGCCATCGACCACCTTCATCTTTGCAGTCACCATTTCTTTTATCTTCAGGGAGACTCTGTCTGATGTGGAAGTCCAGCGTGTTACGGAGAGCTGCCTTGGGGTTGAGTCTGAGGGGATAATAAATGAGGCCCCTTCCAGCCCCATCTTCTTTCCTGCCTCATGTGTCCCAGGGCTGTACCCATCATGCTCTCTTGCAGTCTAGAACACTTATGTCCCTGACCATTCATGCATTTAAGGGTCAGCTGCTAGCACCTGCTGTGTGCAGGTCCAGAGAGGCCACCATGACTTGTTCAATAGGAAAGCAGGCCGGAAGATGAGTGTGGAGTGAGCGGCTACTCCAGTGAGGAGGCTGTGAGCTACAGGAGCACACAGGGATGGGGCGAGTGGACCGCCACTGCTACAGTTTCAAACCTGTGCTTCCAGGAGCCTGCTGACTCCGGGTTAGCTGAGCTCTCTGCATGTTGAACCTGATCTTGGACTGGCACTCAGGGTCCCGCTTGTGTGAATCAGCTCCAGTGCAGACACACCACTGCTGCACACTGAAGCCCCCTGGCCCTCAGAGCTTTTCCAGGAGAATAGCCTTAGTGGGTTTCCACAGCCTGCGTTTGCCGTATCACACTACGGTGCGGACCCTGGCTACGGATCCACTGCACAGGGATGGGCATTACCCTTCCGCTCCAAGTTTAGAAACCACCAGTGGGAGTATTAGAGGAAGAATTGACCCTGATGAATCAAAGCTGCTATAGTGTCAGCATCGCAGGCCACGGGATGGTAGGAAGCACAGCCTTCAAGAGTAAAAATGATCCAGTGGGCCCCAGCTACTTTTTTCTAAGGTTATTATTATTATATTTATTTATTTTGGCCAGGCAGTGGTGGCATAGTCCCAGCATGAAAGACGCAGAAGCAAGCAAATCTCTGAGTTCAAGGTCAGCTTAGTCTAAAGGGTAAGTTCCAGGACAGCCAGGGCTATACAGAGAAACGCTGTCTCAAAAATTATTTATCACCATCATCATCATCATCATCATCATCATCATCATCATTACTTTACAAGTACTGTGTGTGCTCTCGCACCTACACGTGCCGCAAGACATACATGGCGCTCAGAGAACAACTTGAGGTAGTCGGGTTCTCCAGGAATTAAACTCAGGTCATCAGGTTTAGCGGACGGTCCCTTTAGCATCTGTGCCATCTCACCTGGCCCCCAGCTACTCTTTACCATGTGAACCAACCCTTACCATTCAGTGACGCTCTGAATACCAGGGTTGTCTGGGAGCCAAGGTAGGCTGGTGCCGGCCAGTCACAGACCGTGACGAGCTATCAGCACTGCCGTCAACGCTAAGGTCAGTGAGTGGGAAGGAGATAAAACGCTGGGCCTGAGACCTCTTCGTCTCCCTGCTGGGAAAGGTTACCTCACGGCTGTCTGACTTCTCAGAATTGTGTACGGCCTCATATTAGAACAGACTAGCACCTTCAAAACCCTGCGACACCTTTTAAAACTATGACCAGTGTTGCAGGCGATCTGCACACAAAACTGGGCACACATTGCTTCTTCTGTTGAGTTCTTCTGTGTTATTATTTGTTCCGGTAGGTTTGGGAATCAGGGCGTGTGTGAAAAGACACACAAACATATTTCCACTGGGGACATTAGGGCTAGCCAGCAGAGTGGGCCCATGATTGGGCTCTCCATGTAGCCCACGGCCGGGAACAAATACCACCACATGGTGTTCTGTGAGCAAAGCTGACACATGGTGCAATCTGTCGTCTCTGGTGCCAGCACTAATTGAACAGATCCTTTCTGAACACTTGGTCACGAGCCACAGACGCCTTAGAAATACATGTCTTACACTTAGGCAGTGTCTTCATGAAGCCGGGGGGCGGGGGGTCCTGAAGCCGAGAACAGCATTACATCATTACTTCACCATCCTCTCACCTAGCCTTTGTGATGTCAAACAGCCTTGGGGAATTTTAGTTTGATTTATTCTCTGAATGAGCTGCACTGGTCCCCTGGTGTGCTGGCTCTTGGGCCTTGGTAGCTCCTCTAGGGTCTGGGTGAAGGAACCTTCCCTTCCTGGTGAAGGGAACTTTTGACAGATCTGTCTCCCTTACTTGAGCACTCAGCACTTGCTCCCCAAGGACCCCAACCCACATACCTCTCCTCACATCCTGAATAGTGGCTGCCTGCACGGAGGGGTTCAAGGTGAAGACACATCATGCCTCCCGGGTGACCAGGCACCTTGGGCAGGGGTATCTGTAGATGGTTTCAGGATGACTGTGCACACGAGGCCTGCCCTCCAGAAGAGGAGTAAGGGAGGCTTCCCCAAGGCCCCTGTCCCAGGGTGACATGAGGCCAGGCCTGATCCTGGCCAGCCTTGACCTTGAGGCCCAAGTAGTTAAGCCTGTGGTAAGCAGGAAGTCACGCCACACCATCTCCCTGTTCCCCAGGTGCAAATCTGGACTGACTTTTCTGGAACATGCCATTATCTCCAGGGAAATGGGAAGTCAGGAAGCAGTATCCTGGAAAGTGACCAGGACTCTCTGGCACCTCTCCAGGGACAGGCTGTTTATCTTGTCCTCTCACTCTGTGGTGAGCTCTCAGCCTAGGTTGTCCTAGGAAGACGTTCATTTCATCACATGTTATTTCAGTGCAGAGAATGAAGAGGCAGCCAGCTCCAGGCTATGTGTCCTGGGGAGGGACACTGGTCCACCTGTATCATGTCAGCATTGTCCACAGAGTTAAAGCTCTACCAGACCTCCCGAGGTCAGAAGCCAAGAGCAATGTGGAAGCAAGGCTATCAGTATGGGAGAGGAGAGGCGCCTGACTGTTCCCTCGCTGAGCAGGCACCTGAGGGCCCTGACCTAGCTGGTGCCATGGGAGAGGAGTCAATGTGCTTGGATGCTGTGAGCACACACTCCAAATACACACACACACCCACACACACACACACACACAGGGTGCTGATTCCAAGAACAATGTCCCATTGGATGTTTTAAATGAAAGAGAACAAAGCATGGAAACCAAGTCTGTATTTGCAGTCAGCTTCAGTGTTGCAGTCAGCTTCAGTGGGCCAGGGAATAAGGAAGTGGATGCTGGTGACCAGCATGCACCAAGGATGCTGTGGTTTAGGTAGATGGAACCGGGACTTGAATTGTCCTTTGAGTCCTGGTCTTCCTGGATGTCATGTGCCCTCCTGTGGCCAAGCTGTGCATCTAGTAGAGACCACAGAGTCTGCAGCTCCCTTGAGAAGGAGACCCACCTGTGGCGACACAGAAATATTATTAGAATATGTTTTCACTCTAATCCCAGGTGTGGGATATAGGGCTGCTTTGGACTGACCACAGCAGCTGACTATGATTTGCCTTGTGCTCTAACAGGGGCGTGATTTTGCTAGCTGCAGGTATTTTCTGCGATTGCGTGACGTTTGGAATTGTGGGATTTTTCACAGGGTGTATAAATGCTAGGGCCCCGAGAGGCATGGCGGGTTGTTGGTTGCTGTTGGTCGTGGTTTGTTAAGTAGTTGTGCTCAAAGAAGAAACAAAAAGAAGTTAGATATCCCGACGGCGAAGCTCAAACTTGCCCCAAGGAACTTAAGGCCCTTAGTCATTCCTCTCCTATCCAGTGTTAGGGGGTTGAAAAGGTAGAAAAGGGTGGAGAAGTGGAGGGGAAAGAATCTACAAAGAAGTAAAAGATGGATACACCTACCTTCTTTTGCAGCTACTGACCAATAACTTGCAGCCATTTGTGTTTCCTAGCAGAATGCCCAGGTCCCATGGAGTCTCAGATTAGTCCAGCTGAGCCTAGAGCTAGGACAGCCAGAGGCTCAATGTCCCTAGGTAGGGGGGTCTTGGGTATGAAAACAGATCCCCTGAATCCTGTCTTGGGGGCTGTGTCTCAGGACCTAAGATAGGTGTACATGGCAGGCATGCCTTCTGTCTGATGGCTTCAGGAGCAGAGGACTGGAAGAGGCTCTGCCTGATTTTGTCACTGGCCTTGTGGTGACGGTGTTGGAGACCAAAGGCAAAAGAATGCTCACCCTGTTCCTTCAGGATGCTCTGTGTGAGCCCTGGCACCATCTGAGTCCTGAGGGAAATACAAACCCTCCACCTCACCTACTAATGATTTGTTCCTGCACAGGTTTGAGAAGCCATGTCCTGTAACTAAACTCACCTTTCTTGAAGCACACACTGACATCTGAGGGAAAGTATCTGTGGAGGCCAAGGTAAATCAAGCCTCTCAGCTTTGCCTTGAGCAGTCCACTCCTAGGGCCATGCGGCACTCCTGGCTGAAGAACGCAGTAAACCTTGGTCCAGCCTGTAGTCTGCCACAAAGTAGAGCACATCACTGTGATAGTGGCTGCGTCTTGCTAGATGTGGCAGTGATGGGGACCAGTGTCCTTAACCATGTTACAGGAGGACATCCCCAGATCTTCTCTGGCGTCCTTGAAGTTACCTACCTACTTCAGTTGTATGTCTCTTCCACTGGCCAGGCCTGTGATTATAGCTTCCTTAGGGGCAACCAAAACTGAAGTCCTGTGTGATTAAGAGGGAATAGCAATGTTCTCCTCATGGGGACATCCTGGTGTCCCTGCCACTCATGCTAACACAGCCTCTGATCAATGGGTTGGGTAGTCTGCCTACAGAGAGCTTCGTAGAGGTGCTGTGTGTAGCTATGAGCCAGGGTTCCCTCACTGGCCCACCCTTGCTTATATTTAGTGAGGAGGGCAATAACTTAACTGTGTACCACATGGCATATAGGTGACATACTCTGGCCAACCATGCCTACCTAAAGTCTGGTGTGACTGGACTCAGACCAGAACTGGCTAGGGCTGACTGGACATATCTGGCACAGGACAGCACTTATCAATTGTTCATGGGAACTTAGGCTCCTAGTGGGTACTGTGTAAGCCTTGAAGGGTATTCCTTGGGTGAATAAAATTATTTTAGGGTCACTCATCCATCAAGTCCTCTGCCTCCCAGAGACTGTGCTAACTACCATGTGACCTATAAAACACTGCACATGTAGTGATTTGAGGACAGTTCCCATAGGCTCTGATAGCTTATACATCCGAATGCTTAGTCTGAAGTTGGTGGAGCTGTTTTGGAAGGATTAGGAGGTGTGTCCTTGTTGGAAGACGTGTCACTGGGTATGGGCTTTTGTGAGGGATGTAGAGGTCAACCTTGTAAAGAAAAAAGTGGGATGGAGAGCAAGGTGCCACAGGCACTCGAAGAGTCCTGATCTGCCATGCCTTAGCTCTAAGATGGCTCCCAGCACATAGGTGACACAACAGAAGGGAACCGAGGCCAGGGCGGTGGCTGCTTCCTCCATTTTCACAGAAGTCCTCACAGGTAATGATACTCCCCCCTCCCACTTCTCCTGAGTTACCTCATTAGGCAGGACTTTCATTGTGGAGATATGACTGATTGACCACGGATTTAGGGGCTTGGGCTTGGCTCAAACACTGTCTATAAACTTAGAGGCTGGGCAACAAACTCAGATCTGCGCCCTAACACTGGTCTCTGGAGTTGGATTTCTGGGATACGTCACATGACTCTGTCACCTCACCCTCCACTTTCAGTCCTACTGCCACAGGCTTTGAGGTTCTAAGGAGACCCTGTTGTTCCCAGTGAGCTCTCATTCTCTGCCGCATGGCCATTGTCTCAGTGTGTCTGCTCTCAGCTACCGTTCCAGCTCAATGTCCGCCTGCTGCCAAGCAGCTCACCACCACAGCCATGGACCTTACTACCCTCTGGAACTGTGAGCTCCGGTTAAATGCTTTATTTGTTGCTGCTCTTTGTCGCTTGCCTCTTCACAGCAACTGAAAAGTAAAGGCAGCAATTCTTAAATAACCGAAAATGGAGTTACCCACTGTTCTCTGAGGCACCTGGTGGCTACCCGAAGTCAGATCCTGAGAGCTGGGCCATAGGTTTTCCAGGCTGGAGAAGGTTACCACATCTCAGTAGGTAACAGTGCACGTGAGAGTACGGACAGACAGAGCTGGGTGCCACTTCAGGGGACAGACCAGGGTTATCAGGAGAGGAGGATGGAATGAGACAGAGGAGGTCTCAGGCGCTCTTACACCTGCAGGAAGGGGACATGGAGCCCCTGAGGGCTGCCTGGGGCAGCAAGGGAATGAAGAAAGGACGGACGTATAGAAAAGCTGCAGTCACATGGGTTGTGCCTCGGATGGACACCAACCACTACCATAACCCAGGACTTCAGCGTGTTTATTGGGAACGGCCCAGGAGGAGGGGTGCACTGGTTGTGGTAGGTCGTCTGTAGGTGAGCAGTCTCAAGCTGTAAGCACCCAGGAGGACGAAGCCACATCTGCTAGTATTTGTACACGTTGGTCAGTTGCTCGCCCGTGGACCCCAGAGGAAGGCTTGTTATCCCTGAGTCTCACCAGGGGAAGGCTTTGTCATCTGCATGGGTCTGAGGCATTGGGATCCTTGCCATGGCTGTGTCCAAGTCATTCATATATATATATATATATATATTCACATAGGACTTAACTCCCCAAGGGCTTGCTCTGCACTGTACTGGTTCTAGGAGTGGCCTCATTTCCTGAACTTAGCGGACAGACCAACATTGCTGCTATGATATCCATTCTGCAGATGGGAAGATGTGTGCCCAGTTTCACCTGAGTACCTGGGGAGACCCTTGATACACAGCTGGGAGAAGATGTTCTTTCAGGACTTCTGGAGTCCAGGAAGAGGGAGGTAAAAGACTCCATTACCGGAGAGGGGAAATAAACTACTTTGGCAGACCCCCATAAGGAACGGGGTGGATAAACTCTGAGAGGAAGGGAGTACATCTCCTTTTCCCACCTGGCCCAGAGGTGGGTCACCAGGGTGTTTGGCTAACTCCCCACCACACCGGACAAACACCAATGCTTAGGGTACATCTGGGCTCCCAGGACACCCTGCAGCCCAGGGCCTAGAGGCATACCCAGGGACCCAGCCTGGATAGCAAGAGTCCTTTACAGAGGTCTGAGGCTTGTTTGCTGATCTTCAACGAGTCTCCACTTGGATGGATGCTGTTGTTCTAGCTCTGGGAAACGCAGAATGGATCAGCACAGTCTTTTCTTCTGATTAGGCAGGCAGTTGAAAAGCCTCAGCAATCTGTGGTGGCACAGAAGTGACAAGGTGTCAGCCATGGAGACAGCAGCTGTGGATGATCAAGGTGTGTCTTCCTGGGGATGGCTCTGAATAGACTGAAGCAATGGCGGTGTTCATTCCCACACTTTCCTCCTGTCTTGGGCTCGGGTTACCACTTTCCCTTTCCTCGACTTTTAAAACATCTGACACTTTCTGGAGAACTGAGCCATTTAAAGAAAGTAGTTGTGAACAGTTCCTGGCAGACACCATGGTAACCCCGAGGGGGTTTGCCTTTGCCCAGGTGACTCACTTTGGTACCGTTCATCCGGGAACCCCTTTCTGACTGCAGACCTTTCTTCCCCCAGGCTCTGCTATTCCCTGCGAGCCTCCCAGCCATCTTGGCTGCAGACATCCAGAGCCTCCTGGCTTCAAGTGCCCGCTGCCAGTTTTCTTTTTTCCATGGCAAAACACAAACCATGAATTTTTAGAAACTAGTAACAACCAAAAATGATCTCGGATCTAAAATGCTGCCAGAGGCTGGTTGGCATTACTGCAGAAGCTCAGGATGTGGGAAGAGCCACCCACATAGGGGACATGTAGGCTGAGAGGACACACCCTCTCCTCTCAGCCATCTCTTCAAAAAGAAATGAATCCCAAGTGCACCATATGTAATTTCATTTATATGACTTTCTGAAAAAAAAAATCAAAACAATAGAGACAGGAGCAGATGGTTACTAGGAGCTGGAAAAAATGGAAGACAAGAATTTTACTTAAATATCATCACTAAGAAAAAAATTTAAAGTCTCTAGAATAAAACCACCAGCCAGATGTAACTACTTAATGCTATAATGACCTTTGAATAAAATGGCCTATTGTGCTTCTCTGAGTGACTAGACGTCTGTATCACTATTAGAGTCATTGTACAGCCTGGTCTCTTAAAGACATCATCACTAAGTAGATCATTTTTACGGATCAGATTCACCCACTGCACTCCCCTGTTCAGCCCTCTGTCCTCCCACTAGACCATATCATGTCTGCAGATGAGGGGAACCGGTGCGAATGGCCTGCTTCACCCAGTGTGATTGTTCCCAGCTCTGTCTGTCTGCTTTCATTACCCTGACAATAACATCATATTCCCTATTGTGAAATGACGGCTATTGGGTATACCGGCACATGTTCTTTACCTTTTTTTTTTTTTTTTTTTTTTTTTTTTTTTGGTACTTGGAATTGAATCTAGGGTCCTCCTGCATGTTGGGCCCATGCATCTGTGGATGGGTACCCAGGTTGACTGCAGTGCATTGGTATTGTGAACCGTGCTGCAGTGAGGATGGGTGTATGTGAGCATGTCGTGGGTGTGCCTCGATTCCTTTGGGAATTCAGCCAGGCATGGGATAGCTGAACCACAGGATAGTTCTATTTTAAGGGTGAGAGACCTCCATGATGTCCACGCCACTTTACCTTCTCACCAGAGATGGAGTTGTGTGTCTTCTTTTCTCCACATGCTCATCAGCATTTGTTGTTTCCTTGGGCAAAACCGACCAAGGCAAAGTCCCAGCGCTTACGCATTCTCTTGTCGTTAGCCATTCTGATTAGGGTGAGGTGGGACCTGTGTTGTTTTCCCGGGGCATCAGATGGCTCAAGACACCAGACACTGCCCATGTCTATACTCCATCTTTTGAGAAAGGTCCGTTTTATCTGTTCATTTATTTAAGCAACATTGAACTTCAATACTGATTTTATATAGTACCTTCTATAAAGTACATTGACTTAAATCCAAGAGCAAAGTTAAGACTTTCCTCCTCTATGTTTTGTAAACAATTGCATGGTAAACTTAGATGACTTTCCCCCTGGATTTTACCTGGGAGTGGCCTTTTTAATATTTATTTAAAAGAGGGCAGGTTTGGCACTTTTATACTGATGTCACCAATGTTAATATTTCTTGGGATCTCAAGAAGGTTCATACTCTTTACAGCCGAGACTGCACGGGCTGGAGTGCCCACTAAGCCAGCGTCAGACTTCTCCAGTTTATTCTGGGCGTCGATTTGTTTGAGGATCTCGCTCATGTTGGTCTCTAGCACTATCCCTCCCATCACCATTTCCGCAAGAATATTATGAACCTTGTCTGCATGGAATACTAGGTCCAGTTCACAGACATTTTCAAAACATTTCTCTAATGTTTCCACAAATACTTGAATTAGATCTAAAATGGCAAGTTCACTTTCTGAGGAATCCACATAGAAGACAAAATAGAGTGTTGCATAATGTCTGTAAATGAGTCTGTTGTCAGATCCTCCGATTAATAATCCTCCGTCTAGGACATTACAAACATTCTCGTCTCGATTATATACCAAACCGTAAGTATCCTTGATGATTTGCTGTTTTGTTTCTTCACTATAGGGCTCGTAGAACTTGGTGAGCCGCGGCTTCCCGTGGTTGTTGAGGATGAGAATGGCCTTGATCATGGCTGGGCCGGGCTGACCAGGTGGACGCTGGGGCCAGGGCGGTTGTGGGTGCTGGGGCCAGGGCGGTTGTCCGCGCACGCACGAGCCTGGCCTCCGGGGAGCTTGTTGATTTTGCTTCCCTACCCGACCCCTCTTGACCCCTCTTGCAGGCGCGCGTGCGCTCCGCGCCGAGGGGCGGGGCCTGGAGGCGGGCAAGACACATTCTTTTTTTTAAGTTCATGTTTATTTCATATATGTATACTGTATATACATGAAAGACCCATTACCACTCTTCATTTCCACAACTTCCAGACATTCAGACTTCCCACTCATTCTCACGTATATGACTCATTTTTAATTTTTTTGTTTTTGTTTTTTTTCAAACGTTATGAGTTTATTGTACAGTTATTTACTTAAAAAAAGAAGAAACAAGCACTTCATTTTTTCAGAGATATTCTAAATGGGGATCTGGCAGTGTTCTAAAGATACTAGAAGAATAAGACTAATGTAGGTATAGCTTACTACTTTTTTTTTAATAATAAAATTTAATTGTTAGAGAATTTTAGGGAAATGTTCCAGTACAATGTAACAGTACAAATCAATACAGTTCTTCTAATGAACAGTTTACCAACAAGTACCAAAGTATAAATTGTGCATTCTTACTATAGCCAGTGTTTATCATTGTTTTTTACCATTGTTCCCACTAAATTACTAGTGTCATGGACTCCCCCGCCTGGGGTCTCCTACTGACTCTAACTCAGCAGTCATCTGACAGGACTCCTGCAGGCTCCCCAGCTCTGTCTCTGTCACAGCCTACTTCCCATCCACTTTCAAACCCCCCCCCCGCCCTACTTTGAACAGGAAAAAAATAGGAAGCAAAAAGTTTTCAAATGATCA
>CM052715.1:62922478-62936385 GCA_028551405.1 Uromys caudimaculatus
AACCGCCCCCCCCCCCCCCGCCCCGAACTGGAATGATACAGTTGTGAACCTCCAAGTGACTGCTGGGAATTGAACCTGAGTCTCCTGTAAGAACAAAGGTTCTTAACTACTTTGCTGTCTTTCCAGCCCATAGCCTCAATTTTCAAAACATCAGGAAACAAGTCTGTCCTGTAAAAGGGGTTTACAGTTCTTCCTAGTAGCTGGACTTCATTTTAATCATTGATAAATTATGAAAAGAGGAAGTGGTTTGCATACCTAGAGGTTAAGGAAATGACCAGCATTTAATAGTCACCTATGAGCCAGACCTGTGATGGTTTCTAACTGAGTGTTTCATTGGACATCTACATATGAAATCACAGCCTACTGTCCATCCACACTGACCGTATAAATATGAAATGACAGCCTACTATCTGCACTGACCATCCATATATGAAATGATGGCCCACTGTCCACACTGATCGTCTACATACAAAATGATGGCCTACTGTCTACACTGACTGTCTACATATGAAATGATGGCCTACTGTCTACACTGACTGTCTACATACGAAATGATGGCCTACTGTCTACACTGACTGTCTACATACGAAATGATGGCCTACTGTCTACACTGACTGTCTACATATGAAATGATGGCCTACTGTCTACACTGACTGTCTACAAATGAAATGATGGCCTACTGTCTACACTGACTGTCTACATATGAAATCACAGCCTACTATCCGTAGTGACTAATAGCAGCAAAAGGGAACAGAAAGAAAATCAAAGCCCTGTCCTCCTAGGGGTAAGGGTTTTCTTAGGATTAAAGAGAAAAAAAAAAACACCTCTATGTTTGTGGGGAAGAAATTATATTTAGACGGCTTTTGCATCATGGATTCATGCACATGCACCCATTTCAGGAATGCCCAAGGGGCACCTTAGTCATCAACACTCTAACGATATTCCTATTCTAAAAGCTATACACTGCTGATCCCGGCCTTTGAAAAGCACCTGGGAATCAGACGCAGCTGAGCGACAGAGCACACACCTCAGACACCAGAGGCCTCGGGTTCAATCCCCAGTACATGCTGCCCTTTCTCTTTAGGTTTTTCTCAGCAGAAGACTACCAACATACTTTACCATCTGGGGATCAACTCCAGTGTGTCTGCCATGCATAACAAAACCTTCCCTTGGCCTTCTGTATCTTCAAATAACTCAAGAGTGCACTCAAACCAGGAAGTTTCTACATGTGAATTTCCAAGAATTTCTTCTTTCCTGATTGCAGACTAGTTGGACGCTCTGAGCAAGTCATAACTAGTTCTATATGGGGCATCTCGGACAGAGCAGGCATGCTGCAGTTAGATATCAGTAGGGATGAGCACACAGCCTACAAACCCATTCCAGTCATTTGAGCCCAAGACCTACTACACACAGCTCTCCCAAAGCAGATTCCGCAGCCTCAGTTCTTGGTGAGGTAAGGAGAGCTCTCTTTACTGACAGCCACTGCCACGATATTCTCTGAGGAGGAGCCGACTGGCCAGCCACAAAGAAAGAAGACACTACTGGAAATGCACGTGTTCCAGCACACGATACAATCTATGTGCCACATCAAAAATGCCACCAGACCTTCTCAGATGATGTCACACCTCAACCTCCTCATGATCAGGATTAACACACCCAAAACTTGATCCTTTAACCACACTGTACAGGCAGCAAAAAGAACAATAATTTCAGAGTCAAATCTATCTATGTCCACACCCCACATACTGCAAAAGAAATTTCCTAATCCAATTGCCACAGGACTTTACAGGACATTGCAAAAGGAAAGGATAGGAGAGGAGAGGAGAGGAGAGGAGAGGAGAGGAGAGGAGAGGAGAGGAGAGGAGAGGAGAGGAGAGGGGAGGGGAGGGGAGGGGAGGGGAGGGGAGAGGGGGGGAGGAAAAGGAATCCATGGCCTAGCATGTTACCCCTCTGCACTTTGATTCACAGAAAAAATAACTGAGAAAACCACCCAGTGACTTTTCAAAACTATTTCACAGAACATCAAAACTGTCACCAAGCAGCCAGCTTTTGTACCTCAGGAATTACATTTAAAACAGGTACCTAGGGACTGAGAGATGCTCAGTGGTTAAGAGCACTGACTGCTCTTTCAAAGGTCCTGAGTTCAATTTCCAGCAACCACATGGGGGCTCACAACCGTCTGTAATGGGATTTGGTGCCCTCTTCTGGTGTGCCTGAAGACAGCATGGTGTACTCATATACATAAAATAAATCTTTAAAAAAAACAACCAACCAAACAGGTACCTAGAATTTGGAGATACACATGAGAAAGTATACAAATGTGACCTAGTGTTCTATTTCTAAGAGCTTGGCTTCAACAACCGGAAATGTCCAGATACATATTTATTTTGCTCTCAGTTGCAATAGCAGATGGCCCAAAGGAAATCTAGAGTAGTCATTTTATGCCAATTTGTTAAGAAAACTCTGGTACACCTACAAGATGAAACACAAGCCACCAATAATATTTTAGTAAAATATTTACCATGTCAAAATTGTCCTGATACAGCAAGGCCTGCTGCTGTCTTGTTTAGAAAGAGAGCAGTGGAAACGGGTTACAGTACAAGCACAGAGGAGGAGATCAGGGCGAAAAGCTCTCAGTTACAAAAGCAGCTCCCAGTCCCTACACACACACACACACACACACACACACACACACACACACACACAGGTACCCCAGGATGAAGGGAGGTCCCACACCATGTCCACTATGAGCAGCAGCCCAGTTTAGACCCAGTAGAGATTCATCTGGGCTCAGCAAGTCAGCTGACTCGAGTCCACAGCCGGGGCTGTCAAGATGACTTAGCAGGCAAAAGTGACTGTTATAACCTGAGTTTGATCCTGAAAAAGGTGAACAGGACTCCACAAAGATTTTCAAATGTGCCCTAAGAATGTGTATACCTTACACACACACACACACACACACACACACACACACACACACACACAGAGAGAGAGAGAGAGAGAGAGAGAGAGAGAGAGAGAGAGAGAGAATATATTATTAAATTAAAGAGGTTAAGGCTAGCCTCCGCTACAATTGTATAGGCCCTATTAATGAAACATTTAAAAGACTAAGAAGCTGAGGCTGTAATGAGGAACAGAGTGTCCGAGTGGGTTCTCAGTCCTAAAATCAGCAACAATTCTTCCCTAAGTCTTGTGGGATCAGAATGTCAAATCTAAGATAGAATCCTTCCTTCCTTTGTTCCTCAAAGACGGAGGCAGGGATCTCACACAGAACTCATGCCTCTCTGTGCCCTGCCCCTACAGGCTCCCCCTGTGACTTCTCCCACAGGACAGCATGGCACTGTTGGACTCACATACAGAGGAAGCCTCTGGCACTACTCTGGGGCATCTCCTTTGCCTCAAGCCTCTGGGTGCTGCCTTTTCTGTGTCTGTGATGTTCTGCTTCCTGGCTGCTGCAGCCACAAAAGGCTCTTATCAGTTCCTTTATTGGATTGTTTCATTAGTATTTATTTCGTTTGAGACCTTTATATATTGTAGACACTAATCCTGTCAGATCAGATGTATAACAAAGCTTTTTCTGTGTGCACTCTTATTTCTGCTGGTTGTCATTGGCTGTGCAGAAGCTTCTATATTTTTTATGAGTGTGATTAGGGCTGTGTGTGTGTGTGTGTGTGTGTGTGTGTGTGTGTGTTTGCATACATTTGTATGCATATAAAGCCCAGAAAAGGCATGGAATACCTCGGAGTCAGAGTTACAGGTGTTTGTGGGATGCCTGGTTTATTTTGTGGGATTCAAACCAGTCCTCATGATTTTGTTAGGAAGCAACTCTAACCACTGAGCAATCTCTTGAGCCCCCTAGCCTTCTTGGGTTAATGGTATTGAGTCTTGTTTAACCTATCCATTAGTCAGTTGTGTGTGTGTATATGTATGTATTATGTAGTATTTCATATGTATTTAAAAAATATATTTCAAAAATGTCTAGATCCATCAATTATTTTTATATTGGATTGCTTTTTTATAGTTGAGTTGTAAGACAGTTTGCAAATTCTAGACACTGTATTCTTATCAAAGATATATCTTGCATTTCTCCCCTTCATAGACTGAATTTTAGTTTCTTTTTTTTTTTTTGGTTTTTCAAGACAGGGTTTCTCTGTGTGGCCCTGGCTATCCTGGAACTCACTCTGTAGACCAGGCTGGCCTCGAACTCAGAAATCCGCCTGCCTCTGCCTCCCGAGTGCTGGGATTAAAGGCATGCGCCACCACTGTCCGGCGAATTTTAATTTCTTGATAGTATATTTTGTACAAACTCTTGTGGGTTTGATGAGGTCCCACTTAACCATTACTCCTTGGCTGCTGGTGCACTGGTTATCACACTTAAGTCTTTGATCCAATTCATGAAGGTTTATGCCTATGTTTCTCTCAATAGTCTCCACGTTTCAGGTCTACAGTTAGCCCTTTGTTCCATTTTGAGTGAGGGAGAGGTCTTCATTGTTTTCCATGTGCAGTCTGCTTTTCCCAGGATCATTTGTTGAAGACATTGCTCTTAGAGGGTCTAGCTTTGTCACCCAGGCTGCCCTTGAATTCATTACACGACCCAGACTGGCCTCAAATATGCTCTTCAACCCCAGCGCCTGAGTGTTGCGATTACAGTGTGTGCCACCACGCTTGCCACAACTTGCTTTTGTATAGTGATATTATATCCTGCAACCGTGCTGAACTTACATCCATTTTAGGCCACTCAGGATTTTTCCTATACAAAAGTGTCACCTGGGAAGGCACACATGCACACACACACACGCACACACACATCTGGATGGCTTTTTCTTCAACAACTGCCCAGTTCCATTCATCGTTTAAGAGTGCTCACTCTCTTACTACAACACAAAGGAATAAAGCTGGAGTACCCAATGCCAGCCCCGAGCTCTAGCTAAATGGGTACCAGAGACAAGGTCTGTCTTTGCTGGGAGTAGAAGCTACAAAATTACAGTAGCTGAACTTCCTCCCTGTTGTCATGGAGATGTCAGCCAAGAAACCAGGGGTCAGAGAGCAAAAAGCCCAAAGCAACCACAAATTAGCAAAGATTAAAGGAGGGGAGAAAATAGGTGGTAAGGGAAGCTCTCTCTCTCTCTCTCTCTCTCTCTCTCTCTCTCTCTCTCTCTCTCTCTCTCTGTGTGTGTGTAGGGGGTGCTAGGGATCAAATCCAGAGCCTTCTATATGCCAGGCAAGTTCTTCCGTTTTGAAGCTAAGTACACCTCTCTTCCAGAGGTTAAAGAAAGCAACTAAGTGGAACAGTTGAAACATATGCAAAAAGAAAAACAAATTATGCTTTTGAAATGCCAATAACCGAAGAACATTTCTAAAGAGTTTCACCTTCTCCACAGGATGCAGAAAAGCATGGAGCAGCAGAAGTGTCATGAAGACCAGGGCGGAGGGGTCAGGCGGAGGAGGCTCCCAATTCTGCCTGCCAGGAAGAGTGCTCATGGCACACCCATTAAGTACAGGGAGAAATGTCCTGGGATGTTCTCCCAGGATCTGGGGGCAGATGTGAGAAGTGACAGACAGTGGGAACTGAGCTTCTCCAACAAGACCCAGGAAAACCCAACTGAAGCAACACCGAGGACAATTTATGCTAAAAAGATTCATGTATGCAGGCTTGTTCTCAAACAAAAATCAGCACAAAGACATTATATCCAAAGAAATCCTGAAATAAAATGATAAAACAATGCTAACAATGATCTGGATGATCTGGAACACCATCTTTCGTAGTAAGAGCACTTGCACTACACTGGAGCTGGACGGACAGCTGGGCCAGCAGTTACTGAGTGGAGAAGACCACAGGCATCTGTCTAGTCCACGGGGGCTCGGAAGACAAACCCAGCGATCTTCACAAGGCATGCAGATAAAGTGAATTCCTGTCCCAAGAATCAAGAAGTTGTAGCCCACCAAAGAGTCTTCTCAGTATGGGCAGAACTGTGAATCCCGTGGTAAGGGCAACTGCAGAGCCCACCCTCTGCTGCCTCTGGTCCTGGCAAAGGCTCTAAGCTTGTCTGTATGAGATCTTATCCTTTCAGAAGTCCATCTCAAAATGGTACCATGTGCTTCCAGCCTTTCCTCTACACGGTTCCAGCGACTTTAAAGGAAGATCTGGATTGCCACAGGACAAGCCATTTTGATTGCAAATGCTCTTACCTAGTGTACTGGCTGGCTTTTGTGTCAAGTTGGCATAAGCTGGAGTTACCACAGAGAAAGGAGCTTCAGATGAGGAAATGCCTCCATGAGATCCAGCTGTAAGGCATTTTCTCAATTAGTGATCAAGGGGGGAGGGCCCCTTGTAGGTGGTACCATCTGTGGGCTGGTAGTCTTGGGCTCTATAAGAAAGCAGGCTGAGCAAGCCAGGAGAAGCAAGCAAGCCAGTAAGTTACATCCCTCCATGGCCTCTGCATCAGCTCCTGCTTCCTGACCTGTTTGAGTTCCAGTCCTGACTTCCTTTGGTGATGAACAGCAGTGTGGAAGAGTAAGCTGAATAAACCCTTTCCTCCCCAACTTGCTTCTTGGTCATGATGTTTGTGCAGGAATAGAAACCCTGACTAAGACACGTAGTGTTAGCATTCTGTCTAAACTCCACCCCACAATTACCTGGCAACAGCCAGGTATGCTTCTCCCCACAGTTACTTAGCAACAGCCAGGTTGGCCTGACCTATTATAAAAGGGGCTGCTTGCCCCTCCTCCCTCTGTTACTCTTGCTCTCTTGCCTCTTGCTTCTCTCTTGCTCTCTTGGGCTCTTCCCTTCCCCCCTCCCTTCCCTATTCCCTCCCTCCTCTCTCCATGTGTTCATGGCTGGCCTCTACTTTCTACTTCTCTACTCTCCCTCTCTCTGCCTTTCTCTGCCTCTACTACTCTCTTAACTACACTCCCCATGCCCTGAATACATTCTAGTGTGGCTGGTCCCTCAGGGGGAGGGGAAGCCTCGGCGTGGGCCCGCTGAGACACCCCCTTCCCCCACTCCTGACTACCCCTCCATAGAACGTATTCCCTATCTCTATCTTTTTATAAACACATCACCTAGTTTTATGAATTTAAAATTCATAGCCCGGAGGCAGGCTCACATGCCTTTAATCTCAGCACTCCGAAGGTAGAGGTAGGAAGATCTCAGAGTTCGAGGCCAGCCTGGTCTACAGATCAAGTTCCAGGACAGCCTGGGCTACACAGAGAAATCCTGACTCTCAGAACCAACTAACTCACATGGCTACTATCTTCTTACTACAGATCACTTCAAATGCAAAAATAGGTAGAATTTCTGCTGCTCATGACCCAACTTTCAGAATGGTGGAACTCTACCTGCTCCTGAGCCATGTTTTAATGCAAACTTGGACATGAATTTCATCCATATATGTCTCAATATTTAAAATAAAGTCTCTTAAAGTACAACTGTACCTAAAAGAAAATGAACTCTTTAATATCAAATATCTGTCTGCTTAAAATTCTGTTAGTGTTGCATTAATGCATCTTCCCTCAGACATTTCTCACACACACACACACACACACACACACACACACACACACACACACACACACACACACAATTACATCTGGTCTATTCCCCTAGAGAACCCTGACTGATACACTGCTGGAAGCTAGTAATACAAACCGGAGCTCTTCAAAAGTAGTATGCATACGTGTGTTTATATATATGTACACATGCATATGTATAAATCCGTATTTATATATTAGAATGACTTACAAGCTGTGGTCTGGCTAGTCCCAACAATAGCTGTTAATGGAAAGGCCACGAATCTGGTAGTTATTCAATCCACAATACTGGATATCTCAGGTGGATTCCATAAGAAGCAGGCGCTAATACAGTGAAGAGATGCCTCAGCAGAAAGCTGACCTTGCCAGGAAGAGTGAGGGCAAGCTGGTAGGAGGCTTGATCCAGATTTAGGGACGATGATCTTCCCTCCTCAAATGATCCAATCAAAAGGAATCCTTCACAGGTGTACCCAGCATTTGGGTTTTAGTTGATTCCAGATGCAGTCAAGGTGACAACAAAGCTTAGCAATCACAGGCAACCCTGCCTTGCGAAACTGCTTACCAGTGTTGATCCTGTTTGCTGGCAGAAGTGCATACGATCTTAATTAGATCAGATTCATTGTTGTGACTTTCCACCAGGAGGGACACACCATGTTTTTTGCTGAAGCTTAGTGCTCAGACTCCCACAACCCTGAAGGTGGTCAAGAAAGTCTTCCAACCTGTCCAGCGGTTACACTCCCAGGGGAATCTTGCCGAGGAAAGACAAGAAATGTTTCCCAGTTTTCAAAATAGATTGTTAACCTGTGCACTGAGGGTCCATTCCACCTCGCAAGGAAGGTGCAGTGGCCAGAGTGGCTCTAGCTGCATTGGTAGGAGTTGGGGGGCACTGGTCACATTGCATTAGCAGTGGAGGTGCTGAGATGCTTTTGGTCAGTTAGCTCTATTTCTCTTTTGTTGTTAAGTCCAGGACTCCAGCCCACATTCAGGGTGGGTCTTCTCTCTGTAGTTAAATCTTTCTTAGGAAAAATGCCCCACAGACCCTACCAAAGGAGCATCTCCTATGTGACTGTAAACTCCTAGGTGATCGTAAATTCAGTCTAATTGAGAATGAAGATTTACCATTACAGTAGCTTTCCCTGGAGGTGAGCAAGTGGTTGCTGGGAATTGAAGTCAGGACCTCGGGAAGAGCAGTCAGTGCTCTTAACTGCTGAGCCATCTCTCCAGCCCCCTGCTTCAGCTTAAGTGTACTGCGTCCCATTCCTCTTGTTAAGCTTTAGTTCATTCATTTCCTTTTAGCTATTTCAGGCAGAAAACCTGACATCATAGAAAGGACCGGCCTGGCAAGGCGGTGTACTGTCATGACTTTAGTCCCAGCACCCGGGAGCCAGAGGCAGGTAGATCTCTGAAGAGGTAGAGGCCAGCTTGGTCTATGGTCTACACAGTGAGTTCCATGACAGCCAGGGGTACATAGAGACCCTGTCTCTAGTCTGAAGAAAAAAAAAGACAACAGAGGAACAACTTCCCTAAGATTTTATTTCAAATAGTGGTACAAAGTATTAAGCATATTTGCTTGAACGTGTCAATGTCACTGTCTACATAGCTTTTCAGAGAGGACCTGGTTTGGTGCCAGGCTTTCATTACCATTTGACCACCACAAGGTGTGCAGCGAGCTCTGGCTAGGCTTCCAAGATGGCTACAGCAGATCAGGGGACTAGAGGACAGTCAGGACCTAGCAGAGGATAAGCCTAGTTCTGACAGGTGGGAGTCAGGATGGAGTCCTTGAAACCCTTTGGAAACCACTTTTCTGCTTGGTCCAGCCACGGCACTGATGTACAAAGGCAGCTAAAACTGAGGTAGGCAAAGAAAGTCCATTTTAGGCAGCCCCCGCACTGTGTGTGTGTGTGTGTGTGTGTGTGTGTGTGTGTGTTGCCCTGGTGTTAGGCCCCATCTCAAACAGGACAGCAGAGCCATGGGTCTAGCTAGACAAACAGGCGGTGGTGGGCTGAGACGAGCCCGGCCCTGGCTCAGTACTTGCAGTAGGCCCGTGCTCCTTGGCTTCAGACAGCCTGGCCACCTGCTATAGCAAGTTTCCTACTCAGGCTCCTGGGCCAGGAGGGGTTAGGGCCATGTAAATGAGGTCTCGCTTATCTGGGGCATGCAGGCAATAGGGTGAAATGCATGGTTAATATCAACATTTATCAGGGAGTGTTTACTCAATGGCACATTGGGGTTGTCTGTCACATCATGAACAGACTGAACCCCATTTCCTCAAGACAAAAAAAGCCGTGTATCAAAAATGTAGCCTGAGGCTGTAGCTCAGTGACACAGTAGCTGCCCACTATACCGAAGGCCAGGGTCTCATCTCCAGCACTAGATTCCTCATCCCAGCCAGTGGTCAATATCCAGAACACGGTCTGGGGGGGAGGAGTTAATAGTGGCTGACAGTCTAGCTGAGCACACCACCAAGACAGAAAGATACTGTGAGAAATGTTGATCAACACCTTGCAGAAAGCCAGGAGAGCCGGTTTGGCTCGTGCTAAGATGATCTTAATGGTCTGTTTTCACCTCCATCCCAGTGCAGGTCTGCCAATGAGGTTTCTTGCACCACTTACTGTCTCCTAGGGACGCCGACTGGAAGACACACGAGATTTTGCCACTGCTCTGGGAAGTAAATGAAGGCACCCAGTGAGCACGGCAGGAGGCTCTGGTGAGGGTGAAGCTCCAATTTTGGATGTCTGCTCGGCGTTCATTTCTGGGTCCGTAGCAATCTTCCCATCACTCCCTTATCCACAGCATTCAGAGCAGGGTATGACCATCTCAGCCGAGCAATGGAGAAAGCCTAGCAGGGTTGAAAGCTAAACCAGAGCAAGTGCAGTTCATGGTGCTGTCTGGAGCTTGCAGCTTGCATCCTGCCCTACAAAGACTACAAGCCTCTCACTGCTGCAGTCTGGTCGTCGTTCCTGCATGGTGGGCAGTTGCTGGAACTGCCGATCCCAGGGAGCAGCTGCTCGCCCTTTGCTGTTTGCTCACTTAACTCTTGAAGCAAACGGAGACAGGGGGCAGACGGTCCATTGTTTCGACAGGTCTGGAGCATCCAAGTGACCTCACAGACACCATGTGCATTCAGTCTTCTTCCATGACCACAGCTTAGCAGAACAGGTGTTAAGAGAATGACTATGGCTCTTTTACTCAGACAGCTTTGAAGACGGGAGGCCACTGTGTTGTTCTACACATTCAGACGAGCTCAGGTGCGGTCACCCCGACCCAACATGGCATTTGGTTGCTGATCGAGAGTCTGCTGAGAGGGAATCTGAAGAGGGCCGCACACTGCTGTCACACACCAGAGAACACAACTTACAAAAAGGTTTTTATTCAATGGAAGCAGAATCTGGTGGGTGGAGTATGAAATATACAAAACTTTACATCAGATCTTAGGGTAGTACAGTCACCCCTCATCACTGCCCACGCTGGCAGGCTGCAGACCTAAATCAGAACTCCAGGCCATCTGCAGACCCGCCGAGGGACTGAAGGGTGGCTGGGGCTCTCAGGCCTGCCTGTGAGTCTCGGTGTCCTGCACACACATATGTACACTGCTGTTTCACTTAAAAATCCTTCACAATTCTGATAGCATCAGCTGTGAAAAAGGCCCAAGATGCCAGGCTTTGCTCTACGGCTCTCTAAATCTTACTGGGTCCCCAGTCCTCACACTAAATATGCTATAGCATTCAGAGGGAAGCCCTGAGGCCCTCACTACCTGACCAGACATCACATATCCACACTTGCCCGCCCGCCTGCCCGCCCGCCCGCCGTGAGAGGCCCTGTTGAGCTCTTTGGCATCGCACACCAACTCCTCAGAACACTTTGTCGCTTAAAAAAGTAGACTTTCCTATAGTAAAACTTCTTACAAACACTTATTTCTGCAAAATAATGTGTTTCTGTATGTGGAGCTCTGCAAAATATATGTTTTTCTGGAGAAAAAGGACCCAAGCCAAAGGCTGGTATGGGGCGGGTCCAAGTCATATGAGGTCGTTAAGCTCTGCCTCCAGAGCAGCAGCCATCTCATCTGCTTCTGAACTGCTGCCCTCCTCGTCATCATTGCTGGACTCCCCGCTGGACTCGCTAGCAGCGTCTTCCTCATTCAGTTTTCTCTTGTGGCCTCTGAAGAGAGAAGAGAAGCAGTACTGTGAGACACTGGCAAGCATGCAGCCCCTTAGTCATCTCAGCACAAAACCAACATCATGGTCACTGCCTCAGGAGGGCATGCTGTGAGGGCACACTATGCACCTGGCTACATCTGGAGGAGTAGGAAGTGGACTGTGGAAAAACATCTCCATCCTCAGGTATATGCCAAAGAAGCATGAAGCTATGAAGACAGGAAATCTGTAGGTGTAGGGAATGGATCCAAAACAGTAGAGGCCACAACAAGGAGATCAGGCCAGAGAGTAGGTGGGTGACCGACATACCTCACTGAAGCTGGTTCCACCCAACAAGGCATGAAGGGACAGCTCCCATATTCCAGGTGGAAAGAACATGACGCTTATGAGCATGGACAACAGGAATGAACACCACACAGTGACAAGGGTGCCACTATGGTGCCATGCCACGTTCTACAAACTCACAGGAACACCCAGACAGGAACAGCCAGAGCTGTCAGTCAGGGGCCTTGTGACATGTGTACTCCTTTGGTTCAGACAAAGGCATAAAGAAGAGGTAAAACCCACAGAGGAGCAACTAAATGCAGACTCAAAGTGGGATTCTTTTACGACAACCCAAGGCTAAGCTACTGAAAAGGGATCCAAAGTCACTTCAGGCAACTAAGTGCAACCTCGGTCCTTGTTTTAAAGCTCATTTCCTCAGGAGATTTGACGGATCTGTGAGTCAGGATTCTCAATCCAGAGACAATGGCCCCATGGGATGGAGCCGGAAGGCGTCATTGAGAGTAACTGGAATGAGATTGTGGAGAGCTTCAATGACAAGAATCTCTCAGAGTCCCTCCTCCGTGGCATTTATGCCCATGGTTTTGAGAAGCCCTCTGCCATCCAGCAGCGAGCTAGTCTTCCTTGTATCAAGGGTTGTGTTGTGATTGCTCAAGCCCAGTCTGGGACTGGGAAAACAGCTACATTTGCCACATCAATTCTGCAGCAGATCGAATTAGATCCAAAGGCCACTCAGGCTTTGATGCTGGCACCCACTCGTGAACTGGCTCAGCAGATACAAAAGGTGCTTATGGCATCAGGAGACTACATGGGTGCCTCTTGTCATGCCTGTAGTGGGGGCACCAATGTGCATGCTGAAGTGCAGGAGCTGCAAATGGAAGCTCCCCATGCCATCATGGGCACCCCTGGCCGGGTGTTTGATATGCTTAACTGGAGATACCTGTCCCCCAATGATACATCAGGATATTCGTACTAGACGAAGCAGATGAAATGTTAAGCCGTGGGTTCAAGGATCAGATCTAGGATATATTTCAAAAGCTCAACGGTAACACACAGGTAGTTTTGTTGTCTGCTACAATGCCTTCTGATGTGCTTGAGGTGACCAAGAAGTTCATGAGAGACCCTATTCGGATTCTTGTCTAGAAGGAAGAGTTGACCCTGGAGGGTATCCGCCAATTCGCCATCAATGTGGAACGAGAGGAGTGGAAGCTTGGCATTGTGTGACTGGGATGAGACACTGACAATCACCCAGGCAGTAACCTTTATCAATACCAGATGGAAGGTGGACCGGCTCAGAGAAGATGCATGCCCGGGATTTCACTGTTTCTGCCATGCATGGAGACATGGACCAAAAGGAACAAGATGTGATCACGAGGGAGTTCCGGTCCGGCTCTAGCAGAGTATTAATTACCACTGACCTGTTGGCCAGAGGCACTGATGTGCAGCGGGTCTCTTTAGTCACCAATTACGATCTTCCCACCAACAGGGAAAACTACATCCACAGAATCGGTCGAGGTGGTCGGTTTGGCCGGAAGGGTGTGGCTATTAACATGGTGACAGAAGAAGACAAGAGGACTCTTCGAGACATTGAGACTTTCTACAACACGTCCGTTGAAGAGATGCCCCTCAGCGTTGCTGACCTCATTTGAGGGGCTGTCCTGCTACCTGGCCCTAGCCCAGGGTTCAGTCCTGGAGGACTGAGGAACAGCTGAAGGGGGGAGGGAAGGGAGCCAAGGGGTGGACATCTTGTTTTTTTGGTTTTTTTCTCTCTTTGAATAAATGTCACTTTTTGAGGCAAAAAGAAGGAACCGTGAACATTTTAGACATTCTTTTCTTTGGGGTAGGCTCTGCCCCAGGGGCCTTCCTTCCCCCCAAACACGAATGCATTTCCCTAACCTAGTCTCCTCATTCCTAAAGGCTTTCCTACTCTAGTCAAATCTC
>CM052715.1:62936485-62995582 GCA_028551405.1 Uromys caudimaculatus
CCCCCCCCCCCCCCCCCCCCCCCCCCCCCCCCCCCCCCCCCCCCCCCCCCCCCCCCAACCAAACAAACAAAAAAAAAACCCAACTCATTTCCTCAAGCCAGTGACTTTACTACAGACACTAAAACATCACCGACACTTTGTATAACCAAATGGCAGTCCGTGTTTCTAAGCCCTGAACCCTGTTCCCAGGGAGTCTGCAGACCAGAACTAGCGTGCAACTATGCTGCTCAGTATGGCCCTTTCCTTAGCCCCGAGACTAGAGTGACCCTGACCTCTGAAGCTTAGCTCTATATAACCTATACATAGACCATATATATATATAATATATATATATATATTATATATATATATGTTTATGTATATATAAACACATACATAGTACCCTAACTGATCTGACCCTGACAAAGGATAACGGGGCAACATCAGCCCACAGTTCCAATCCTGGGACAAAATGAAGAGAAAATACATTGTCATTGTGGCCACAGAACAAAAGTTTCTTTGCCGAACATATACACATGTATGTAAGCCATCTCTAGTATGTACAGTGGCAGCAAACATACCTAGATTGTAGCCTAAGGACGTGAGCTCACCAATGCTAGTGTTAGGGAAGTGGTGTGCTTTCCTGTGAGACAGTACAGTGTGACATGGTGCCCGGGAGGAAGCAGTAGATAAAACAGTCCTTGACGGTGTTTAAGGAGCCCGTTCCAGGTGGCTCACGGACCTGCTACAGTGACTTCAACACTCCCAACCACAACACTTCAGTCAACTGTAAACCTCCATGAGATCCTTGGCTTATCCAAGGTCACCTGCCAGCTCAGCCGTACCCTGCACCTCTGCTCCCATGCTACAGATAGCCCATACACATGGAGCACATGCTGACTGAGTGACAGAAGTCTGCTGTGTGGGCAGACACATTGGCAGGAGTGGGGCGGGGCCTGTGGAGACAAAGGAACACTCTGACCTGAAGACACCTACCTGTGTTCCACACATGGGGCACAGGCTAAAGGTCAGGGTCATAGCATGCTCTTAGGTGGTTTCCACACAGCAGACACAGGGATCTAGAGCTGCCAGGTTATACCTCAAATGCTTCACACCTATGGAAGCTGTCGGATGCTCCCCTACAAAATCCACCAAACCACTTCCCATTGTGGCCGAAGCCTTCTGCTGACTGACAGGCCTTCTTACCCTTACAGAGCACACAGCTTTGTTTCTGCTCTGTGCTATTCTAACCAGTGTATACCAGGTCTCACTGTGCTTTTCTGTACACAGTGACTATGGCTACATTTTCCACCTCTGTGATTATTAGGCTGTGTACCGGTTCTCACTGCTCAGGTCTGGGGGCCCATCTTGTTGAAGACTGGAGTTTCTCAGGTCTGCACCTCTGCATCACTCCATCTGAAGCTAGCTACCTTCTTGTTTTCTTACATTTCTTTTTACAAACAAAAGTTACCCTTTGGTTTATGGACAGTACTTTCTATATTGCTGCCAAAAACTCAGTGTGTCACACATGGTTGCAGAGACTGCCTCCTGAAGGCGTCAGTTCTATTCAGGTCTGCGTCGACTCTGAGTTAGTTTCGGTGTTGAGTGTGAGGTGTGAGGGAGATTTCTGTCTTTTGCTGTTGTGCAGCTCGATGCTATAGCACCATTTGTGGAAGTCTGAGGGAAAGAAGGACCCACTATTCAAAGAAACCTTCTGAATTTTGAAGCAAAAGAAGAAACGGTAATTGCTGCAGGAAAAGTATTTGCTTAGCCAAACAGATCACAAAGTTGCAAACACTGGCTTTACAAAACAGATGGTGCACACTTGGCCATGTGTGTGACACAGTGTACGAGACACTCTAAAAGTAGCAGGACAACAACCAACCCAGAGGAGGAACACTCTGCAAGCGAATACAGCCACCAAAATTCAAAGCAGCAGCAAGGAGCACATGCTGGGAAATGTAACTGAGGGGAAGGAGGGCACAGCCCAGCCCACTCCCCGTGTAGCAGGCCCCTCCTGAAGCTGGGTGCAGGAACTCAACGCCCACAGGTCTTACAGCATGCTGACACACAAATGTAACTGCTTTGATCCACATCTGCTCTGTCCCACCTGCAGGACATCTGTGATAGGAATGCTGGTCTGGGATGAAAGCCAAGGAGGCTGCAGGAGGAGAGGGTGGCTCGGTGGCTAAAGTGCAGGAAGGAGGACCTGAGTTTGGACCCCTAGCACTTGTGTAAAAGTTGGTCATGATGGTGCATATCTATAACCCCAGCTAGGGGTGGGAGAACAGGGGTCCTGGGGGCATACTTGCCAGCTAGCCTAGCGGAAATGGTGTGTTTCCGATTCAGTGAGACTCTATCACAACAACGTCAAGTGTTGGAGGGAGACACCAGTGTTGACCGCCACACGTGCAGACACAGGCCAATGCATCTCCTGTGTATGTGTGCATGCGCACACACATGAAAACAAGCCAGGGAGGAGGTCACTCAGCCTTGTGGCAACGGAGGAGGAGGAGGAGGAGGAGGTACAGATCTCATGATACTGAGGTTCAGAGATGGCAGAAGTTGGGACAACTTTCTCCAGATTCTGAAACGCATTTTAAACTAGTTCCTGCTGTCCACACTCAGAGAGCTTTAAGTCATTTCTATTCACCACTTTTCCTGCTTCTGTTTCCAACAGCATCCTCAAATGAAGTGAGCCCAAGGACAGGGACAACACCAAACTATGACTGGGTGGCTACTGGATGAGTGACACAAAACAGCCAGCCTCCCCACTTGGAGGGCCTGGCTGCATGTTTTTTTAATGAGTGCCCCATGGTCAGGCAGGAGAAGGAGATGCTGGGCAGATGGGCAGACACAGAAGCTACGTAGCTCTGCTCTGGGAAAGGTAGCTGTGTTCTGGAGTACGTGAAAGCACGTGTCCATTGTTAAAGATCCTTCCGTCTGTTTAGATTATCAGCAGTAAAACTCTGACAGCTCAGCAGCCTCTGTCTGGCCTGGGCTAACAATGATGCCACAGTGAGCACAGGTCTGCAGCTGGGAGCCTAGAGTGACCGTGATGGTTTGAGTATGCTCGGCCCAGGGAGTGGCACTATTAGGTGTGGCCCTGCTGGAGTAGGTGTGTCACTGTGGTGTGGGCTTTAAGACCCTCATCCTAGCTGCTTGGAAGCCAGTATTCTGCTAGCAGCCTACAGATGAAGATGTAGAACCCTCAGCTCCTCCTGCACCATGCCTGCCTAGATGCTGCCATGTTCCCACCTTGATGATAATGGACTGAACCTCTGAACCTGTAAGCCAGCCCCAATTAAATGTCCTTTATAAGACTTGCCTTGGTCATGGTGTCTGTTCACAGCAGTAAAACCCTAAGACACTGAGTAAGTGTGATGGGGAGAGGTGCCTGATAGAATCCAGGAAGAGCAGGAGGAATAAGGTCAGAGAAATACAGCAAAAGGCACAAGAACTGGTCCTCACAACATCTTTCTAAAGCCAAGCAGTGAACGCCTCATGGCAGGCAAACATTCTAATGGTGGCCCATAGAGCACCCAGGAGAACACAGACAGGCCAGTAACTCAACATGGCAATGTCAGTGAATCCTGACAGACCCAGGAATGTCTTGACAGCAGGTACGTGCAAAAAACCAGGAGTGATTGGGAAGGAGCCTACAGTAAAAAGCTGATGGTCTAACCCTCAGGAGTTTTGAACCTAAGACTGAAAAGTGACTCAGAGGCTATTCCACATGCACCAGCTCACAAGCTGCAGCAGGCTCTTTTGGAGACATTGCTGCCAACAAACAACGCTGATGCTTAACCAGAAGCCATTACAATATAATTATATGAAAGGACATTTTACTACCTAAAACTAAAGACAAAAACATCAAAGATGCCAGGCACGAGGCAACCATGCCTTGGAAGACAGACAGGTAGTTTTCTGAATTCCAGCCAGTGGAGGCTACACAGTGAGACCTTGTCTCCAAAACAAAACCCAAACCAAACCAACCAAACAAGAATACTACAAAAAACCCATATCAAAGACAATGACAAAATGATCTTAGGGTTAAAATGTGAAAGGCACCTAACTCTGTTTCCAATGTCACTGTTCAGGTCCTGGAGATGCTACAGGGGAGGCCGGCAGCACCATGTGTGCCTATGCTGGGCACCTGCTGTCTGTCGTGAGGATCTCCATGTGCTGCCACTGGCTACTGTCAAATGCTCATGTCACCTGGTGACTTTCTCAAACAGCAACGCATACTTCAGGACTCCTGGGCTCTCAATTCCAGTCACCAAGTGTGACTGGAAGGAGTTCAAAAGTCACTGCTCGGCCTCCCTCCTCCCTCTAATGCCAAGCCCTAGTCCCCAGCCCAGGACTCCAGAAGGCAGGGAAACTTGGTTTAGACTTTGGAAAAACTCTCACTTTCTCCTGGGTTTGCAGCACAGCGCTCAGCCACGCAGAGCCTGACTGTGCTGTGGCAGGCTAATTCCCTCAAGCACATGCTTCCTACAAACTTCATGGGAGAAGTCTTGAGATAGGACATCAAGTAGCCAAGGCTGCCCTTGGACTCCCAAGCCTCTGGCTTCCTCCCTGGAACTACTGCACAGGCTGCCACACTAAGCTTTAACTGACTGAAAACAGTGGGCAGAGAGATAAATACCACTTTCTTCTGTTCTTCCAAAATTCCTGTGAAGATCAATTAGGTTTTTAATTTTTTATTGTTTTAACTGGTACTTAAAGTTATGTGTTTAAGTAAAAGGAAAGTAAAGGTGAAATACTGTTTTGGATGGAAAGCCAAATGAACTATTTTAAATTTCAAATGAGAAAGTTTAGACATCAGAGCTGAATTTTAAAACAGGCTTCTCATTTGCAGGAGACTTTGGCTTGAAAGAATCTTTCCACACAGCCTCTGGACTGCACAGGGTGGGCGGCCTAAGCTGTACCACCCACACTACTGGCTCCACAAGATGCAGACAGAGCAGGTACCACTCAGCTCTAGTTGGGTGCTATTTCCTTTAATGCTCACAGAAAGCACAATGGTGGGTGCTCCTTTATTTGTTTGAATCTCAAGGAGTTGACTCTCAAAGGCCCTACACACAGGGGCAGTGTCTGACCTATGGGAGATAGATCAGAGGGACTGCATTACCTTTAGAAATAAGAGGCTCTTACTGAAACACAGAGACTGGGAGGCACACAAGGACATGTGTCTGAGATGTGACTCCGAAGAAACGAAGAAGCAGAACACATGCCCTCCCCAGAGAGGGTAAGACAATGAGAAGACAGATAGGATGGAGCAGTAAGACCATGAGGACAGGGCAGCAGGTCCATGGAAGGAGGGGACAGATGCGAGCAGTCCACAGTAAGAACAGCAGGTCAGGTCTTCAGTGACGATTCCTACCATGGACAGTCAGCCTGGGCCAGCCCTTCACGGCCGCAGCCTGGGAGGGATCCAGGCAGAGCTTTACAGAAAGTGATGCACAGGCTCCATGTTTGGCTAAAACGTTTGCAGCAGTACAGATTAAAATACACCATGAGTAAATTTAGGGAATTAAAAATTACCTTGAAAATTAGAAACAGACAGCTGTAGGCCATAGTAATTAGTGCCTACAACTGATATGTTTCATTTCCTCTTAGTGTAACATGCAATATTTATATTTTGTTCTTACAACCAGCTGCACAACTCCGTAGAGAAATATTAGCAGATTTTATTTTGGAACATCTGAAAGCTTGAAAAAAGCATATCAAATTCAATGTGGTAGAAGGATAAATATGAAGAATAGATGTAAATTTCCTCCCCAATATCTCAGCTTTCTGAATTCACTATTGCACAGCATACATGGACCAGTGCCAAGGTTTATTGTTCAAAAAGATGCAGAACTATTTTAATAAACACATTGGTGTTTTAAACCACATTCAATCCTGTAAGAGTCATCAGCCTGCCAAGTGTGTACTGTTGACACCTTGGTTATACCTTGTGTGGTTTCTTTGGTAGACAGAAGAGCAAAGGGCAGCATCAATATGTGGGGGCATGTATTAATCTGCTTTATTCCTCTATGTTCACTGAGTATGCTACACATGCAGATGCAAGTGTTTCTAACTTCTGCCACAAATCAAAAGATTGGTTGGTTTGTGTGGCTATGTACACACTAAAGTGTGTGACGTGGCACACAGATAAAACTACATAGAGAACAGATGTTGTGCCTTCTCTTGCACACACACACTGCACACAGGTCCAGTTAGGAAGTAGAGTATGGTCACACAGCTCACGTGTTTATAAAATGTTGACTATGACAGCTTGGGAAGAGCCTAGAGCTCACATACAGGTACAGGTGATACAGGTTTCTGGTAGAAGCATCTCTGAGCTGTTCATGCCCTGCTCCCTGCTAGCCCCAGATATACTGATTCAGGCCAGACTTCTTCATACACCAGCAGTCCTAAGATCCAGAGCTTCCTTCTGGACACGCCCCCGCCCCACCCCGTCCCCACCCCTGCCCAGGGGCCAACACGGGTAAAATCAGCATCACATCTGAGGCTCCTAACTGCCGGTTCCTGTTTACCTTCTCTAGAGCATAGAGCAAACACTGCATGCACTTCAGTATGTCACAGGCCAGTAGTACGGCTGTATGCATCAAAGCATAAGTCAGGGAGAAGGAAGAAATGTGTGGTGCTCTCTTCCAGGGCTCCTGGCTATTTCCTCTTGCCAAAGGGTTTTATAACACCATTGGAGAATTATGCTCTCAGTCTAAAGTGCCAGGGCTCCGTGAAGGAGTCTGCTGGCAAGGAAGTCTTCCTCCACATCTGAGACAGTTTTGCCAGATGCGGGTGTCTTGGCAGGTGACTGCTCTCTGCACCCTCTGCCGTGGTTCACACCCGAGAGCAGCTTTACCTCAGTGAGAGCTTTTGGGCATCTTTTGCTGCCTTGTAAGTTCCCTCCTTACCTTCCACAGTCACAATTTTACTGTGCTGTGTCTGTGGATTTCTTATCTTACATGGGGCAAGTTGAACTTTGAGGTCATATAAATCAATGCCAGCAAGTTTGGGGACATTTTTAGCCATTTTTTCCCAGAATACTTTCTTTTGCTTTTTTTCTCTTAAAGTTAATTTATCAAGCTAAACCTAGTTCCTGTGTGAGCATCTCTGCAGCAGTGCTTAGTGAGGTCCATCTAGGTGTGAGAGCTGGGGCTAACGTAAGCCTCCAAAGAAAGGAAGGGATGGATGGGGAGGCTTGGTCAGAGCTGTCTTGGCCATCCCTGGTAACCACATGCGCTCCATGAGGAAGACAAGACCAGGAGAGGGAGCTTATATATGGAAATTATTCCTTTATAAAGCAAGGCTATATTTCTTGTTCATCTGGCTGTGCCTTCATTCCCAGGACAGTGTTAGGTAAGCAGCAGGGCCTGCCTGCACTGGGGCTTTGTGTCCATCAAGCATATTCCAGACTGCTGAGAGGTCCTCAAAGCCAGTATGTGTGGCGCACCCGTAGGGTAGAAGCAACCCTGAGATCGACACGTTCTAGTGTTACTGCAGCCAAGGTAGGACAGAGACAACAACTCTATGAGATTTTCTCTCACCCAAGAGTGATCAGCAAAACTGCTGTGGGCTTTCCCACTTAAATACTGTTACTTTCACTTCTCCAGTGACTAAGAACAGACTACAGTTATGCTGTATGTCAAATCCAACAGCTGTTGGCCATGGGACCCCCGCCCCCTTGCTGGAAGGGAAGAGAGCTATGAAGGACCACACCTGGAAGGCCGTGCTGCACCGCTGTGATACCCGACCTGGGTGGCAGACACCTAGAGAGCTCGTGCTAGATCTCTTCCCTGAGGACTGTGTACAGAGAATGCAAATGCTCAGAGCTGCTGTGAAAGGGGGCACTGAAGCCCTTCTTGGTAGATAAGGACAGAGTGCAGTCGCCTTCCTCTGTTAGTCATTTTCAAGTTTAAGTGGTGCTGATTCTGACAGCTTGGCCGTGCGAGTCTGACAGGATGTGCTGCCAAGCAGAGCACCATATGACACACCAAACCTGTACCTCAGCTGCAAGGCTTCATCACACATAGGACAGATTATAAAGAAACTTGGCGGAGATGTGAGACCTCTCAGTGTGAGAGGCACTAAGCTGATGGGAGCTGGACCCGTCCAGAGTGTCGCCTCCCTGTCCAGTTTCTAAGTGGCTGCATGATGGTATCAAAGGCCATGGGACTTGTGGTTTCTTCTTGTGAGACCTGCCGTGAACGACATGGGTCTTGCGGGTGAGGAACAAGCAGGAGGGAGGAGGGTAATTTCTATTTGCTAGCAGGCTCTCCTTCGGCCTGTGGGATATTTATTCTTCTGCCCCTAAGTTCCAAAAATAATTAGTCAAAACCACAGAACAACAATGATAGAAACAGGAGTTCTTCCCCAGGGAGCTAGTGAGTGGACAGGCCTGTCCACAGCCATACCAGGCTAACCCACCTTGAGCGCTGCACCACTCTGCACCCAGGCCAGCTACACCCATACTCTTCTTCCTAAATCAGGTGGGTTTTGCTTAGAGAACTCATGCTGACGCTGGCAGGGTCTAGGTCATCATTCTCATTAAATAATGTAAAATGGGGATGTAGAGTAGATAAAATCCAGGCAGGGATGTGCCCAAGAGCTCACTGAGCAAGAACAGAGCAGGGACCAGAACCTTGCCCACCCCATGACCCGTGGACACATTCGGTGGCCCTCTTCAGCTCAAGAGCAGAACACCCCCCCCACACACACACACACCCCCAAGACTGAGAGTCTAGAGTCTTCCTGAATTCCAGTTCCACATGTAAGAAAGACTGGAGATGCAGCTTGGATGTAACCTCTCTAACCATAGGTGGCAACCATGGGCAGGACAAGTAGAGAGAGCAGGGCTCCAGCAGGCCTATGGAAACAGCTCTAGTGTCTTTCTGTTCTGACTGACAGTGTAACAGAGACTGTTAGCAGCATGTAGCCCATTTACATTCAGGCTCTCGGGGGGGGGGGGGGGGGGGAGTGTCTAATCCTAAGGGTAGACGAATCCTCCATGACTCCCTCTCCAAGACTGGTCCCAAGCTTCTCTATAGACCTTATTGTCTTCCCAGACACGAAGATATATCTACTAGAATAAATGACTCATGTGCAAAGACTGCTCCGTCTAGTATAGAAGCTGCACATCTCTTTTTGTTTGTTTGGTTTTTTTTCTTTTGAGACAGGGTTTCTCTGTGTAGCCCTGGCTGTCCTGGAACTCACTCTGTAGACCAGGCTGGCCTGGAACTCAGAAATCCACCTGCCTCTGCCTCCCAAGTGCTGGGATTAAAGGCGTGTGCCACCACTGCCCGGCGAAGCTGCACATCTCTTAACGTGACATGACTCTGCAGTATTTCAATGAGACCGGAAAGTACTCCTTCCTAACTCAATAGTGAAAACCCTGATTCCTGCTCAGCCGTGATCTCATCTGTCCTGAGCCACTAACTATGGGATAAGGACTATCCCCCATCTCCATTTGCTGTTGGTGTAGTTGGACCTCAGTCAGACACTCTGAGTGCTGCACTCATTATATAGAATGGTTAAAAGGGCAGGCAGGGTGTGTGTGCACTGACGTAAGCTCCACTGCTGCTAGTCTCACTCACACGCACGCCAGGAGACTCGGCATCATCCACATCACACAGCCACTGCAGAACGGCACCGGAAACGGAGTTCTAGATGAGACCCTTAGGATATATCTTGTTTGCATTTTTTTGTAAACGGAGGCTCTGCCAGACTGCTGAGCTCGGTATTTCTCTCAGAGGAGCTGTCTGAGGTTTATGGACAAAGCATGCTTGTGAGGTGGAACAGTCAGCAGCACACTCTGAGCTGTGAGGACCACACAAAGGACAAGACTAAGGATAAGACAAGACCCCGAGCCCTAGAGAGAGTGGATAGGGCAAGGCAGCTGGGACGAGGAAGTCCAAGGGTTCTACTGTAAGGGGATTTTTGGACAAGGACACAGGACAGCACGGCGTTCTCTGCTAGAAAGCAGCTGTACTCATGTGGGCTTAGTGGACTCACATCCAAAGGCTGAGCGTCCAGTGCAGTGGGCTCAGTCTCTTTGTCCCTCATATGGTAGGGTACATTTTCACTGGGTATTTTATGGCTACAGGGCTATGTCACCAATGCTACATGGATGCAATAAAGTCGCCATGACATTGAGGTCACAGTAGTGCCATATGGCTGTGTATATACACACTGATACTGATGAAGCCATGTTTTGTTTTGTTTCCTATTTTGTTTGTTCTAAAAGAGCCCTTAGCACACTATTACTGAGCTCTGCATCCTGCCCAAAGCTATGAGAGAGAACAACAGTAATATGTGACTCTGTACTCAGCTATTCTCTGCACAGGCAGGCACAAACACTAAGCAAATAAAGTGAGATAATTATCAAGTCAAGACGAGAGCAAAGATGTTATGGAACGGTGTAGGTCACAGTAAATACTGCGCAGTCCTGTAATTTAAACTGCAATGATTATACTGGCAGGACTGAGGCAAGGGAAAGGTTAAAGCACAGTGTTTCTCTGTAACAGTGGAGATGCTATTCAGGAGGCAGAGACTGTACACAGGGCAAGGGCAGGGCTGGGGGTGGGACACGTGACTTAGTTATCTTTATTCTATGCCTTGTAATGTTTTCTGAATTTTACATGAATTCACATCAATCTGTTCAAACAAATTTTAAAGGCCAACTATCTTGTTGAGGATATGTCCTACCACTATCCAGTAACAGCAGTCAAAAGAGCAAAACAGAAACCCCACCATAGATCCAGAGACTAATTTCAAATTAGTGAAGACTAAAACAGGTGAACTTTTACTAAGATTTATTTTAGAAAGACAATACCCAGAGCATCTGATAGAAACACATGCTACTGAAGATTGTGAAGCCAGGAAACCTAGCTCCACAACTATGCACGAAAACTATTTAGCAACTGTGTAATGGAATATCCAGGCAAAACCAGATAGGCTAAAAGAAACACATAGCTGAGATGAGATCATTCTGTCAACTGAAAAAGCGCCAACTAGTCATTAAGAGCAGGTGAAAGACACGCACGGCTCCCAAACACTTGAAAAAGCACCACATGCCATTCTCACAGCAGCAGATGGAGCTGCATGAGTCTTGTTCCACCACTTGACTGCCCACTAGTGACAGGACACCCACTGCCAAGCTGGGAACTCAGCATCACAATGACCCCTATGTTTAGGAAGAGATCCCCATAGCAGGAGCACCTGAACTGTTTATGCTTGCACACAGCAGAAGGGAGGACAGGGTAGCTTCCCCATGGGCTCAAGGGTAGGCTCTGGAACCTAAGGACCATGCTCCTACAAGCCAGGCCAAGGGTGCTTGCTCCTCAGGTCTCTACCTCATCCCAAGGTGGGGCAGTCAGATCTCAGTGCAGAACTGAAAACATATAGTCAGAACCTAGTTCCCATGACTGTCTGACAATTTGACAGCGCCGAGGACGAAAAAACAGGCCAAGGTTTCTCTTCTCCCTTCCCACTGTTGTGAAAAAGCAGGCCTGGCACTGCTTGCTGTCTGCCTTCCCTTGAACTCCCTCCCTGCAGGGTCTCTCCACTGTCCAGATCCTTGGACACCCTCCTTACCTGGGCCCACGCATGCCAGTGGCGCTCCTCTCGCCAGATGAGGGCAACCCTACAGGCTGCTCTCTTCGGATCCCTGGGGCCCTGGGCTTCCTGGGCTTCGGTGCTCTCTCCTGTTCATTGTCTTGGTCTTCTGGTTTCTTCTTCTCGCTGTCGCTGTCATCACTGCCTTCTCCAAGGATGTCATCGACCTGACAAAAGGTGGAGAGTCAGTGAGTGAGTTGTCTTGCAAGTTAGCTTTCTGTAGGAGTCATATGATCCACACCTGCCCACGAAGGACTGCAACAGATTCACACCATCTTCATACAAAAGCAGACTCAGTGCCACACTGAGTGCAGGGATCAGATAGTCAGTTGTTTTTTACTTGAACGCTGGGGACTGAAACTAAGCTTATACAACAGAAGAGCAGAGGTGTACCTAGACTCATTCAGAAAGGCCCATGGAGCTTGCACACTTGAGTCCTGAGAAGGGATGGTAGCTTCCATTCTCACATATTACAGTGATAGAATTTCTCTAAGTTGCTGGACATTTACGAGATCAGCGAGACCCACAGCCTGAACATATACTTCCCAAGAGGAAGTAGCTCCAAGATACTGGTGTTAAGAGTGTAGTTGTGTCGCAGGCAACTGACTGTTTAGCTGGCTTTTCTCTCTTTCCCACCTACCTCAAGCTGGGGACATAATGTGAGGGTGATGGGGAGGAGGAACAGGCCTACCTGGGATTCTTGCTACTGATATTTGAGGGCAGGCAGAGGGAAGTGAGGTGTCATGGTCAGAGAACTTGGGGGAGGGCACAGCAAATAGAAGCCAGATGACAAGCAGGCATTTGGGGAACCTCACTTGGGTCCACCACTACAGTGAACTACCTTGTACCTCAGTACCAGAGGAGGGGCTGGTGTTACTCTGTTGTGTCCTGAGAGCCGATGCTATGCAGAGAAGGCACAGAGCCAGCACCTGGCTTTGGCATTCTGGCTCCAGCTCTTAGCTCTTCTCCTGCACTGTAGAGATGGGCAGAGGACAACCACAGAGTAGAGCGGGGCTGCGTCTAGCTGCACCAGTGAGATGGCTACTGAATTTCAGCCAAGATAACGTGGTAGAATCCTGTCCATCAGTCCTGATGAGCAGCTCCCTTGGGGGCTTCTACCCACAGCACAGCTTTGCCAGGCCAAGGGGTAACCTGGGTGAGATACATGGCCACCAGTCTTTGTGTGGTTGACTGCATCTAACACTGCTGGCTAGCCAAAGACCTAGAGAAACACCTTAAAAGCCAAACCACAACTGTGAGCATACGCCAAGTCTGGCCTCGTTTCAATCAAGCTTCTGTTTGGGAATGACATGAATTTTCCAAAGGCATTCTTTTACAAATGTGTCAGCTGCCCTTTGAAAACTATTTGTGATAAACTTAATTTAAAATATTTAACAGGAAAGTTGTTTTAAATGTTAAGGCAAAACTTAAAAGCAAGCATGTTGACATGGAAAAAAAAAATCAACATATACCCAATTAAGTCCTCAAATCTTCAAAAACTGGCAACACAGCTTATCAAATGTGGTGCCTATCAACACACAGCATCATGCGGTTCTGCCAGCCACTTCCAGGAGACAGCTCTCTCTGAGTCTGTCTTTTCACAACTTTACAGCCAAAGTGTGTGGCGGGAGGGTGAGAGTACAAGGTGGACAGTGACACCAGAACAGAAGGGACAGGAGACAGCAGCCAGCCCACAAGCCCAGAGGCCTGTGTGTCCCTTAGTCCTCCTCTGCAAAAGACAGACAGACAGCTAGCCTCTTCCTAGCCTCGTAAAGAAACCAGAGGGTTAACACACAGAACTTCCCAGAGCACAGCTCCATACCAGCTTTACCAAACAGGACTAGGATGGCCTTAAAAGTGCCACCATTCACCTGACTGTCCAGAGGAGATGCCCTTCAAGGAACATGTCTCTACTAACCTTAAACTTTATCAATGGACTTGGAACCCACATAAATGTATTTTATTTCTTTGTTCCAAAGAACCAACATCCTGTGTAGTAGAACCTTCTGACAGAAAGACTAAATGTATTTATAGATGCATAAAGTCACTTTTCTGGAAGTTTCCTGATGATGTTACAAAGGACAGAGGGGACTCAATATAGAATTTTCTGTTATTGGACAAGGCCTTGCATTTTATAAACAGATGGTGTTGAAACTGCTTCAGTGGTAGGCACCTGAAGGTCAGCAGGGAGCCAAGCACTCCACTGAGACAGCAGGCACCTGTAACTCACTCCAAGGGCAAATGCCATTCCTGTCATGGATATTATCACACCGCTGTTTTGGGCACCTAGAAGAGACTCTCCCACTGGGGTCCACGGGCCTAGCAGTCATACCAAGGAAACAGTGGCAGCCCGTGCCCTCACGACTGTACTCCTACAATAGGGAGAATGAACCTGCACCCAGCAGGAGCAGGGAAGACACTGAGCTTGCTGGCGGACAAGAATGCTCCGAGGCCCTGCAGAGCACCCCACCTCCCTGCACTGACTCCTGACCCTGGCAACAGGCAGAGGAAGAACAGAGGCTCCTTCAAGCGTCTGCATCTGCATGACTTGTTATGCACCACAGAAAACTAATACAGTGGTAGAATGTATTTTAAGGGGAATGATGTCAACTGAGAAGCTATTTTTATGAACAGAAAATACTTTGAAGGCCAAAGAGAAACTTTAATGACATGTAAAAAACCCCAAACTTGGAAAACAAACTTGAGGCGTTCTAAAACTGCTCAAGAGGATTTAAAACTGTCACTAATGCTGGCTGCAGGCAGCACATATGTTCTGAAAGTGACTTATGCAAATTACACTCTAAACCCCCAGAAAGTTCTTTAACTCTCGAGTCTCTCACAGGCTTTCACATGCAACTAAGCCATCTCACTACAACTCCAGGAACCAATATTTTCAGGAAATAGAGGGCCAAAGACACAGGATCATTGTTTTAAAGATTTATCAACTTTAAACTTAAAAAAAAAAAAACCTAAAAGTAAGCACAAACACTTGATGAAGACCTTTGAAATCACCAAGTGGCTCAGTGACCTCTGCTTTGGTTAACTAGGATAACTGTCTAAGATCAGGTCACAAGTTGACAAGAAGTGGGAGTGACTGCTGCTTAATAACAGAGTATGTCCAAACACTGCCTTGACATGTCTGCTGTGCATTGTGGCCCTTCCTCAGATGTGTACACAGCACATGGTCACAGCTGAGGCTCTCTTCAGTGTTCCAGACAGAGTCTAATTCAGTGTGAATTACTACTATTGTTGATCTTAGCCGAAGGGCAACTGATTATATATAAATCAAATATGAACACAAGCAGTGGTAATTACTGTTATAGTGAGAACAGGAGCAGACCTGAGCAGATGCGTGCTGAGTTCAGAGGAACACACCCATTCATAGCATCAGTTTTTAGCTTAAGCTGCAGACACTGGTGATCAGGACGTTGTTCTTACACTGTGGATGAGCAACACACACACACACACACACACACGGCCCTCACCGAGCAAGCTCCTGCCACACGTGCTTAGATTCCCTACCTAGGAGGAGCAAGGCTTGGGGGTGGACTGACGGCGGCCAGCTGGCCAAGGAGAACGACGACCAACGGGAGAGACAAGTGTGGTGCTTGGCTGCAGGTGACTCTGCTCCTCTCCACTGCCACTGCAGGCACATGCCCCGCTTCCTTTGGTGACTGGTTCTCCCCAGAAGCAGGCAGGCGCAGAGATATGATAAGGCATCTGTCTCTGCTTCAGTACCCCACAGTATCTCTCTACCATCTTTACAGGTCTTATCTCCGCCTGCTGGCTTTTTTTTTTTTTTTTAAGTTATTATTTGTTAATAATCTGAAGATAAACAGATTTTCCACAACAGCAAAGCAGAAAGATGAAATCACAGGACACACACAATTCTCTAGCACTGATTTATTTTTTTTTCCTTTAAAAAAAAAAAATCTCTCCGCAAAGGCTGCAAACTCACCCAAGTCAGAGTCTCCTAGTTTCATGGCTAACCAAACACATTCTGTCCAAGAAAGCACACGACACACGAGGCCATGAGACAGAAGATGGATGGGAGTCATCCCTGCTCAAATCACAGACTATAATCACAGACCAGTAAAAGGAAGGTCAGGATAACATACAAAAAAGTCTTGGCCACTGTGAAAACAAGCATTTACATTTGGACCAATAACTGTGCAAAATTTTTCCTGGTATATAGGAGTCCCTGGGGTCAATCAATCCTTGGGATAATTCCCACCCTCCTCTTTCTCTATAGAGTCTACACACCAGATTAAGAAGAGAGGAATAGGGCTGGAGAGATGGTTCTGCGGTTAAGAGCGCTGACTGCTCTTCCAAAAGGTCCTGAGTTCAATTCCCGACAACCACATAGTGGCTCACAACCATCTGTAATGGGATCTGCTGCCCTCTTCTGGTGTGTCTGAAGACAGCTACAGTGTGCTCGTATAAATAATAAATAAATAAATAAATAACAATAATAAAAAGAGAAGAGAGGACTACACAAGCCTAGCTAGTGACTATGTGACAGAGGATACTCCACCTCATGCACACCTACCCATGGCCTCTCTGACCCCAACAAAAAACATTGGGAAAGTCTGGACCTGAAGCAGACTTAGTATGGATTTAACCCACCCACCTCCACCCCTGGCCAGATCAATCTGTACAGAGAGACACTGTTTGCCTCCTCCTCGGTTCAGATACTCTCAGCTATCATTTCTTCTAGAACTTTCCTGCTCCAGCCCACTTTCCTCAGTCAGACTCACTGTCTGTACTACTCCGAGGTTCCCATATACTCCCTCTCACAGTTCTTAGGTGATCTTCAGGATAAATCACTTCTGAGATTCTGCCTTGTAGGTTCTGTGTCACTTCCCTGTCACCCTGCCCACGATGGTTCCACTGGTAGATTTCAGTGGCTCTGCACACTTCCTGCATGTACTGGTTCTTCAGTGTCATTTCTACGTCTTCAGTCACCTCAGGATGGTCTGCCTTTCAGTGGCCACATGAGCTGCACTGGTTTCTGTCTGACCATTTCACTGTCCCAGTCCTGCCTCACACTGTCTAGGACTGACTTTGCAGATGAAATCTGTGCTGCCTTCTGTGGACAAGCTCCAAGTGAATCTTAGAGACCCTGGAATGCTTTGTACTGATTGTCTCAAGCCCCGGTGGGCTTAGGCGACTCACCTGCCCTCTATCAGTTCTAACGGCCACTGGACCCTGTCTGTTTTCAGTTGACTCTGTGACTGGTTTGAGCTTATAACCTGCACAGATGATTCCTTCCCAGGTCCCCCTCAGAAACTTACCCTCAAACTCACTCTGCAGTGGACAGTGATAGGTAAGCTTTTGGGGACCAGAGCTGCCCTTAACAAAGTCCCAAGTATGGTACACTGCATGCCACCACATTCTTAAACCACAGGGCTGGCTTTGATGAAAACCCTGACATTTCGCTGGGGCTACCAGATGCCTAGTGGCGAATAAGGAGCTTGGCACTGGCCTTGTCTCTGTGGCCATTCTCCTTGACACCCTCAGAAGCGGGCTTGGCTCTGCGCATAGACAGGCTCATAATTTCAGGAGTCTCTGTACAACCGGAAATCCCTCCTTTGAGACGGACAGTCCTCAGATACACATAAATAGTTTCAAGATTTGTAAAGACATCAAAACAAATGGACTGTCAATGGCCACCGCTGTACAACACACATCCTTGGTGTGGCAGGACAAAGGCTATTTGTCTGTCCTGCCCACTTTGCCCAGAAAGCTCCACTCTGCCTTTCTTTCAGTTCAGGGCTCCTGGCACAGGGGATGGTATGGCTCCATACCTGTCAGTGCATACTTGAGAACAGCAGTGAATAAACTCTTAGCTGCTTCCCACCCTCATGTACTAATGGTAGGACCACACAAAGTCAGAGAACATGACTTTTAAAAAGAGACAGCACAGTAGACAGCTCAGTCAGGAGACTACGTACGCCAGGCATTGGGAAGGCACTACTAGCAATGCTGACTACACACAGCATGCGCCCTGTCCCCAGGGCCATCACGGCTCCCCAAGCAAGCATCTTAACACTTGCAGGGCAATGGGAAGGTATCAGTTTTACTCAGTAAGTAGTAACTGCCAGATAATTTGCCTCCAGCAAAGGACATGTCTTATGCAGCCTGCATGTGAACATGGCACCTAGCAGGAGTGGGAAAAGCAGGTATGTGCAGCAGCCACAGCTCCACACTGACGACAGCTGTCAAACACCAAAAGGACAAAGTCATAATGAAACGTGGTACCTGCCACCACCAGGCTCCCCAGAGGTGCAGGGTGCCTAGATGGAGACTGTACAAAGCAGGCCAGTTTGCAGGCTCTGCGGTCTCTGTAGGAACCAAGCATACAACCATTAAGCTTACAGCTTGTATACATTCTAAACAAGTATATAAATGTTCAATAGAAACAAAACCTCCAAGACCAGCAATATGACTTATCTGGTAAAGGTGTTTGCTGTCAAACCTGATGACCTGAATTCTATCCCCTGGCCCGCATAGGAGGAGAAAACCCACTCCTGCTAATTCTCCTCTGGTCTTCAATGTACATGCTGTGGCATGCTCCCCACCCCCAAATACAAATCAGTAACAAAACAATACAAACCAAAAGACCTTCAAACTATAATCCTGGGCTGCGGTGGTTCAGTAGTAGAGCATATGCCTAGCATGGGTCGAGCTTGATCCCCCACACTGCAACAAGGAACTCAATCTTTCTTACTCTGAAAGATACTACACATTGGAACTGAGAGAGGCTAACAACACAGTCATATGCGCACAAGCTGTAATCCTGAGGGCGGCCTGAGCTGCTGGCTCTGCAGAATCGACTTGTATTAACGCCTTCCCTTCCACCCAACCGCATCCAGGCCCACACGCACTCGTGCCAGCCTTCCACCTGCAGAAGCTCAGCGTACACAGAACAAAAGCCAACACAAACAACCCTCACTAGATCTGCTATACTTCAATTCTCTCAGCAAAGACAAAGAGTTGAGATGTCTTATAGAACTTCTGACTCTGCTGAAGGCACTGGAGTATTCAGGTGCTACCCACACGGCATGGTGCCAGTCAGGCCTAACAAAGGATCAAGCCAGATGGGCTTCTGTTCTGAGCCATGTTAACAGTGATCCCTCAGTAGTATATAAAGGGGCACTGGGAGGCAGGGGGTAGCAAGTTGATGATGACCACCTTAAAGACCACAACTCAGAGCATGCTCAGGGGACATAGCCTGCTTGCAGCATTTCCTCTGTGGGGCCATAACACACACACTGACTGACTATCCCAGGTATTCTAGGACCCCAGTTACTTCCAGGTAGAAGGCAGAGAGCTGCAGAGAGATGGCAGGGTGAAGTTAGCTTCACAGACCTTTAGTTCAAGAAACTAAACCATATTTAAAGTACATGTTGCTGGCAAAAAACAAAACAAAACAAAACAAAACAAAACAAAACCCACTGAGGAACTTATTGGGGGGGGGGGGGAAGAAAGCTTTACTTTTTAATGGAATGAAAATCTGCTGATAAATTAAGGCAGAATACACATCCTGGCACTGAGCTTTGTCACCAGCAGAGGAAGAAGGCAAATGATTTTCATCTTGGTTATAGATGACAGCTGTTGCATCTGAGCAGACTCCAGGAAAGACTGGGGGTTACACTATACCAAGCAACCTTCAATAGTTAAAAGACCAGGAGGTGAGTCATAGGACAGGAATCACTGCAGTCAGCACTTGGGTACATCCCAGCAGCTTAGGGTTATGGTCGGACCTGCTGGACCTGCTCCAAGCTTGACGACTCCTACATAATGTGACAAGGAGTTGTGCATCTCCATGCTTAAAAGGACACACAGGCATCTTCTGTGTGAAACTCTTTTTTAAAAATGTAATAGTGTCTGGGAAGGGTGGAGCAGCCACAACCTGCAATCCAAGTGACTACAATGGGCCTTCATGAGAAACCTAACACAACTCAGTGAGGGCCTTGATGCATGTGCTAGGGGAAGGGGGCAGAGGAGAAAAGGCAACTATGTGCTGGGTAGTGGGTCCTCCCTCTGACTGCCTGTGGGGGATGCTGGGGGCCAGGCCCATCATGGAGAACCTTTGGGACAGAGGAGAACCTTTGGGACAGAGGAGGGCCTGGCGGCCTCCTGTGGATCTGAGGTGTCTCTGAACTACTTGGCTAAGCCTGGGATGCACAGGCATTTGGCCTCAGTTGTTAGCCATGGCCAAGAGTGGTCAGGGTTGTTGGTGGCACGCTAACAATTACATTACAGGAGTGGAGACCACCGCACTCTCAAGGGTGGAGACCTTGCCCACCAGGTCAGCTAGAATGGAGGAATGTGGTCTGCTTCACTGCTATGACATGCCTCTTCTCTCCAGCATGGTCTCAGGAGGCTGAGGCCATATACTGATGCCTATACTGGTGTTCTCATTTTTCCTCATGGTTGGTAAACTGAATAAATTAGGAGTATAAATTAGAGTGTAAATTCTGACCATGGGTCAGACTGACTGAGGTTGTCTCTGCCTCCAAGAGGTCTGTCAGACTAGCAGAATGTGCGAAATTCATGCTCTTCTAAGAGAACTGAGAAACTTTGCTATAGCTATCTTGGATAATGTAATATACATTATCTTGGTAAACTGGCATGTGCTATTTAAGTTCACTGAAAAGCTGGCTCAGACCCAAGCATGTAGTTCCAAAGTGTCCTCCAAGATCTCCTATCTAAGGATTAGCTAGCCCACCTCAACTCCTGACAGGGAGAGAAGAGAACAACAAACAGCTCAAGAGTTAAACATCATGTCCTTGAGAACACCTAGAAGGTGAAGCATTTCTATCGGTGGTTAACATTACTGATTTAGGCTGAAGCGGTGCCTACAGTGGAAATGGGAAATGAAGTTCAGCCACAGGAAACTCTTTCACAGAGAGAACAATCAAGAACTCCAGCTGACTGCTTCCACTTAACCTCCATTGCTGCTGGATGATTCAAAGTGCCTGGTTTCGCGATAATCTATGTGCTGTCTGCTGCATGTTCTTTCCCATGGAAGCCTGCATCAGTAACTCTACCTTACTGCCCCCATGGGGCATGTTTCTAAGTACCTGACTGGTGATGCTACTCTGTTTGCTCTCTCAACTGGGCTACTGCAGTCATCTCTGCTGGATGCACCTGATCTGATGTTATCTACGAACACTCTATCTGCTACTTATTTCTCTGTTTGCTTCCTGTGGACTTAATACATTCACCCATTTAAAACCAGAAGGATGGCTACCCTAAATCATTGTCTGGACTGTACAGAACAAATAAGCATTAGAGTAGTTAATTAGTGATAAGGTCTGAGCAGTCTAGTTAACTTGGTGACTTACACAGTCTGCAGCCTGCAGGTAGCCCTGTCCCCTCTCCAGGCTGGTATTCTTCCTTGGGGACTACACTGGATTGTCAAGAATTTTTGGCTTCTCCATGTTTCTAAAACTAGGAACAGGATTAAAGCAGCTGAGAGAAAGCACAGTGCTGGGTTTTATTAGCACTGCACTTTCTGCTGTACCTCCCTTGGTCCACTCCAATCTCTACATTGCTTTCTAGGCAATGCTCTCTAGAGGTCTGTGGTTTCTGTGGTTCTGGACAAAGAATGCCACACTCAGTACTGTGCTTAGGAGAGCACTGGCTTTCCCGGCTCACAGAGGTGGCAGTGGAGCCTCCATTAGGTATTTGGACTTGGGGCAACACGTCGTCAGAGTCTGTGTGAACTGAGCCAGGCATGAGGGGTGACACAGTGAGCACCCTGCCCATCAGGTCAGGGTAAATGGACACAGTGGGGCTGACATGGAAAGGAGCACTCGTTCCTGAGTCTCCTTTCTCCATAAGTAGGCCTTCACCACAGGTACAGTGACCCTGCCACAAGCACCATGCCTCAGCAACTCTCTATGGTTCTCTCAATCTTGTGTCTTTCATGCCCTCAAAACCAGTACCATGTGGACAATGCTCATATAGTGCTAAGTTCTGCTGGAAGCACAAGACATAGCCTGGCCCCCCTGGCAGCTTCTGCCTCCTGACCCTGAGGAAACATGTTCCTACTGTCCCAGTGAGGCCTGGAACATTCACCTCAGTGGTGCAGAGCTCTGACAATCACAGCCACTTAGCCCCAGGCACACAAATTCACAGCAAAAACATCCAAATAGCCCCAATCCAGTTAAGGGCAAATATTCTGGTTCCCCTGGGAAACATTTCTCCATTGTTTGCATTTTTCGTACCAATCTTATCTTCCAAGCTCCTACCAGAAAGGCCACTAAGCAATTAGCACTCACAAGTTCCAAAATCTTCCCCAATCTGCCAATAAAGCAGTCCAAGGCACAAAAAGGCACATGGTCAGGTTCCTGGCAGCAACAAATCCACTTCTCTGGTAACAATCTCTGTTGCTATGATAAAATACCTCAACCAAAGCAAACTTAAGGGGAAGAAAGGACTTATTTGGTGTCTTAGGGTTTCTATTCCTACACAAACATCATAACCAAGAACCAAGTTGGGGAGGAAAGGGTTTATTGAGCTTACACTTCCATGCTGCTGTTCATCATGAAAGGAAGTCAGGACTGGAACTCAAGCAGGTCAGGAAGCAGGAGCTGATGCAGAGGCCATGGAGGAATGCTGCTTACTGGCCTGCTCAGCTGGCTTTCTTATAGAGCCCAAGACTACCAGCCCACAGATGGCACCATCTACAAGGGACCCTCCCTCTTGATCACTAATTGAGAAAATACCTTACAGCTGGATCTCATGGAGGCATTTTCTCAACTGAAACTCCTTTCTCTGTGATAACTCCAGCTTGTGTCAAGTTGACACACAAAACTAGCCAGTACAATTGGCTTCTGATTCTAGGTCAGTCAATCACTGAAGGAAAATCACCGTGGCAGAACAAAGTAGCTAGTCACAGCACACCCAGTGAAGGCAGAGACAAGTGATTTCACCTGGGTGGGCTGCCCACCTGCTCACCACTGTGCTTGGCTGACTTTCTTTACTCTTAGACAATTTAGGGGCCAGCCCGTGAAATGGTGCTGCCCACCTTCAGGGTGGGTCTTCCTAACTCAATTAACAATCTAGAAAATCGCCCACAGACACGCCCACAGGCAACCCAATCAAGGTAATTCCTTGGTAAGATTCACTCTCTGGGTTATGTCAAGTTGACAGTTGAAACTAACTAGCAGAGTTATGGACGTAGGTCGTGTGCATTTTGTACCCTGCCATCACACACAAAGCCAATGGATGCTGTCTGAAGTGCCCTGGCGCAGACTTGAGACTGACGCATGTAATGAACTGCAGTGCTGTTGCTGTTCACACACAGCGGTCTGCTCTTAAAGAAACATAACTGTTTACAGAAAACAAAGAATAGTTTCCTATCATTAGGAAACATAAATATGAAATTAGCATAGTGCTTTCAATTATACTGTATTAGAATGCTGGTTTTTAAATTGCTGTTTTGAGTTGCTGACTTGAATTTCATAGTCATCAAGTGAGCACTGGTTTGAGATTAGCACACTCGTTCCCAACATCTTTTGAAAAGGCTCTAAGCATATTCCTGCCATCTTGTAGGATTTTTATTTTTTGTAAAATGGTATCGTCAGAATTGATGATTACAAAATCAAAATATCAACTAAAAGGAAAAATATTGAGGATGTTTCATGTTCTGCAGTACCAAATATTTAATCAAGATTTAATTTTTTTGGGAGAAAATTTTTCTCTTAAAAAGAAAAAATTCTGAATTAAATCCCTAGAACTTACACAAAAGAGATAGGCACAGTAGTACACCCTTTCTATCCTAGCTCTGTAGGCAGAGGGAGATGGATCCATTGGGCTTACTGGCCTAGGTAGTCAGCCTAGCCTAGCTGGTGAGTTCTAAACTGGTGAGAGACTCTCCCTTTCTCACAAACCAAGGTGGACAGGAACAATGTCCATCCAAGCTGCTTGTCCTCGGACACCCACATTCATGGCAACACATGCCTTCAGGAACACTCATCAAATAAGCATATTTTATCTTATTAGAGTACAAGTTTGCTTTGACCTTTAATAAGCAACGTTACACACACACACACACACACACACACACACACACACACACACACCCACCAAAGAATTCTTTTAAAATAAATTTCATGAGTCACTACAAGTAAATGTGTGGTTTGTATACCTAGTTTATAAACCAGGTTAAAATTTCTCAGGAAAAAACCCTGCTTCAGCTTACCCAAGGAAGCACCTGGGTAGCAACATGACTGGAGGTGACAGTGCTTCTGGCCAAGTTCCTGTGATATCCTATCAAGCAGATTGATGCCTCTCCCCCCAAACAACCTCCCACCCTCTCCCCACCCCAAGGCTCTGCTCTGGTCCTTGTATCTATGGCTTCATTGGAGGTAAGGGTCTTTGTAGATGTGTTAGGTAGGATCACAGTGGACTCAGAGTCATGACCACTGTCTGCTGGAAGAGGGACAGACACTCATACAGAAGTTAAACTTAAGCACTCAAGTGGCTTATTACATATGAAAAGAGCCTGGTGCTTATATATTGTGAGACTGCCTACCCACTTTGTCCCCAAGAAAGCTGGACAAACAGTCCAAGGCGATCTGGGACCCACAGGGAAGCCTGGCTACTGCCTCTGCTGGAGGACAGGCATGGTTTCTTTCACAATCCCAGGACCCAGGAATGACCAAAGCCTGGGTAGGGATGTGAGACTTCCAGTTGTCTTCCCCCAAACAGCAAGACCTCTGCACTGGAGAGCTCCAGCTGCTCCTCAGGAGGTTCTGTAGAGCTGAGGTCAGGGGGTTAAGGCTGGCTTTTATGGCTGAAACAGTTAGATTTTGGAGTAACTCAAAGTTGCTGTTTCACAGCAATATTTGAGGTCTTTTGATATGAAGGGAATAAAAACCAACAATAAGGCCAAATAGTATCAAACCGACTGCAAGGAAATTCTTCTGTGAAGTCAGAAAGGAGACAGCAACATGGCAGGTCCCGGGGTGGGGAGAGCCAAGTATGCTCACAGGGAGCGGGCACTGCTTCCAGATCCAAGTCAGCTGAGCTTGAGGACATGGAAGCAGTAGCCAATAAAAACTTCTCATGAAATGACAACATTAAAGTTCAAAAACACAGAAAAATGGTAAAGAGTTCAGAAAAGAAGCTATCCTCTAAGAGAGAATCTGAGTTACTGATGAGATTTCATCCTGAAAATAAATGTATTTTCTTGCTTTTGCTAAAAAATAAGGAAGAACCCTGATTTCTTCCTTGAGCATTCTGCTGCATGATCAATGGAAATGAAGACGTCTGTCCTCACGGCACGGCCGGGCTCATGAGGCTGTAGGAAGTGTGCAGAGGGAGGGCAGCTTTTGTCCACGTGACTGAAGCTCAGCCCTTAGAGTGGTCCTCTCAAAGCAGTCTGCAGCGCAATGACTGCACAGACCACACCACAAAAACCCCTGGAGCAAAAGCTTCTGTCAGAGGGCTAGCCTGGGAGCCCAGAGGAAGATGTGTAAGGCCAAGGGACACAGGGCTGAGCCAGGGACTGTATAAGAACATGAGTCTAGAGTACAGACAGTGCTGACCTATGACACATTTGCTTTTAACTCTAAGGGATAACCTGCCTCCCTCCACACCCCCGGTATTTATTTAGGCTGTAATTAAAACACATCCGTAGCCAGGGTATTCAATTCTCCAAATTGAGCATTTATAAAAACTAACCTCACATTATGTACTTAAAACTATTTAGTGGAGTAAAAATGACAGAAGAAACTGGTCTTAATTTTTCTGAATTCATGTATTAAAAAACCATGTTTAATTGAATGCAAACTAATTAAGCATTTCATATCTTGAATCCTATCAGCTCTCTGTCTGGACTATTCCCTTAGCAGGGTATCCTAAAAAGCTCCTGTACCTTAACATACCAGAAGCATCCTCTTGTTAGGACAATTTGGAACATCTGCAGACACTATCTCTAATCCCTGGGAGCGGTGGCTGTGTGTTTCTGTTGCCAAACACATGGGTACTTCATGTCACACTGTTACAAAGCCCTTTGAATAGGAAGCAGGTGCTGGCTCACCACACCTGTGCCTGTCCTGCATGAGGCCAGCTGAGTCTGCGATGTGCGTGTGCACACCAGGCTCTGGGACCTGGGACCTGCACCACATTCTCACCTCTTTGTCCATACTCTCTAAGTCCTCCTTACAGAGAGTGTACAGCGGCATTGTCTCTGACATACTGGGTTGTCGCTTTCTTCTAGCAGGGCCAGGCTGCTCTCCATCTTGAGATTCTGGCAGCTCTTCGCCAAACATTTGCTGCTGATGTGGCTGCACAGCTCTGTAAGGAATGTTACAGTCCCGTGAGGAAAGCAGTCCCATAGCACCTTTCCAGCTCAGGAGCAGACACCTGACTCTAGGATGAGGCGACATACACAGAGAGCATTTGTAGGCAAAGACAAGGTGCCCTGTCCACTCTACCCACTTGCTATCTCTGCTTGTGTAGCAGACCCAGCATCTCCTCCTGGGACATGTCCTGGCCCTTGAGGAGGCTCACACTCACCTCTTTTACAGAGAAACCACCTTGGCTACAGGCTATCACCTGACTTGACCTGATAACAAAGCTTAAAGGGAGACAAAGGGTTTGCTGGGATCATCAGAGAGTGTCATTTACCCTAGAGTAAAGCCAAGACTTGTTAAGAAACAAAAGAAAGCAAAAGTGACATTTACACTCTATCCAGAGGACAGAACAGAAGCCAAACAGGAATGGCGAGTTAAGAGGTGGATATCAATGGAGTGGAATTAGTCTGCTTACAAAGGACACAGAAGAAACATTAGATTATGTAAGCACAGCTACACTGAGTACTACAGTAACCAATAAGCTGCAAGGACCAAGTTCACCCCTCAAAGACACTCCAACCTGGACCCCAAGATGCTAACTTAAACTGCTATTCTTATCAGCAAACCTGCAGCTCTGTTAAAAAAGTTTCTGTCTGCAATGTGCATCTACATGTGCCAAATGTCACTGAATATATTTTATGCCTGTCTGTTTGTGTCAAAGTTAAGGTACACCAGGCTCATTTGCACAATTCTAGGACTTGGAAGGCTGAAGCATGAGAACTGTTGTGAGTCTGAGGCCAGCCTGTGCTAGAGAGTAAAACAGTGGTTTCTAGAACAGTCCTTCCTGAGGTGAGTGAGATGAGAAGCTGAATACACTGGCCACGGAATCCCAGGCTGACCATCACAGACACTGTGCATAAAGTGACAAGACCCCACTATCACTGATATGGGGTCCCAGGCTGACCATCACAGACACTGGCATAAAGTGACAAGGCCTCACAATCACAAGGAGAAATGTGGGACCCAGCAAGATGGTGCAGCTGATAAAGGTACTTGCAGCCAAGCCAGACCTCTTGAATTGGATCTCCAGGATCTACAAGGTGGAAAGAAAGAACTGACACCCACATGTCCCCTGATCCCCACAAGGATGCAATAGCCTATGCAGACCATCATACATACATGCATCCCAGTATACACACACACACACACAAATTAAAATGTAATAACAGAGAATAAGATGGCATTAATTCTAAGTCACAAAATTAAAAAGAAACTGTATTAGGCTAACTGAATATTATCTATTGAGGGCAAAAGATTTTCTATCCAAAAATCTAAAAAGTGCTGTCTCTGCTCTTCCAAATGTAAGACTTCATGTTCCTATCTTTAACAAAACTCAGTCTGACTGTAGTCAGACAGCTCAGCAGAAAGTATGATGAGGATGTGTGTGACCAAGGCCCAGCACTGCCTTCATGAGAGAGATGAGGGGACTCATGAACAGTAAAACACCACCGTTAGTATTCCATTTGCTACAGTAAAACTCCTGAGGTTATTTTCTTGTAAATAATAATCTGGGGATGAGGCAAGCAGACTTACTGGCAGCTGTCAGACTCTCTTGCTTGGTTGCCTCAAATAGCCAGCTGAACTACCTCTATGTAGCACTGGCCATTCCTGAACACACTATGGACACTGCAGGAAAGCTACACAGCAACCTCAGCTGCTTGCCCCAGGACTGTTCCAAACCCTCTGTAGCAGAGTTTTCCGTATCACGAGACAAGCCTTGGTAAGCTCTAGCTGACCCTAAAACAATTAGCAGGTAGACTCAAGGGACAACACTTGCTCTGGTGGCCTACCAGAGACTTTACTGCCTGGTACCAAGGGGCAGTGCCCTGAGTCCGCTGGCTATACAGCGGCCTGACTGACTCACTTGGTGAGCTAGATGGGTGGTGCTCGCCTGAGGTGCAGTGCTTGGCTTCTCTTTAATCTTTATTTGCTTACTTTTGCAGAATGGGCTAAGAGACATCAGGGTCACAGTCACGTTGGAGGCGGCGGAGTGGCAGTGACCGCTGAGTAGTCGGCACAGAGTTGTCAAGGTGTTGTGCGAGGCTGTTGTTAGCCTAAGAGGAAGCTCAAGAGCTCAGAGTGGCCAGGGCAGAAGAGAAGCTGAACAACAGAAGGCTGGAGAGAGCTGGAGAAGAGAAACCGTGGGCCGTGGGGGCTGCAAGACTTCAAGAGTGCTGTTTAGCCCTGGAGTCTAAGCCACCCCAGGCTTGGACACTGTAATACTAGTTAAGAGTCAAAGGGTAGGGAATCCTCCCGTGCCTACTCCTGCCAACATCTAAGGAATTCCAAATTTCCTGGGCTTGCAGGGAGCGTCCACTGTAGAACCTTTGTAAACACTTAGAGATGGAAGGGCCGGGACATCTGAGGCTTGCAGGAGAACCGCAACACCAGAGGGTGCCACCTCCTGCCACAGTTGCTCCTGACCAGTGCTGAGTGTCAAGCCCTGGAAGGCTCCCTCCCTCACATGCTTTCTATCCAGGTTCTGACTGACGTTTACAGCAGCTCAAACCACTACTCTTCATTCCCAACACCCACAGCTCCAAAGAAAACAGGGAAACAGCTCATGTAAGTTTTCCTTTAACTAAAAATAAAGGTTGTCTAACAGTTTCAACCAAATTTGAAGTGTAAAAACAAGAGCTCTCTACCGAAAGCTTAGTGTTAATCTTTAAAGGTCAGCACTGCCAAGGCCACGCCCAGTTCACAGCTACCCTGGTCTGACAGCACTAGGAGTATTCTGCAAAGGGAGACAGGCTTGAGGTGCGTGAAAGATGCAAAACCACCTTCTTTGACCTGTAAGACATTACAGAGCAGTCACTATATGGAAGTTCTCAGGCACCTTCTAAAACACCCGTGATCTCCTGCTCTTCCAGGGCTGCCCTGGTGCAAGGTCAGTTTCTCTAAGAGCCACCAGCAAAGGAGGAAGTATGACAGGGCCATAAAAGTGGAAAGCACTCCCATTGTATTTCTTCTCAATTTGAAGAAGTAACTTTTTATTTAAAATAAAACATGTCTGAAAAAACAATGGTTTGATATGTTAAATGAGCTGATGAATCAATGTTTAGACAATACCAATTCTACTGTAACCAAACAGGGCAAAGACCCAGTGTTGTCCAGCTCGTGCCATCTCAAGGACAGCAGGGAGGAGACAGGTAGAAAGTCTAGAGTCTAGCAGTGCTCTCTTTGCAGCAAGACCATTCCATGATGGGCACCAGAAGCAGCACAGGGGAGAGAGAGGAGAGACGTGGTGTCATTTCCTAGTAATACTGCCACCCCTCCCCCACCTCAATATCAGTTGTCAGTTAAGACAGAGGATGCACCAGACCCAGATTCTTAACGAGATGGGAAACAGCCAGGCTTCAGCCTGAATTACTTGTGTAAGGCAGACCTCTGACTGTTGAAAAGGACAATGAACAGAGGGTTGTTAACTCCAAGGTGACCTTTTTATCTTACAAAGATTTTAAACCATCCATGACTAAAAGACTTTAACCATCAGTTACAAATGTATCTGAAAGGTGGGTGAGGGGGAGAGGATGGGACAGACTGACGGATGGAGACCACTGACTGACCCCTTGGCAAAGAAGAAGATGCAAAGGACCGAGGGGAAGTCTAAGGGAAGAAAAGGTGCACTTGAGGCTGGTAGGCCAGTAAACTCACTTTGTGTGTATCACACAGGTCAAAGGCAACAGAAACCACCTTGTCTGCACACAGAGAAAACACAACTGGAGAGGAAAAGATGAAGGCAGTTCCAAGAACAAAAGGTTCAGACTCCTAAAAGAGGCAGAGATGAACCCAAATAGCAATGCTGGAAATGTCCCTAATCTAGCATAAGTCATAAACTTCTGATCTAAGGGGCTGAGCCAATCCTTTTACTCCAGTCTCAAAATTCACACCAGCACACACAGTGATGGAACTTGCAATTAAACACAAAAGCAAACAAACAAAAAAGCATCATGGAAGCAGTGTGAGGAAAGATGCCTCCCTACTCCTGTAGGAGAAAGAAAGTCAACAGTCGAGCCTGCCTGTCAAATTCAGAGACCAGGAGGGATCAGATGCTTTCAAAGTGCTGAAACGGAACACAATCCACCATGGGTCTCCCTTACAGAAGGGAGTGGAGTCTGAAGCACACACAGGACAGAAGCCTGACCGAACCCTCCCCAGGAAGGACACAGCAGATAAGGCCACTACAGAAGACCTTGCTCTGAGGGAATCTCTTGAACTGCACGCAACTGCTGGAACAAATGTAAGAAAGCAAGCAAGCAGGAGGAAGAGGATAAAGAATAGAAACCATGGAGCTTTAACAAGGAAACAATCACAAGTCAATAAACTAACTGGTTTTTGTTTTGTACTGGACACAGCATCACACTCTCTGGGCTGGCCTGAACTTCTGATCCTCTTGCCTCTACTGCCCAAGTGTAAATATCTGTATTTTAGAAGAGATCTCCAGCAGAACTGATTTGCAAAAAAAGATGATTCCCAGTATCAGGGCCAGTCAGAATCAGTGAAACATCCAGACATTCCAAAGTGTGGTACCAGCTCTCTACAGGCTCAATGACGGAAGGGGAGGAGAGGACACTACTCAACCCATCCTGTGAAGCAAGTCACACTGAGCATGTGAAATGCACACAGTGGGAAATATATCGCAGATTCATGGCTACTGTGCCTGCCAACACATATAAGCCAATAGAAATAGGTCCATTCCAAGAGTTCAAAGATGTTTTCTATTTTGTTTTAAACCAACCAATGAGGCAGGGAGACACGCTGAATAAAGGTGCTAGCTGCCAACCTTGCTGGCCTGAGCTCTTGAGTTTGGGCCTACATGGTGGGAGGAGAAAAATATTCCTGTAAGTTTTCCTGTGACCCAAGTCCACACACCTTCCCTTCAAAAGAAAAGTACATAAATGTAATAAAATTCAATAAAAGCAGGTTCAAGAAAAAAAATGTTTATAAGAGTTCATAATACACACAACTACTGAAAACACCCAGTAACCAGCAACAAAACTTCAAATGAGGGAGGAAGAAGGGACAGTTTCCAGTGTGACAAGAAAGATGCCACAAACCCCACAAGCTTTCCAAAGACAATGCTTGTTTAAGTGGAAAACACAAAGACATGTTAACAGTAATAACCAAAAACCTCAATTAGAGAATGAGCAAAACCACAGTTATGTCACCAGAGTGACCACAGCCAGTGAACGTGTACAGCTCAGTGAGCCTAAGAGAGCCATGTTTGGCCTCTCTCTGGCTCTCCTTTCCAGATGGGACCTTTATCATCTTAGCAAGTTCAGTCAGGCCAAGGGGTCAGCCCCTGAATTCACCTGGCCAGGGGGTACCTATATCTCACCCTGCTTCAGACACCAAGTTAAGAGTGGGATCAGATGACATCACCCACCAACTGGACAGTCGGCTATCAAACCACATGTTTACTGTGCCTGAGTCTCATTAAAAGGAGTGAGTGCCTGCAGATGTCCCTGACTTCACTCAGTGACAAGTCTAGGAGACTCCACTGTACTCCTAGCCACCAAATACAAAGCAAAACTTACAACTTCACAGCCAGGGCGACACTGCTCATCAACGATAGTGCTCCGAGCTGTTGCCAAGCACCCTGTCACAATGGGGCTGCAGAGTTCCAAGCCCAGAATGGGTTGGCTGTCACTCTCATGGAGGTACAAGGCTAAATTCCCAGAAGCATAGCCGGCACAGGCGCCCTGTGACAGGCAAAGCAGGAGCCACACACGTTGTAGGATGGCTGGAAGAGCGGTCCATACTACTGTGCTGGGGGTCGGGCATGGGCCCGAAGACTCTCTACAGCCAGCAATGCAGATAGCTTCAAGGCCACTGTGGATGTCTGGAATTGTGGTGAGTGTGACCACAGATGAGAAAGTCCCCAGGTGCCAAGCACCAGCATGGACTGTTGACACAGAGCACACTTACTTGTTCAGTGCCTCAGCATGTGAGACTCAGCAGAAGGGAAGCAAAGTCCAGCAAGTACGGGGAGTCTCTAGTTTAAATACACATGGTGGTCTTAAGAAGACCACTCCAGCTTTCCTCACCAGCAAAGAAGGGCTTCTGGCAGGGGAGGTCTGACCAAAGTGGGGTAAAAGCTCTCAGCTACATTCTGTGGCACACACAAGCACGCACAGGGAGTATAGTCCTCTAGCATTTGGGTGCTCCTGGCTCCCCAGACATGCAGTTCTCTGTATTTAGACATGGGCAGTGAGGAGTAAGGGACAGGGCCTCCATTTTCCCTTAGGTAGACTGGTCAGTTCATCAGGGTCATGACTACCTGCTGACCTTGCAACATTTCTAAGTTTCCTGTGCATTCAAGCAGGGACAGCAGACATATGGCTTCCAGACTCGGTCCCTGGCAGCCTCCAAAGTGAAAATGTTGGTGTACAAAGCCAGTTTCCATTGTAAGTTTATACAGTGACACAGTTGATGACTACCATCCTCTTATGTACCAAGACAGGTTGGCAACCTGGATGCACAAGACACTTTGCAGGTTTAAAAGGAAACATCACTTCCCCAGATGCACCGCCAGAGACTGGCTCCTGTAGCTGCTGCATGAGGCAGCTCCACATTTCAGACATGGCTTCCTCTGCTGTCGTATTAACAGCTTTACTGAGCTCAGCCTGCCAGACGCAAATTATCTTCAGACAGCAGTTACTCTTCACTTGTCTTGGAGATCCCTATTCTACTGACACACACTTCAAACAAAGTTGAATAATTAAAAAAACAATATTGTACCTAACACTGTACTCACCTTAAGACAAGGTGCCTTTGCTTTTTACTTAAGGAAAAATAAATGAGAAGCTGAGTTGGTTTCCGCAGCGTGGAAAGCAGACTGCACAGGTGTTGCGCAGGTGCACACCAGCACATACTGACTTTGCGGCTGCTTTAAATTCTGGAAGCACTGCTGTCCAACTGCAATTTAGAAACTGAATTTCAGAAATAGCCTTCAATGCACAGCTCCTTCTTGCCCCTTATCAGGTTATAATACACTGCAAAACAGCCAGCAACAGAAACATGAACCCACTGGGACTGTGTGCTCAAAGGGGAAATCTTAGGGTGTTGCTGGTTCCTGACACAAAAGTCGAAACCTTGCTGTCTCCGTCACGTTTGCGATGGCTTCAGAACAGGGCTGCTTCCTAAAAAGACCCAGACCTGAAACTTCAAAACCCAAGCCCAACCTCTGACCTCCAGAAAGCCAATCACGTAGGACCAGTGATTTAACCCAGTACACCCATGTAAAGGGACCTCCAGAAAACCTCCAGAGAGTGGGTTCACAGAGCTTTAAGTGAGTGTGTCCCAACTCCACAGGTGCTGAGGCCCTTCTGACAGCCTCCACTACCCCAGGGAAGTCCCACACCTTCCCTGCCTCCTGCCTCGAGCTCTCTGTTTTTTCACTCTTCCCATACCCATCTCTCTGGGCTGACCAAAGCACACTCCCTCCACAGCTACTGTTGGCTGAGACAGTGTGGAAGGACTCAACATCCAGAATAAAAAGAAAGTCTGGAGTCATCAGGCTCCTTGGTCCCCCCCTCTCTTGGTTTTGATTCTCAAATCCTAGATGCTATGGTAGCCTCAACTCCATTGTGTCTCTTGAGATCAGAAGAATACAGCCTTTACAACCTCATAGCATAGCAGCCCCAAAAACACCACTTGGATGGCTACAAGCCACAGCCCAGCTGGTCACTGGAGCTGTTCCCAACACCGTCCATCACAGTTTCACGCGACAGCTTTATGACTACGTTCAGCAAGACAGAAATGGAAGAATTCCAAATCTTGCATCTCACCCCACTGCCCGTAGACTACTGCTTTTACTTCTAGGTCACAGCTCCTAAAGCAAAACCTGGGTCAAAGAGCATGCACTCTCAGGAAATATTGCCAGAGCTCAACCAAATGCTGAACCCAACTTAGACGTCCCTCAGCAAAACCCAAGCACACACCACCTCTGAATGAACAGGCAGCCCTGGAATGAAACCTTTGTACTTAGTGATTGTGTGCAGGCTAGTGCTCATCATACCCCCCTAATTCCTAAGACCTGAACACTTCATCTCTCTCTACTGCCAGGCTCCTCTTGAGATCACCTGGTATCATGCCTGACTACATGGACCCCAGGTATCTAGCTGAGACCACACTTGCCCTGACTTTCATGTGTGCATCCAATTCCCACATGAAGGATGTGCACACACTTGCCCTGACCTCCATGTGCATCATGTCCCACATGAAGGATGTGCACAGACTTACAGCCTCACCTGGTTCTGAGCTCTTTGGTACTGTGTGGTTTTACTTCTGTTATGCACTTTCTGCTATGGGGCTTTCCCAAAAGACTTTAATGAAACATTCCCACTCCACCTTCTACACTGTCCTACACCCTGTTCCTTCTGGCTTTCATGTGTCAGAGAAGCAGGGCGCAGAGAGATGGCAGGGGTGAGTGGCGATCAGAGGTCTCAGTACTGCTGCCCATCCGAGGTATCAGAATGTTTTTGCTCTTTGATATAATGTATGTAGTATAAATATGTTCATACAAGTTATATGCATGTACATGTCAAGGTCTGAAGCTGACATCATGTGTCTTCTCAATCACCTTTTACTTTATATGTCTAAGACAAGGCACCCCCCTGATTCAGGCGGGCTGGCCAGTCACTGAACTTCAGCCATCTGCCTGGCTCCAGCTGCCCTGATATCCAGGAGACTGCAGATGCCCTCCACCGTGGCCGGCACTCATGTGTGTCCTAGGCGTACCACACACACACACACACACACACACACACACACACACACACACACACACACTCGTGTCCCTGCACACTCATCCCCTTTATTTGCAATCCAAGACCTTGGAAATGAGGACAGCTTTACCATTTTAAAAGACACTTTGGCAAAAAAAGTAAATGTATACCTGAGATATTTTAGGATAGTAAAATACATACAGTGCTCTGAACCAAACTCAGACTTCTCATACCATAACAAATGAGTTACTTGGGATCCTATGTGTCTGTTACCTCATACCTCTTCTGACTAGGCTCTGCACAGCAGGCAAGTTTGGCTGTGGCTACAGCAGGAGGTACCAAAACTTTTGTCTTTGTGTTCTGGGATCAGGTTATACTTGATAAAAGTATGTAGAATTTGCCAAATAGTATTGATCATAACAGAATCTGAAAGGAGGCTCAGTCTGAATTGTGAAAAATTTCAAGCAAAAAAAAGTACAGTGAATCTATACTGAATGTAATTTCGTAGACACTGAATGAATAAATGTCTATCCTAGGTACCTGCTACAGAGGAAAATAGCTAGTACTCCATATGACTGGACACCTGATGATATGCACAGCCAGGGAAAGTCTGGCAGCATGGTGCTCACAGGCACCTCTCCTGTAAGCATGTAGGAGGGCTCCATTATAGTTTTTACATGACAAACTTCGTAAGACAAGACAACCAACACCCCCACCCCAAAGAACTCAGCAGATTAAGGACCAGAAGGGCGTGAGAAGGCAGTTTGCTGCAGTGCACTCTAACAGTGAGCCACAGCCACAGAGAGGCTGCCTTCATAAACCTCTTGCTATCCATTAGCTTCCCAGGACAGCTCATGGCTATGACCAGCACACACACCTCACCAGGCAATACAGGTTTACTCTTCTGGGTATCTGAGCAAATGCAGCATGGTTTGTCAAAGTGGCTGCTATACTGTACCAGCTTTAAAAAAAAAAAAAAAAAAAAAAAAAATTCACAGCCTTTACCTCAGTGATCCCACTGTGGTATGTGATGGTCTAGACCTTTACCTCAGTGATCCCACTGTGGCAATGTGATGGTCCAGACCAGAAGCAGCAGTATGTGGACACACTCCAGCATGCAAGTGACTAACTGGAAGAAAGCAAGTTGCAGTAACGATGACCCTTTTTGTTTCAAACTGCAAAGCAGCAGGTGCATTCCAAGGTGCATTGAGGAAGCAGGGACCCATTTGACACCAGTCCTGAACAAATATGCCAATCCTGCTTCCCACTGCCTGTTACCGAGGCTAGGCACAGGTGTGGACACAGGACTAAGTTCTTGCTCAGCTCTAAAACTACTCTGCTGAACACATGCGAACTGCTCAGGCCTGCCAGAGAGCACTTGCAACCACAGCAGAACTGAGAGCACTATAGCTCCGGGCTGTTGACCCCCAGGGTAACTACCAGGGATGATTTGGGCGCCTCTGAAGGAGCATGGAGAACAGGCAGGTGGCTGTATGCCAACTGCAAGCTGGACATGGTATATACTGCCCCAAACCTCTAAGCTCATTATTTAAACAAGCAGGATGTGCTTCAGCTCTAGAAGAGTGCTCTGAGGGTTCAAAGAAACAGTGGTGACTAAGACTGCACAGAGAGAGTAGGGATTAATAAGGGTCTGTCACCTGCAGGCATCACTAACCCCGCCATCAAATGACTTTTGATCTACTCCAGCATTCTCACACACCTTTCTGACAAAACGTCTCTTCTTATTATATGGAAGAGTCCAGGTGGCTAAGACTGAGTGCCTGCTGAGGACAGACCTAGGAGGGAGGTCACAGTACCCTGTGGGACCCTCCTCCGCTGGGTATCCCAGGATTCTGTTGGGTACCCTGCCAGCAAAGGGCATCTCGTAGACACTTGACTCATGGAAATCACCACTGTCAGGCAGGCAGCCCAGCACTAACTCAGGACTGAAGAGAACCTCAAATACCACTTGTCTATACTGTAGCCCAACAAAACCATCTTAAGAGGTTCAGAAAACTAAAGTTTGACACTTTAGATGCCCATTTTCTCAGCAAAGGAGGCTTACATGTGCTACAACGTACCTGAAGGAGGAAGGCTCTCCATGGATAAGTGGGGCACTGGAGGGAGCTGGTGCAGAACCCTGGGTGCCCATCCGGATGAGCTTGCCTGTGTTAGAGTCATAGATCCGAACCTCGGGACCAGGATGGGCCCTGGAATGGATGGGTGTTGGGTGGAACAAGGCTGCGGGAAGCACATTCTGTCTGTCTGGAAAGGCTGCAGGGCTGTTATCCCTGTGGGATGAGAGCAAGGGACATGAATGGCTCAGGGACACAAGATGAAACAGAGGCATAGATACAGGAATGGGGCACTGGTTAGGCACTGAATGAAATGCTCCTTCAAATTCTTAACTGAATGCTTCAGATGGAAGATTTGCAACTCTGAATTCTAGAACACAATGATGTGTAAAAATAGCATCACGCTTAACCACCGGCACCACCAGTGGGACCTGCCTGTTGGAACCCTCTGCCTTGGCAAGACAACTTCTCTGTATTCTGTGATATCTGCTTGAACTGAAATGACCAGAGCTACCGTCAGAAACTGGCATTTGTACTGACTGCCATTTGTCCCCAGCAAAAAGTCTCTCATCGCAAATACACAAAAGATGAGAAATTCCATTTTCTAATATGTCTCCCTCTTTGAGTAATTTTGTATACCTGCTCCATGGCCTTCATCTCATACCCTTTCTTTAGTTTTGAGATCTAAACTAGCCTTTATATAATGTGTGTGATAATATCAACTCTGAAGAAATACATGCAAACTAGAATTTACTACTGAGTACTACAACATAATTTTACTACGAGAAAGTCCTGCTCTAATGTTTCTCTGGATGTTAACAGTTGCTCATCTTTGAGCCCATGGAGGAATTGCAGTATCATTCGGTAAAGGCCAAGACCAGGGTGGATAGAACAGACTCCCTCTCAGGAGCACTGCAGCCCTGGGCGTTGGGTAGCATTTGTAATGGTTAATAACAACTCATAAGAAATCTATCATCATCTAGGAGACAAGCCTCTGGCCATGCCTGAAAGGATTCTTCTGATTAAATTTATTGAGGAGAGAAGACTCACCCTAAAAGTAGGCAGTATACCATTCTCTGGGCTTGGGGGTGGGGTGGGGTGGGGTGTCCTACACTATACAGAAAGGAGAAAGCTGAGCACCAAATCCTGCTACAATGTGACTAGCTACCTCAAGCTCCTGTGGCCAGAATTTTCCTACCAGGATAGAAAATAAACTCTCTCCTCCCTTAAATTGTTGTCAGGGTATTGTGTGACAGCGCCAGGACAAGTAACTGATGTATCACGGATCTTGGATTGACAGCCCTCAGCAATAAGGCTCTCAGCACTGTATCCAGTCAGAACTTAAGCTGTCCTCCTGAAAGCACGGCTGGATATAAAGAACGGAGTTTACAGATGCTCCTAGCCCAGCTTAGATCATAGTGGATGAGGGTGGGTCACAGGGACTACATTAGATGCCTGGTTGTGGCTGGGTACCTCATGGAACTGGAAGGAAGAAAGGCAGTGTGGAATAGGATGGATGGGAGGGAACTTACCTGTGTGTCCGGGCATCATCATCTATGAGTGGGAAGAGCTGCTCCTCTACCTTGTCCCAGCGCTCCAGGCAGCTCCACAGCCAATCAGGGCTCACCACATGTAGGTGTTTGCACTCCTGTGCCTGGCGCACCTTCTCTGTACCTGCAGAGACAACACATCAGCCTGCCTGCCATGTGGTACCAGAATGGGGTCTTGTGCTCCTCTTAGGATGGAGCTGCATGCCAGGCTTACAGGCAAGCATCCTCCTCACCACCGGGGATAGAATCTCTTGTCAACAGGATTTCTGTTCTTAAACTACTTCCTAGTCCCCAAGTTATCATGCGGACAGCCTGAGGCCCTGCCCTCTAGGCTTGTCTATTACCTGGGCTCTAGTACCAGCCACGGCAAGAGATCCAACAGGAGTCCCTGTTAATTCTCCCTGCATGGAGGGTCCCAATCACTTTTGAACTCCAGGGCTTCCTTAACCAGTCTGGCACCTGGCCTGGCCTTGTCCCCAGCTTCACACACTCTTCTCTTTTTGTCCTTCTGTGTCCCAAGTGCCTCTGGAGTGCTACTGATCACCCACTGAGTGACTCCTCACCAGTCTTCAGCTGATCCTGCCCTGTCCTAGTGTCTTATGGCTACTCTGCATACAGATCCGTAACCCGCTGTAGGATGGCCAACTGAGTCCCAGACTAGCTGTGTTTTCAAGGAAGTCACTCTCTTCAAAGGAAAGGGTAGGATGAGAACACATTTCTCACAGCCCACAGCATCCCTATGGCGAAAGTGTCCATAGAGAAAAAGCTTCAAAACAAGGCGAAATAGAGATGGAGACTCGTTACTACAACAGTCTCTACATAAGCGTGCGCACGCGCGTGCACACACACACAGAGAGGAAGGACCTGACTTGTACTCAATGCTCTGGAAGGAAGACCCTTTGTTCCTGAGGAGGATAGATGCTACACTCCCTCCTCAGACAAAAGTCGTTGCTGGGGCCAGAGAGCCTGTCTGATTCCCCCTGATCTGTGCAAACTGCTCTGTAAAGCAAATAACATCATGGTCTAGAGCCAGAATAAAACAAGACTGCAGCCTTTGGGGAGACTATGAAAATGGACCACCTGAAGAGCCATGCAGAGCCTGGAGGTGAAGCCTTAGGAGTCCTAAGTCACTAACTATTGAGGAGAAATGGCAAGGTGATAAGCAGTGTCTAGATAGCCTGGGTGATCTTATGACAATCATTTAAAGCAGTAATTAGCTGTGTGTTTTCTTTAAGTTGTTCTTAGAGAACACTCATCGTGTTTTACATAGCATCAAAGTGACTATTCCAGGGACCCAAGACAGGCGAGATGCACACAGAAAAACAGCTGGACCCAAAGTCAGGTCAGTGATCGATTGATATCTCTCTCTCTCTCTCTCTCTCTCTGTGTGTGTGTGTGTGTGTGTGTGTGTGTGTAGCATACACAAATGTGGAGGTCAGAGGACAACCTTGGGTGTTGGTTTGGTTTCTGTCTTCCACCTTGAGACTGGGTCTTTGTTATTTAATGTTGCTTATTCCAGGCTATCCGACTCCTAAGCTTCTGGGAACCCCCTGTCTTTGTCACCATATTGTGCTGCCAGAGCACTGGAATTATGACAGGCATCTCTGTGCCTGGCTTTACATGGTTCTGGAGATGCCAACTCAGGTCCTAACACCTGTATGACAAGCACTTTCATCCACTGATTTCTTTCCCTAGCAAGCCAACCTGTTTTTAGCCACCGTGATTATAAAGATGCAGAGCACTGCGACCTAGCCTTGAAAAGAGGGACCAAGCTGAAGCACAGGTGGATCCCACCCAGGAGCACTACTGGTTGCATGTCCCTACCCACAGGAGCAGGGACAGTGGCACATACCAGCCCGCGCTGCAATGAGGTGAGTGGCCCTGTCTGGAGCATCAGGGCTCAGCACCAGCTGGGTGAGGACCTTGGCTCCCAGGGCCGTGGCATGATAGTGCTCACGAGTCTTCTCCACAGGAAAGTTTGTTGGGTGCAGCCCACTGAATATGACAGCCACATCTGCTAGCACCTTGCTCTTGAGCTCTGGCACAATTTTCCGTATATCTGGAGCTTCCTCGAGCTCTTTGTTGAGGTATTTGTCATATTTGGTGTAATAGTCAGTGTGTACTCGGACTAGGATCTCCTCGAGGTGTATCAAGTGGTCATCGTCATCTGTGTCCTCTTCCTCTTCCTCCCCAACACTCTGGTCTAGGGACTCGCCTGCAGTGACACCTGACTGCTCACTGTTCTGTGATTCTGTTTCAGCCTCCTTGCGGTCCACACTGCCATTGCCCAGGCCACAGAGGCTGTCCCGTTCACCCTCCTCCTGAGTATCCAGGTCTGATACTTTGTCATGTGGGTGGATGCTAGGCCCAGACTCTCCCAAGGGGCTTATTGCAGATCTCCCCCCACTCGTGTCCTGGGGCACGCTGTGCTGTGGAACTTTTGCTGTTCTATCCTGGGTGGCTGGAGACTTTCTTCTGCGTCTCCTCTCCTCGTTCTCCCCGTCGGAAGCAGAGGATAAGGACTTCTGACCTTCTGACCTGCTGCTCTCGCTGCTCTCACTGTCGCTAGACAGGTCAAAGTCCAAATCTTGGGTGGCATCTCCCTGAGTAGGCTGCACCCCTGGTGTTGTCCGACTATCCCACTCACAAGACACAGGGAGCTCTGGAGCTTCTGTCAGCTCATGGCCACTGGAGCTGCTGGCAGGAGAGGCCCGGGTGAGGGACCAGGTTTCCTTCTCATCTGTTTTACTGGGAAAAACTCCTGGCCCAGCCTCACCACCATTGAGCTCCCGGGAGGCCTTCCCAAGGCCGTTGCTCTGCTCCACCCCAGGAACAGGTCTGCCTTCCTCAGGATCCTTCACTGACAGAGCTTGTTCCAAGACATCCGCTCCTTTAGAAGAATGATTTACTAAACATACATACAAAAGGTAAAGTTACTGTTATTTAATGGTAAATAACTTTCAAAACTAAACCTCACCCCTTTCCAAAACAGTCTGAACTGTCTGTCCTCTCTGGCTCAGGTCGGTGGCCATGCACAGACCTTCTGTCGCTACAGCCTGTGTGGGCATGGTGTTCCGGGTCAACGGCCTCATCTAAAAGGTTCTACAAAAAGTAGTTTACCTTCATTTTCTACTTTAGTGCCTACAGAAGCAACAGCATGCCTCTACACATTCTTTTTCAAAACTAAAATTTACCGTAAAAACTTAAAACCAAAACTTTTAAACTGAATTTGGTGAGGCACACCTGTATCCCCACAGTTGGGAGGCTGAAGGAGGAGGGGTATGCTACACAGAAAGACTATGTCTCAAAAAAAAAAAAATCTATAGAAAGTAATGTGAATTTCCTTCAGACAGACTCTGGCTCCCACGTGTCTCAGACTCGGTTCTCTCAGACTGCAGTTTCTATGTAGGCAATAGATCGAGCCCTGTTCTGTTGCGGGCTGGTTCTTACAAGGGGAACAACTGTATCTCACACCTTACTCCTTCTACGAGGTGTATAATCCAAGCACCTAGGATGGAGTGCAGCAGCACCACACTTAGACACTCAGACAGCAAGCACTTACAACAGTGTGACATCCCTCATCGTTCCCCAGCCTTCCCCTGCAGTACCAGGGACTGAACACAGGAAACCACGGAACTATAGCACCAGCCCCATATGATTGTTAAATATCCTACTTTTCATTACATAAACACAACTGCTTCAGGAAAATTGAAATACAAGTAAAAAGCAAAAGAGAATAACTTATAACTATCATTACAGAGATAAAAACTAAGAGATAGACATTTATCAAAATGCTATTTTCACTCTGAGATCACCCACCTCTTTTCCTTGTCTGAGATTCTCGAGCCCCAGGGGGTGCATTCACATCACCTGTACCTGGGAAGTAGACATACTTCTTCACAGTTATAAGGTTAGGGGCAAACTTCCACACATCTTCTCGGTCATCAATGATGCAAACCATTGAGTCTCCACAGGGAAAGAGATTTCTACAAGCAAACACATGCAGTTTACACAGTTTACACATCAGTTGCAATAATCTTTTATTCTGCTAAAAGAACAGGACTTTCAACTATCTATAAAGAGCAAAGAGCAGACTCCTTAAAAAGAGGCTATAGCAGGCTATTAACAGGGGCTTTCATTTAGTTCCTAATTTATATTTTTTTTCCAGAGAAAGTAAAATTAAAATATTTTCCTCTATTGCTTGGTTCTCAAGAAAACTTAAAAAAAAAAATGGGTAAATACTTCAGTCACAGGTCAGAACACATCCCTGAAAATTCAGTTCTTGTAAACAAATGGGCCAGATTACATTTATAAACATAGCTACTCAGCCCAAAGGCCAACTGTTCATCAGGCACCCTTAGAGTGGACCCTCAGCTGTTCCTTAGCACACCACCGGGGGCAGCCTGCGCCTGTCCAGAGTGCCTTCATTAGAGTCTTAACGCCCATCCCTTCAGACAGCTTTGTACTCTGACAAATCACCAATATGACCTCATGCTTTCTTCTGCCCTCAGTTTGCTCTCTACGCATTATCTAGCAAAAGCGAGGTCTTGCTTCAAGGAACGACCTCACACCTCACATTCTCTTCTAGTTAATAATAACTTGCACAGTTTTCAAGTCTCCATGGATCTCTTAATCTAAAACTGAAACTTCAAAGAGAGGATGCCTGTACAGCCATTCCCCCTTCGCCTGCCACACAGAACTGCCAAGCAGGACTGAGGAAGAGCTAGCCCCGTCACAGAGCTTAGAGGACAGGAAACAGACAGATGACAAAAAACAGACATGAAACAGGAAAGAGAAAACACTTTGGCTGTTTAATGGGTGTCTATACACTAGTGGAATGAACACCAGGCAAGTTCCTAAGAAGCTGTAACTCTGAGAGGCTGGCTCTGGGGTGCTCATCCTTCAACTCAGAAAGCTGTGGGAAACAGAACTGTGACCTTCTTTCTGGCAGCTGCCGTGCTCACAATGCTACGTGCATTCTGCATTCTACAGGCTGTACCTTCTTTGGGCTACTTTGCCTAATGAGCCCTAAGCTTTCACCTCTGTGGTCAGTGCTTCCTGCCTCTGCAGCAGTGAATTCTAGACTCAAAACAGCCTCAAAATAGTCCTGAAATTCAAGGCCTAATCTCTGAGGCCAGCTGGTGAAGGGAGACATGGGGGGCAATGGCGGAGAGGTGAAGAGCAGCAAACACCGGCCTGGGCGGGGCAAGATGACCACTGCATCTCTTCTCACAGAAACAAAGAACCACGGAAAGGTAGTTTCCCAACTATACGGTCCAGAGTAGGGACCAGGACAGGAGGACACAGAAAGGACCGGGTGCTCTCAGGGCTGTGGCAGTCTGAATGAGAACAGACCATAGGCTCACGTTTCTATGTGCTCCCTACAATGGTGACGGACTCGCCCTCTGAATCTGTTAGCAAGCCCCCCAGTTAAATGCTTTCGTTTCTAAGTTGCTTTAGTCATGGCCTCTTATCACAGCAATAGAACGTTAGCACAGACAAGGCCCGAGCATCCAGAGCAACAACAGGACCCATGTGGAAGGAACGCGGGGTCTAATACAGAAACAACCTTTCTGAGTGCTCTATGGGTTATGCTGAAAGTTGGAGGAGGAAGGTTAAATTCCTGAAAAATGTTAAACACAGAATTATTACTCTAATTCTTAATATTCAATTTTTAAAGAGGAAACTGAATAGTAAGTTATCCCCATGGTAATTCAGCCGAGTACATACCTAAGGTTTCCTGTTTTAGAAAATGGGTCAATACATTCATCTCTAGACAATATTCGATGAGAAAAAAGCTTCTTCTCAGGGTCCAAAAAGCCTGTAGGAAGAAGGGATAAAGGTCATGCTGTGCACACAGCATTCCACACTGAGCTCTGTGCAGCTGAGACCGGCTCACTTGGGTCTGTTCTTTTAACACATCAGAATTTCTACAACAAAACCACGTTTGCTGCCTACAGCAACATCCGTGAAGCAATCTGTAATATGCAGCTGGGATGCATAAGCTACATAGTTTTGTAAGCAAGTAAATTATCACTGCACCTCACAAAACACTGGTTGTGGGTTCGTCCACACTTTGGTTTGCACTCAGAGCGGCACATCACTCTGACGTGTAATCCAGGCCATTAAATAACGGAGAAAACACCCTCCAAGCATTTTCTAACTACGTCAGCAGAACCACACGGCCATCCCTCCATAACAAGGAACATACTACAAAGCCAAGAGGAAGTGACACTAACTCATGTCAGTGACACAGAATGAAGCCACTGTGAAAAAGGTAGCTTCGTTACAGTGCTACCTGTGTCAGAATATGCACCTCTTCCAAGGTGATCACCACATTTGGGGTACTCCAATAAAGTGTATTAAGCTTTCTGTCATTGCGTGGTGAATCCTTGAAAAAACAGCACTCGAGGAGGAAAGGATTCCTGACCAACAGATCTAGAAGTTTCAGCCCACGGTTGCTGGGCCCTCTGGTTGAGGCCTAGAACCACAGAGTGCATCACAGCAGGAACATGAACTTAGGGGAAACTGCCCACTCCACAGCAACCAGGAAGTAAACAGGAGGGGAGCATGGCCCCAGGGTTCCCTTTAAGGACACTGCCTTAACAACCTCCCACTTCCCAAAGGCTGAACTAATCCCCACCCCCACTAACTAGTCCCATGGTCATGTGATGTGTCTTGGGCAGAACGCTTAGGACTTAGTTCTGTAGGTGTAACTACCATTGGGTTTCACACCCTGTCCACAGCTGTCCTCAGGCTCTGGCCTGGGAGATTTACATTTATGTTCTTAAAGATAAGTCTAGAGCTCTATTGGATGTTGCTGTCCCATTCTGTCCAACATTCTTTGGATGAACTAGACACTAGAATTCTTCCAGAAAGCCACAGCTAGAAATGGAATAGGTGCCTAATAAGGCCTCAAGTGCTTGACTAGCCCAGGAAAAGACACAGCAGCAGGACTTGCTTTTGGCAGCCCCACAAAGCCAGGACTGTTAGCAGACTCTTGTGGTGTGGCACTGTCAATGACATCATCAGTACAGACACTATGAAAGCAGCAGGCAACAACATGCTCTCTCTCCTGCTTCAGGCCTGAAAGCAGACTGGCATCCTTTTCCTCTTATTTTACCCTTAGCACTGGAGCCTCTCTGACATGAACCTGATTGACTGAGTGTCAAAAAGACTAATGAGGGTTTGACCTACATGAAACTCAGGGATGCGGCTTTGCTTAGTACTGACGAAGTCCCTAAGCCTCCTTCATTCTGGTCCTTGCTGTGTTTATGTGGTCAGATCAACAAAACACAGTTTCTACAAGGAAGAGTGAGGGACTCCAGAACAGCGGTTCTCAGTCTTCCTAATCCTGCGACTCTTTAATACAGTTCCTCACGGTGTGGTGACCCTCAATCATAAAATTATTTTCGTGGCTACTTCATAACCTAATTCTGCTACTGTTATGAGTCGTAATGTGAACATTTGATATGTATAATATCTGATATGCAACCCTGTAAAGGGTTGTCCAACCCACAGTTGAGATCTACCGCTTTAGGACGGGTCCAGCAACTGTCCCAAATACCTATGGTTAAGATCTGAAAGACAAGACCCCAATAAGAATAAGAAGTACTGGCGTTGCCACTAGAGGGACAGGATGCAGAGTTGTCAGGATGCCCACCCAGAAGCCAATCCAAATCAAGAAATCTATTCATGCGTAATCTCAGTGGGTGCTTATCTTATGATGAAAGAGGGAAATGAGTACAACTGCTCAAAAAGAAGTTGTTACTTTGTGGTTCTCCACACAGGTTTATTAACAACCACCATGATGTACAAATCCTACGTGACAAGAACACTGCACAGATGTGCATGGACACTTAGACAAGCAATGGCCACTATGTGAATAAACACACTGAGCAAGTGGAGAGGGGATATACGTGAACATGACAGTGAGGAGTATTTTCTAATTTTTAACTTTCTGATACCTTTAACTTAAAAAGTACCAAAGTACTCATTTAACTGGGATGTTTCTTCATTAGACTCTGCTGCCTCTCCTAGTCACCTGCCTAAAGCTAGCTCCATTATCACTGTCAGCCCATGTGTCACTAATTGGCACCTAGAGAGGCAAGGTTTTAATGGGAAAGCCACAAGTTTGGGTGTGGATCTGCTCTTATACTGGGATGCCTCAACTGTTGGGACTGGGTAATTTACAACCCACAGGGAGTAGACATCATAGTTCTGCAGGCTGGAAGCCCAAGATGAAGGCATCAGCAGCTTCCCTGACAGGTAGTGGCTGTTCTGCTGATGGTACCTCCCAAGGTCACCTCCTAGGAATCGCTTTGCTGATTAAAGGTTAGACTATTAAGTCAGCGCACAGGTTCTTCTTTATTGGTCTGAGATGCCCTACCTTCCTACTACACAATCACACACCTCCAAATCCTCCGCCCACCCAGGTACACAGAAGTGACAACCTTAAAACACTGAATCTCAGACAAAGTCAATCAGCTTTACATGTGGCTTCAATGTTCATGACAAACAGCATCAGAGTAGTCTCACAAATTATAAAAAGTACACATCTGGTGGGAGCCACTGACAGTGGGGAGGTGGGGAGCACTGCGTGGGGTGTGTAGCAGGCCAGAGTCTATGGAGGTAGAGTGTATATGGGAAACCTCTGTAATTGTGCTGTGAACCTAAGGCTGACCTAAAAAACAAAGCCCGTCTTTTGATTCTAAACTACCAACTCCATCAACAAAGATGAGACCAATCTATATCTTTGAAGTGTGTGTGTGTGGTGTGGATATATTCACCCATGCATGCCAGGTTTCCTCCTCTATCATTTTTTGCCCTGTTTCTGTTGTGGTTTTCTGGTCTTTTTTTTTTTTTGAAACAGGGTATCTGATCTCACTGGTTCAGAAACTGGCTGGCCATTTAGATTTTTCATGGGTACTGAGGATCTGAACTCTGGTCCTCAGGCTGGACAGGAAGGGCTGTACTCACTGAACCATCTCCCCAGACCCAAGACCTTTGAACTTTAAACTGCAGCTGCTGCTCAGGTGCCCAAGCCGATGGGATAGAATGTGACCTCCCTTAATCAGGCAGTGGCTGTAATGGACGCAGAGGTAACTTCCCATTTGGCTACAGCCAACACTCATTCCCCAGCCAGTGCTGCCACCTGGTGGCCACTGCACGCTAAGAGCACTTGGAAGCGATTGCCAGCGCAGCAGTTCATGTCTAACCAAGACAAGCAAGGGTCAGTCACTCAATCTTAAGGGACTCACTCTGGCACAAACACACGCAGTCAACAGAGCTCGAAAGCCATCTTTAGTCAGCTAAAGGAACTACCTTTGAAAACACATCACATAAGTTTTCTCTCTCCATCTATGGTCCCGACAACTTTCCCTCTGCAACTGCCGGTCCTAAGCCTGAGTTTCTTTCTGCACCACTCCTCGCCCTGTGCTGGACTAACCTGCGATGGTGTGGGCATACAGACGGCTGCCAAAAGTGAAGACATGCAGCTCATACAGTTTGGCAATTTTCTCCAAGAAGTCCTTGCAGTGAGGCCTCAGGCGGGTGTGCAGCATCGGTTCCCCTCGGCCCAGCTGGAAGTGAAAGATGCCCTGTAAACAACAGTCAAGCGTGAGAAGAGAATGCAGGAGAACTGCCCAGACAGCACCTGAGCTGTGGGCCCAGCAAGGGTTTGCAGACACACAAGTCAGATGTGGAACTGCACAGGCACATGACATCCACATACTGCATGAGTGAGGCACAGGAAGGTCCATGATGATGGATGCCATTAACTACCATGATAACTATGCCAACTAAGCCACAGTAATAACAGGCTGCAATAACTACCTCTCATAATTATAAATGTCCATGACACTACTTCCTATAAACTAACTGGTAACTATCAATCACTATAACCTATAACTTCTTAGGATCAACCATCTCGATAACTGTCTTTGATAACCACAACCAAGAGAGCTTGATAATGGCTATGGCGACTCTCCAGTCATGTAGCGCCTCAGGAGAGTGGACTGATAGTGTCTTGGGGTCAGTGCTAGGTCATACATCCCATCTATGCTGTCATCTTGGTGCCATCACTGTTCTGAGCATACCCATGGTGACTCCTGGGCTTCTAATAAGGTGAACAATTGCTAATGGTGAGACAGCTTCATTCTGCACACACGAGAGCAGAAACAGTGTTCTAGGTCACCTTGCCAGCAGGTGAAACTGTTTTTACTTCCATCATCAGTTTTCAGATATGCTTGTTTTCCATAGGAAACTAAGCTGTGATCCTTTTATTTCTATTTCCCGTTATTTTCTCAGCAAAAATTACTGTTTTCTTTAACAAACACCCACCCAACCAACCAAACCAGCAAGATGGTGAAACTGAGCCGTCAGAGACAGAATCAGCTCTAGGATCAGCTTTCCCCTTCTCGACAGTGAAATCCAACAGCTGTCACGTCCACTTCCATAATGGTACAGGTATCGATGATGCTCAGAGCAAGAATTAAATACCCCTTCCCTAAGTGTCCAGACATCAGGAACTCAACGCAAAGGCTGAGCCCCAAGGCCTGCAACTGTTTCCGTGGTGGCCCAAGTCCACTACCATTCTAAGGTATCCTTAGAATGGACCAGACGCTTCCTAGGAGTGCTGACAGTATAGAGGACTAGTCCCACCTAAACCATCCTATCCCAGTGCTTCTCGCCTTCCTAACGCTGTGACCCCGCAATACAGCTCCTCGTGTGGGGACCCCAACCATAAAGTTACTCTTGTTGCTACTCGATCACTTTGCTACCCTCATGAGTCCTAATGTAAATAGCTGGGTGTTCTTATGGTCTTAGGTGGCCCCTGTGAAGAGGTCGAGGACCACAGGTTGAGAATCACTGCTCTACACTGATGGGCACACACTAGTTCCCTGGATCTTTTACAAGTGAGAACTGGTTCCAACTGTCTTATTGAACTAGTTTAAAATGTGCAACCCCAAAGGCGTAATAAAAAAATCAGCCCCGGCTCATGTCGAGTGCAGAGGTGCAGAGTCCCCTCCATCTGTGCTCACTTTACAGGCAGGGGTGAGACTGAAACAATAAACTGTTTAATAAGGACTCCTGACACCAAATACTCTTCTGCCAGATCCCACAATACACAAAGATACCTAATATAACTAAGTATAAGCTGTACCATGGAGGCAGAATTCTAGCCATATTAGGTTAATCTTCACAAAGTTTTACCAACACTGGTCATTACCCATATCACCATAATATCCACAGCAGTTCACTCAAAGCAAAGGAATTTGGTTCTATATGGTGACCCATACCCTAGGCTGGGATCAGCTTCTAGCATCTTCCCATCCCTAGACCTGGGCACAGCGGGACACATGCAGACCTGCAGTGGTACCCAAAATCTAAAATAATAGATAAGTCTATGCGTCATTTGCTCAACAGCTAATATCTGAAACCATGGCAACGTGACACTATCCAGGTCTTTCTTGTTAAATGTCGGCATCACTACAGGCTTTAGATCATCTTTCTCTAACAGGCTCTAAGAGTTTTTTGCTCCTAAACTCAACTTCCCGGCATGTGGCTCATTAACCATTCAGGCTTAACTTGCATGGGATTCTACACCTGGCCACTTCCCATGTCACCCCGGAGAATTCAACTCCTTCATGGTGACTCCCAGGTTCTCTTTAGACCAGACCCAGATATCTTCTTGTTCCAGACACCTAACTATAAGGCACTCTACACACCACCTCTTCCCAAGACCATGTCCCCAGCAGCATTCCTTGTGTTCGCTGTCTTTACAGGTCTCTGAACTCTTCTATCTCGTATGACCCTAGCCAAGTGTGAACCTCACACAAAATCTCAATGCTAACAGTCAGAGAGCACGTCCAGTGCCTCCTGGACCAGCCCACACACAGATATGTGCCATCATGCCCACAGCAGCTGACTGACCTGTTTCCCACATCTAGGTGATCACAGGAACTCACTTAAAACAAGATAATGTACTTTGGAATGGAATCATCTAACACTGCTGTGAGAGCTACCAAGGAAAAGCTGGAGTCACTCACTTTGTTGGACATCTGGGGACAGTGCTGCTCAGTCGTATGAATCAGGGTCTGGTCCAAGTCAACCATGAGAACCAGTTTTCTGTTTCGATGTAGTCTCTGCTGATCTTCTCTTCCTAGTTTTTCAGCTTGCTAAAGTAAAAAAGTAGAAGAGAAAAATGACAACGTATATTTGGATTCAAAATTAACTTCAATTTTATTAAGAAAAAGAGCACAGACAAGTTCCTAGCCATACCACTGCTTCCATGTTAGGAGCCTATCGAAGCATTTCTAAGGCAAGTCTGCCTCAAGGGGAATTCGGGCCATGCCTGCTGCTGTGTTGGCAGTCCCAAGAAGGTGGCTGACATAAAACTAAGCTGTGAGCTTCAAAGCATCCATGCAGAGATAGTTGTTTATGAACGGAAAAAAGGAAAATGGCAGCCAGTGGAGCCACATCTTAGAAAGCAGTATTCCAGATGGGGGCTGCCTATCCAATGATGCCTACCAACCCATGCTCCAGAGTTCCCCACAGAGCCCAGCAGCTCTGCTCTGCTCACCTCAGAGCTCACCATCAACTCCGGCACACTGTGCACCATGGAAACAGTCGCTGTAGAAAGGGGCACCTGCTGCTTTCCATTTTTACTCTGCAACCTGTAAGTGTGGAAAGTGTTTGGTTAACTGTGTGTGGAAAGGCACATCTGTCTAACTGTGAAGGGAGTGGTATGATTTCAACAAGAGGCTACCAACGCTGCTACCTATCACACAACTCTCTTGTGCAGACAGCTACATGAATGCCATCTTTCTTTTAAAAAAAAAAAAGAAACCATGAGAAACTGGGCTCTAGGTCACACCTACAGTCAGATATGGGAGTCACGTACTCAGTGCAAGAGTCAATTCTCCATGTAAACCAACTGCAGATACATGGAAACAAATAAAAAAATAATAAGAGCCACCCACACTGCGGAATAAATAGAGATCACTTAAGCATCAGTAGTCATCTACAGAGCATTAGAAAAAGAGGTTCCCTGTCAACACGCAGGTGATCTGCTGTCTTTACAGTGAAGACAAAAAGCATTATGTCCTCCAGACATACTGGAGAAGAATACTCACATAATCTAGGGGTAAGGAATTGACAGCCTGAAAACAGAAAGGATTCTTTCCTTGGGAAACTGCTCCAGGTGCTGCCCAAGGCAAAGGTTTCTGGGCAAAGGCAGCAGGACCCTGTGGAGTGCCTCAGTACCACAGGCTCAACCACCTGAGAGCCAAAGACACAGCCTCACTCCCATGTACTCACTGGGTCAGGTCCTGGCCACACTCGGCACACAGGCCCTTCATGACAACAGGATGGCTGCATCCTTCCAACCTCACCAGAAGTGCTCTGCAAAAACAAAAGCAAACATTAACAAACGAATTGCATTTAAAATTTCTCAGTGGGCCATATGGTATGAGAAAGGGCACCCAAACGGGAACAGAGTCCCAAACTCATCTTCAGGCTGGCTCTATCTGACTCTCAAATCACTCTAGCCAGGACAGCCATGTACTGTATAAGATAAAGAAAGAACTGCAGATGTCTATACAGCTGGTCTCAATGAATATGTGCATATGATTTTCTCACACTTCTGATAAGGAACACATCAAAGCCAAAGCTTTACCTACTGTAAGCACATGTAGGTATAATTCCAAAATACATTTTTGTTCCCTCCCACAGATGATTCCTAGTCTAGACTGGCTCATTTTCATCCAACGTTTCTCTGACAGAACTATCATAATATCTCTAGTTGTTTGTTTTTTCCCTTTAAAACAATATTTGACCATGTGGCCCACACTGACCTTAAACTTACCATCCTCTGGCCTCAGCCTCTTAAGTACTGTGATCACAGGTGTATGCTACCATGCCCACTTTCTAATTTTTAAATAAACAGAAACAATTTTTCTTGTTATGTCCACAAAAAGCACTGCCTCAAGGATTTAATACATATCTCAAGATCATAAAATCAGAGGCTGCACATGATGACTTAGGAGAGATTCACATGTCTCTACTATAGCTCAGTAGGGTAATACTTCTCAGACCCATGTCTGTTGCTGGGCCCTAGTGGCATAAAATTAGCAGTCTCCAGAAGCAGGGTCATCACCCAGAAAGCAGAACTGGTTCTGCCCTGCTGTACACTCAAGAACACTCTGCTTCTCCACCTAACCTGTCCCCAGCAGAAGCCCCAAAGGCTTTTCCTATCAGACTGTAATCCAGAGCACTTGGCTCTCCCAGGGAGCTGGATAGCGGAGAGTTTCCATGGCCCCCTCGCAGCACTCTGAAAGAGATGAAAGAAAGCAGGCAAAGACTGGACCAGAGCAGGACCTTGCAGGAACAACAAAGGACACTTCCCTGGTATGTCACACAATTAGAAGGCTGACCAACACATGCACATCGCCCCGCGTCCAGCCTCAGTGGACAGGGTCTTGAGTTCAAGGTGCTCTGCTCTGCACTCATCTCCTCCCTTCTTGTACATGAGGTTTCAAAGAGGGACTCACCTGACCTGGGCATGTGCCGAAGGTCTACACTACAATCCAGTAAAGCCAGGAGAGACTTCCACTGGTGCTGTGAGATACCACAGCCAAGAAAAAAGCAACACAAAAGAACCTTTAAGGCTCACACCTTATACAAAACCTGACTTAAAACAGATAACTAAACATAAAGACCAGTGCTAGGTACCTAGCAGGCTATCTCTCTCTGAGTTTTTAGTCAGGGAGGCCCCAGGAGTTAACCACAGTCCTAACAAAAAGATACTATCTCTCATGAAGAGTTCTCATGACTCAACAGCAAAACTGAGACCTTGATTAAAATTAGTCTAAACCAGTTAATAAAAGCTCAATTCTATTCTTTTTTTCCAGGTGGTTGTTCTAGGTTCCCTGTATTTTTGTACAAACATTAGGACCAGTTCAGCAATTTCCACAAGCACAGCTCCTAGGCTCTGCTTGAGTAGCAAGTTAGCAACTTCCATATGCCCAGTGACCACAGCAGCCACGCAGGCTGCACAAGGAAGCATGTGATGTGCGACCTCCTCTCCACCCACCAGCAGTGACCACCCACGCCCTACCTTACTAAGGTTAAGTCAGACACAGGACGAGTTCCTTTAAGTACCCCCGCCCAGCAGCCTGGGTGGAGTCAGCCTGGTTTTCTACCTCCTGTCCCTGTCCAGAAACTATGTGCCATTTTACATGGTAGCACTGAGCTGCCATCAAGGACAAGGGTAAAGTTATGAAGGAAGTGTGCTGTGAGGGCAGAACTAGTAGCACAGCCAACTGCCTCGGTGGGTTACCTGCCCAGTTTGGTTTTCCCTGGAGCATAGGCCCGACATCAATTTTGCTGTGGGCAAAAATTCCTCTGAAAATAGGCTCAGCTTTACACACAGAAGGAGCACGGCCACAATCTAAGCAGTGCAACCTTGCTCTCAGAGACTTGATGAGAAGAAAGCTCAATCAAACCCCTATGAGCTAAAGAAAGACAAGAAGCATTGGAAGCCAAAATTCCATCACACAGATGGTGAATTCTTGGCAAGTACAGAGGAAGGCAAGGGACGAAACAAAAGCATCCAAAGCAGGGCTGAGCCCAGAGTGAGAACACACTGTATGTAGCACACTCTGACCTCTGCACTCCGGACACTATGACTCAACATCCTCACTCTAGGAACAAATCATGGTTTTTGTACTAGAATCTAAGGCTTTTTTTGTGCATCTTATTCTACAAGGCAGATTTTGCCCTGGAACACATGACCATGTTTACAGACACTACAGATATTGCTCGGTTACCTCACAGGGCACAGAATAGCTGTAGCACAGTCACATGACCCAGAATGTCCATGTGTTCAGATTGGGAACCAAGGCACAGACACGAGACCAACAGCACATCAGAGTATTTACTGTCTGGGTTCTAGAGACCCCAGCCCTGATGAATAGCTGCCAGTTAATCTACATGGAGAACTAACCTATGTGACAGCTTACATCACCCAAGCAGCCTGGGACCATACACAGGTGTCAGCCATCTTTGCGTCCCTCATAGCATCTGCTGCCACACTCTTGCTGCCTATGTCCACTTGATGAACCCCAGCCCCATTTCTGTTTCTGGAACCTGGAAGATGCAAGTGTTTGGGGCTGGGCCTGTGCTCCATAAACACAGAGACAGGGAAGATATGTACCGTAATGGCCCACAGAGAACACACCCTCCACACACTTCAAAGAAACTCAGCTGTAGCAAAGGGTTTAAATGTCTGCAGCTGTAGGAAGCCATCGCTGCTCCCTAAGCTCAAAGTTGCAGGGTGCACCTGAGGGCATGAGACTGACATTCCCACCAGTTCACAGCCAACACACACAGCACACACACTCTCACACAGTGCGTAAGTGTATGAAATTAACATTATCCACAGTTTCACGTGCCACATGAAAATTGAGACTTTTTCTATGAAACACAAAATATTTAAAAATAAAATAAAAATAAGTCAAGTTTTTAAAATTAAATGGAACTATGTGTATAAATAACATTTAAAAACCCATTAAGATCTTGGTTTTTAAACTTTAAAATGTGTATCTTTAAAGTATTTTCTAAACATTTTAATATTGATTTGTTGTTCTATTTTCTCTTCCTCAATATAAAATGTTCTTTTCCTGAGACGATGAACATTCGTCACTTGTATGTGGCAATGACATCAGAATTTACGCATGATTTAAGAAATATATATGAAATTAACTTATCTATTCCTCTACACCAATGAATATTTCTTTTAAGCTTTATTTATTTATTTATTTATTAAAAAAAAAAAAAGACTTAGTTAATGTGTTTGGGTATTTTGCCTGCATGTCTGTCTATCTGTATACCACATATATGCCTGGTACTGGCACAGGCCAGAGAGGGTATTGGATCCTCTGACACTGGAATTACAGACGGCTCTGAGCCACTGTGTTGGTGCTGAGATTTGAATTCAGATCCCCCTGAAGAGCAGCCAGTGCTCTTAACCTCTGAACCCTCTCTGCAGCCCCCCCACCTTTAATCTAAGATGAAACAAAGGAAACATGAAGCAAGAGAACGTTTCATAACACACATACAGTTCTCACAGCCTATATGCTGTTCCTAAGCAGACACACGTCAAAACCCACCCACCTCAGAGGCCTCTTAAAAGTTACTTAAAAGTCTACACACATGTACATAAAATAAATAATTTTTTAAAAAAAAGTATACACACAAAACTCAGGAACCAAAAAGGCCAGATGAGTTCTTTCCAAACTAGGAGCACAGTGCGGCACAGTATAGCTCCATCTGAAGACAGATCACCTGTATCAATATCAACAGGTTCCATAAAGTTACAATTCTCCTAACTTCAGGAAAGACTGTTTTCTAACCAAGTAATTATTTAGACAGGGCAGATGCCAACAATCAGTACTTAGCCAAAGAATATTCATTAATAAAACTTCTGGGCATGGGAGTGTAAAAGAAATGGAATTCCTAAAGCCAAACTGTGTAGGCAGGAGCTTCTGTGGCCCCTGTGATGGATGGGCTGTGACTCTGAGCATCCCTCCCCATCTAACCTTCCAACACTGATGGGGAGGTAAGCAGAGGAGCAACTCTGAATTACCCTGTGACAGACCTTCTAAGACTTTTTCATTCTCTAGGCCCTGGCTTTTTAGCAGCGTGCTCCTGCCAGAGCTGGCTAGGCAAAATGCTCTCCCAGTAAGCCACAGCAGCTGAATGTTCCCCAAATGCAGGTCTGCCTCTACTGGCTCATGATTTTTGTTTTATAGGTTACGTATTTTTTTAAAAAATTATTTCTTTAAAAAATGTTTAAGATTGTAATATATCGTTTCTCCCTTCTAAACCTTCCTGGGTACCCTTTCTTCTCAAAAATTGCTGTTATGTACATACATATATAACAACATAAGTACAACCTGCTCAGTCTGTATGATGTTCTTTGTATGTATGTTTCTAGGACTGACCATTTGGTACTGACAGTCAAATGGTAAGCTCTTCCCTGGGGAAGACTGTTTCTTCCACTGTCTGCATCCCCGACTTGCCTATAGCTTTTTAAGGACTCCTCTAGCTATTAGTTATTTTATAAGTGTGTTGCAGTTTTCCTCTTAACCCAGCTAGTGCCCAAATAATTGAGTCTGGACTATTATATTTATTTAACAAGATTTAAGGGCACAATGATTGAGCAGTATTACTCTATTTTAATCTTCCAAACTAATCTGGCTACCTCCTGGCCAAAATCCCAGTGATATCTGCATTTTAGTACTGATCTGGCTCTCTGGGCTCTAGATGTCTTCTCATGGTGTCTCCTGGACTCTCTTCCAGTAGCTAATCTTCATTTCCTCCCTCTCTCCCTCTCCCCCTCTCCTGTTCAATCACTGGCTGATCAGCTACTTTATTGACTAATTATGGAATAATTGAGGAACAATGTTTATACAACACTGAGACAGGAGAGTCTTAGAGTAAGGACTGTAAGGACTGCAACCAGATATGGGGGCATAGAAACCAGCATTTGAATAATACAGATATGCGGGCATAGAAATAATACAAGGTTAATCTCCTTTTTAAAAGGATTATTTATTTATTTATTTATTTAATATGTATGAGTACACTGTAGCTGTCTTCAGACACACCAGAAGAGGGCATCAGATCTCATTACAGATGTTGTAAGCCACCATGTGGCTACTGGGAATTGAACTCAGGACCTGGGGAAGAACAGTCAGTGCTCTTAACCGCTGAGCCATCTCTCCAGCCCCAAGGCTAATCTTTACACAAGGTGCAAGAACATTATGCCTACACTTGTCCATGTTAGTGTGCTTATTGTTGCTGTCCTTGTTCAGCTCCAATTTAGGCCATCAAGAAGAGTGCAGCTTCTGACATCACTAGGAGGCACAGCCTTACAGCAGACTCTTAAAACCGTCCCACCTCTTCCACAGTGACCCTGAACCTTAGGTACTGGAGACACATTGGAAACGTATCCATTGGGACAGTGCTCCACAATTCTGCATTTTGACTGGTTGTGGTTTTCTGTAATGGTCTCTGCGGCAAAGCGAAGTCTCCTTGATGTGGGGTGAGCCTCTCTACTGGTTCTTATCACCTCCTTCCACCCCACTCTCTCAGTAATTACATGTTCAAACCCCTCTGGGAACTGAAAGCCCTGCAGAGGATCAGGGCCATATGACAAACCAATTCAGGGGTTTGTTTCTAACAGATGGTGAAGGACCAGTGTTTTCAACCTCAGTAACTGTAACCTAGGTAAACATTACAAACAGGCAAACCAATACACATTATCCCTCTCCCTATAAACCGGTAGGGTTTGCTACTGAGCTCTAGCTCCATGGTAAGTCTAAAAAGCACACCAAGTGGCATTTCACGGGCAACACCTTATACACCCTAGCCTACCCAGCAGTGTGCCACTGTGCACCTTCCGCCCCCCTGCAGTTCCTTCTTGTATCCACCAGGATGAAGGGCTATGAGGACAGTCTTAGCACAGCTCAAACTCACTCATTATTTCAGCTTCAACCCCACACAATTCTTTGGGAACAAACACAGATGTGGCAAGACTGGATGTTGCTAACGACCAAGACAACAGTGTCAACTACAACCACAGGATCTCAATTTTGTTACCATATAAGCCACTGACTCTGCTCTGCTTCATGGTCTCAACAAAAGCAGGTTAGTGTCAAGCAACCCGTCAATGAAGTCTGCTGTCAGCAAGTGTGCACATCTGGGCTCAGCTGTGCTACAGCACCCAGGCTGTGGATGGTCATCCTTCATTCTTCAAAAATATGGTGCAGCCAGCCCTGGGGGGAGTCAGGAGGAACGATAAAGGGCAGAAAACCCAAAGAGATGTCAGGTTTAGAAGGAGTGACTGATCAGCCTCAGAAGAGATACCACTGAGGACCAAAGAGTGTGGCACACATATGAAGACTCAGGTCCAGTTTGCCCCAGAAGCAAGTTTTAGGTTTTGGCAGACTAGCTCACTGTGCATTTAGACAGTTGTTTAAGACTGCCACAGGCGCTTCTCAGCAGTGTAATGGGCTTGCTGCTGCTCACTAGAGCAGCAGGTTCCACTGCTGTGGGGGAGATTCACACGTTTGTGTGTGTGTGTGTGTGTGTGTGTGTGTGTGTGTGTGTGTGTGTGTGTGTATACGTGTACGTGTGCGTGTGTGTGAAACAGAGAGAGAGAGAGAATGCTCCTGTGAACACTCATGAACAGATACTTCCTCTGCCCTCAGGCAAGCTGAAGGTGAGCAAGAGCCTCTCAAAGCAGTTCTGAATCCACCACTCCTAAGTCTATGTAAGTGGATGGGATTAAAGTGTGTGTTGTGGATAGGAGTTAGGAATCACCATACAGTATCACCCTACAAAGGTTTAATGCAAACGTCAGTAAATGTTGGCTCTCCCATGTGATCTTAGTATGCATCTGGTACTCTGAAGCTAATAGAAGAGACAGTGGGAAAACCTCAGACACCTGGGCGGGCACAGGGGAAAAGTTCCTGAACGAACACCAGGGGCTTATGCTCTAAGATCAAGAATCGACAAATGGGACCTCATGAAATTGCAAAGCTTCTATAAGGCAAAGGACACTGTCAATAGGACAAAACGGCAACCAACGGATTGGGAAAAGATCTTTACCAATCCTACGTCCAACAGAGGGCTAATATCCAATATATACAAAGAACTCAAGAAGTTAGACTCCAGAGAACCAAATAACCCTATCAAA
>CM052715.1:62995682-63116587 GCA_028551405.1 Uromys caudimaculatus
ATTGCAAGCTGGTACAACCACTCTGGAAATCAGTTTGACGAACCCTCAGAAAAATGGACATAATACTACCTGAGGACCCAGCTATACCTCTCCTGGGCATATACCCAGAATATGCTCCAACATGTAATAAGGACACATGCTCCACTCTGTTCATAGCAGCCATGTTTATAATAGCCAGAAGCTGAAAATGACCCGGATGTTCCTCAACAGAAGAATGGATACAGAAAATGTGGTACATTTACACAATGGAATACTACTCAGCTATTAAAAACAATGAGTTCATGAAATTTGCAGGCAAATGGATGGAACTTGAAAATATCATCCTGAGTTAGGTAACTCAGTCACAAAAGAACGAACATGGTATGTACTCACTGATAAGTGGATATATTAGCCCAAAAGTTCAGAATACCCAAGATTCAATTCACAGACCATATGAAGCTCAAGAAGAAGGAAGTCCAAAATGTGGATGCTTCAGTGCTTTTTAGAAGGGTGAACAAAATACTCACAGGAGGAAATATGGAGACAAAGTGTGGAGCAGAGACTGAAGGAAAGGCCATCCAGAGACTGCTCCACCTGGGGATCCATTCCATATACAGCCACCAAACCCAGACACTATTGTAGATGCAGGGAAGTGCTTGCTGATGGAAGCAAGATAAGCTGTCTCCTGAGAGGCTCTGCCAGAGCCTGACAAATACAGAGGCAGAAGCTCACAGCCAACCACTGGACTAAGCTCGGAGTTCCCCAATGGTGGAGTTGGAGAAGGGTCTGAAGGAGCTGTGAGGGGGTTTGCAGCCTCATGGAGGGAGTAACAGTATCAACAGGCCAGCCCCCCCTGGAGCTACTCTGGACTGGACCACCAAACAAAGAATACACATGGAGGGACCCATGGTGCTGGCCACATATGTGGCAGAGGATGGCCTTGTTGGACATCAGTGGGAGGAGAGGCCCTTGGGCCTGAGGGTGTTCAATGCCCTAGTGTAGGGGAATGCCAGGGTGGGAGGTTGGGAGTAAGTAGGCGGGTGGGGGAGCACCCTCAAAGGGCAGGGAGAGGAGGGATGGGATAGGGGGTTTCTGAAGGAGAAACCTGGAAAGGAGAAACATTTCAAATGTAAATAAAGAAAAAAAAAAAAAGAAAGAATATGCATTTAAGGGTTGGAGAGATGGCTCAGCGGTAAGAGCACTGACTGCTCTCCCCGAGGTCCTGAGTTCAATTCCCAGCAATCACATGGTGGCTCACAACCATCTGTAATGGGATCCAATGCCCTCTTCTGGTATGTCTGAAGACAGCTACAGCATAGTCATATGCATAAAATAAATAAATAAATCTTAAAAAAAAAAAAGGTAAAAAAACTATGCATCTGTAATCCAGCCCTGAGAAAGACAGAGGTGGTATAGCTAGAAGAACAGAACTCAGATCATGAGCAAACTTCCAGGACTGCTTGTTCATTATAAAGTCGTCTTAAGTGTGATTCTGAGACATGCTCAGAAAGAATTAAACTTCTAGGGCTATCAGGCATGGCTGTTCGTTCCTGACACCCTCTCTTCCAGCCTCCACCTGGGGTAAAGCAGTTCTGTGATGGAACAGATGCTGGATGAGGCTGCACCAAAACCAGACACAGAAATCCTTCTAAAAATGGAAGGTTTTGGCCTGGTGTGAGCCAGACAGGTCTTTGCTGACCAAGGTCTAACAGTCATGGCAAGTACCATTCAACACCAGGATCCAATGATATCTACTACTCTCTCTTTTCTCAAATAGGGAAATGCATGTGCCTTTTAGAAAGACTCATAATATGTGAGTGAGTCCCTCATTTAAGATGCTGGAGACCAGAAGTGCTGCTGTTTCGGACCATGTGGAGTTTGGCATGTTTGCACAGGTCTCACATGCCAGCACTGGAAAACACGAAAGCATCTATGCCCTGGTTTTAGATCTTGGAATATTTTAGATTTTCAATTTTAAAATTAAGGATACTTGGCCTGTATAACTAAATTGTGGGGGAAAGACCTACGTAGGTATAATTTGTGTGCTACAAAAAGCCTGCAGGGACTATGAATGAGGAACTCTGCTGACCGCTACCGGCAGCATCCTTTGCACAGATCTGCTCAGTGGGCTGCTGCTTCAGGTTGTGCCTTGTGAAAACAACTCACTGCTGAGCAGTCTTTGTACAAAGTGACTTAATCCAGTGATTCCTTTTTAAGCTTTGTTCCACAAAAGTATGACGTGCATTTTGGGGGAGGCCTAACTGGTGTCCAAAAAGGCTTGGAAAAAAAAGTACTGCCCTTCTTATCAGTCCTGGGTCCATGCCCAAACACCCATGAATGAATCCAACTGAGAAAGGCAGCCCATACCCTCGACGTTTATTGCAGAGAAACTATTAGGCCTAACATGGGGATACACATGGAGCTTTAAACCAAGACCTTGTTATCTGCTTCTTCCTGTCACCCATGTACCTGCAGGCATATAGGAGTACTATGGGAAACACACATGTCATCTCACTACACTCCTCCCCAGAATGCTGACAAGATGCTGTCCACAAATGCACATAATAGGAAAAGGGAAGGAAGCATTTTAAATCAAAGTAATGTTTGCTAGTGACTTTCTCAGAAGCAGGGACTCACTTGACATCACTGGACTGGCAGCCGCTGTGAGTGGCCCAGGATTCCAAGAATCATTTCCAGAGGAAGCCAAACAGATAGCTCCCTCAGAGTCAGCCCCAAAGAACCAAGTTTTCCTGGTGGTTGTGCAATCCAGCATACAATGGGTAGGGGTAGGGACAGGGTCCACAAACCAAGAACCCAGGTAGTATCTCCAAAGATGCACCAGGGGGAGTGACCAGGAAGATGGCCAGGCAGGGTTCTCTGTTTATGAGAAGATCAGTGGAAAATGAAAATTTTCCTTGTGGAGAATGGCGAGCAGGAAATACTCAACAAAGGCAAGATTTGACCAGTCCAAGAAGTGAGCAGAGGACATCAGAAAAGGAGCATAAAGATTGTTTTCAAAGGGAAGCTCTCGGCCCAACCCACAGTAGGCAGGAGCATACACCACTCCCAGTAGTTTCTGTTCTTTACTATCAAAACAATCACAGCCATGTGACCCACATGCCCACGTGTTAATTTAGGTTCAAAACACAACACTGGCAAAATTCAGACATAAAACTGGACGGTGGCAGACCAAACCGAGTCAAGATCCTACAGAGTTAGGACACAAGTTTGACAGCCAAAGAGACCTCAGAGGACTTCGAGGACCAAGTATATCACTCGATACAGTCTGGGTTCTGCCCTTTCCGTGGCTATGATGCAAAACCACCGGGTTTTTACAACAGCGTTTCACAAAGTTTTATAAGCGTTTGAAGAAACACACACGCCTGACAGCTTCTATTTCAGTAACGAGTCTGGAACCTGCCTGAGTAGTCCTGCGGCCACAGCCACCCAAGTTGCCTTCACTTACAAAGGTGGAGTCCACCAATTATAGAAGAGGGACGAATGCAAAAGATATCCCAAAGGGGTAACCTTGGGTCACCGAGAACTTTTCAAACTCAAAATATCTCGGGGCTGGTAAAACCACAAATAGTAGAAATTCTTTCTAAAGTCTCTCCCCGCAGCCCCTTAGGGCGACCTGCACGCCCGGACTGTTAACTGTAGCCAGAGACACCCCCCCCCCGACATCCTGAGAACCCGGGAGTCCTAGTCTCAGCACACTCACCCAGGGGCCACCACCTGGCCTGGCTGCGCACACAGTTCACGGACCACACCGGCGCGCTCCGACCTGAGCCTGCGTTCGGTCCGCGCGGCGCGCACGCAGCCCCCAGGGGCCACGCGAGCCGGGGCTGGCCCTGCGGGCTGCGCGGAGACTGCGGCTTCACACACTGCCAGCACCGAGCCGATGCGCACGGTCGCGCCCGCCGCCACCTTCCACTCCAGCAGACGCAGCGGCGTGGGGCCCGGGCAGCGCACCTCTGCCCCGGCCACCGCCGGAGTGCACTCGGTGGGAACGCCGGCCGCGGGCGGCGCTTCCATCGTGACCCAGCGAGCCCCACGGACGCTCACAGCAGAGGTGAAAAACGAAAACACAAGGCGCTCAGGGCGCGGCGCCCACCGCGGGCGGCGGCGACACTGCTGTTCCCGCTCCGACACCGGCTTCACCCGCCGCTCGCTGCGCACTCACTTCCGGGGAGCGCGCAGCGTCACGGAGGGCGGGGCAGGCGACGTGCAGCCGCGTGACTGCGTGCTCTCAAGCCGCGGGTAAACACTTGGCCCTCGCGGAGCCAAGAGGCGCTGGTCCACACCCACGGGGCGCCGGTCGGTGGTATTGAGACTACAGCCATGTCACGCGGATCGCTGTCACAAGACTTCTGTCACACACTGCTAGTCCTGACGCATCAAGACTACCGGTTCCGGCATGCAGTGCGAGTCTCTGTCAACTCCCGTCGTACATTGCGAGTTCCGACTACGGGAGACATCTGACGCCGGCGTTCAGCGCGGACGGCTGTCTTGGATAGTACGTTGTAGTCCTGACGTCTAGAGAGACTACCAGTCCCAGCATGCATCGCGAACCTCGGTCCCATCATTCCCATCGTGCACTGCGAGGTTTACAGCGAGAAACTATGGGTTCCACTCCGCAGTGCCGTGGGGACGCCTTGATGCTGTGGGTCCAGGTCTAGCCCACTCTTCCTGTCAAGCACTGTGAATGCTGGACTGAGTTCCAGCGCACGTAGTGGCGGCGGGTCTAGACTCTGTCCTTTTCTAGTCAGCTGCGCGGCGGAGGATCGTGCGCAGCGGCCGCTCGCAGCCGCGGTTCTTTTCAGAGCGGAGTTTATAGCATTGACTGCAGACTAAGGATGTCCTCTTCGCCTGCTCGTTCCTCCTGGGTCGGCTGTGCGCTGATTGCTCATCAGGTCCTGCTTGATGCGCATATCAGGCCTACAAATGGGAGCCAGGAGGCTCTCTAACTGGGGATTTCTCAGTTCCTGAATCCTATAAAATAGCATTCTCATAAAGCTTGAGTGGGTGACCCGAGCTGTGAACACGCTTGTTTCAAGATGTGTACACTTGTTAACCGCATCTTCTGCAAATCCACCAGGCCTTTGTTGCTACGGGTTGTTTTAATGAATTGCCTAAACTGTAGCGTATAGCGTCCGAGGTGTCTGTTTTTTTTAGATTAAAACCAAGAAAAAACATTCTTAAAAACTGCTTGTTATAATTGCATAGGTTTTAAAGGGATAGCACTGTTCATTGACCCAGGTTCTCTAACATTTATATACTGCAGGTATAAATTACAGTTATTTGGGAAGAGGAATTCTTCAATTGAGAGAATGCCTCCATAGATAGGCAAGCATGTAGGACATTTTCTTTTTCTTTTTTTTTTTTTTCTCCTTCTGCCAAAACAAACTTTATTGCACCAAAAAGGAAAAAAAAAAGAAAACTTCATTTATGTACAGTCAGATATAAAGACATCTCTTTGACTCCTGTGCATATATTTCCTCAACTTAAAATTAGGGCATTTTCTTAAGTGACTGATGGGAGATGGGCCAGTCCATTATGGGTGGTGCCACCCCTGGTGGTCCTGAGTGGTATAAGATAGCCGGCTGAGCTAGCTAGCCAGGAGGAACAAGCCAGGAAGCACCTCTCTCTATGCCCTCTGCATCAGCTCCTGTCTCCAGGCTCTGGCCCTGGTTCCTGTTCTGACTTCCTTAAATGTGGAAGTATAAGACAAATAAACCCCCCCCCCCAATCTTTCTGTTTCCTCATAGCAATAGTTACCATAACTAAGACAGGCAGTGATGTGGAAGGGTAAGCAAAATAGACCCTTTCCCTCACAAAGGGCTTTTGGGCTTAGTGTTTTATACCTAAACATCCCTAAGACACCAGGTAAGGGTTGCAGTTTGCAGAAGCAAAGAGTTCTCCAAGTTATTTATTACTACTCTACCAGTAAATATATGAGGAACTGAATTGTGCGACCAGCTCATGAGACTTAAGGTCCAGAGGATGTGACTGCTGTCCTAAGGCCCAAATCCACCAGGCAGTTATTTTGTTTGTAGGAGTTTGAGACCAAACATCACGCAGATTGTAAGGATTGTTACTCTTTGGAAAGAAAGGTTTGCATACAGTAGGGCCATAGCCTAGAGACTTTATCCTAAGCTACAATCCTTTATGCTAAAATCTTAGGAATGGATGGGTTTCTAAGTCTACAATTTTCCAGATCTAAGGAAGTGTTGTGTGCTTATATCATATGCAAGTAGAGACAGCACCTTCATGAAGCATTACAGGAAAATGTAGATGAAATGAAACCATTCTATGTCAAATCACATCAGATTCTGCTGTCAAATAAGTTACACAAAAGTTGCTTTGTTTTAAACTGGTTTCGGGGTCTATGGGGAAAGACATGACTACTATGAATAATAATAAATAAAAGGAGACCACGACAGCTCCTGAGTATGGTGGGGAAGGTTTATTGTGCATTCATGGAAGGCATAGCCAGAGGCACCCACAAGGGTCCAGACTCAACATGACCAGCTAATTGAACTGGGCCATGTGAGGAAAGGGTGGAGGGAAGAGGGAAAAGGGAGAACCAGGAGCAGCAACCGAAAAGTCGAAAAAGGACCTGCGTAGCCAAAATGGCTGGGCTATACAGGGAAGAGCAGCTGGAGAAAGGGTGGAGAGTCAAGGCTGGGCTATGCCAGTCAGGACGACATAACAGATAGGGATGCAGGGATACTGGGAGGGTATGGCAGCTGCTGCTAGCTTTGCTCTGCTGATAGGCACCTGAGTTTGAGACTTAATGTATCTTATTCATGATGCAGTAATCTTTATGACCAAGGGGAAGAAGGCCCCGCCTCTCCTGAATTGCAGCCTGATTTACTTTACCTAGACTGTTTTTCAAAGGCTGGAACATTACCGCATCCATTTTCCTGGCTGAGATATGCTCCTTTCAGACTCAACTTTGTTCTTTGATGAGCAGACTCTGGTCAATGCTAGTGAGGCCAAAACTAAGGCAGTGAAGAAGGAGAGGGAAGAGGACTGTCAGGGCAGGGTAACACCTCAGGAAGGCCAGATTTCCCACACTTGCAGACCTTCATCTGCAGGTTTCTATGCCATGGCCTGTTTCGTGCACCAACGTGTGGCTTTAAGAAATGCTGTGAGCACATATCTTGGAAAAGTAAGTGACCATCAGCTTGGGCTGGGTTGTGATAGATGTAGGACTAAATACAACATTTCTACAACAGGAAAAGCTTCACGACATTGGGTTTGGCATTGATTTCTTAACCTGATAGAGAGCCACAGGCAACAGCAGTAAAGACAGATACAATTACATCAGGTTTTAAAAATGTCTGCTACCAGAGAACGCAACAATGAAAATACAGCCTGCAAAATAAGAAAACATTTGCAAGGTGATTGGGGGGGCTAATATCCAGAACCCGCAAAGGATTTCTACAACTCAAAGGAAACCGAATCGAAAACCAAACGACCTAATTTTATAATGGGCGGGGGCTGGGAGAGGTTTTGATCCCCAGAACTGAGTGCAAACAGCAGCAAAGTAAGCATTTTCTCAAAAGTAGTATATATTTTTAAATGACCAAAAATTACGTGGACTGGGGATGTAGCTGAGTTGTAGACTTCTTAGCTAGGATGTTTAAAGGCCCTGTCTTTGCCCCCTCGAACACAGAGGGAAGAGAAAAGAATTCATTATTTTGATGTGCCTGATGGCACATCCTATGCTCCAAGTACTCCAGCAAGTTCAAGGCCAGAAAGGCACATATAACCCGTCTCGAAAACCCAAGATAATAATAAATGAAAAGGTACTGACAATTACTAATTATGTCACAGCGAGTTGCCTTGCCTGGGTGTTACCAGGTCCTTGGAATCTTATTCAAAAGCACACACAAAGAGGAAATCAAGGAGTTTTATTCAAAAGCAAAACAAAGGAACAGGGCAGATGAACTGCAAGGGAGCAGTGAGCTACTTGAACCAGAGTGCTCAAGAACTCCAGGCTACTGTTTGAACCTTTCGTTTATAGAGTCTAAAAGGAGGAGGAGTTGGTTACCAGGGATAGAATATAGATGGTGTTCTGTTTTGATTGGCAGACTGGAATTGTGGGAGTCTCTTCACTGTGCGTGACTTTTGCTTTGATATGGCTGATTCTAATCAATTCAATGCCTAGCCATGCCTAGGAGTAAGATAGTAAGTAAGGTATTTTTTTTTTCCCAAAAGTTAATTTTGAAGACAGAGTTTATCTTACCTACACCAAAAACCAGTCTAAGCTGGATTGGCCACTATCCTTAGATTCCAGAGGAGAGGTTCTGGCGGCTCTGGCTTTAGAGTCATGAAGGATGAAGGAGGAAAGGGGTTGTGGAATCTTCCTTCCCAGTTAAGGAGAGCTGCTGAGGCCAGCCATTGAGGCAAGGGAGGCCGTAGCTGCAGACCCCAAGAGTCCTACCAAGGAGAGCTGCACATGGGAAGTGGAACCAGTTCAAGAGAAGTGTGTGCTGTCAACAGCACTGGAAGGACGGAACCGTCTGAGTACTTTGACATGAGACATGGACTTACAGGATTTTGTCCTGCTAGGGTTTCAGTCTTTCTTTGGTCCAGTATTTCCTCAGTATGCCCCGATTCCTCCATTTTGGAATGATGATGTATATATTCTATGTAGGGGGTTACAGCTAAGAATTGCTTTGAGTCGCAGAAGAGACTTTGAGTCTTAAGATTCAAAGACTATGGACACTTTTGAAGTTGAACTAAATGAATTTTGCGTTATGATATGGCCGTAAGCCCGTGGAGGCCAGGGAGTGGAATATAGTAGTTTGAATAAAAATGGTCCCCATAAGCTCATGTATTTGAATACTTGGTCCAAAGTTGGTAGAACTGTTTGAGAAGGATTAGGAGGTGTGGCCTTGTTGGGAGAGGTGTGTCACTGGAGGTAGGCTTTGAGATGTCAGAAGCCAGCACCATTTCCAAGTTAGCTCCCTCTGCCTTATGGATGCTATCTCAACATGGAAGTTCTCAGTTCCTGTTTGTCACATCTGCTTCCCTGCTGTCATGCCTTCTGTCATGAGGGCCATGGCCTCACCCTCTGGAACTGTAAGCCCAATAAACTCCTTCTTCCAGAAGCCACCTTGCTTGGGTGGTGTCTCTTTACAGCCGTGGAGAGGCAGCTAAGACAGGGAGTTATTAAAGGTGGCCATGGAGCTATGCATCAAAATGTGGATTAATTATTCTTTGTTTCTGTGATAAAACCCAAAGTTTATGGAAGGAAGAGTTTATTTTGTCTTACAGTTATAGAAAGAGACTCCATGATAGTGGGAACAGTACAGCAGCAGGTACCAGAGCAGGAGATTAGAGAACACGTCTCTGAGCTCAGGTGGGAAACAGAGAGCCCACTGGAAATGGCTAGGTGGTAAACTTTCAAAGCCTGCCTGTAGTGGCATATGTCTTCCAGCAAGCTTCCCATGCTAAGGTCTCCATAACCTCTGCAAATAGCACCAACAGCCAGGAACCACATTCAAACACCCGAGCCTATAGGGGACATTTCTTGTTCAAAACATAATTTACATATAGTGACACAATTGCTTTTGTTTTGGAGAGGGGTGTGCATACAGCCCAATGAAGCAGTCTTTTGTTTCTAAGCGTATTGTTAAGAAAGGTGTGTGTGTGTGTGTGTGTGTGTGTGTGTGTGTGTGTGTATTTGTGAGTATGTGTGTGTGTGTCTGATGTGTGTGTATATGTGTGTGTCTGGTGTGTGTCTATGTGCATATGTGTGTCTGGTGTGTGTGTGTGTGTGTGTGTGTGTGTGTGTGTGTATGTCTGGTGTGTGTGTATGTATGTGTATGTGTGGGTATTTGTGAGTATGTGTATGTGTGTGTCTGATGTGTGTGTCTATGTGTGTGTCTATGTGCATATGTGTGTCTGGGGTGTGTGTGTGTGTGTGTGTGTGTGTGTGTGTGTGTGTGTGTGTGTGTTTAGCTCAAGCCAAAGAGGGCCATAGGTTGCTAACTTTTCTCTATGCTTGCAAGCTTCAATTAGAGGAAGGCAAATGAGTGCTTTATTGGAATATCCCCCATACGCATTAGGAGAGCCATTATCAAAACAAAATCAGCGTATGAAGGTATGAAGAATTGAAAGCCTGCTTATTGTTACCAGGTATATAAAATGTCACCACTATGGAGGCACTTTGGAATTCCCGTGTACCCCAATAATTCTAAAAATGGTCAGGGAGTGTACTCATCCCGGGGAATTAGAAGCAGCGTTTAGAAGAGATGCTTTTATGCCCAGGTTCATAGAACCATTATCTACAATAGCTAAACAGAAGCAACCGAAGAGCCTGTGTCTGCAGTGATGATAAACAAAGGGCGGTGTCTCCATGCTGTGGGACACTATTCAGCCTTACAGATAGTCAAGGCCTGGCTTACACTATAATGTGGCGAGTGCTGCAGATAGGTCAGATGAAATAAGCTACTCACCAAAGGGCACACACTGCATAACTCCACCTATGATGTGCTTAACGCAATCAGTTCCTAAAGAAAAGGCTGACTAGTTAGTTAATGGTTGCAAGAAGGTTGCAAGAAGGGGCGAAGGCACGGTCTAGCAGATACAGAGCTCTGGAAATCTGCAGTTCATAGTAAGTGGGGCGGTGCCCGAGAGCGTTTGGAGATTTATCATGGATGCACGGTAAGTTCTATGTGAATTTTTTTTATAACAACAATGGAAATTTTAAAATGGAAGAGTAAGAGAAGCCTTGCCAGATGGAATGTGATAATCATTTCTTAGACTGTTTAGAAAAATCCTTTTGCATGGGGATTTTCAGTTAATTTTGGGCATAATAAAATAGATATTGTAAGGATATTTTTCAGAGTTCTGGGAATTGAATCTAGGACTTTGTACATGCAAAACCAGTGATCTAACATTGAGCTACATCCCCTAAAATTAATATTAATTTTTGTGAATCAAATACTCTAGTAATAACTTGCTTTTATTTTATAATATAAGCTAGAATTGCTTGAAAAGCTTGGAGATAGATAAGGGGAGTTGGTTACACAGAATAAAGAAAGCGCCATTCTATTTAGATTCCTTATCAATTAAAAACAAACCACAAAACTCTCTATATTTAGTGTGAGATGTGGACGCACGGAAGCACATGTACCACAGCGCTCGTGTGGCGGCCATGGAATGGCGTGAAGGGGGCTGCTCCCTCCTTCTACCGTTTGGGTCCTGGCATCTTTACATGCTGAGCCATCTTGCTGGCCCTCAATGCTCCCTAAAGGTTACTTCTTGTTGTCTACTTATAAAAAAAAAAAAATCAGTATTTTCTAAGCAAGAAATTAAGACAATGAATATCACTTTCCACTGTACTAGATTGCTTTTCTTTCTTAAAAATCGTTTATTTTTTTTTCTTCTCCCGAGTAATAAATAGCCTTGGATTTTAGTTACATGATGGGAAGACTAATCTTAATTGCCAAGTTAATTGACAACTGGCACTCCTGGGAATGACTGACAGAAGGAGAACACCCTCCTCCACAGTGGGTGGCACCTTCCTAGTCGTCCTAAATATGAAGAGGCCTAGGCAAAAGAAGCCGTCTTCCCTGCCTACCTGCCTTTGCTTCTTAATGAGTATGTCTATTCTGTAGCTGTTGCGGCCATACTTCACTGACATCAGATTCCAGCTTTTTGACCTTCCAGTGTGGACTGAACACCAGAGTCTTTCCAGGAATCTTCTAGGCCATCGGCACTGGCTTGGGACTGCCCAGGCACCCAGCTTCACCAACTGAGCAGCTACCGGGCTCTCAGGCTCTCTAGCATGGGGGCAGCCGTTGTTGGACTACGTAGCTTTTCTGCTGTGGCAGACTGTGACCCTCACTAAATTTTGAGCCAAAATAAATCTTTAGATTGCTTCTGTCAGATATTTTCTTACAGTGACAAGAAAAGTAAGTGATAGAGGAAATTGGTGTTGAGGAGTGGAGCTGTTGCCATGACTACAGGACTCATGGTTTATAGGACTTTGGGACTGGTCTGTGGGAGGAATTTGGGACAGTTTGCTCCTGAAGAGTAGAAGCTCCCAGAATGTTTGGTGGGTCATTGTGATGAGAGTGTAAAGATACAAAAAAGCAAGTAGTTAAGACTGCTACGGGTGTTTACTAGGAGAACAAAGGTGGTGTTAGGAATGGAATGACAGCCATTCTTATACTCTGTGGGGGGAAAAATCTGATTTCATTCTGCCTGTGTCCTAAAACTTGAATGAGACTGAATTCAAAAGGAATAGGCTAAGTTATTTTGGCAGAGGAACATTTGAGACCGAGTAGCGTTAAGTCTGTGCAATGGTTACCGTCCACAGTGAGAATTTAAAGAATATCAAAACTATGCAGTTTGACAAGGAAAGATACATGAGAGAGTTTAAAGTTTTGAACAAGGTAGGGGAGGAGGAAACAGCAATGGTTGTTAAGGACATTAGTGTCATTAACTCAGAAACCTTGGGCTCTGCACCCATCCACTGAAGGCTCTGATTGTGTGCAAATGCAGATTCATTCGAAGGAAGAGAGGCTGTGTTGCCAGTGCCACCGAGGGGCTGTTTGGTTCCCAAATACTGCATAGGAAAGTGTTCTCCCAGGTTCTGAGAAAAAAAGCTGCAGAAGGCACTGCAGTGGTGGTAGAAACATGCCTACACCGTGAACCAGCAGTGGAACTTGCCAGTACCAGCTACACAGTGATGGCTTTGCAGGCATTCAGAATGCAGGCACCGACTGGTGAGATGGCTCAGAGGTCAGGAGCGCGGGTGGCTGCTCTTCCAGAATACCAGGGTTCCGTTCTCAGTAACCACATGGTACCTAACAACTGTCTGCAACTCCAGTTCCAGAGGATCTGACGTCGTCTTCTGGCCTGCAGGCATGCGATACTGACACATAAGTGCAGGCAAAACAACCATGCATAGAACATAAAAGAAAAACTCGAAATGGGAAAGCGAAAGGGCTACGGAGGCTCCGAGAGGGCTGCGGAGGCTCGCGCCAAGGTTTCGTGGTGGCGCTGCTAGCAGGCAATGGTGACGGATCAGAGTCCCCACAGGAACGGTGGGAGACCATCGTGTGAAACACGCAAGATGGAGCCTAAATTGCAGTGGAGACCCCGGAATGTTGGAGAACCTGAAACCTGATGCATCCACAAGGAAAGCTACAGGCACAGAAGCACAAGGGCTCAAAAGTAAGGCCGCATGTGTGTGCTCTAGTGGTCAAGGCAAAGGGTGGGCTACCCAGAAGCCACTGGAAATGAAATGATTTTATTACAGATTCCAGAGGCTGGCAATGGAGATGCAAGTTTCATGGGGTTTCAGCTTGCTCTGGGCTCCACTCTCTTTGCTATTCCTCCCTCCCTCCCTTTGGGAACAACGGTGTTTCCTTTGTCCCATGGCACATCGGAAGGTATGTAATTTTAAAAACTTAAATGGGTGCGTACTCAAGAGATTGCCTTGAGTCTCAGCAGATACATTGAACTTTTGAAAGGTTCTGAAACTGTTAAGACTTTGGGGACTTTTGAAGATGAAATTAAATGCCTTTTGTGACTTGAGATGACCACAAACATTTTGGAGGATCTAGAGAGAACCCTAAACCACAAGATGGCAACGAGACAAAAGCAGCCGATCTACCAGCTGAGAATTCGTCCGCTCCCGAGGCTGAGCAGGGCGGGGCTGAGTAAATGCCGGCTTACCATCTCTACCATCATCCGGTTTGGTCAACCAACAAGAAGAAATGAATATGAAATTGCAGCAATAAGAAATGAACAAAGATTGGAGCTGAAGACCTTAAGTGCTTGCGTTTTGCCCATTGACCAGATACATTAGAACTATCTGCATTATCTATGCAGCATGGGGTTTTTATTATTTTTACCTAAAGATGTCTCTTTTTGGTAATGACAAACGTGTTTTTTAAGAAAAAAAAAAAGGCCTAGTTTTTCTCAATACACCTTTAACGGTTTTTAAATTGTTTCATATCTGGTCAAGTTGAGATTTTTAAGAACTTCATTTTTAATTTGTAATAAAGTTTACAACTTGATTTTTTCAAAAAAAAAAAAGTCAACAAACTGCAAGCACCTGTTAATAAAGGTCTTAAATAATAATAATAAAAAAAAGAAAGTTAAAGTGAGGTGCTTGGGTGTCAGGTTGACAAGGGGTGGGCCTGTGATGACTAACCTTTATTGTCAATCTGACAGGATTAGGAATCACCTCACGAATATATCTCTAGGAATTTTCAGAGAGGGTTAAGATAGAATGATCTATCTGGAATGTGGGCTGCACTAGCATGGGCTAGGGAAGAGGGAATAATCCCGCCGAACACTGGGATATTATCTGTCTTCATTTCCTGACTGTGTGCCAGTCTGTGTACTGGGGAGCAGCCAGCCAGGAATCCTTAGCCTGGCTGGCAGGAATGAAAGGTTTCTTGGGGATCAGGCATTCCAGCTCTCTGAGAGGAAGCTGGATCAAGGCAGGCTAGGAGCCAGAGTCAGACAACAAGCAGGAAGTGGCTGCAGTCATGCACATGCACCTGGCCTGTTGGGTGGGGTGGAGGTCCAGGGATGAATGCTTCTGGAGAGAAAATGCTCCCTGGAGTGTTACAGCTCAGTAAGACAGGCAGTCTCAGACAATCTACGGTGAGATAGCTCATGCACTTTGTTCCTGTGGACAGGGACCTTATAAACATTTCTGGGATGGGATCTAGGGGTAGAGCTTCCCAGCGGCTCAGTCTGAGAAGTTAGGAGCCTCTCCCCTATTTGCATGGGGAAGGACTTCAGGTGCTGTCCCTATGTGACTGATTGTTATGGTCTCCCCTGTGGGATGGTCACGTGCTCCAGGACAAGAAGCTGGTGGGGAGCTAGTCCGAACTCCTGCCATTCTCAATGATGAGTTCTGACCTTTGCTGCTGCCTTACCAGTTCTTCCGTCTGGTAGCATGGCTCACTGCCCCACAACTGTGGACAATGTGACCAGCCACCTCACCTCACTGCCCGTGCCTTCCCAACACGATGGGTCATATCCCTCCTTAAACTATGATGCTGAATAAATACTCTTTTCCTTAAGTTGCTTCTGTCAATATATATATATATATGTGTGTGTGTGTGTGTGTGTGTGTGTGTGTGTGTATTTACAGTAACTGGAAAAGCAACGAATACAGAGACAGAAACGGCTTTTGCTTTGAGATTGTTAAGGTTTTGGGGACTTTTGAAGTCTCTCTCCTGGCGTCCTCACTAGAGCCGTTTTCTAGCTCCTTAACTATAGACCGTGGTCACCAGCTTGGCAACAAACACTGCCTCTGAGCTTCCTGTGTGTGACCCTCCAGTTTTGACAGTCTCTAAATGCCAGTGTGTTAGTTACTTTTCTTGCTGAGGCCACCAAATACCTAACAAGAAGCAATGTAAGGGAGGAAAGGTTTCTTTTGGCTTACTGTGTGAAGAGATAAAATCTATGACGGTCAGGAGGTTCTTAGGCATCCAATCACATTGTGTCTCTAGTTGGGGAGCAGGGCAGGAAATAGGCTGGGTTATTAAAAGCTCAAGACCCACTCACTCCCAGTGACCCGCTTTCTCTAGTGAGGCTCCACTTGCTGAAGGCTCCATAACCATGGAAAACAGCACCACCAGCCAGGAACCAAGTATGCAAATCCGTGAGCCTATGGAAGACATTTTACGTTCAATTCACATTCCACCCTTGCTCCCCCTAGACCACGGGTTGTCTCATAAAGCAAACTGCACTTATTCCAACTTCAGAAGCTCCTAGGCTTTAACAGCCCCAACATGATGATGAAAAGTCTGACTCTAAGTTTTCCAGCGCAGATCCAGCTTGATTATCATAACTTCAGGTATCACACTCTGTCGGTCTACGCAGAAGGACTCTGGTCCCGTTGTACACTACCTGGCATCCCAGCCTTTCCTTTGAAATCTGGATGGAAGCCTCCATTTCTGTAAATCTTATCTTCTGTATGCCTGAAAAACTAACATCACATTATATTTCAGTTAATTTTTTTTTTCGTGACAAACATTCGTCAGAAACAACCTTAGGGACCAAAGCTTATTTTGGCTCATAATTTCAGGGTTATTGGTATCCTTGGCAGGGAAAGCATGGTAGCTAGTGTGGGTTAGACCAGGGCAGCTGGTCACATCTTGGCAACTGGAAAGCAAAGATCTTGGGTTGGAGTAAGGGCCAGGCTCTAACCTTAATGACCCACTTAGTGACACACGTTTGCCAGCCACTCACAACCTCCCCAAACTGTTCTATTGGTAGGGACCACAGCTTTAAAAGTAACTTTCTGGGAGGTGTTTTACATCAAACCATAGAATTCTATCCGACTCCCACATGCTCACAACCAACCACCTTGTAATGCAAAATGTATTCACGTTCTTTTGTTTTGTTTTTCAAGACAGGGTTTCTCTGTGTTGCCTTGGCTATCCTGGAACTTGCTTTGTATACCAAACTGGCCTCGAACTCACAGAGGTCTATCTAGCCCTGCTTCCCAACTAATGGGATTAAAGGCATGTGCCACCATGTCCAGCAAAAGTCCCCAATCTTAATAGTTCCAGCATTGCTCAAAAGTCTCAAGTCCTTTCTGAGACTCAAGGGTCTTAACTACGAGCTCCCGTAAAACCAAAACCAAGTCACATACTTCCAATATGCAATAGCACAGAGGAAACCTTCAGTATTAGTTCATTTGCCCACCCAGGTGACAGAATACCCAACAAAAGCAGTTTAAGCAGGAAAGGGTCTATTCTGGGTCACACATAGAGAACAGATGTGAGAGGAGTGGTGGCAGCAGTGTAGGACAGCTCTTCAGGTGGCGTCTAGAGTCTTGAGGCAGAGATGGGATGGGGGTGGGGGATAGGTGGGGATGCTGGTACTCAGCTCACAGTCTCGCTTTACTCCATCCAGAACCCCAGCCCATGTGATGCTGCAGTGGTGCTGTCCACAGTCCAACTGGGGTTTCACACTTAGTTAAATATTGTGGAAACACCCTCGTAGGCACACCCAGAGGTGTGTTTCCATGGCAATTCTAAATCCAGTTTAGTTGACAATTAAAATTAACCATTATTTAACTCCTATTTTAAAGGAGGAGGAGGAGGAGGAGGAGGAGGAGGAGAAGGAAGAAGGAAGAAGAAGAAGAAGAAGAAGAAGAAGAAGAAGAAGAAGAAGAAGAAGAAGAAGAAGAAGAAGAAGAAGAAGAAGAACCACCACTACCACCACTACCACCACCACCATCACCACCACCACCACCACCACCACCAGAGGACAGGAAGGAAAAACAAGGCTAAACCATGACGAAATCCCATCAAACAAACATTAAACCCTGCAGCTCTAGGTCTGACATCTGGGAAATGTGGTGAAGTGGGGACCCCGCCACAGCTAACCCTGGTAACTTCTGTGTAGAGAGTAGACTAAGATGGCTGACCAAGGGATGGGGTTGGGAAGAAGTGTTACTGTTTGTGAATGATATGACATTTCATAGAAAATGCCACAGCCTCTACTGATGCCACTAGAAATAAAGGGGCTTTGTCCTCACAGACCTAACAATTTAATCCAGACCTCAGCAGGCAAGTATTTTACCACCGAGTCTTACCCACGTGTGATGATGTTCAGTCGCCAACCTTTATTGAAGTTTCGTGTACCAGCAATGGCGAAGCTCTCACAGCCCCTATTGCTGTGCTAAACACCGTGATCCAAAGCAACCTCGGGAGGAGCAGCTTTATTTCAGGTTACGGTTCCACATCATAGTCCATCAGGAACGTGAGGCAGGAACTGAAGCAGGAACCTGGAGGCAAGAACCGAAGCAGTGAAAGCTTAACCCAAGTTGTAACGGGAACCCCAAGATCTTGGCAATGCCTGGAATGTGGTCCATCTGCAGGAAAGCTGTAGACACTGAGTGGAACCAGCTCAAGAAAGATCTCTGATGCTGCAGACAACAGAGTCAGGGTGACTATCTGTTGCACCTCACTTTTTTTTTTAGAATTATTTATTGCATGTATATGAGTACACTGTCACTGTCTACAGACACAACAGAAGAGGGCATCAGATTCCATTACAGATGATTGTGAGCCACCATGTGGTTGCTGATGATTGAACTCAGGACCTCGGGAAGAGCAGTCAGTGCTTTTAACCACTGAGCCATCTCTCCAGCCCTGCACCTCACTTCTTAAGGCTGAAGTCTACCATGTCTGGATAGTTCCTCTGAGTTCAGTACAAAATGGAGGACTCCTCTTTCTTAGCAGGGCTTCCTCTTCTCTGCCTGATCTGGGGAGCCTAATCCCTGAGGAATGTCACATAGTCCTTGGACAAACTACAAGCTCAGCATCTTCTTTCATAATTAAGAACCCACCCAGCAAGTACCTGAGACTCCTGGAATGCCTCTCCATGCAAATGAGGCAGTCACAGTATGTCTAAGCTCAGCCAGTGATTTTTACATTCACCCTGAAAATTCCTTCCCACTCTCCCAGGTTCATATATAGCCCTTGGTCACCCTGAATAAAGTATATGCTCACTGAAGACTGTGTAAGAGAGCTGTTTCATTGAGTATCTTCTAAAACAGCTGTAACACTAAAATCCTCAGAGAAGGCCCTCCTCACCTCTCTGCACTCACTCGCAGCCAGACCGGGATCCTACACACCCCACCTGTTCTGGACCCCACTTCATCCTTGCAGCCTGGTGTGCAGCAGCGCCTGGATACCCAAGGGAAGAAAGGCAGGACTTGGAACCACAACCGGTCCCCAACACCATACAACTATCCAAGATCATCAGATGTTAAAGGAGAATCCTCACATGTTCTTATCATGGACAGTGTCTGCTAAGACAGATGCTATTTTTCAAGTGAGCGAAACTAGAATCCTGTCTTAGTTACTTTTCTATTGCTGTCAAGAGACACCTTGACCAAGGCAACTTATTTTTAAAAATCCACTTAATTGGGAACTCTATTACAGTCTCATAGCGTGAATCTTTGACCAACATCATAGAGAGCATGGCAGCAGGCAGGCCAGCGTGGTGCTGGAGCAGTAACTGAGAGCTTTCATCTAATCCACAAGGCCAAGGGGGAGAGAGAGAGAGAGAGAGAGCGAGAGAGCGAGAGAGCTAAGTAGAATGGTGTGGGCTTATGAAACCTCAAAGTCCTCCACCCCTATTGAGATAACTTCCCAAATAAGGACACACCTCCTAATCTTTACCAAACAGTTCCAACAACTAAGGATGAAACATTCCAACACACACTCCCAAGGGGGCCGTTCTCACTCAAACCACCACAAATCTATTCCTCATCTCCTGAAATATTCCTATGGCTCAGAATATTATCAAACATCAGCCTTTATCAGCTGATAGACTAGCTTATGTGCTTATATGCATACCTGAATATATACATGTATGTGATTCTATCTATATCTAAGTAAAATTGTGTATTTTCCCTGGAATCTCGTGTTTCTACGTGAGATTACCTTTGATGTCTCCTCTCTGGCTTCTCCAGGCTTAATTTGGCACCACAGGTCACCTGTCTTGTGGAGCTGCTGCTTGGGGAACTTTCCTTATTTTCTGTTTCTGGTTCTGTTGTGAAAGATTTCTAGTTAGTTTGGAAAGTTTGGTGTAGTAAGTCTTTACACACCATGCTTAGTGTTTTGAGGAATTGTCAATTTTGGATCAGGGGCCCCATGCTCTTATGTCTCTACCAGCCTTAAACAAGGGTTCTGATCTCCTCACATCTCCCTCAACCCCTGTGATTTTCTGTTTTTAAATATAGCCGTTGTCAGGTCAGTGACAGAGGCTGGGTATAGCAGCTGGGTCCCCTGAAAGAGCAGCCCCTGTCCCTAACTGCTGATCCATCTCTCCAGTGCCCATTCTTTTATTTGTGACACAAGGGTGGCTCTCTTCCCATCTACTCGATATGGAATATAATATTGTGGATTCATTAATTCTGTCCGTTCTTGAAAGCCTTCAAGCCAGAAGTCAGGGGCAGCTCGCCTTTCCTCATGGCCTCTCTGGAACTCCAAGCAAGCTGTTTGCTAGTACTTCCGAGTCTCTGCCTTGTCCTCCTAGTCATGTGAGTCAGGTTTCCTCTCCTGACTTCTGTGAAGGCAGAAGTTCAGTCTCCTCAGACCCACACTCTGTGTGTTAGTCTGTGCTCGTCAGTCTCTTGTCTCCTATTTTGAGATTTTAATTCATCAATTGATATCTGCATTTCTAAACCTCTACAGATTTTTTCTTAAGAGCTTCTTCATTTCTACTCAGTTTTAATTCCTCATTTTGGTGACTTTATCTGTTTTGGTAATGAGTCACATTTGACTTTTAAAGTTATGTGCTTTACATTTTGAGCAGCTGGTGTTCAGTGATCCACTTGCTCTGTGTCTGCATCCATCAGCTCTGGTCCCAGGAGCATGCTGTGTTCTCGCGGCTCTTTGTAAGTGCATTTTGGTTGATGTCATTTCATGGAAGCTTGGTAGCATTTGCTGCTGGCAGGGGCTGGGGACCAAAGGGGAGCACTCTCGCATCCTTTCAGGGCAGGCTGTACCCTGTGGCCCTCTGGGTGGTTCCAGGAGAGCATGTTCTCGTGGGCAGCTTCTTCTCTCATATTATAGTCTTGCATTTCCTTCCTTGACAGTCAGGAGACAAGCGCTTTCTTGGTTGGGAGTTTTGAGGATATCCCCTTTTCTCTTCAAGCCCAATGCTGACATGAAAAACTGAATTCTAAGTTGGAGTTTAGATATTTTGCAGCATGAGGCCTTCAGAGTGTCTAGGATGCTCTCTTGTCAGAAGTGGACATTCCATCTCATTTTCCTGCTCTGTTTGAAACAGGCTTGCAAAGATTCAAAAGGACACTGACTCCCTATGTCCCCCCTCCCCTGTCTTCTGATTTTTCTCTTCCCTTTGGCCTAATTTCTTTTTCTTTCTTCCTTCCTTTCTTCCTTCCTTCCTACCTGGATTGTGTGCTTTTTAAAAAAGAGATTATTTTTATGTATATGAGTACTCTATCTGCATGTACACTTGCATGTCAGAAGAGGGCATTAGATCACATTGTAGATGGTTATGAGCCACCATGTGGTTGCTGGGAATTGAACACAGGACCTCTGGAAGAGCAGACAGTACCCTGTAACCACTGAACCACCTTTCCAGCCCCTGGCCTGATTTCTAAGACACAGCCCTAACCTCAAAGGCAGTGGGTACTCACAGCCTTCTTATTTTGAGGAATGGGTGTTGTTACTTGATGCATTAACCTCAGGATGGCTGTGCTCTGAGACATGATGATGACACAGGCTTTCTAGACCTGTCCATTTGCCCATAGCCCACTGTGTCCTGACACTTTTCTGTAGGTTGGGCCACACAACACTGAACTTTCGAGGGAAGTGTCTCTTGGGGAATGGAGGAATCTTGCAAAGGTGCGTTTTTGCTGAAAGAGATGCACCACATTTTGTGTTTTGCTTTTGTTTTTAAAGAAGGCATGCTGGGAGAGCTCCCTCCCTTCTGCTCCATGGAGAAGGTAGAGACTCAAGCGAGGGGATGCGACAACAGTTGGGGTTTGTCACTGTGAGAGTAGCTGCTGTGCTGTGTAGGACAGATGTGAGTGGAGGGGAGAGCAGGGTGCTTTCTGTCTTCTGTGAAGCATCGGAGTCATCGGGGCAGACAGAGATGGGGGCGGGTTTCACTATTCACCACGCTCTTCTGGATCCTCTAAGTTGCAATCTGTTCACGATTGGGATTCCAGTGCCATTCAACGGTGAGGAGGGTTTGATTTCAGCACAGAACCATCACTGTGTGTATGTTAATACTCCCAGAGATGGAGGCGCGGCCAAATGCAGCCCTCTGAGCCTTTGCACTCAGCCTGGCTCTAATTTCCTATTGTTATTACAAGTCAGACATTAAGAAAAGAAAACAAGGGATTTCAGTGACTCTGATTCACACTTGCAGCCCACAGACTTTCATTTGGTGCTTCACTCTGCCAGGTGTGGAACTGGGTTTTTAGGGAGAGCCCTGTGGGGCTGAAGGGAAGCCGTGAACAGCTTCTAGCTTCTCCAGCACTGTCTCTGTCCCTTAGAAACCCTCAGCACATGGCACAAAGGAGAGTAAGTGGCCAGATCCTAACTTTGTTTATTCTGTCAGCTAAACTGCCACAGGTTGCCAACCACTGCATATGATAATGTGTGCTTTCCAGCCGGGACGGCTACATTTTTGGACAATGGTCTAAAATTTACTTGCTTGGTCTTTTCCTATGTGTCTACGAGGCCCTGTTGGAGACCTCTGACTTCCTAGGCTGAACGTAGGTAATCCATGCAGCCCTGGGAAGGTGTCTGTTTATATGAAGAAACCAACAGGAGCTCAATGGTGGCTCAAAACTTGATTTAAGAGCCCTTATCACTAAGAGGTACGTGCCAGAATCCTTAAAGACAGAGTCTTAGTCAGGGTTTTTATTCCTGCACAAAATCATGACCAAGAAGCAAGTTGGGGAGGAAAGGGTTTATTCAGCTTATGTTTCCACAGGGCTATTCAACACTAATGGAAGTCAGGACTGGAACTCAGGCAGGTCAGGAAGCACGAGCTGGTGCAGAGGCCATGGAGGGATGCAACTTACTGGCTTGCTTGCTTGCTTCTCCTGGCTTGCTCGGCTGGCTTTCTTATAGAGCCCAAGACTACCAGACCACAGATGGTACCACACACAAGGGGCCCTCCCCCCTTGATCACTAATTGAGAAAATGCCTTACTGCTGGATCTCATGGAGGCATTTTTCTCAACGGAAACTCCTTTCTCTGTGATAACTCCAGCTTGTGTCAAGTTGACACACAAAACTAGCCTGTACAGACGGAACCGGTGGCCATCTGGAGTTTGCCTCAGGACAGTCTGAGTAGAGAGCTGTCAGGTAACTGGAACCAGGTGGGTTTGCACTTGTGACTGCTGGGGGACAGTAGGACTGTCAACATTTTTGCACGTGTTTGAAATTTTTCCATGATGAACAATTTTAAAGGTCAGAGAGAAGAAATAGTCTCACTGAATAAATTTGCTTAAGACTTACAAATCACCATCCAATTTGTTTCTCATCTTATTTTTTCTCCATTCACTGGAGGAAGTTTATAAAAAGTAGGTCTCAAGATGGACCATTGTAGTGTAATTCAAAACGGAACGGGCTAGCATCCTAGACAAACACTGCAGGGCAGATACAAGATAAACTTCGGGTGGAGAGGTCCTCTCCATCCTGACCTCCATCCAGTGGCTCTGCATCACCAGGCTGTACCGGTGAGACCAGCATCCACACTTAGAGTTCTGTTCTAAGATCCTTGTCTGTTCTACAGTAATGTCACATGACCACAACACTATAGCTTCATAATGAGCTTGAAATTTCGTAGTGTGTTCTCTGAATTCTTTCTCTTTCATAATCTTCTAATTGTTCCGGATTCTCTTCATATCCACATAAACAAACAGCTTGGCTTTCTATTTCCACAAAAGCATACAGACATTTTAACAGTGACCGCGTTGAATCTGTAGCAGTTTGTGGACAGCTGACATATAAACGTGATTAAATCTTTTAATCTGTGGATGTAGGTTGTCTCTATTTATTTAGGGTTATGTTTGGCATGTGAGGCAGCTGAAGGCCAATCTCTCATGTTTCTCCAATTTTCAGAGAATAAATATTACATGTTCTTGTTACATTTAATAAAAAGCATTTCCTTTTAAAATTACTTTCTAGACCAGATCTCGCTCCGTAGCCCTGACTGGACTGGAACCCTTTGCCCAGATATAGTTGGCCTCAAATCTCACAGAGATCTTCCTGTTTCAGAGTCCTGAGTGCTGAGATTGAAGGCGTTTGCTTATTGTGGCAGGCATTCTATTCTTGTTGTTGCTGTTTTTAGTGGAATTGTTTTCTTAACTGGATGCTTAGGTTGCTTGCTGATAGCATACAAAATACTATAGATTTTGTGTCCCATAATCCTGATAAGTTATCACATTGAGTAGGCCTTTTGTAGTTTCCCTATCTATCTATCTATCTATCTATCTATCTATCTATCTATCTATTATCTATCTATCTATCTATCTATCTATCTATCTATCTATCTATCGTAGATGGGGTTGATTGTGAACAGACAATTTTCTTTCAGGATCTGTGGCTCTGCTCTGCTTTCCTTCCTCCTTCCTTCCCTCTAGAAGTCTAAAACTTGGAGCACAGTGCTGAGCTGAAGGATTAGAACAGACTTCCTACTTTATATCTACAAGGGAGGGGCTCAGCCTTTTACCGTCGTCTCTGATGCCAGCTGTGGGTTTTGTACATTGCCGTTAGCAGATTGAGAACAATCCCGTCTTCCCAGATTTATTTGTTGAAAGATTTTTAAAAATCACAAACAGATGTTGAGTTTTATTATCCTTTCCCCACATTTTCTACAAATCGGTGGATTTTCAGATGTAAAAACAAACTTCAATTATTTGCAGTTGGCCGTGGCTCATGATACTATTTTGTGCCACTGGAACTTCGGTATCAGGGTGACACTTGCTTCATAGAATGAGCTCAGAAGTGTCATCTATCTAATCCTTTTCCCGAAAGAGTTGTATAGGATTGGTGTGACACTGTCTTGAGAGACATGAGCTGGGTCTGTGGATATGTTTTTAGTCACAATTAAATTCGTTTACTTGCCATGGGCTGTTCAGGTATTTTATTTCTTCTCGAGGTACTTCTGACTATTTGCATCTTTCTAGTTTTCTCATGTTAAGTTGTGTACAGGGGTTGGTGTGCTCACCACAGTAATCTCATTGTTGGTACAGTCAGCAGTGAGATCCCTTTCCCTCCTTCTTTGCTTCCAGTCTCTTTCCTGGTCAGTCTGTCTCGGGGCTCTCATGAGTTCTGTAGTGCATCTACAATGCTGATGCTCTGGCTGGGTGATTCTTTGCCTCCCAGGCTGCCCCATGCACCATCAATTGGGTCTGGCTCGTAGGTGGACCTCTGGGTGGGATCCGTTTAGGGTTCACAGCTCTGAAGGTCAAGGCAAGCAAGCAGAGCCAGACAGGAAGGAGGAGCGCTAGAGGGGAGGCAGGCAGAGCATCCCAGAGTCGGGCCTAGGGCCCCATGTGGACGCCGCTCTCCAGTTCATCCCCAGTGACTGCTTGCACTTTGCATTTTAGCCCTGTGCAGTGCTGGAGCTGGGGCCCTGGGGGCAGGACCATATGCCTCTTGCTTCAGGCAGTACTTCAGGTTTGCTGGTGAAGAGACTTCCTGATCTGACAGAGGAGGACCCCTTAGGGTGTGGGTAACATGCACTTGCCAAGTCTGAGGGTCACCCCGGGTCCTCAGAGACCCCTGCAGCAGCATCTTCAACACTTGCACAGACAGCTTGTCCTCGCACGTAGGGAGAACTGCAAGGAGCTGATCTCAGGATGCCTTCTGCAGAGATGAAGCTGTGCTCCGTTCAGACAACGTTGTTTCTCTTCTGATCCACACCTGTAGCTGCGTGTGGCTGAAGCTGCATCTCAGCTGGAAAATGAACACTTGAATCCTAAATAATAATAATTACTGTTTCTGGTTATTTTGAATCCACTGACAAAGACCTTTACAGAATAATTGCACTGATCAATCCCATGGAGGTGCAGAGGAAGATCGTCGAGTTGGTGTGTGATGAGAACATTAGTGGGAATTCTTCGTCGGTAATCTGGATGGCGAGTCTAATTGCGAGGAATATATCGTGTTAAAACGCCTGACGCAGGGTCTTGTAATAACACACGGCTCCCATCAAGAAGCAGATGTTTCTTACTCCCCTAGAATAAAACATCATAATTTAACCACACCCACCAGCCCAGTGGAGCAGGAGTGAAGGCCTGTGTGCATGGCTCAGATCTGTAATTGCAGCCCTGGAGTCTCAGTGGGGGAAGGTGGCCTTAAAAAGAAACAACTTAGTCAATCTCTGAGAAGGGGTCCCTGGGGGCTGCCTTCCTAGAAACTGAGACATGGTTTCCAAACACACAGGAAACAACTGTTTCTGTTTCTCAGACCTGGGGTCCCTGGGTGTCAGACTTCACATTCCCACTACCATGTGAAGATAATAGCCTTGCTGGGCTTCAGGTCATGTAAGTCTACCATAGATATGGACCATTCCTTTCTGCTCACAAGACACTTTTCACACTGTTTTGTTGTTGTTGTTGTTGTTGTTGTTGTTGTTGTTTTGTTTTCCCTCTGTGAGGGAATTCCACCTCCCACCCACCCGCCTGCCCACTCCCATACTCCCACCTTGACATTCCCCTTTACTGGGGCCTCTCCTTCCCCTGAAGGCCAACAAGGCCCTCCTCTGCCACATATGTGGTCCGAACCATGGGTCCCTCCCTGTGTATTCTTTCACACTGCTCTTTTTAAAACTCAAAAAACAAACTTTCCATATTATAGTCTCCTTAAAATGTTCATGTAAATGGTTCTCATTGTATTCGGAAGGTTAGAAAACCATCACCCTTAATTAATTTCATTAAAGACCAGGAAAACCCCATCTTCCCTACCAACGGGGACAGAAGGAACTTGCCTCTCCGATGTAATGAGCAAAGTGACCACTAGATGGAGACCGCTCTCCATAGCCTTGTGGGCTGTGTGGCCTGGACTGTGGTCCTTCAGTGGGGAAGTACACCCAGGCAAGCTTTAGCTTCTCAAGTGTCCAGAACACACCACACCTGCAGCTGTGGCCCTGGAATGGTGTTTTGGGAAGTGTATGGACCATAGTGTTTATTTGATTACAAATCTGTTAGGCTTGATTGATTATGTATATCTTTTGAATGTATGCTAGAGTCATTTAGCTAGTGGTGTTAACACGTTTTATTGAGGATAAGACTAAATTCCTTTTAAGAAAAGACTGTTGCCAGGCAGTGGTGGCGCACGCCTTTAATCCCAGAACTTGGGAGGCAGAGACAGCAGGATTTCTGAGTTTGAGGCCAGCCTGGTCTACAGAGTGAGTTACAGGACAGCCAGGGCTATACAAAGAAACCCTGTCTCGAAAAACCAAAAAAAAAAAGACTGTTAAGTCTAATGTAATCAAGGATGGGTCAGGTGGTATATATCTTTGATCCTAGCATTCAGGAGGCAGAGGCTGGGGAAATCTCTGTGAGTTTAAGGCCAGCCTGGTCAACATACTTAGTTCCAGGCCAGTCACAGTTACATTGTAAGACATTGTTTCAAAACAACAAACTAGTTACGAGGTGTGAGATATGATGGACAGCATTCTGGTTGTACGAGGGGCAAGGTTGTGAGGGGGTACAAGTGTCTGGATAATGGGGGAGGGGGGACACAGAAGCCTTTTAACTCAGAGTGAGAGGAAATTCTGTTTCTGGAAACAAGTAGCAGCTAGTATCTAACGAGGTGTCTGGGAATCCTTCACCACTGAGGGAGGGATAATTGGCTGCACTCAGGCCTCTGAAGCAGACGGCCTTTGATTTACTTCATGCCATCAGAGAAGCAAAGGGAAGATCTGCCCAAGGATGAGACGGACTTCATCCTGCAGATAATGCAATCAGGAAGCAGCTCTTTATGGAATTAGGAACCCATCCATGTGAGCTAGGAGTTATGGGTGTCACTGGGTGCTCAGTGGGAGTGAAGGAGGAGACATTCAGGATCTTTGGGCCACCCAGTCATCCGTGAGGCTTAGCTAGCATCTCTAAAACTTGATGGTCAAGTTAGTGAACTGCTTGGGTTTTCTGGCTTCATTCTACTGAGATCTATCTCAGGGCTAGGAAGAGTCTGGAGGTCTCTTTTCCCCCAAGTGCCTCTCTCTTTCCATGCAATGTTGCATAGATATGTGAGTGTACACCTATCCATGTAAATATGCATGTGTGGGCTCCCAAGGCTTCTTGGACTATTTGATTTTAGTGATTCTATTATCCTCATTGTCTGAGGATATCCTACATTCTGAGTAGTCGATGTGACTGGTTACCAAAGAGGTTGCCAAAGGTATTCAGCTTTGGGTCATCTATAGATTTTCTTTGGGTCTGTTACCAGAATTATTCTGCTCTTGCTCACACACGTCTGTGTGTGGCTGCCTTCAGGTTGGCCAGCCAGTGCTTTCTCTTAGAGAAGCTTAAATGGAAGGAACGTGAGCTTGCTAGGGCTGCTTCTCAGCATAGCTGCAGGCTCTGGGGTACTGTGTGCACACTTCCTCTCCTGTTCATGTGGACAAGCACAGCTTTGCACAATGCTGTTTCATGGAAGGGGTTTGTCCTATTATTAAGCATCTGTTTGCAGTGCTTGGGGGCGAATAGAAAAGACATTTTAGAAACATTTACCCAGGGACCGAGTCGATGGCTAAATAAGCATAGCATCTGGTCCTGGTGCATCTCGTCTCAGGCACCACTCGAGCCACAGCCTGCAGGGAGCTGGGGGTGGGGGACATCTCTGTCATCCACTTACCAAACGTGGCACGATGCACAGGGCTCTGTGCAAGTTTGTCACACCCACACTGACGGATGCTAGGGTCTGCATTCTTAACTGTCACCACACCGGGGCAGATTTGGATCTTCAGATACTACGTGTGCAAAGTGAAGTTTCTTTTTCTCAACTTACCACATCCTCCAACCAAACCTGGTCCTCCCTGCTTAGTGAGTTTGGTAGGGATTGGCCTTGGGAGGGGTGCCATCGTGTCCAGGTAACAGTGGACGATTTCAGAGGAGCAAAGGAGCCCAAGGTTGACTGGAAGACAGAAAGACTTGGTGTGTCCTAAGAGGGACACAGGAGAGTGGGAAGGAAAAAAATTACAGATGATGGAAGAAGAGGAGAGGCCACAGCAAGAGAGACCCCTGACACAGCTCAGTCCTGGGACGTGGGTCAGGGTTTACAGCTCCCCCTCCTCCCTTACCTACCCTGCCCCTTCCCCGTGTCTCTCCTCCCTTCCTTTCTACATCTTTTAACCCCTAGAGTATTTGTTGGCAGAAATCTTATTTAGAGGTAGCTGTAGTTACAGAGGTGAAAATATTTATCACAAATGTATCTCAACTAAATAAATAGAAGATATTTACAAGTGGGTATGAAAAGGGCTTAAGGAAAGACACATCCATCAAAATACAACGAACTCTGAGTATGGCTCCAAAGCCCACCCAGAGCCTGGGTTGTACTGTGTGTGCGCTCATCACAGCAGACACCCAACACAGAATAGCACTCCTTTCTCAAAAGGAAGACGTCGACACAGGCAGCAGATGGTTGAACCTGACGCAGGCAGCACACGGTTGAGCCTTGAGGACACTGTCGTGAGCCTGCCTAATAAAAGGGGCACACCTATGTGATTCCTCTAAACTCACAGAGGCGAGTGGGATGGTGGGCGCTGGCTGGCGAGGCTGGAGCCAGAGTTCAGTGAGGATGGCGTCTCATCTGTATACGATGGATGACGTTCTGTGGGTGAGGTGACGGCTATCGTCATGTGAATGCATGCCTACTGCTCAACTGTGTGCCTAGAGCTGGTTAGGACAAAAAAACTGGACAGTTCATTTTACCATGGCTTCCAATGCCCAATGAACCCTTCATTTCAGGAAGGATTAGTCCTATGTGGCTTGGTTTTGGAGTTCTGGGTGTTTTACTCTACCTGTTTTTAGTCAAAAAGAACCTTTATTCCTTTTTAAAACCTCCTGTGCTCTCTTGTCAGATACGTTTGGAACAGGTGCTTTCTGGGCTGGAATATTCTGGCCCTCCTGAGCTTTTGGAAGAGGCACTGCCTTCTGGCCTGGCCCTGTTGCCCTTATTGGCTGGTGGTTTATCATCATCGTTGTCACCATCAGCAGCTGCAGCAGCCACAGCAGCAGCAGCAGGAGCAGCAGCAGGAGCAGCAGCAGCCGCCGCAGCAGCAGCAGGAGCAGCAGGAGCAGCAGCAGGAGCAGCAGCAGCAGGAGCAGAAGCAGCAGGAGCAGGAGCAACAGCAGGAGCAGCAGCAGCAGCAGCAGCAGAAGCAGGAGCTGTTGCTACAGCCATAACAGCAGCTGTAGCAAGTGACACTTTTTTGGGGGGGGGGGGAGTGTGAAAAGAAGCTTCCGGCATGGCCTCTTTTTGATGTTTCTTAGCATCATTCTTTATTAATCTGTTCATGGTTTTCTCCTCATTCATAACTTTGAAGCAATCACATCCACCATCTTGGCTCTCCTCTCTCTTCTGTCAGTTCTCTTGAGCCTTCCTGTAGCTGTCCATTTTGCACTGATATCTGCCTTCTCCTAAGCCTTTCCCTACCTGATTCTGGGAGGGGGTGGGCACTGTGTGAGATCTTGGAGATAAAGTCTGTGAGTGGATAGCATTTGAAGGGGGTGGCCTGTCTTAGCCACCAAAGCCCTGTTCTGATCGGCAATATCTACAGTCATGACCAGCTTTCCAGCATGAAGCTCAGAGGAGAAGTTCACAGGCCATTGGGCCAAACTCCACAAACTACCTGAATATCCTATCAGTGGCAAGAAGGATTTATTTAATTCTGGTTGAGACAGAGTCTCACTCTGTAGCCCAGGCTAGCCTGAAACTTACTATATAGCTCAGGTTTATCTTGATCTCTCAACAATCCTCTTGTCTTAGCCTCACAAGGGCTAGGCACCAGCCACTGTACCCATCTCTGGCTATTTTTCAAATGACAAAATCCTGGTGGGTAGGGAATGAGGCAGAGAGATTGTCCACAAGCTCTGTTTGTTCCACAAACTGTCAGCTGAGCAGAAGTTCAGAGAATCTCCTGAGCATTAACTCTCAGCTTCTACCAGACTGCACATCCTGCAGGAGAGAGCAAAGTCTGAACATACAGAGCCTTGGACTTGTTTTCCTTAAACTAAAATAAACGCTTAAAAAAACCTGCACAGCAAACTTCTCAAGAAATAGTACTTTAAAAGTATTTTAACAGAGATGTTAAAGGTTTTATAAAAACAAATTTATCCGGGCTTGGTGGCTCCTGCCTGTGAACTCAGAGATTGAGAGACAGGCAGGAAGATTGCCCTGGGTTCTAGGCCAGCCAGGGTTACATTCTGATGCGTTCCTCAAACAATCAAAACCCAAATTTTAAAGCCAAAGTCCCCTTGACAGTGACAAAGTTTGCCTTTGTATGGATGCCAGACAAGGAGAGAAGTCAGCAGAGCCTTCTCAGTTCATAATAAAGACTCTGCATGTGGCATTGTTCACACCTTGGGGAGACACCTGCCTGCCCTTCCTCAACAGTGTGTTGCTGTCCTGGTGGTTGTTGTTTTCCCCTAAACCTCATGAGAGACCCTCCCCCTCCCAAGAATTTTGAAGCCGTTAAAGCAGTGGTTCTCAACCTGTGGGTCACGACCTCTTTGAAGTCGCATTGGATATCCTGCATGTAATATATATTATGCTGCCTTTCATAACAGCAACAAAATTACAGCTATGAAGTAGCAACGAAATAATGTTATGGTTGGGGAACCCAACCACAGCCCGAGGAACTGTACTAAAGGATTGCAGCCGTAGGGATGTTGAGAATCACTGCTTTGAAGACTTGGGTCACCGGGGACCAGTTGGCTGAGAGCCTGGCTGTGTCTCACTGCTTCTGCAGGTCTGACGCAGACACTGGTCCACTTGGACGCTGGAGGGTCATTTAGGAAGCCCTCCCCTGGGGTTCTGCTGGACATCAGTCTGAGACCACCACCACCTTGTGAGACCCTCTTGACCCTGTTTCCTGGAGAGGTGGCCCCTCTGCCCAGACTCTACCAACAGGGCTCAGAAAGAACGGCAGCTCTTCCCATGGGTGTTTAGAACCTTTCCAGAACATGAACCTCCTCCAGCAGTGGAAATCCGCTCTCGGCTCCTGTTCCGCTGTCGCCCACAGGATGGCAGCCCGAGCGCTGGAGGAGAGCGAGAGTATCGGTTAATTTCACAGAAAATTAGAGCCAGTAATGCTGTTTCCAATTTGAAAACAGAAGTCTGAGGTTTTCTCTAGAGACGACTTGTCTTCACCATCCCGATTGCCACAGGAAAAGAAAGTGTGGCTGACAGTGGGCGGCTCCAGGGCTGGCGTGGACTGGAGCTTTTGCTAGCCTGTCAACATTCTGGTTCTGTAGGGCCCTGCCTTGGGAGTCTGGACCCACACTGTTCAAATTCATATCCAGGAGGCAGCGCCCTTCCTAAAGATGTCTCTGGAATTCTGCTCCAGCTACCAAAAGAACTACCTCTTGACCTGATGAAGTCTCGCTGTCTCAGCTCCTGCTGGCCGGAGCTCTCTCTTATGGGCAGCACAAGTTTGGAACAAGTCTCCAGCAGCTGCTTGGTATTCTGTTCCTGAAGAGGAGCAATAGACCCCATCATGGCCACCCTTGTCCACAACAGTACCCTGAGAGGGGCTATAACCTCAGCCTTTTGCATTTCAGAACACAAAGAATGGTACCACATCCCCAGCCCACTGAAAACAGAGGCCCTCCAGGATTGAGTGGGCACCACCCAGTGAGTAGCACTGCTGAGTCTCCACCAGTGCCTAGGGACAGGGGCCAGAGCCAGCTTCTTTAAGAGCACAGGCTGCCATTGCTTTTGTAGGTCACAAGTGCCTGGGAGCACTGTCCAGTGGCCAGTCCCCAACAGCGACTAAAACCGTTGAAGCTCAGCTGGTCACAGAAAGGCATCAAGGTGATTGCTGAGGTGGTGAGGGGCTGTGATGGCTGCCTTGGCACCACATCTTTAGCCATACACAGCTTGGGACTCTGCATGCAGCAGAACTAACAGACCTGGCCTTTTGGGCTGTGGGCTTGCCCCTTAGAACTACCAGGATCCCTGCTGGTGCATGTAAACTTCAGTCTGTGTAGCTGATTGCTGTGTGCCTAACAGGGTAAGTCCAGTGACATCTTTAGCTTTAAAAGCCACAGGCGGTGGAGTAGTCCAAACTTGCTGCTAGACAGAAAGAGATGCTTAGCTGCTCAGATGCAAGTCTGCTGGGCAGTGAGGACATGTCCCCACTATGGGAGGGGATGGTAAACAGAGCCCTGTGTGTGTGTGTGTGTGTGTGTGTGTGTGTGTGTGTGTGTGTGTGTGTGTGTGTGTTTCTGTCTTCTGACCCTGACACCACCCACAGGAGACTCCGGAAGTCCTCTGTGCTTTCTGGGAGAGGAAGTGGTCACATGAGCAATGGCTTTAGGGCACAGTGGTTTCTCTAACTGTTCTCTTTCCTTTGTGGGGCCACCTTCTCACTCTGCAGAGGAGGACCATTTCTAAAGGCACAGAACACATAGAGAGCACCAAAGGCCCACCAGCCTCATTCTCTCAGGGCCCAGTCTTTGAGTAGGATTTGGCTTGGGACTAGAGACAAGAGATTGTTACCTTTTGAAGGCTGTCATCATCAACTATTCGGTTTAGTTTTGGGGTGGTAAGGGCACTTGTACCCCTATTGAAAGGGAAAATATAGCAACATGGGATGCTGTGGGTACCCAGGAAGGCATGTGTCAGACAATCCAGTTCCCTAAAGAGTACTAGAACGGAGCAGCCTGTGAGGGGAGGCGAGCATGGGGGGAATCCTGGAAATGTGGTGGGGCTTGGCTGTGGTTAGTGCTGGAGACTCTGGAGAGATGGCTGAAGAGAGGGGTTAGTGTACCGAGGAATAGGATCCAGCCTTCTTTCCATGGCATCTGTCATCTAGCAGTGGGAGGGCTTAGGGTTAAGGAGGTACTGGGTAAAGGAGCACATAGTTCTGCTTTGGTGTCTGTGAGCTGTCAGTGGGTGTGGCTAAGAGACAGTAGGATGGACCAGGCAGGCCTACCAGGACAAGAGTCCTAGCACCACAGGCCAGGGAGGAACCCCTGCTCTGCAGCTGGATCAACCCTACCAGGGCTCAGTTTACAGATGACAGCCTTGCAAGCAGCTTTTGCTCCGGGCCTGGGAATTCGTGCTGCCACATGAATGTCCCAGTTGCATATATTTTTGAATTAAAAAGAATTAGCTGCTGTATGTGGGGGAAATTCTGACAGATATTTTTATTTTCCTTAAATAACTTTTTAGTAAAAATCAGTCATTTATTCTGGCTACTGTCCTATTGATTATGTATATTTTGGCCTATAGTTTTAAAATTAATTGGCAGAAAAGAAAACAACCTATCTACTTACAAAATGGTAGGTCTATTGATTATCGGCTTATACTACGCTGGAAATGTTGATCCTGGCCCTAAACGGTGGGCACATTCTCCTTCCCCTTAACATCCAGAGATGAGAAAGCTGAGAGCTTGGTGTGCGTGTGTGTGTACGTGTATGTGTACGTGTGTGTGTGTGTGTGTTGTGTATGTGTGGTGTATGTATGTATGTATGTGCGTATGTGTGCATATGTATGTGTATGTGTGTGGTGTGTGTATGTTTGTGTGTGTGGTGTTTGTATGTGTGTGTGTGGTGTGTGTATTATGTGTATGGTGTGTGTGGTGTGTGTGGTGTGTGTGCCTGTGTGTGGTATATGTGTGGTGTGTGCATGTATATGTGTATATGTGTGTGAGTGAGAGAGGGGGAGGGAGAGGGAGAGATAGAAAGAGAGAGAGAGAAAGGGAGAGAGGAAGAAAAGAGAGAGCACTGTAGTGGTTGCCAGCTCTCTGTGGAACAAAGGCTGTGGGGCATCTACCTATTCTGTAGTGATTCTCCTATTCCTACGGGCTCATAACTGTCTCAAGAATCCACCTGTTTCCTGGGGTTCCACGTATTTCCTTGGGATCTGTCCATTCTCTCAAGATTCCCGAGGGATTCTACCTATGTCCTGGGGTTCTCAAGGGCTGAGGATCCCAACATGCTAAACCTGAACCACAAGCTGAGGGGCATAGAGCCCCGTTCCCCGGGGATCCACCATTCCCCCAGAGAATAATCACCTGGCTGTCACTTCTCTGTTCATCTCTCCACAGACTCCTCCCTGTCACTTGTCCCTGGAGTGGCATAAGGCAAACAGGAAGCCCATAGTCACCCTTTTCCTGGATAGAGTGTGGTTCCTTCTTCACAAGGACACTGAGAAGTTGAGGTTAGAGTCTGTCTCCCCGGCCTGTGGTCCAGATGTCCAGCGAGCTCTGTTCTACAGATTCTATTTCCTCAACAGAGTAGGCCATGGGGTTTTTATCATAATGGCCCTGAGACTGGTCATCAAGAAGGGAAGATTGAAGGGTGTGCCTGATATTGACCTCAGCATCATTCATAATCATCACCCTTATTCTTTCATAGAGGGCCTGTGTGTTGGTTAATCTTGATTGTCAACTTGATGGGCTCTAGAATCACATAAGAAACAAGTCTCTAACAACCCTGCAAAGGATTATGTAGATTACCTTCGTTGAGATGGGAAGACTCCCTTTCACTATGGGAGGCACCAGACAGTGGGATGGCAGACTGAACTGAACACAAAGAGGGACGTGAGTTCAGTCCCTCTGTGCTTAGATGTAACATGACCAGCTGCCTCATGAACCCACCACCACACTGTCCCTATCACGATAGACTCTACCCTTCAACGCCTGCCCGCAGATAAACCCTTCCTTAAGAGGCTTCTATCAGATGTTTGTCTCTGCAACAAGACAAATCACTAATACTGCCCATATATCCGGCATTGGGATGCCTGTCTCCAACACAGCCAGGGTTACAACAGCCAGGGTTACAACTGTCAGGGTTACAACTGCCAGGGTTACAACAGCCAGGGTTACAACTGTCAGGATTACAACAGCCAGGGTTACAACTGTCAGGGTTACAACAGCCAGGGTTACAACTGCCAGGGTTATAATAGGGTTATAACAGTCAGGGTTATAATAGTTAGGGTTACAACTGCCAGGGTTACAACAGCCAGGGTTACAACTGTCAGGGTTACAACTGTCAGGGTTATAATAGTTAGGGTTACAACAGCCACGGTTACAACTGTCAGGGTTACAACTGTCAGGGTTATAATAGTTAGGGTTACACCTGTCAGGGTTAAAGTATTTGGATTCTCAGCCCTTGCAAGCATCCCTCACAGCTCTTGGCTCATCACTCACAGAGACTGAGGCCTGATGCTTCTTCGCTGTAGCTCCTCATAGCTCTGTCTGGCTCTGTTGCCTCTGCCCTCATCATTTCTGCCCCAGCCACTTTTCAGAGCTCCTCATCCACCCTCACCTTGTTACTGCCTGTTGCTACTGCTGCTGACCCTGGGGCAGAGGCCACTGTCACCTGAGCCCTGCCGCTGCTAGGCTGCTGTTGTGTGTTTCTGGTTCACCTTTTTATAAACAATAAAGGCCAAAGGCAGTGGAGGAAAGACCACTCTAGACAAACCTTTTATTGGACCTAAAGTTGCTACATTAGGGTAAGCACAAGAGAGTGTTTCCTGCCTGGCGGGAAGAGTGAGTGGAATGGCCTGCTTATGGAGCTGAAGAGGGCGTGGCAGGGCATTGGTGCCAATTATGGCATGTGCAATCCCTCATGCAAATGAAGGACTGTGTTTGCACCAGTCACAGGCCTTCGCTGGATCACTAGGGAAAGCGCCCCTCCTCTGGCCAGGGTGAAATGGCCATTTACAGTTTTTTGAGGCCCAGCTTGCTTTGAATGCTATTTCCAAGGCTAGTATGTCTGAAGGGTGTCTTCAGCAGAGGGAATGGTGGTCCTCTGCAGATGCAGATGTGACCACAAAGTGACCATAGAGTGTCCACAGTCGTCTGGGTGTCACAAGGGCAATCTGGCTGGTAGTCAATATAGGGTGCGCTTGGCTGATGGCTCCCTGTTGGTGGCTGCCAGGTATGAGGGAAGGGCCTGTCAAAGAATCAGCTCTTGATAGCTGTCTTAGTCAGGGTTTCTATTGCTGCAATGAGACACCATGACCAAAAAGAAAGTGTTCAATTGGCTTACATGTCCATATCATAACCCATCATTGGAGGAAGTCAGGACAGGAACTCAAGCAGGGCAGGAACATGGAGACAGGAGCTGATGCAGAGGCCATGGAAGGGTGCTGCTTACTTGCTTGCTTCCCCTGGCTTGCTTAACTTGCTTTCTTATAGAACCCAAGACTACCAGCCCAGGGATGGCACCACCCACAAGGGGCCCTCCCCCCTTGATCACTAATTGAGAAAATGCCTTATAGCTGGATCTCATGGAAGTATTTCCTCAAGGCAGGCTCCTTTCTCTGTGATAACTCCAGCTTGTGTCACATTGACACACAAAATCAGCCAGTACAACAGTTTCACTGTTCACAAAGAGCAAAGAAGATGTTTACAAATTAAGACTTACCGTTGACACGAGCATGTTCCAATACTATTTAACAGTGCTCTGATAATGCATGCTCCCAGTAACCCAGAAAGAGGCGTGTCCCTCTAACCTGCCTCCTGACACTCTCACCTACCTGCTGAATAACAGTTGGAGGACAAGTGACATTTGCCAGATCCAGGGTAAACAATCCGTGGTCTTCTGTAGTTGTTACGTGACTGGTTCATCAGAGGATGAGTGAAGCAAGAAGGAACACATACATGTAATTGCACATACTACCTCCATGTAATTGAGTTCTTATAGAAAGAAAACCCTCTCTAAGCACAGGAGAGGTGAGGTTCCATGCCAGCATTTGAAGAGACCTAATGTTTTATCGAGGCCACTCTACAGGTGTGACTTTCTGGGGGGTTATTCTGTTGGGTTCTTGTAACTACCACCCACCCCACCTTATCCCGCCCGAACTCCTTTCCAAACCCTCAGCACTAGGCAGAGGAGAAGGAAGGGTAGAGGGGAAAGGGGGTTTAGACCTCTTTAGACAATTTCCTGCTGATTTTGGGTATTGAGTTCCTTGGGGCAAGTCCAATCTCTGTCATCAGGATATCTAATTTCTTCTTCTCAACTCTTTCACATAACCCCTTGTCAAACCGCAGCAGCAGGAAACAGTAGCTGCAGGGGGAGCAGCAGCCTCCTTTCATGGCCTGGCATTTATAACCTCTGAAGAGTTCCCAGAATTCCATATTTCACATACTTGCACACTTGAAGACACTATATGCAGCAGGTAAAACCATGCTCCTGCTAGAGCACAAGGTAAATCATAGTCACCTGCTGTGAAGCAGCCTCTTATCCCATACCTGGGGTTAAAACAAAAAAGATTCACATAATATAACTAGGTTTTTTTAAAGAAACTACAATTCTCTGTTTTTTAAAAAAAATTTTTTTAAAAGCTGTCTTTTTATTTTATATATGTGAGTATACTGTCACTCTCTTCAGACACACTAGATCTCATTACAGATGGTTGTGAGCCACCATATGGTTGCTGGGAATTGAACTCAGGACCTCTGGAGGAGCAGTCAGTGCTCTTAACCGCTGAGCCATCTCTCTTCTCAATACCCTACTCCTCATGCCTTATTGGAATGCAATGTGAAATTCCTCCCCCTGTAGTAGGGCTTATGTCCTTGGTGAACTGAGCTGTGTTCTTGGGTAGAGTCATGAAGAAGTTGGGTTCCATCTACTGATCCTGTGGTGTCCAATAGTGTGGCAGTCACACTGGCAGAGGGCAGGTCACTTAGAGAGGGCTGTGTTCAACTGGACTGTATTAGCTTCCACTTTTAGAACTGGGTTTCTTATGCCACTCATACTTTTTGCTTCAGATAGTTTATGCTTTATGAAGTTTATAAACTGCTTTAGATTTTATTATAATGTTTACTTTAAAAAAGATGTGAAGTCTAAGAAACTTGGAACATAGTACCTTTAGCTTCCTACCAAGTTCCAAGATAATTCTGTCAACATCTGGTGTCCCCTTGAACCCTATGAAGGTGACAGTCCATGGTTCAGCAGCTCTTACGATATAACTGTGCCATGGGAAGAGGAATAAGGTGTAGTAATGTCCGATGTCCCATGCCCTAGGACCTCAGTGTATTCATGAAACATGGTCATCAAATTCCCAGCCCAGCCCTGCTTGGCTGTCCCTTGACCTGCAGGTTTCTCCTGCTACAGCTTGTCATTGCTTTTGTCCTTTTGTGTTAAGATTTATACCTTTCCTGAGCCCAAAAAGGACAAGGAATTTACAATGCTAAGTCAGCCGTGAGACAGCATAGGTAAAACCCCAGTTAGCAGTTAGCATGAGGAAAAGCTGACATAAGACAGAGGCTTGCATAGTGGGTTGACTTGGGTACATATATACCCTTTGAGTTCCTGAGGCACAATGAATGATGTCATGCTGTACTCTTGTCCCAAGGACTCCCTGAAGACTTCTAGAAAGGAGACTGGGGCTCCAGAACAAGAGGAGTGCAGACACAGGAGACGTCTCCAAGGAGAATGAGCAACGTTCTCCCTCCATTCTCTCCTTGGTCTCCAACCTGCTGCCTAATGTTTACCTTTGCTTTTGAATGTGGAGCTCTGTTAACCTCAGGAGCTGGCAGGTGGCAAGAATGGGGAGGAGTGCTCCAGGGATGCTCGATAGGGGGTCACATGGCTGGTTTACACAACCAAGTGTGACAGCATGCTCTATCCACAACAGTAACTCTAACCTCATCCTAAGGAAGTGAGTGCAGAAGAGGCTTTTATCATTATAATTGGAAGCAGCATGGACTTCCAGCAATAAACAGGACCTTGGATGGAAATCCTGTTTTCAGGTTGGGGAGATGGCTAAGCTGGTAGAGCGCTTGCTGTCGAAGCACGAAGCACAGTGACTTGGGTTTGAATGCCCAGCACGTACTTGTAAAGGGAGGTATGGTGTATCTCTGCAGCCCCAGCACTGAAGGATGGAGTCAGATGGATCTCCTGAGTTTGCTGACTGCCCAGTCCATCTCTGTGAGTTCTGGGTTCCATGGGAGACAGTGCCTCAAAAATCAAGGTGGAGACTGACTGAAAAAAGACGTCTGATGTTGACCTCTGGCCCTATCTGGCACACAAACACACGTAGATGTGAGTATGGGTACATACTCAGACACCAGGCATGCTCACACTGTAAAGACTGTACTGCCATGGGGTTGTGATGGGACTGTGTGAAAGGGCAGGCCCAGTGTCCATACGGTGTGTACAGTGGCTCTACAATCAACCATTAAAACTTTCCAGGTGCTGAGCCCTGTTATAAGCATCTATGTGTAGGATCTACACCGACCTCACAGACAGGTTCCCTTATTTCTCTGAGAGATGCTCAGGGGACCAGTATTTTGAGAGAAACCATCTCACCTAAGTCTCTTCAGACCCTGGCTGACCTGTCTTCACCATATACATCTTCACACTCACGTGCACACATATCTTCACACTCACACAATCGGAAGAGAAATATAAAGTGTCAACATTAGCTACATTTCCATGGAAAACACCCAGTTTTTCTTTCTTCTAGTTTTTGTGTGCTTTCCAAAATTTGGATAATGTTCCTGCCCTTTTTTCTGAGGAAAGGAAAACGTGATTTAATGGGATCGTGCATGAAGTGCTTATGGCTATGCAGAGTCTTCAGCTGGGCGCCTTTCCACCACCAAAGCCACAATGGTACATGTTTTAAGTGGCCTTGATTCTCTATGGGTCAGCTCTTAGGTGAAAATAGTCGCTGGCCACTACAGGGTTTCCTGAGATCAAAGGAACGTGCTTGATGAAAGGGAAAAGGCCTCACGTCTGTAGCTCGCCAGAGCCATCAGACCAGACCAGTGGTCAGCATGCCACATCCGATGCCCTGCAGACACCCGCCCCTTCAAGAACTGAGAGCATGGGCTTCCCATAGCGTGTAGGACACCCCTGAGGGGATGTGGTTTGTATTCAGCTCATTTGAAAGCCTGCAACAGGTTGTCCTACTAAGAACATGACTTCTTGATTTTGTACTCAGTTTTTAAGGTCATGGACACTTAAGGAAACCCTTTCTTCTTTTCCAATGATCTTAGCTTAGTGTTCTCTGATGTGAGAGGCTTTACCTGTGGTTTATAAAGGGAAGTTTAGTCACGGAATGGCCTGGCCAGGTGCTGTCTGGTACAGGTGCTTCGATGCTCTGAGCTTGCTGCTCATAGCATGCATGTACAATAGTTCACACGTTTACGTGTTCACACACACACACGCACACACACACACACATACACTGCACCCATCCACTGCATGTGACTGACTGTTCTCAGACCCAGTGAGTTTACTGGGTGAAGATCACCCTCAAAGAGTCACACCCGCCAAGCAGACACCAACCGTGTCTTGACTCAGTTCCCAGTTTTCCTGAGTGAAGGGTGAGTCACAGTTAGAACAGGGAGGGAGTCAGAGTGTCAGACTCAGCTCCACTGGGTCAAAGCCACATTGTCTCTCTTTCTACAACTCCTTTTATTCCTCGCTGGCTTAAAGCACCTGCTCTCAGACCTTATGCTGGGACACCGAGGAACTGCTCAACGAATGGTCTGTGATTTGGTGGCTCTGAGTGTGTGCCAGACCTGAGCTTCAGTTTGGATGGTGCTCAAATGGCTGGTGCCATGGGCACAATAGAGCCAAGGCATCGCTTCTGCTTTTTCCATGTTGAAGAATCTCAAGAAAGGATCTTCCTGCCCACAAATGCCATTGGTGGATGCCATCTGGTTTTACGTGCAGACCTCTTGGAATTCCTTCTTAAAATCCTTTGATGATGAGGAGGTGGCCCTAGAAGGAGGCTTGCAGAGCTCACAAAATCCACGTGGTGCTAAACTAAGTCTGTGGCTGAGCAGGAGTTGAAACCAAGGCTACATTTCCACAAGTGAGGCAGCACCCCCATGGCTGCGGCCATGTGAGGAGACACCGGAGGGACAACCATTGTTTCCATGAAGGCCCTGCAACTAGCATGAGAAACAGCCTGTACGGGGCACTGCCAGTGCCTACAATGCTCTAGGGACACACCTTATCTTGTGCCCACACCCTCTGCTGGGACAGGTCCTCATAAAGGCCCTGTGGATGCTGTGATAAGTTTTAATTATGGAAAATTCTGCAAACTGCAGCCCAGGCTCTCATTCTTTAGGACATTCTCCCTGAGTCTCTAGGCTGTTTTGTTTTTAGCATTTTGGGGTCTCTAATCATTAGCCACAAAGCCAAGTGTTGTGTTCCCAGCTACTTCAGAGGCTGAGATAGGAGGATCTCAGTTCAAGACCAGCTTGGGCAGTGCAGAGGGACTCTGAATAAAAAACAAACAAAAATAAGCCAACCACTGATGCTAATGGACCCCAGGGTCCAAACCCTCCATGTCTTTTTGTATATGTCCTGCCAACTTTATCTTCCTAAGGATCCCCTCATTATTCCTTGAGTCCCCATGCCTCAAACCCCAACACCCCAACTCCCCAGTGCTTTGTCTCATGGACTCACCTTACACGTTGGCTTTCAGTGTGTCAGCTTTGTAACACACCTACTTCATGTCTGCAATGCAGCATCTTGGGCTGTCTGGGTGTGGCCCAGGCCTCTTCTCCCATGGATTTCTCCATGAGATGTGGCCATGTGGACTGTCCTACCCTGTAGAGAGCCAGATATATGGTTTGGATAGGTGGATGTGTCTGGGATGTCAGGTCATACCGTCTGCTAGCTTCCCGGGATGATCTGGAGATGTCAGAAGCCATTGTGTGTCTCTGGAGACCTGAGGGTTTCTATTTTCCTAATGAGATGTGGGATTAGGAAGAATGTGTGTGTGGTCTTGGTTTGCAGTAGGCCCCAGGAGGTCTTCCTGCCAAGGGAGGGGGTTCTCAGTTCCATGAGATTTCTCATCACTTCTTGGTTGGTGGCGTCCTTTTCCATCTTTGGCCTTTGGGGGTGTCCATCTGAACCATCCCTGGCCCCTCCCTCGTGACTTCTATTGATCGGGATGTGATGTCTTTTGCCTGTACTTTCTCCATGTGCCAGCTCTTGTGACTTTCCCCCATCACTAGGGGCTTTTGGTGTTTGTTTGGTGTGTTCTGAAGTGTTTTCTCCATACTTCATGGCTGTGCTGCCAACGAGGTTAAGGCTTCTTTCAGCATATCTCCTGTTTCCTTCAATCACTCAAGTTCATGTGTCCACATCTGCTTGTATTTGTATTTCCTCTGCTCAGGTGTTGCCTGTCTTTCAGGACTCCATTTAGACTGGCCAGCTTCCTTGACAAAGTTGTATTTGTCTGGATGTCTATCCTAGCCTCTGGATAGACAGACAAGAGGCTGGGGCTGTTTTCTGTGCTTATGCTGCTCCAATTTGCTCGGACTGCCTGGACCAGTCTTAGAGGCTACGTCATGGTGTTTGCAGAGACACAAGCTTCTTGGGGGCACGGATTACAGTCTACAGGACTGGGGAGCAGCCTGACCACCTGATGGTCCCGACCAAGACTTCTCAGTTCAAATGTATCTCACCCCTGTCAAGGGTTTCAGGGATCTGGGTTTCTGGGTTTGCAGTGAGGCATCTCCTGATTCCCCTCTATCTCGCAGTTACTTTCTCAGCTCTGGCGACATGGACTTTCTGGGCTTTCCTCTTTATTCTTTAGTTTTGGGAGAAAACAAAATATTTCTCTCTCTCTCTCTCTCTCTCTCTCTGCTATTTTTATACATCTGTTAGTTCCAACAACATTAAAAAGTACAATATTTGGGCCTGCAAGATACCACAGTAAATAAAATCACTTGCTGACAAACCAAATGACCTGAATTCAATCCCAGGAATGACGTGGTGGAAGAAGAGAACCACCTCCTGAAAATTGCCTTTGGGATCCTCCCATGCCACACCCAACCTCTCAACCAGCCCAATATATCTCTACACTCTAGACTTGGACAAGACGTACATCTTCTACCCCAGCGCGACCCTCTCTGTCCATCGGACTGCATTCCACTTAAGCCATTGCCAAAGTTAAGGCCCGACCTGCGCACACACACTCTCCTCACCTCAGCCTGCTTTGTCCATAGCAGACACAGAACTATCAAAGGACGTCTACACGCCCAGATCACGTCGCAAAAATACAAACAGTATGAAAGACCAAGCTCGTATCTTATTTCCAAAACTGCCAGTCCCGTGGAAATGTTTGCCAATGAGAACTGCTTAGATGAATCCCAGAACCTAGACTTTAAAAAGACTAATTATAAACCTTTATCAAAGAATTTGAGGGATTTAATGAAGATTCAAAGGAGCAACTCAAGGAAATTAAGGCAAAAAAGTGCTTCAGTAATGCTCAGGAAAACACAAATATAAGTCTGATAGGAATGATGAAGACAGTACAGGAGCTGAGAACAGAGTTCCAAAAAGAGAGAGAAACACTGAAGAGGACTCAAGCTAAAATGAAGATGAAGCTGAAAAAACCCAACAACTCAGCTAGAAAACTCAAAGAAAGGCCTTACAGTAGAATGGATCAACCAGAAGATAGAATATCAGGACTCAAAGATAAAGTAGACAACTAAGCCAAATAACCAAGGAATATGAAACACGTACACACACACACACACACACACACACACACACACAGAGGGGGGGGGGAGAGAGAGAGGCATGATGAAATTAAAGGCATACATGAATGAATAAGAATCTTAAGTTGAAAGCATAGACTAGACCTTGGACAAGATCGTAGATGAAAAGTTGCCCAAGCTAAGAAAAGATATATGCATACAGATACAAAAAGCACACAGAACACCAAGACTAGAAAAGGAAATCTCTACAGCATATCATAGTTAAATCACTAAGTATACAAAACAAAGTGCATTGAAAGCTGCAATAGAAAAACCACAAATTACATATAAAAGAAAATCCATCAGAACAACAACTGATTTCTCAGTGGAAAATCTGAATGCCAGAAGAGCCAGAGTAATGGATTCCAAGTCCTAAAATACCATGACAACCAATGTAAGCTAATATACCCAGCAAAGATATCCACCACACTCGAAAGACAAAGGAAAATAATGCCATGCAATAAACAGCCTAGAAGATGTTATACCCAACAAACTAAACCTTGAGAAAATGCAGAAAGCCATAGTTTGGACTCAAGAGAGGAACCAGCATAGCAGAGAGACTGGAAAGAAATCTGGAGTCATAAGTATTAAAACATAAAGCACCACTGAGAACACAAGTAACAATGCCCCAAACCAACAACAATCAACAACTGCCATTAACACACACATATTTCAATAATAACTTTAAATATTAATGGGCTCAATTCTCTAATCAAAAGGCAGAGACTGGTTGAAGGATCAAGAAACAATCTTCCCATCTGTTGTCTAGAAGAAACACATTTCAGTTTTAATGATTGGCAGCATCTTAGAGTAAAAGGATGCACAAAAGTGCTTCAATCAGATGACCAGGAAGCAAGTGGGTGTCACTTCCTAATGTCTAGAAAATGACCAGGAAGCAAGAAGACGTCACTATCCTAATGTCTAGAAAATGACCAGGAAGCAAGTGATGTCACTTCCTAATGTCTAGAAAATGACCAGGAAGCAAGTGATGTCACTTCCTAATGTCTAGAAAATGACCAGAAAGCAAGAAGACGTCACTATCCTAATGTCTAGAAAATGACCAGGAAGCAAGTAGGTATTACTATCAGTATATCTAAAAAAGAGGCTTTAAAGTGAAACTAATTAGAAAAGATAAAGAGGGAAGCTTCCTCTTAATCAAAGGAGCAGTAAATCAAGAAGACACTACTACTCAAATCCATAAAAATGTACTACTGGTTTTAAAGACACAGATTGGCACCAACTCATTAATAGTAAGTGATTCTGATACCCCACTTTCTCTAATAGAAAGGCATCAGAATTAAATGACATCACACATGCATCAGAATTAAATGACATCACACATCAAACTGACTTGACAGAATATTCCACGTAAACACCAAAGAATACACATTTCACCCAGCAGCCTGTGGAAGCTTCTCTCAAGTAGACCACATAATGGGACAAAAATATTTATGAATTAAAAAATATCGAAATTATTTCACGCATCTCATCTGCTCATAATGCAATAAGACATGAAATTCACAGCAAACAAATTTATTGTAAATACACAAACTCATGAGTATTAAGCAACTCATCACTGAATGATGAATGGGTCATAGAATAAATGAAGAAAAAATAAAAATCTTCCTATAACTAAATGAAAATAAAAACAACATAGAAAAACCTCTGGGACACACTGAAAGCAGTTCTGTGAGGGAATGTTAAGTGCCTGCATTAAAGAATTAAAAATAAATACAAAGAAATGACTTAATGATGCAACTCAAGGATTTGAAAAAAGAAACTAACAGCAAATCAAATCTAAACTCAATGGTGACAAGAAATAATAAAAATCAGAGAATGAGTTAATGAAATAGAAACAAACAAACAAAACAATACGATACAAAGAAGTAACAAATTTAAGAGCTAGTTCTTTGGGAAGATAAACAAGACTGACAGACTCTTGGCCCAACTAACCAAAAGAGCAGAAGGGAAGACCAATATAAACAGAAATGAACAGGAAACACTACAACAGACAGAAAAATTCAGAATATTATAAGAAGATGGAAGATGTAAGTCTAAGCTTAGGCAAGAAAGCAAAGGACTTCTACAACGAAAACTTTAAATCTCTGAAGAAAGAGATAGAGAGAAACTCTAGAAAGTAGAAAGACATCCCATGCTCATGGCAGAATTAACGCAGTGAAAGTAATCACATTGCTTAAAGGTATTTACAGGTTCAATACAATCCCAATCAAAGGCCATATTGTAATTTTCACAGATACAGAAAAAATGATCCTAAAATTGATGTGAAACCACAAAAGACCTCAGAGAGCCAAAAAAATGCTGAGGAAAAAAATTACTGGACAGGTTACCTTCTTGGATTGCAAGTTGTATTACAGGCCACAGTAATAAAAACAATAAGGTTCTGGAATAAAAACATACATGTAGTCTAATGGAATGGAGTCAAGATACCAACCTGAGTGCACATAGCTTCGGCCACTTCATATTTGACAAAGATGCCAAAAAAAAAAAAAAAAAAATGCTGGAGAAAAGAAAGCATCAACAAATAATGCCAGGAAAACCGGACATCCATGCCTACGAGAATGAAATTAAGATCTGTATCTATCACTTTGCACAAAAGGATCAAAGATCTAAACGTGGAACCTGAAACACCAGAGCTGCTAGCAGACACCACGGGCGGTGCCCTATGCTGTGTAGGAAAGGGCCTCTGAATAGCACTCCTTTTGCTCAAGAATTAAGGCTAACAGCTGACAAGAGGGATTTCATAAAACCAAAAAGCTGCAGAGGTAAACAAGCAACGCACTGGTGAAGAGGAAGCCCACAGAACGGAAGAGAGTCTTTGCCACCTATACATCTGACAGAGGATGAATATCCAGAAGACACAAAGAACTCAACAAAACAAAACCAAAAACAAACGACCCATCCAAAAAATGGTCTTGGTTCTTACAGAACATTCTCAAAAGATGAAAAAAAAAAAATCGAAGAAATATCTGAAAGTGTTCACCATCCCTAGCAATTAAAAAATGCAAATCAAAATTACTTTGAGATTTTATCTTACCCTAACTAGAATAGCAAAGATCAACAAAACAGCTGACAAGAAATGCTTGTAGGAATGTGGGGGAAAGGGACCCTCGTTTACTATTAGGAGGGTTAGAAACTGCCACAACCACTCTCGAAGTCAGTGTAGTAAATTCTCAAAAATCAATCGATCGATCGATCAATCAATCAACCATATGTCCAGCTATAATCGCTCCTTGGCATATGCTCAAAGGGCTTGACATCCTACTCCACAAATTCTTGCTTAGCCATGTCCACTACTGCTCTATTCACAATAGGTAGTGGCCTAGTCAGGGTTTCTATTCCTGCACAAACACCATGACCAAGAAGCAGGTTGGGGAGGAAAGGGTTTATTCAGCTTACACTTCCATGCTGCTGCTCATCACCAAAGGAAGTCAGGACTGGAACTCAAGCAGGTCAGGAAGCAGGAGCTGATGCAGAGGCCATGGAGGGATGTTACATATACTGGCTTGCTTGCTTCTCCTGGCTTGCTCAGCCTGCTTTCTTATAGAACCCAAGACTACCAGCCCAGGGATGGCACCACCCACAAGGGGCTCTCCCCCCTTGATCACTAATTGAGAAAATGCCTTACTGCTGGATCTCATGGAGGCATTTTCTCAACTGAAACTCCTTTCTCTGTGATAACTCCAGCTTGTGTCAAGTTGACACACAAAACCAGCCAGTACAGGTAGGATATCGGAAAACTTAATGCCCTTCATCTGAAAATGGATTATGAACAATGTGTTACCTATACACCATGGAATACTCTTCAGCTCTAAAGACAAGTGAAATCATGAGCTTCACAAATCATGGACGGAACTAGAAAAGATCATATGGAGTAGGATAACCAAGACCCAGAAAGACAAACGCTGCGTATTCTCACTCATTTGAGGACCTTAGCTCCCAAATCCTCAGATGGGAGCACATATCCTGGAGTAACCACAGAAACAAAGAAAGTAAACAGGGACCATTGTCAGGGCGGGGGAGGTGAAGCGCGACAGAGAGGGGAGTAGCGGGGTACACGTGATCTGATCAGGAAGACGGGGAGGGGGGGGGAAGGCTCTAATTAGGGACAGAGGAGGCAGATAAGTATTGAAGAAGGGGAGAGAAGGTTAAAACGACAGTAGGGAAGTTTGAAAAGTCACAAGAAATCAACTATTAAATATAACCACTGTAACGTACCAAAACCACTATACTATACGTAATTGTATATTATAATCATATAACATGTATATTATATAAAATACATTTATAGGCATTTAAACATATTCATATTATATATTTATAATGAATACTTATATATTATATAAATATATATTTATGTACATCGTATCATATTATATAATTTACATAAATATAATTATATTATATTTGCATATATGCAAATATATTTATATCTATATATGCCATTTTACCATCTTGGTTGACAGTGCTCTCTCCAAGAGCCAAAGACCATCTAACAAAGCCCCCAACACTCACCACGAGAAGCTCTCTTTTGAGTTGTTGGTCAGGGCTGTCCAAGAGACCCCCAAACATTATAGGTTGTTGTTATTACCCTTGGTTGCCACCCAGAGGTAGAAGGTAATTCACTATGCACTTCAGACCTACGGCCCAGTTCCCAAGCTGGGAACTGATTTGAAAGCCTCCTCCAGAGAAAAATCACATCTGGTACTAGAAACCTAGTCAGCTACCCAAGCTTATTGAAGAAGAGTCTACAACTTCTACCTTGCTAAACCAGCAATCACTAATTACAGTCTAAGCGTTTGTCTTTATACCCCCAGGTAAGTGTAGTCCTCACCCCTCACCAGGGAAACAGACAGAGACCGTGGCAGAAGACTACAAGCAATCAAAATGCAGAGTTGTGCTGAGCAGTCCTGATGGACACATATGCAATTGGTCTCCAGTACCTGAGGCTCAGGGATCTCTGCGGAAGACAGGGTGGGAGGGTGGGAGAGCTGGAGGTTGCTGTGAGGTTGTGCCTCCTAGTGACATCTGAAGCTACACCCATAAGTTCTTGACTGCCTAGACATGAGCTGAACAAGGACAAGAATGCTAACATGGATGGGGCGTCTTCAACCCTCCAGGCAATCATGGAATTCTGAGAGTGGGAGATCCTAAACTTGAAATCAAGCAAGGAGGGGCATACAGGAGGGCTTGAGGGAGCAAAGGTAAAGGGGAAATGATGTAATTACCTTAGGATCTCAAAAATACAAGATACTGTCCCCTGATCACATGCACACACATGCATGTACACACACAATACGTAAATAAAAATGTGATCACATGCACACACATGTTCACACAATATATAAATAAGAACGTGATCACATGTGCACACGCATGCATGTGCACACACAATATATAAATAAGAACGTGATCACATGTGCACACGCATGAGTGTGCGCACACAATATTTAAATAAGAACGTGATCACATGTGCACACGCATGAGTGTGCGCACAATATATAAATAAGAACGTGATCACATGTGCACACGCATGCATGTGTGCACACAATATATAAATAAGAACGTGATCACATGTGCACACGCATGAGTGTGCGCACACAATATATAAATAAGAACGTGATCACATGTGCACACGCATGAGTGTGCGCACACAATATATAAATAAGAACGTGATCACATGTGCACACGCATGAGTGTGCGCACACAATATTTAAATAAGAACGTGATCAAATGTGCACACACATGCATGTGCGCACACAATATATAAATAAGAACGTGATCACATGTGCACACTCATGAGTGTGCGCACACAATATTTAAATAAGAATGTGATCACATGTGCACGCGCATGCATGTGCGCACACAGTATATAAATAAGGAGGTGAGAATATGTAATGTTTTATGAATTCTCTGAGAACTCCACACGTGTTTACAGTTTCTTCTGATCTTCCTCGTCCTCCACTCCTCCCCTAACCATTCTTGGGTTTACTTCCCATCCTCTTCCAGCTTCATATCCTTTTTAAAGAATGACCAGTCAGAGTCCAGTTTGTCCTGCCCATATACTAAAGGACATGGGACCATTGGCTGGATCATGGTTGACCTACCTTGGGCTACCCCCTTGGAGAAAACTGGCTCTCCCTCCCCCAGAACCCATCCACTGTCGATAGCTCCTGAGTCCTGACCCAATCCACGCTGGAATGCTGGCTGGCTTGGTGTTGTGCAGGCCTTATGCTGACAACCACAACTGCTGTGATTGGTGACTGCAGTGGTTGTGTCACAGTTTTGCTCTGGTCTGATTGAACCTCTGACTCTTACAGTCTTCCCATCTGGTCATCTGTGATGGCCTCTGAATGTTGGAGGAGGAGGTGTGGTACAGATCCCCTGTGTGCAGCAGAGAACTCAGACATTCGGTTCTACACCAGTTGTGAGTTTTTGCATCCAATGCCACTTCTAGGGCTTTACTTAACCTAGGACTAGATATTTAATCAAAATCAGTTTGCTTTGCTCTGTGCCATCTTCTACAAGGTCATAGGACGTTTTGCTTTGCCCATGCATGTCTTCCTTGGCTTCCTCCAGCTCCTGGGTCTGAAGACCCACCAAGGCTATCCGTCTAAGACGCCTCTCTCCAGCCCTCGCCCCCATCCTTTCTCGGCTATATTCACTTTACCCTGGGTGCCTGGCCCTCTGCCAGCCTCCATTCATGGTGATGGACTTGTACCAGGCTGGTTGCACTTTGGGTCTCCATAGCAGCCGGCCAGTTAACATGTGTTAAATGAACTCACTATGAAGAACTTTAGGCATAAGGATAGTCTTGCCCAGGAGCTTCAGGGGAGCAACCACAGATGGTAATGCACACGGAGATATTCCTCAGGTACAGAAAGCCTTGGTTAGATCCAAGTAAGAACACTGAGCCTTGTCTTTCCTTATATTTGTATATTCTTATATTTGGATCCAAAAGTAGGTCTTTGGGCTCTGAGGGTGTGGCTCATGCCCGGAGGGATCATGTCGGCATGTTGAAAACATGGTGGGGAAGCAGCAGAGCTCTGCTGGATTCAGGCTTTCTGCATCTTCATCCACTTCCCCCCTTCAAGAACAGCTGGGTATCAGCCTCTCAGGTGGCCAGCCTCCCTCAATGGCACAGAGAAGGAAACTGCACCCAGACCTCTTGCTTATCTGAACTGGCAGCTGTTCTCAAGGTCTGAGACTCTCCTGTGGTAATAGTCCTTGGGCATGCCTGTCCTGTGCCAGGTGGCCCTGATTTAACATTGGATGTTTGTTAGGAGGTTGGGTTGTCTGTGCTACTGAAGCGTCATCTCTTGGTGGCCCCACAGGTGCTGGGTCAGCCTCTAGTGCTGTCTCCTGGTGCCACTAGTCTTTCACTTGTGCCCCAATCTTTTGAACTGCTCTCTGAGAGTCTCTTCCACCTCCTATGAGCTGACCCTCCTTCTCCCGTGGATGCTATAACTGCACAGAGACTCCACTGGCCCACTCTGCTGTCATGGATCACACAGGAGAGAGATGTGAAGAAAGCCTGTGATTTAGGGTTCTAATGGGAAGAGTGACAGCTGCTTATTTGGACGTGACAAATGAGTGCCCCCTCTGCATGGTCACTGCACTTGCTACCTCGCAAATTGAGCGTCTCTTAGTTCTCTCTCTTGCCTCCACATGACCAGCTGAGCAAGCAGACACTGCAACTGGCAGGCAGTTTCCATAGGAGCAGGCCTGGAGACCTCAGGGACAGCCAGCTGCCACCTGCCTGTTAGGGTCTCTAAACACAGGGCTTCTCTCAACCATGGACCCGGAAGTGGGTGGAAAGCTCTAGACTCTCTGACAGCTGTGGCCACGGGATGTGATAGGTTATATTTAGCTTTCAGATGGCAGCTCCCAACACAGGGTACATGGTGTGGACACTGCTGGGGATCTGCAGTAGCTGCCTCTTGCTGCAGCTGTGGAGAGAGGTGTCAAGGGACTGACTCAGCCCCTGAGACTGCACTGCATCTCTGTGACCTCCCGTGAGCAGGAGCACAAAGAAGCCACTGCTCCTGAAGTATGTGGCAGTCTCTGTCCCCAGACCCGTACACAGGACCAGGAAACTTGGAATGACTGCCTTGAGGTGGGAATGACCAGGACGAGTGCCAACTTGCTAACTGATTTCAACCTGGACCAACTCCAGAAAGGATGAGAGATAGGGTCACCTCGGGTGGAATACACAAAGCAAATAAAACCCAACAAATGATGGCCAGAAGAAACAGGGTGAGATGAGATGAGGCTCAAACCCAGAGGAAATGCAGAACAGGAGAGCATACTGCAATGTGGGTGTCCATGGGTAAAACAGACTATTGGTCTGAAACCTGAGAAGTGAGGGAGCCATCCAACTCTGGTGTGTTCTGGAGGAGGACCCCGTCCATTCCTAGAGTAATGATTGCATGGGACTCCAGGCATTGAAGGTTTGTCCCTAAAGCATTGAAGGTTTGTCCCTAAAGCGTTGGCAGACATATGTGGGCCACCTGCCCAGCTGAGGAAGCAGCGGAGCTGTCATACCTGCATGCATTACTCTGGCTGCAGATTTTCTAGAACTCACTGTGCTAGCTGACACGCAAGCTCATGGGGTGGGGGACAAGACTTTTTTTGGGATGCCTAGTGGTTACCGGAAGATTTAGTGTGGATTCTTCCCTGTGTTCTGTGCCTGAAGATAGTGACACTTACCTCTGTAATCTGGTAGGCTCTGGGTATATGCTAAGAACAGTGGAGATGCAATGGGAACCGTGTGACTACATTGGGCCTTCAAATACTCTCTGACCTTTGGAGATCCTGAAGTGCGTTGGTTCAGGAAGCCCTGTTACTTCATATCTTAGCTTCTTGGCATGTGTGTAATCTCATAAGCTTCTAAACAAACTTCCAAATGGCCCCTGTTTTGCTTGCTGGAGAACCCCGCCCATCCCAACACACACCGTGTTTGCTTTGTGTGAGTGGGTGCACATTGTGGGGACGCCAGAGGTCGACATCAAATGTCTTCAGTGTCTCTCCACCTTGAGACAAGGTCTTTCACTGAACCTGGTACTCACCTGATTCCGTTGGACTGGCTGGCCACAAGCCCTAGGGATACTCCTGTCTCTGCCCCCTCAGCGATGGGATTATGGTCATATTCTCCATTGCTCAGCTTCTCAGCTGGGAATCTGAATTCAGAGCCTCATGCTTGTGCTGAGAGCACTTTACTGACAGAGCATGTCTTCAGCCCTAGTAGCCTTAAAAAAATGTTACCCGAGTAACATCCTACCTACTGTAGATGTTTAATTTGGGGCTTACAGACTCTCTCCTTCCTGATTTTATCTTGTTATTCTTGCTATTTGTTGAAGAGAAAAATTGCTCCCCCTGCCCCCAGTTCCAATGGGAAGGAAGAACCCACTGCAGTCTTAATCACTGTCTCCCAGTACTGGACAGTCAGGTTCACACTGTGACTCTGGGGATTATTCATCGGCCGACCGGCTGCCCCCGTCACCACCAGGAGGGCTCCTCTTTAGACACTGACTGCACATCCCTGCACCTGCATTGGTTTCCCCAAGAACACGAAGAGGAAGCTTCTGTTCTCTCTTCGAAAGAGGAAGCATGGATGGATCCTGGGTGTTTTTAGGGAATCGATTATTTCTGCTTTCCCAGAAATAGTTCTCTGAGGGCAAGACAGTCAGCGTTGCTCAGGGACACTCACAACAGGAAAGTCCCACTGCTCAGCCCTCAGAATAGGCCTAGGGTCTCAGCTCCTTCACATGCAGGAGTAAGTCATTGCCTGTCTCTTGTATTAGAGGTGAACAGAAAATGATGCTTTTATTACTGTATAAACATTCTTGTTAAAGGGAAGAAAACTATGAGAAGGACCCAGTCTTATAAAACTGGTTTCTGGCGAAGGCTCTATAGCCCCGAGGGTAGTCAGCTTCATCCTCAGAAAACTGAAAATGACAGCCTGTGGAAGCCATAAAGAGCCACCAGTAAGATTCTATAAACCAAGAAACCTATACCACAGGCATGGCTGGCGTCCCTAAGGGGACTCAAGCCTGGGGCTTGAGGGTACCATTTAGTGCTTTGTTTGCCCTAGGCAGGGTTTTCAAGACTACATGAAATGGAACTATAATTTCAACATGTACCTAGCGAGGGCTGTTGGTAATTCAAACTTATAGAGAGAGTCACCTAATAATTGGGCTAAGCACACAGGTTCATGGGGTCAGGATTCAGGCATGATTTGACCCAGCAGCAACCACTTGATCTCATTTTGAATCTTGTATTCTCACCCATCCTGAGACCCATCCTGATAGAATCTTACTGGTGGCTCTTTATGACTTCCACGGGTTGCCATTTTCAGTTTTCTGTGGATGAAGCTGACTGCCTTTGGGGCTATAGAGCCTTCACCAGAAATAGTTTTATAAGTCGGTCCTATAGTCACTAACTTGTGGTCTCTGACATAGCAAGAGTCATGAGCATGAAGGTACTGTACCAGAGGCCAGAAAACTGAGGGGTGGTCTGGCTGAACTAATTTGTGACAGATGTCCGTCAACATGGCCATTGACGGCAAGCAGATACCATGGTGCCGGGCAGTACCTGAGGCGTCAGGGCTGGGGTCAGCTACTGCCTAACGCTAAGGCTACAGTGAAGAGCAAACTGGGTATTGGTGGGGAAAGGGAAAAGGTGGCTGAGATTGGTGGGATGGTACAACCAGTCTCACACACTGCATGGACAAACAAAGCTTACAAAGTATCTTCTATGAAAAAATGTCACCCATGCAGAAAGATTGAGATAATCTTTCAGTGTGTCCATACTGAGCACTTGTGCTGACTAGCAGGATCTTGTAGTCAGCATTTCTGTTCCCATGCATTGGCTCCTCCCATCCCCATTACCCAGTATCCACCTTGTCCTTTGATTTCCAGGACAGGTTCACATCACAGGAGTCTATATGTGTTTTAATCTTTTAAAATAAAGGCACATACACAGTGAGATGCATACATCCTAAGAATGCCATTTAACAAGTTCCGTGTGTGTGTGTGTGTGTGTGTGTGTGTGTGTGTGTGTGTGTGTGTGTGACATCACTCCAGGGGACCCCATCTCTACCTTCCTGGATATCCTTCTGTTTTCTTCTCTTTATCACCACAAGTGGTGAACCTTGTAGGAGGGAATCACAAGTGCACCAGCTCTGCGCAAGCCTTCCTCACAGCATGGCCTCCATGAGGTTCTCCATGTCGTGAATAACAAGTCATTCTTTGTGGTTCGGCAGGTATGCAGTAAGTCAACTGAGGTCCCAGCTCTGCGTCCAGAAGCCTGCATTTGCAATGTGATGGCCAGCCAGTCTCCCAACTCAACTCTTACTCCAGGGCTAAGGAATCACAGGACAGTTCAGGCCCCTCCAGGGGGGCAGAGACAGGGAATCAAACTCACGGGGGCTCAGGGAGAGAAAAAGACATTGTTCAGAAAGGCGAAAATGTTCAAATTCATTCAGTCTGTTAGGTCAAGACTTTTACAATGTATAGAAGATGTAGAGGAAGACAGAGTAAATAGTTAAAGGTTGCTGTGTGAAATAAAAGATATATACAGTTATGCATGTACAATGTCTTCTTTAGCCCATATGTAACTTTTATTTAGAAAACAGGCAGGACAGCAGGCAGGAGAGGTTGAATTCTTTGGAGGAACTTCTGAGTCCAACCATCGCCTTTGGGTCTATGATAGCACCAAGTGGCAGTGACGCCCTTCTAGCTAAATGATTTGAGCTCTAAGATAGCAGAACTTGGGCCCATCCCTGAAAGCCCAAGTTAATGAAGGCATATCCTCATGTAGGTTTTCCGGGGCTCACAGAGATGAGCCAGACATCTGAGGCCTTTCAGATAGAGCCTATAGAATTTGAACCATGATTTTCCACCAGAAACTAGCTCAGTCCAGTTTAGACAGAAGGTATTGATCAGGGGCACATTATTTATGAGTCTCAGCTGAAAGCCCTGCCACATGGCTCTGCCTCATGGAGACAGTGGTTAGTTCTGCATACCAAACTGTGCTTGAGACTTAACACCCTTCGCATGTACAGACATACTCAGGAAGACACCCAGAGACACAGCCCCTACACCCCCAGCACCACACACGTCCATATGTGGCATTTGCATACACAAGCACAATTAACACAGTGTGTACACAAACACAGACACGCACATATGCATATATACATGTGAAATGCCTGTTGATGATACACACAGAAATACTAACAGTGCCCACACACGTAATCATAGGCATGCACAAACTTATCTACCTACTTTCACATACTCTCACTGAAGCACACATATCAGTCTGTGCCATAAAACTGCACTTACACCACACACAAACATACACATATGCAGTCATACGTATACAATCCCTAATCCCTACAGTGGACCTGGAACCAAGACCTGGGCAGGTGATTCCATAGAGTGACTTGGCAACGCACTCCTGGTTTGCCTTCCCTGCCTCCTGCAATTCCTAGAGGCCAGCATCCTCTGGGGCCAGTGAATGTGATACCAGGATAGACCTCAGCAGCCTCTGAGTTCCAATCAACAGTTGTAGAAAACAAAGGCAAAAAGCAGATTGGGAACTTCAGCTCATTAGAGCTACGGACCAGTGCTCATCAGACATGAGACCCAAGTGTCACACTCCCTCTGCCCCTGGGATGCCTGGCCTCCACTACCTGTCGTTGGGAAGGGTGTGTAGATATACCATGCAGACCGGTGTTGCTGAAAGTGCCCAGAGCGTACCACTCCCTCACTCACAGCAAGGTGGCTCAGCCATCAGAGACTTCCCTTCTCAGTTCTGACCAGCTCCAGATGCTCTGACAGCAGGAACCAGACCCAGGGCCTGACCACTGTCCGCTTCTATCAGGGTAGAGCTTCCTCTAAACCCAGACTCAGAACCAAGCTGACACATGGCGCAACATAAGCATTGAAGATGCTGATGCTGGCAGTGGTGACCTTGACAACCACAACAGAGATGCTGATGATGACAATGGTGGTAATGGTGATGATGAGGACAGAACAGGATGATGTTGACTGTTAGGTAATGAAAGTGATAACCGCAGTTCTGGTACTGATGCTGAGGAGGGTGAATGCTACCTATGATGCTGGCAACATGTAGTTGTCTCTGCAGGCACGTACCAAGCACCAGCTATGTGTGAGGATGAATATTGATTAAGAGGGGTTAGGTTCACCATGGAAACAAACTTTTGAGAGTGTCTGCAAGGGCGTCTCTAGATTGGTTAGGTTAATCGATGTTGGCAGAGTCCTCCTAAATTTGGATGATAAATTACCCGGGCTGGCATCCCAGACTGAATGAAAAGCATGGCGGGAGCTGAGTACCAGCATCCATCTCTGCTTCCTGACTGCGGATCCGATGTGTCCAGGTGCTATACATTTCTGCCATTATGACTTCCCTGCCATTGTGAATGTGCTCTCAGACTGTGGGTGCAAACGCACTCTTCCTTCTTTAAACTGAGTCTGTCAAATGCCACACCATGGAGAAAAGCAACTAATTCAGCATATCCCACTTGCCATTTTGAAGTCTAGAAACCGTGTGCCAGGTGACTACTTCCTTTTGTAATCCCTCAGTGAGTCATTACTTTCATCCCTGGAACACCATACCCACCTCTGAATATTGGTCAGAGGCTGAAAACTTGTTGAAGCCCAGCCTGGAGTCAGGCTGTTGCATAGTGCCTTTCTGGAGTTCACCTGAGGTGGTGGACTACCTAGAGGGGTTGCAGTAGACTCCCATAAATGCCTCTGACACAGCATTAGGTCTTCTGTAGGAGTCCTACAGGAGCAGGCATCCACACTGCTGAACAGGTGTCCAGACTGCTCCTGCTGGCAGCACAGTCCCCATCTTACCACAGGTAGGATAAAGGGATAGGCCCTATACATGATGATGTAGCAGCTTGTTGAATGGCTATTGGTGATGAAAATACATGCTATATTAATGGTGACCAGCATGTGTCTTCCATCTTTCCTTTTTACCAAATTAACATATAAAGAGGAATAGAACCAAAGCAGGTGACCCAGGCAAGACACCTCTAGATGACTGAGCTCAGAGATGGCATGTGACAGTGGCCCATAGGGTGGTTCTCAAAGGTGCTAACCAAGCCCTACTGTATCTTTATATCCCTAGGCCTCTGCAGCCTGCTGCATGTCCCTTGTTCCTGGTGCTGTCTGTGCAAGGGCCCTGCATCTGTGCTGAGCCAGTTTTCCTGGTTGGTCCTCCCTTATCCCTCCAGGCTCAGTCATCTCTAACTCCTCCACTGTCCTTAGCACTGCTGGACTTTGCCTCTTGCTCTTCATGTTAACTAAGTTGAGGGTGCTGGAGCAGCTCCCTAAGAAAACAACTCTCAGCCAGAGGGTAGTGGCACCAGCACTCCAGAGGCAGAGTAGGTGGGTCTCTGACTTTGAGGCCAGCCGGATCTACAGAGAAAATTCCAGGACAGCCAGGGCTACACAGAGAGATCCTGTCTCAAGAAAAAAGAATGAATGAACCAATAAAAGGAAAGAAAGAAAGAAAGAAAGAAAGAAAGAAAGAAAGAAAGAAAGAAAGAAAGAAAGAAAGAAAGAAAGAAAGAGGGAGGGAGGGAGGGAGGGAGAGAGAGAGAGAGAGAGAGAGAAAGAAAGAGAAAGAAAGAAGGGCGCTCTCATTAAATTCTGGTGAAAAGGTGGGTCTGATTCTCAAACTAAGGTTTAAACAAAGTGGGAACCATGGTGCAGGGTTTCATGGTCATTAGGCCCCCTTGTGTAGATCATGGCAAAGTATGATATGAACCTACAGTCTACATACACACCCATTCTAGAAGTCTATGAAACCTTAGGGATACACACACACACACACACACACACACACACACACACGTTAGTGTGTTGAAGTTTTCTATGGTTTCTTGACTTAAGAGCACCAAAGAAAGAATTATAAAATTAGAAATATTTGTTATCTAAATAAAAATTTTTTGGTTACCAATTTTTGCCTAAAAAGTGTTTTTTAGCTTAAGCTGTGGAGATGTCCTCCTTAGAGATTAAAAAGCAATTTTGCGAGCTGTCATTTGCAGATGGTCTCCAGCTTACATTGGTTCGAGTAGGGAAGTTTTGACTTCACAGTGCTGTGGAGACACTATGCATTCATTGAGACTATCTGTGACAATAAGCAGACAGTACTCTTTGGTGGGGTCAAGAGGCAGCAGAGAACCCTAGCCCCTGTCAGCCACACGTCCGTGAGGAAAAAGCTGACTACCATATTGGACGGATGTGGTGTACTGAATCTATTTTCAGCTTATTACAACTTTAATTGACAAGGGGTTTATGAGGGCATGACCACAAGCTTCAGCTGGTAAGAAATACTAATCCAATGTCACCCTTGTTCTCATATGTACTTCTGTTCTTCATTTCTTTAGGGTCATTTTGAGACTTTCCACAGGGCAATAGAGTCACCCTGGCCTTGCTCAACAGTCCTGAATATGTATCTCAAGTACAGGTCCTGACTTGGGCACCTCTCTCTGTTGGTTGCTCATGTGCCAAAGCCACAGCATATCCCAGGCTGCCTTGCTCCCCTCAGTAGCATGTTCTTTTTTTTTCTGCCCCTGAGGGTTTGTCTGGGATGCTTGGTCTGGGTGGTCTGTACCCTCTGATCATGGGAGGTGCAGCAGATGCAGCCTCCATCATGAGAGAGGCTGACGGACCTGTTAGTATGTTGGCTACATGGCCAACCTATGCCCTACTTCTCCTCAGGGGTCTGCACAAAGAAAGGAAGGTGAAGGTTCTTCCATGGGGTCTCATTGACCTTGCTTGACAGCTCAGATGTCTGAAGTCACTCTAATACAGAGGTCTTTTGGTTTTGAAAACATATCAGCCAGCCTGTGTTGCCCTCTTCTGTATCTGCAACATCAGAGTCAACCCTGTAGAGACTTGGTGAGCCATGTTTTGTTCAAACTTAGACATGGGAGGACCAGAGATTGCTGACTACATTGGGGGTAATAAGGCAAGGAACTAATGCAGGAGCATCTGGAGACAGTTCTATCTCCCTGTGTGGCAGAAGTGTGTAAGAAGATGCTGACAAGGACTGAGGGCTTGGCGGGCATCACATGAACCAAAGGACCACAGACTATGTGGGACTGGGGGCTCAGACAGACCTGGCTTCAAGTCTGCTCCGACATACTCCAGAGCATGTGGAGCAGAGGCTGAACCCAGCTGATTTGGTGGAAAACTGATCAATGCTTAGCTGCTGTCCCCAGTAGGTCTCCATCTGTTTGGTGTCAGGATGTCTGTGCTCTCTAAAGCTGCTGAAGGTCCCAAGCACTGTCCTTACCTGGTGGGGTGTGTCATGTTAGGATGAAAACCGAGAAACAGAGCATGAGCTGACTGAGTCACTTGAAAACCACTCTGCCAAGTGTTAGCATGAACACAATTTTCACAAGACACAGCCAACGCAGCAGCAAGGGTCTCTCATCTGGCCTAAGGCCCGCTGGGCTCTCTGCAGACTGTGCACCCTGCTGCTTTGGTTGGGGCAAGGAAGCACATGTATCCAACTGCACAGATTGAGTTGAAAGAGAGGAATGGATGACAGTGGTGTGTGTCTTCTTTGCTATCACATGGCACTAACCAGGGCAGCTTCCTCAGGGCTAGCTGCCTGTGGATTCAGAAGCCACATGGAATCACTGTGTTGTCTGCACTGGTTAACCCTACTCGGCCTGACTCATGTTCCCAAAGGATCTTCATCCACGTGTGGCCGTGACACAGTGGCCCCTTCGTTGGAGTTTCCAGATGGTGATGGATTTTTTTTTACTAAGTGTTGGTCACATTTGGACTCACCTCCAACTTCCTCAGGAAGTACTGAGCTTTTGGGAAGCGAACAGTCGTGGATTAGATGTACATTTTCCAAAACCTCATGCTTTACTTGAAAGCTCTTGCCTTTACATTTTTTAAATTAAATGTTTTTGCTGTCAGTTCATTCAGATATAAGAGCATTGCAATCATTTCTCTCTCTCTCTCTCTCTCTCTCTCTCTCTCTCTCTCTCTCTCTCTCTCTCTCCTCCCCCAGTCTTCACAGACTTCACAGAACTCTATCTTCCTAACAAATCTACTTCCTATATACATTGATTGATTGATTGATTGATTGATTGATTGTGCTAGTCTTGTGCAGGAGCCACCACTGCTGTGTGTTCCTGATTGCAGCAGCCGTGTCCTGTCTGGAGATCAGTGCTTTGCAGCATGCTTCTCCATCAGCCAGCTTCCGCAGGCTGGCTGTCCCTCTTATGTTACATTCCCTGGGCCTTGGAGGTGCGCTACAGGTGTTGTGTTTAGGGCTAAGGACTCAGCAATCACTTCTTCTAAGCACGTTGATCTCTAACAAGTCTCTGCCTTAGCTGTTGCTCTCTGTACCAGGGTGCATCTAAATTGAGGCTGAGAGCAGTGCCAGTCTATGGAAGTCCCAGACTTCTTACAAATGGTCACTATAGTTTACCTGTTACCATAGAGGACACAGAAGACACATCTGCCCAGTATGCGGGTCTGCATGGCCAGTGCATTGTTTGTTGGACTGGACCACACCATGCCGGACTCAAGGGTGACCACTTGGTTACATCCTGGTCATTGCATCTCTGGATCTCTCAGCCATTTCCTTCATCTGAAGAGGCAGCATCTTCTTTGGTAGCCCATTAGAGTTGCCAGGAGGGATCCTGGATGGAAACTGGTGTGATCACCACCCTGAGGCTGTGGGCCATCAGTGTTGTCCACTTCCTCAGTAATTGTCACCATCTTAAGAGAGTAGGGAAAACATCATGACATCAAGTGTTGTGGACAGCGCTGGTCTCTATGGCTCTACTCTGTAGAATCACTTACAATTCTAATCTAGGCCCTTCCAGACCAGGAGAAGGCCTGGGTAACAGTCAGAGAGACCTCATGGACAGTCATGCAAAGGTGCAGCTCACACTTGCTTATTTATAGCGCAGTTATTAGAAAATATACTCATCAGGGACCCCAGCCCATACCCTTGTCTGAGGTCTGCTGAAAATGTCTATCAAGGTGATTGCATTCCTCAAATAGTTCTGACAACACAGAACATTTGTTCTCCCGGAAATGAACGTTACATTTTGCAAAATCACATAGCCACATCATTCCACCTGCTGTGAGGTCTCAGTACCACAGGTTACCATGGTGTCCAGGGACGAGAAACAATGAGAGTTGCTGCAGCTCCCTGGAGTGGGACAGACAGCACTTCAGATCCCAGGAAGCTCAGGAAGAAAAGGGGCTGGTAGCGCTCCAAAGCTAGGACACCCCAGTCCGGAATCTAGATTATATTCTCACAATACCTTTTCTTAAGTTTCTCCTCAAGAAAAAAAAAATGAGTGTCTGGCTTTATGAATGGCTACTTTGGCCCTTTTGCAACATGAAGATCCTCTTGGGTGGGGGTGACCACACATTCACAGACTGGATGAGGATGGTATAGACAGGCCAGGCCTGGACTTGTCAAGTTTAGAAGCAGATTCCTCTGGAATCTGATTTGGACACCAAGTAAAAGAAATGGGCACCGTTTCCTGGGAGGCCAGCCTCTGATGACCAAGGACACAGCTGCCTGAGCAGGTCACCAGCCAGATCTGGAGAGGTATCCTTGGGGATATGGGCTATGAAGCCTAGCCCAGAGATCTGCATGCAAGGACAGGAGGTTAGGGACAGACACAAGGTCAGTGGTGTCACTGTGAGCCACTCTTCCTCACAGGTCTCTTCTCATCTTTCTTGGGACAGCAGAGCGGAACCCGGGCTATTTCTGGAACCATGCATGAAGCATGGCTGGCTGCTTCTTTTCAAAGCATGTTTAAATCTTCAGTAAGTGGTGCTATAGATAATCAGGCACACATTTCTTTCATGGATATTGTCATTGCTCCTCTGCTCAGAGCTTTCAAAGTGCCATCCTGTCTTTTGGAGTCCCAATGACATTGTGCTTTGACATGGCACCTGTGATGTGCCAGATTCCTGAACCCCTTTGGGCTGAGGGTTGTCTCCTCAGTCGCCTCGAGGGTTCTTCTTGTCATTCCTGTGTCTCTCTTCTTCTTTTGTGATATTCGCACTGTGATTCTCCTTAAGGGTTGCTTCCAGCTTATGGCTGAGTGCTGCCTCTCAGCTTATGACTACATGCAAGCTTTTGTCCCGGGGAGTGGTAAGTTGCTTGTGTTGGACTCACAGGTATTTAGAAGGGCTCTGAACCAGCGAGTCACCCCAGTCAGTGGTTACCACCTTTCCTCTCATCTTTCTGGGAATAGTGTGGCTGCATTTGCTGTCTTGTTACCCCTAAGCACTGTCTTTCCCAAGCTGAGCTACCTGTCTTTTGTTTTTCTGTCTCTGTTGGGTAAGTGAGGAGGCACAGTACCCTGTATTCAATGGGAGGCCTCAGTTGCTGTGCCTAGGTCTGCTGATGACTTCTTCCCTATCTGTGTGTGCACTCAGATGGCCAGGACTAGCTTCAAGGTAGCGTGCTGTCCGTCCAGGTGGGCATGTTAGTTAAACACATCATGAACTACGGGCTAAGGACATGACCAACTCTCTTAAACAGGCCCTGCTAAATCATGTGGGGTTTGATTTTTGTAAATAGAGCTCATTTCCTGTCTTTAAATTTTCTTTGAGGATGCAGAGATGCCTCAGGGGTTAAGATCACTTGCTTCTTTTGCAGAGGACCTGAGCTCAGTTTTCAGCACTCGTATGGCGACTTAGGACCATCTGTACCTCCAGTTGGGAGGGCTGTGGTCCATCCTGCTCTCTCTTCTGGCCTTTGTGAGCATTGTACTCATAAGCTACAATGCACTTACTATATATAAATGAAGGCAAACCTCATAAAACAAAAATAATAAAATCTTAAAAAAAGAAAATTTCATTCTTTGAAAAATTTGAAATATTTCCTCCTGCCCCTTTTCTTTTCTTTTCTTTTCTTTCTTTCTTTCTTTCTTTCTTTCTTTCTTTCTTTCTTTCTTTCTTTCTTTCTTTCTTTCTTTTCTTATTTGCTTACTTTATTTATATGTGTACACTAACTATCTTCAGACACACCAGAAGAGGGCATGGGATCCCATTACAGATTTTTGTGAGCCACTATGTGGTTGCTGGGAATTGAACTCAGGACCTCTGGAAGAGCAGTCAGTGCTCTTAACCGCCGAGCCATCTCTCCAGCCCCTCCTCCTCTGTTTTCAACCAAAAGCAAGCATTTCAGACAGATTCTTTGTATCACTTTACCAAATGTGTAGTCAGCCTTGACATTATTCTAGAATGTACGATGGGCTTTGGAGAGAGACATGCGTGGGGGAAGCCCAGCTTTCTAGCTGGCCTCTAGGGAGGAACGTCAAGTGAGATCCCCAATGCCTCCTGAATGTTGTGCAGTGGCTGGGATGGCTGTGAAATGCCCAGGAAGAGTTAGATGCTTGCTCTAGCTTTAATAAATGTTGGTTCCCTTTGAAGCAAATAAAGAACCTGGCAAATTTGTTCTACAGCTGACTGTAAGTTAATTAATACCACCCTCCCTCTCTTATCGTTGTTAAATACGAAGCTAATTTGGAAAGATACATGTTTCTTTGAACGTTGCGTGGTTAAAAGCATTTGGAGCTGAGCTTAATTAAGAGAGAGTGGCTCTTAGCGTGCGATCACTGTGGCCAGAGACGGGAAACTTCATTAGATTATGGACTTTGCTCCCTCCCTCCGCTCGGCTGCTCCTGGACCAATGTGGTGGATTGACCTTGTGTGAACTTCTTACAGCTCCCTGTGGGGCCTGAGGTCGAGAGGTAAACTTCCACCAGGCACAGGAGGTGAGGGGTAGGCAGCGATATGGCTCAGTTCCCCCATGGGACAGTCTAGTGCAGGTGACTCAGGACCCTGTAGGACAGAGTAATTACTCAGTGGCCACCTTCCCCCTAGCCTGAGACGTCTAGCATTCTTGGCTACAGGCTACACGGTGAATATGCAGTGTTTCAAACCCTCAGTGAGAGAAATCTGTGAATGTTTATTTTGACCCCTAGGGCCAGGGCAGGGACACGTAATCCCTGTTTGTGGGCTGGACAGCCCCTCTAGAGGCCACTGTGTGTGGGAGGGGGCAGGCATCCAGTTTGGGTGCTGGGAGATTCTGCTTGAGAAGGGAATGCCCGACTCCCTTCCGAGCATGCTACCCTGGTCTTCATACTAGAGAACTGTGTAACACCGTACTCTCCTCTGTCCTAGACTTGCCGTGTGATATGGGCTGCTGTGGGGTCTGAGGACGTAGGTAGAAGGCTGTATGGACACCCTGATTGTAGACTTGTTAGCCTAGGGCAGAGCTCCCTGGGCCTTGGGTCCTCGATGGAGCTGTTCGTGGGACGCTAAAGTGGGTGCGAGTGAAGACAATCCTGTCTACATCTGCCATGGCTCTAGGAAAGGGAAGCTGGGGTTCCTGTCTCCTTACCCATTATCTCCTACAGTTGCTGGCCTGTTACTGACATGTAGCAAGGATAACAGCTCGGATGAAGGAAGGAGAGCCAGCGTGTGGGTGTAGAACCCAAGGCTTCATAAACCCACGACCCGGCCTGCATCTGTACTATTTCCTGGCTCACTTGCAAGATGGAACCTGCAGAATGTGCCTCGGTGTTCCTGGGTCAGTAGCTCCTGAGACAGGCTGCTAGAGAGTCAAGAGATCTCTTAGTAGACTGACCAGGCTTGGACAAACCAGCTGTCCTTGGATGGACCTACCATCTCCACACCCACTCACCATCTGTACACAGATCTACCATCTGCCACGTCCTGCACAGCCTGGTCCGGATGAAGGAAACGGCAGACATACAGATACAGGCATGGGAAAGCTGGGGTCACGTGGGCTGTGCTTGCTCTGATGGGGTGGCATATACTACAACAGCCTTAACCTCGTCAAGTTTATTACGTGTGGCACAGGGAGCAGTTAGCGGGTCTCTTTAGGAGTCCCATGTATGGGAGCAGTCTCAGTCACAGCATCAGGAGGAAAAAGCTACAGTTTGACGCATTACATTTTGACGCACTGGTCAATCATTTGTAAACACTGATACTTCGGTCAGAGGAAGGCTTTTCGGCGCCTCTGAGCCTCGTTCTGAGGAAGGCTTTGCCAGTTCCCACGGCTCTGAGGCACTCTGTCCTTGTCAATCATACACAGTCACTCAGGGCTTCCTGTGCTCCCCACAGCCATCCATAGCAGACTGTCCCTGTGAGACTGTTTATCCCCGTGGAGACTATCCACAGACAGGCTCTAGTAGGCTGTGGGTGGGCTGGGCCCCACAGGCTAGACTCATCCACTTGGTGACACTTGGCTCCTGTGGGTTAAACCTCTGGTCCCACCAGGGGATCCATTGGTGCCATGAATCCCGTGCTGACAAGCCACCTCCTGGCATCCCGTTTTGTTTACTTAGAGCAGCTTCACAGAACTGACTCTGAGGTGAGGAATGCGAGCATGTTGTTGTGCGTTTAGCAGGAGATTAATAGGTGATTTGTAACTCCTGTAATGAAAACATCACACAGGCCCAGCAGTGGGCTCCGCCGTGTTGCTAATTTTCCGGCTGCTAATTGCTAGGGCACACAGGTTCTGTTGTGAAATGAAGTGCCATCTGTAATCACAGCCACATTTATTAAAATATAATTGCTTTTCAAAAAAAATTTTTTTTTTTTTCAGAATAAGGCATAGCTCAAACAAAGCATTGCCTTTGTGTGCACGTTGATTTTCCTGGCCAGTTACAGGAGTGCTGCCAGTGGAGCCTTCAGCTTCAGACCAGTGGGACCTTGCTGTGAAGTCACGGTAGCGGTGTGAGGGTGGAGTGGGGTGGGGTAGGGTGGAGGATGGGGTTCTGAGCTCTTCTGCCTCCTCCTGGGCTGTTGAACCTTCTAAAAGTGTAGAGTCCCCCCAAATGTTTTAGCAAGCACAAAGAGCAAACCCCAGACTTTGTGGCTGTCCTAGAGGCTTGTCTGCTTGGTGCTGGCGGGAGACATCAGAGAGCAGACAGGGCAGTCCTTAAACAATTCTTTGTCCAACAGACACCTTCCTAGGCTACACCCATGAAAGCCAGCAGCTAGGTAGTGTGGACATGGGGAGGCTAGGGAGCTGCTGCCTTCTCTCTGAAGGCAGATTTAAAGGCAAATTAAGAAAAAAACAGGCAGGATGCCTGTGTGGTCCTCAGAGACTCAGTTTCTTCCTAGAGAGGCCTCCACTGGACAAACTAGGGGTGTGTTTCTTTCTGGTGTTCTGGCTGTTCTGGAACTCACTCTGTAGACCAGGCTGGCCTCGAACTCAGAAATCCGCCTGCCTCTGCCTCCCAAGTGCTGGGATTAAAGACGTGCGCCACCACTGCCCGGCTTTGTTGCTATTCTTAAAATGGTGTTTACTTCAACTGTCTTCTCCCTTCCCTACTTCTCAAAAAAAAAAACCCCAACAACAATAAAACAAGCAAACAAACAAACAAAAAACAACAAAGAAAGAATGAGACACATTTTTATAGGATTCTTAGTTTAAAATTCTGGTTTAAATCGTTAAAATGGGGGAAGGAGAGTGTCCTTGAGAAATATATATATATATATATATATATATATATATATATATATGAGTTTAAAACACTAGTGTTGTATGTTTATGCACATATAACCACACGCAATGCACTGGGTCATTTTAATGTGCTCATGTGTACGTGTGTTAGGACTGACCACTTGGAATTGGATATCACATCTCAGAGCCTGTCCCTGGAGGAAGCTGATCCTTCTCTCTCAGCAGCCATCAATTGCCTGTGGGTCTTCATCTAGAGGTGGAGCATGCCAACCACCACTCATGTTGGCATGTCAGCTGGAGCCGTGCTCAGGAAGGTCTTGGTTAGGTGACTAGATGCTGAGAGCACATGGCTGTGACATCCTGGTTCCTGGCTCTTTACAGTCTTTGTCCCCTCTCTCCTACAACTGCCCCTGAGCCTTGGCTGTAGGGTTAGCTGTGGAGATTTATCAGCTGGGGCTGGGCACCCCATGGACACAGCCCCAAAGGGCTGTCTCTTAGGGCCCGTGTCTAGTTTTTGTTTGTTTTAAATTAGGACTTAAGGCAGAAACTAGATAATGCCGAGTCATTTCCACTGCCACTGGTTAATACTCTGAACATGTCAGGAACCAAATCAACTGGGAAGCCCCACACTCTGCCCCACACTCTGTGTTCACCTGGCCCCACTGTAGTGACGACCATGTTAACACATGGTCCTCTTATCTGGTCAGTTTACCTCTCTCATATCCAGCTGTCCATTTTATTTCACGTCCTCAGTGTTCTGAGAGTCTTTTCTGTTTAACCCTAACACTCCTTTCAGCCCAACAGCTGTTCTCACTGAACCATCTTCATTTGCCCTGGTCCCCATTAGTGGGTACACATGCCCCCCATGGGTAGCTCAGACCATGTGCAGCAGGGGCAAGCTTTCCTTCCCTCTGTCCACAGCTCAGCACTCTGCCCATTCTAGGGTGCTCTCCCCAGGTGAGGACCCAGTGCTCCCTGCCCATTCTGGAGTGCTCACCCGGGTGAGGACTCAGTGCTCCCTGCCCATTCTGAGGTGCTCTCCCCAGGTGAGGACTCAGTGCTCCCTGCCCATTCTGAGGTGCTCTCCCAAGGTGAGTTCTCAGTGCTCTCTGCCCATTCTAGAGTGCTCTCCCCAGGTGAGTTCTCAGTGCTCCCTGCCCATTCTGAGGTGCTCTCCCCAGGTGAGGACCCAGTGCTCCCTGCCCATTCTGAGGTGCTCTCCCCAGGTGAGGACCCAGTGCTCCCTGCCCATTCTGGAGTGCTCACCCAGGTGAGGACTCACTGCTAGCTCCCAGGGTACAGACAAGGGTTGAGACTCAGCAAAATGAGGACAGGTTGTGGTGAGGACAGTCTTAGGTCAGGGAAGCCCAGCCTCCAAGCTAGTCACTGACTGACCTGCTTCCCTCTGTCTGCATCAGCAGAGAAGGAAGCGGGCTGTGCCCCTCAGTCAAGGGGCTGTGTAAATGAGGCCATGCAGCCAGGAGCAGGAGGAAGACCTCTTGGCGTTCTGTGTGGATGGGGTAGACAGAGGCTGTGATAATCATGGCTTTGGCAAGACCATCTTTCTAAACAGCAGGGAACTGGGCAATGTTGTGGTGTTTGTGTCACGTGTGTTTTGTTTTGTTACACTCAGCTAATCTAAGCTGAGAGGGAGGGATGTGAAGGTCCCCTTTCTCCTCCAAGTTTTTCATACAGCATTGCTTCTTGCTCTGCAGACCTCTAGCTATCTTTCCTGGCCATCCCAGATGCTTCCTGTGTGCCCCCCAGCCCTGCCTGCACTGTGAGTTCTTCCCAGTCCTGTGAGACTCCCCTCTTAGCACTTAGGCAGGTCCAACTTTTGGGGTATCCCAAATTGTATGGCTGACATATGCCAGATGGTGATCACTCAGCCCAGAGGGCAGCCCTTTTTCACCGGCTTCATACATGAACCTGTCTCCTGACTTCGGAGCCAACAGGAAGGCATTTGCTAGATTAAAAACAATGTAACAATAACAACATGACACAAAACAAACCTCTCTCAGTGTATAAGCATGTGAGCATTGCTGCTGGCTTGTGTCTTAGAGAGCTATCTGTTGTTCTCCTTTGCAAGCCAACAGGGGGCAGGAACTCCTGGCTCCATATAAGACTGACCCTGTTCTTAGAAGGAAAAATGGCGGCTGCTGTTATCATCACTGAACAGTTACCAATGTCATTTATGACATCAGAGATTTGGGGATTAAAAATAGTCCAGCACGTGTAGAATCTCAGAGAGCTGCCGCCGGAGGCAATGGCCTCACATTCCACCACCTCTACCCAGTGGGACTCTGTGGTCCCACCATGACAGAGGATGGGGTCCCCTCACCCCAAATGCCTATACTTAGTCCCTTTAAATATATTCTATAACAGCCTGAGATTTGTGCAAGATCGTTATGGACGAATGCTGAATTTATATAACTCATATTCACATCACGTAGGAGCACGCCTTTCAATACTGCTGAACCCTATCTCGGGCTTTCTAGAACTTCTTACAGGGATGCTAAAGCGAGCTGAGTGCACACGAAGCCAGTGTTGCTGTGCTCGTGATCCTCAGGAAAGAGTGTGTCTGTACTTGTCCGTGCCAGCTTGGAAATGACACAGTAGAAGGACTGTGACTGAAAGCAGACTTTGGCTCCTCGACTCTGAGTGTGGTTCAAGCAGTGTGTCTCCCACACCAGACGGCAGGTAGATAGGAATGGTAGCTTTTGTTTGGTCGTTGCGGGGTACTGTGGACAGACAGGCTGTGATCAGACTGTGTGTGTTTACCTTACTTGACTCACCTCCGGCAGTCTAGGATGCAGCCAGGGAGGATGCTCCACAGGGCGAGCATCCCATCAACGTATCTCTTGGACCAGATACGGAGCCATATTCAAATCCTGGCTCGGACACCTGAATTCTGGGACATCTTGGACAAGACACTTAGCTCTTTTCACAGAACATGCAGTCTTTTTAGATTGGCTGCTCACACTTGATGATGGGTGCTTCCTTCAAGTCATCCATGCCCAGACTGACCAGGTCTTCCTAGGGCTGAGCACTAGTTCACCATCTGGATGTACCACATGACATCCTGTTTGCTTCCAGGTTTGGGCAGTTGGGAATAAAGCTGTTGCAAACAAAATAACCCACTGCCTCTCTTCTGTCCCTGTGTCAATGATGAAATTCATTTTACTTACATATGGACAATTCTTTTAAAAGATTTATTTAAATAGACTTTTTCAAAGTTGTTTTTTTTTTAAATTTATACATGAGTACTGAATTTATATAAACTCTTCCTGAGCCCTCTCAAATTTGTGACCTCTTTATCTTTATTGTTATTGTTTTACACACACACACACACACACACACACACACATACACACACCACATATAAAACAACCACAACAACAACAACTACCACCTGAGTCCATTTGGTGTGTCCCTTGTAAGTCCGTGAGCTTACTGCTCACCACTTGAGACTGAATAACCTATTGGAGAATTAGTCTCTAGAAAAAACCTGATTCTCCCTCTCTCAGCAGCCACTGGTTGCCTGTAGCTCTTATCTAGGAGTGGGGCCTTCTAAAATTTTCCCCATCCATGTTGGAATGTCAAGTGGTATTGTCATGACATCAGTCCTGATCAGATAGCCATGTTGTTGAGAGTTCACGGGTGCAGCTTCCCGGTCATGCCTAAAAGACACTATCTAAGTCAGGCTCCCTAGTCTGCTCCCTCGCTCTCACAGTCTTCCTACCCCTCAGGGAAATTCTGCAACTTTTAGTTTTAAGGGCTGCTTTGAGGTTGTATCAGCTGGGAATGGGAACCCTGTGGTCACTCACTCTCTGCATTATGACTAGTGCGGATCTCTGTGATTGTCTCCACCTGGCTTAGAAAGAGGCTTGTTTGATGAGGGCTGAGAGCTACACTTATCTGTGGGGGTTAGGGTAAGTATTTAGAATACAATAGAAAGTACATTATCTCAGGACAATGGCTACAGTGACTCTCCTTTAAGGCTTATGACCTTGCCAGCTACAGGGAGTTGGCTAGGCTTACAGTTCCAGGTATGAATTCCCTCCTACTGAGGGACCTTAAGTCCAGTTAGATAGCTGCTGATTAGCCACACCGCTGGGGATACCTTGCAGGGGAAGGCCATTGTGGTGGGTAAGCTTCACAGCTGGGTGGCAGCTTGTAGACTTCCTAATACTATGAGGGCTAGGTCTCATGTCAGGCTTCCACATCTGTCCCCTCAACCTTCTTCCAAGGCCTGTGTCCAAAGTTGTGGTCTTCAGCAGCAGTGCAATCTTATCTTCCAGTTCTGGGAAGCAACCAAGGGCAGTGGCAATAGCCTGCACTGCTTTGGGAGTCTCCTGAACTCTCTCAACTTGGAACGGAGAGTTTTCCATGTTGGGCAGTTGGGGTTTTGTTAGATAGTCTATGGCTATCAAGGGGTCAATTACCACTGTTGTGTAACATCATTAAATGTGTGTATATCACACACACACACACACACACACATATATACACACACATATATACTCATATATATACACACATACATATATACATATATGTGTGTGTGTTTATAAAATAATGTACTTTCCCAAGCATTCTTAATTCCTCAATACTACTTATACTTCTCTCTCTCTCTCTCTCTCTCTCTCTCTCTCTTTCTCTCTCTGTCTCAGTATTACCCTCCCCAGTTAATGCTCCTCTCCATTTCACCTTTCACAGTACCTGTATTTTATTTTTCAATTACTTGTATAAATGTGCATCTGTGTATTCATGCATGCAAGTGCCTGTGGAGGCCAGAAGAGGGCATCTGATCCCCTGGAGCTGGACTTACCGGCAGTTATGGGCCATCTGACGTGGGAGCTGGGTTCTGAACTCAGGTCCTTGGCAAGAGCAATGCACTCTTCACTACTGAGCAAGCTCTCTGGTTCCAATATGATTGTCTTTCCCTTTGACCTTCTGCAGTTTGGCAATAATACTCTAGTGTAGGTTTTAGATGTGTGTTTTTGTTTGTGTTTATCTTGCATAGGGCTCTCTGTATCTGGCATCTGATTTGAGGGATTTCTCCGTCATTTTTTTTTTCAACACGTTGTATATTCCGTCTTTTCTTCTCCTTCTGGAATTCCCTTCACACATATCCTTTCACAATTCTTGGCTTTTCGTCTCTCAGCCTTTCAATTTATTCTCTTTGCTTCTTGGTTTCTGCTATGCTGTGTTCAGGCTCTATGCTTTCCTGCCTAGTGCTCTAGTGAGCCCGCAAGAGGCATTCCTCATTTCTGTTACAGTGTTTTTACGTCTAACATTTATTTTTGGTTCTTCCTAGAATTTCTACCTCATTGCCTGCCTTGTTCATCCCTTTGTACACGCCATCCGTCTTAACTGTCAGTGCCTTTAGCTGCTTAGTCACTGTTGCTTACACTGTCTGGCCTCCCCAACACTCCTGTGGTAGCTCAAACTTGCTCAGCCTCTGCAAACTGTGCTCCTTGCTTTTAGGATGCTGTCTTAGTCAGGGTTTCTATTCCTGCACAAACATCATGACCAAGAAGCAAGTTGGAGAGGAAAGGGTTTATTCAGCTTACACTTCCACTTTGCTGTTCATCACCAAAGGAAGTCAGGACTGGAACTCAAGCAGGGCAGGAAGCAGGAGCTGATGCAGAGGCCACGGAGGGATGTAATTTACTGGCTTTCTTCTCCTGGCTTACTCAACTTGTTCTCTTATAGAACCCAAGACTATTGGCCCAGGGATGGCACCACCTACAAGGGGCCCTCCCCCCTTGATCACTAATTGAGAAAATGCCTTAATGCTGGATCTCATGGAGGCATTTTCTCAACTAAAACTCCTTTCTCTGTGATAACTCCAGCTTGTGTCAAGTTGACACACAAAACTAGCCAGTACAGATGCTTTGTGGCTCTCCACATCTCTTTTGAGATGGAGTCTGATGTAAGCTATACTGGCCTTCACTTCAAGGCCGAGGACAGTCTTGATGTCCCAATACTCCCAACTCTCTTGTCTGAGTGCTGAGATTATAGGCATGCACCACACACTCAGTCCTCCTGGTGCTGGGGATTGACTCAGAGTTCTGTTCATTTTAATGGAAGGACTTTATACCCAGGAGAAAGAAGCTGCCACAAAGAGACCCTCAGCAGTTGCAACCCTGCTGACCCTGTGATCCGACCAGTGCACTTCACAAATGTGTGGTGGGAAAGAATGGCTAAAGGGAGCTCCAGCTGCGCACTTCCTTTCCTCCTGGTGGGTTGGCTCTCACAGGACCCCAGTAGCCTGGGCTCTGGTCAGTTTCCTCTGAAGGCTGTCTTAGAGCAGAGAGCTGGCTTCTCTAGCATGGCTTTTCCCCACCCCTTGCCAGAACTTTAGGGGATTTTCCACTGATGCTCCCCACAGGACTTGGTGGATTTCTGGGAGGGAATTCACAAGTGTATCCCCAGTGCTAGGAGCTCTAGAGTTCTCTCTCCAAGGCTGCGCTTCCACGGAGGTGCCAATCACAGTCCAGGTTCCTAACTTGGCTCTGGCTTGCTACAGAGAGTTCAACTTGGGGGAGCTGTGACTTCCTGGCCATCTCTCCATTTACCAGGACAGTCATTTCTCTGTGACCTCATCTATTTCTCGGTTCTAAAAAGAGCTGTTGACTTTTTAGTTTGTTCAACATTCTTCTTTGTGTTGGACTGGAGTGGTAACTTCCAAATGTCTGGCACACAGAGCAGGATGCCAGAGGCTCAAGTCAGTTTTTTTCTCTTTCATTTTGTATTTACTTTTATAGTTCGAGTTCGGCCTTTCTCATCCCTTGCCTCAGATTTTGAGCGCTTGCTCCCAGCTGGTGATGCTATTGGGGGTGGTGGGGCAGTCTGTGACTTTTTGAAGGCAAAACCTACTTAGAAGTTGGGACACGGGTAGTAGGCATTTGAAAGCTATAGCGTTGCTCCTGCCTCTAGTTTCCTCTCTACCCCCTTGTCATCTGTGATCTGTGGGGTCCCCAGCATAGTCGCTGCCATGAGCACAGCCATCAGCTCTTTCCTTACCCTGACACACCTAGTGTCGGAAACCATGAACCAAAATAAATTCCCTCCCCTTGGTTGTTTCTGTCAGGAGTTTTGGTTAAAGTTGTGGAAAAGTAACTAACATAAAAAAATTGGTCCCAGAAAGGTGGGGTTGTGGCTGTGACTAAAGCTGACCCCACGTGGTTCTTAGGTCGTTTGAATTGGTTTGCAGGGGTGTGTAGAAGAATCCGGAGATGTGGATCGAGTACTGCTCTGTTCCCATCCCGCCTCTCCTAACTCCCCTTCCTTCTATTGAGGTGGGATGTGCCATTTACATTCTGATTTTGTGGGAGCTCACAGATAAGAGACTTTGGAATTCCCAACAGTATAGGAACTGTTAAGGCCATGGGGACTCCTTAAAAATTTTTTTAAAAATATTGGATTTAATAGAAAAATACCACACTGTAAACAAGTATAGTGATTTATTAGCTTGATACAGAATGGTAGCACAGTCATGTTTAAAAACTATGGGCAAAATGCTAGTGCCAAGCACAGTACTGACAAAGAGGCCAGAGCCACAGTCTGAAACACCATTGCCCAGATGAGGCAGAAGTGGCTTCAAATGCACACAGAAGCAGAGAAAGGGATGACCACACCATGGAGGCTGGAGAGTGGTAAGGCAGGCAGAGCCCAGCAGCTTGGGAAGGAGGCCTGAAAGAGAAAAGGGAAAGACTGTATTTCTGAGAGCATCTGAGAGCACCTGACAACCTGGGGGGCGGGGATATTGGGGTGTTTTAAGTGGGGAAAAAGTGCTAGAAGCATGTGCTCTGTAGGGAGGCAGGAGCGCACGCCCTGTGTGCGCAGACACCGCTCTCCTTGAGTAAGCAACATGAAAACCATGGTGGTTTCTATCATGGCATAGACCTTCTCTTTCCTGAAGAGTATGTAAGAGCCCTTGATAAAACACAGCAACCTGGTGGGGAAAGGTTTTTTGTCTTTCTCTCCTTGGATTCTTGAGAGAGAAGACTATGATGAAATGGCTGAGGCCCTTGGAGGCTTTGGGTTTGTCTGCTGAAGCCATCATTTTAGCCCCTGTACCCAGTCCTACCCATGGAGGCTTCCAAGTCTGTGGGAAGGCAGGGAGACACACTGGGAGAAAGGGAATCCGTTTCCTCCCAGGGTGTGTGGTACTTACAGAGGACTGGTTTCCTTGTGTGGATAACTTAGGTTCAGAAAGTTTGCTTCTTTATCTGCAAAAGTGATTCTCAATGGGCAGGCCCACTCTGAGGACTGGCAGGGCTGAAACCACCTACGCTCCAAGCCCCGCCCACCTGAGATACATGCTCAGTGGAAAACGGGAGTTTGGGGTACATGGGGACTGAGATAGAGGCAGAGAGGAAGCTGTGACCCCCGCGTGGGTATATGAGCTAAAAGGCTGCAGCATATTTTTCAGAGAGCTTTTTAAAAATATTTTTGTGATTAAGTTACAAAGCCATAATAAAAGATGAGTAGAAGTTTGGTGATATAGCTCACTGGTAGAACACTTGCCTGGTATGTGCAAGGCCCTGGGTTCAGTCCTTCATACTGAAAAAGGAGAAAGTTATAAAGAAGCCATTTTCCCTACAGTGCCTATCTCATAGCCCAAACCAGTTCAGTTCAATGCACTTGCAGAATCCGTGGTATGTTAAAGAAATATAATCCTACTTTTCTAAATTGGACTTGTAAAAAGACCTGCCTGTCCTTCTGAGGTACTTGATCCAGATCCCACCCCTGGCTGCTTACTGTATGGTTCCCTGAAGGACTGGTGAATCAAGCATTGAAATGCCAGAGAGTCTTCATTGTCAGTGCCAAACTAGCCTAGCATTCTCTCTCTCTCTCTCTCTCTCTCTCTCTCTCTCTCTTTCTCTCTCTCAGAAGCTGAAAGGTAGGTGTGGTCCATATACAGCTTATCCTCTCTTCGATGGTCTTGTACAGATCAGAGACCTGTGAGAACCTGTGGTGAGGATCCTCACCTCTCTGGCATCCATGACACTGCCCACACCCACCATCAGCATCATGGTGGGCACCTTAGTGAGGCAGACATCGTAGAACTAGTCAAGATGGTGCCACGGCCAGAGTCTACACACAGGTCCCAGATCATAGATGGAGCTTGGCTTACATTGCTGTCAATGAGTACATCAGTCTCACTGCCACCAGTGGATAGCTCAGTCTTTCACTTGCAGCCTGGATCTTCTCTTCAAAGACGTCACCTTAGGCCTGCACATCCCCTGTATCTCCATCCAGAATGCGAGTATTTTCAAGTAGATGCCAATGTGCTTGAGGAAGTTATTCCACGTGAAGGATTGGTATGGTAGTTCTCCCATGGTCATGAGGAGGACACATGCCCATCCACGTTGAAGGTTCCCATGTATTTAAAGGTCAGATCCTCATTCTTATAATACCATTGTGCTTCTGATAGCAGCCCATTATGGTGCTTCCCGGGGGAGGCAAGGTCCAGGGCTGTAGTCGTGCCAGGATTAAACTGGATAATGTGGTTCCTAGTCACCTGTGAATAGTGTTCCAGGAGGATGGGCTTCGTCTCCTTGTGAACACTCTTTGTGGTTGCTAGAGGCCCAAACAAGACCATGGGGCCTCTTGACTTTAGCATTATCATGTGACCACAAGACTGGGATCCCTGGAATATGAAATGACCCCTCTAGCACGGGTATCTGGATCCATTGGCCTGCCTAGCTACCCATGTGTGGTGGTGTCAGCTCCCACAGTGGAGTTGATTAACTGGCCATTAAGTGAGCCACTGGTTGAGGAGCAGGAAGCCATGGAGTTTTCAGAAGGTGGGCTCATCCAATGGAAGTGAAGTGGGTCACTAGAAGTGAGCCTTTGAAGACTGAAGCTTGACTCTTAGTTCTGATACTCTATTTGTCGCTTTCTGCTGTTGTGATAAAATACCCTGGTCAAAAGCAGCTTAGGCAGGAAAGGGTTTGTTTTAACTTACAGTTCAGAGGGAGCATCTGTGGTGACAGAGAAGGCGTGGCTTGGTGGCAAGAGGCAGAAGCAGATAGACCAGATTTTGTCTGTACACAGGAACAAGAGAGAGGAAGCAGGAAGTGAGATGCAGCTATAAGCCCTCAAAGCCCACCTCCAGTAACATACTTCCTTCCTTAAGTTCCTAAATGTTTCATAACTTCCTCACACAGTGACAGCAACTGTGACCAAGTATTCAAATATGTGAGCCTGTGGGGGACATTTCTCATTCAAACCACCACAGGTACTCTCTGCCTTCTGGTCCACTGTGGTGTGAGCAATCTGTTACAGCTTCATGCCACCAAGCCTTTCGCGACACAACGGACTCAAGCTTCTAAGTACATGAAGCCAATCTTTCCTCACTTCGGTTGTTCCTGCTGGGCATTTTGGTCACAGGAGTGCTGTGACTAACACGTTTACCTTTTAACCTAAAGACGACACAAAATGCTTTGGTGTCAGAAGTGCCCGTGCCCACGCGGGCTGAAAATTCCATCTTGAGTTGACAGGCTGTCTGTAGGGACAGGCTGTTTTTGGGCTGGGGGAGGACGGACTTGCTTCCCCCCAGGAGCTCTGTTTCCGGGGTACTCCTCGTGAAGACTGCTCCACTCTACCCTGATTCCCCATGTATTCACCTCCCTGTCATCTGTCCAGGGATTGCTTGTGGAAATCCTCCCCTCAGCCCTCCTGCCTTCAGTTTTCAGGAAAAAGAATTCAGTAGCAAAGGACCTGATGATAGACCATCTGCATAGCACACTCAAAGCATTCTACTGAGATGGAAACAAAACAAAACAAGACCCACTGCACCAGGAACGAATAGTGTTCACCAGGGCAGGAACATGGCGTCTGCATAGCTACTCATGTGTGGTGGTGTCAGCTCACACACCTCTTTCCAGGGTTGACTTGAGTAGATGCATATGGGTTGGATCTTTGGCTAAGAGGACCGTGACTCTGGCACTGGTCCCAGCTGCTCAGTGATCCACACCATGGCTTCCTGGGCAGAAAGGGAACAGACCACAGTCTTGGTAGTTGCCACTGAGCTGGAATGCAGATAACCTGGGAACAGGTCCTGTTCTCACTGGGTCTGAATTGGCTCATCTCTGTGATTCCTTCGTACTTCACAGGTCTTGCAAGCTCACAGGGAGGAGGCACACGCTGGTGTGGAGAAACTAATACATGTAGGATGAAGTGGATGTCCAAGCCTTTGTTTTGACCTGAGTTAGTGGTGGTGTCTGAGTCAGGTCCTGAAGCAGTTACCTTCCAGGAAAGCAATAGGGTTGGACAGGGTAATCCATAACATTCACCTTAGGCACTTATCTGATTCTATGTGAAAAGGACAGTGAGTTCATAGCATCCAAATACTGTTATTAAACGAACACAGCATGCATGTGGTAGCTTGCAGGACTTTTTCCATTTTAGCAAGCAAGGCTTTCTAATTTCTCACTGAGTCCACAGTGCTGACCTGAGAGGCAGAGGATAAAGGCTGCAGAAAGGGGGAGGATGACTCTGAATCCTCAAGCAAGCATCTGAGAAAGGATATAATTCATGAATGGCTCTGGACTATGGAGATGTATGTTAGCTTTTTTACTAGTTCCTCCATGAAAACAGAAAGTGACATCCTTCCACTGGAGAGCCAGTGTATCTGGGAGTCAGCTTACTGGGACTCCACAGAGAGGGCACTGTGCTAAGGATATCACATCACCACGGTGCTTCCTCTGATGTCATGTATAAAGGTGCTACCCATGGGGTTGGGGAAAGTGAGCCTATAGGACACAGGACTAGGTATGCAGGGCTCAGCTGAGCTCAGGGCTGGTCATTGAAGGTGAGTTCTGAGCTCAGGGGTGGTCATTGATGGTGAGTTCTGAGCTCAGGGGTAGTCATTGATGGTGAGTTCTGAGCTCAGGGGTAATCATTGAAGGTGAGTTCTGAGCTCAGGGGTGGTCACTGAAGGTGAGTTCTGAGCTCAGGGGTGGTCAGTGATGCTGAGCTCTGAGCTCAGGGGTGGTCACTGAAGGTGAGCTCTGAGCTTTTAAGGACATTTCCTGGTTACACACCACATCTATGGCTTTGTTACGGTTATGAACGGAAGGTGAATTTCAGTGACCATATGGGTACTGAGAGCTCTGGGTCTGGCAGATGGTGACTGAGGACGGGTATCCTCCACCTCTCGCCACCCTGCTTTTAGTAGGGCTTGCATTCTGCCCCCTCCTAGCCCTTGGAGGAACTGACTCTGTTTTGGATGCAGTCAGCAACTCAGAGTAGTACCATCTCAAGATGGTAGCTGATGTGGGGCGTGAGGTCTCTCAGACCACCTTGATCCCAAGAACCTGTACCAAAAGAGGCTGTGTTACCCAACAGTGCCAGGTGGGGGCTACTCCACCCCCCTCTTCACTTTGTTCTCTGGTCATTTGATAAGTCAGAGCCCCCACCCATCTCCTTGGCGTCTCTATTAATCATTCCCTCTCTCTACGGACAAGGAAATCAAGGTTCAGGGGAGTTGCCTAAGGTCACCTGCTAATTAGTGGCAGAGACATGGGGCAAGTTCCATTACGACACAGCGCCCACACAGCAAGAGAAGCGAGCACAGAACCGTGGCCGTAATTGGGATGTACATGCCAAGGGCCTGTGCCTGCTGCTGGAGCAGATCAAATATCTCTCAGATGTTTACAATCTCACCCACCAGCTTCTCCCTCCCCAGCAAGGCTCAGGTTCCCTGTGAGCGCTTGTGCTTATTTATTTTATAGGGGCCCAGCTCCGCCCCCCCTTGACTTCTGAACCACTGCTCTGTTGTTGCTGAGGCTGCTAGTGGTGGTAGTGGTGATATGTGTGTGTGTGTGTGTGTGTGTGTGTGTGTGTGTGTGTGTGTGTGTGTGTGTGTGTGTGTCTGTGTGTGTGTATTTCAGGCCTTTCAGCAAATCATGGGCACTCCTTCCCTGGCTGCTAGGCCATGGGGTTTTCAGAGAATCTCAGTTCCTGATTGAAGCTGCTTGCGCCCTCAGTGATCCCTCTGGTACCTGAGGCTGCCAGTGATTTCTTGCCAATACTGGTCTGGGCCAGACCCCTCTGGAGCCAGCTGGGGCCTCCGCCCTAGGCTCCACCAACAGAGCTCCTTTGTGCCCTGAGCCAGCTCTGGGCCTGTAGATGGAGGCCTCTGGCAGCTCGCCAAAGCACGGGAAACCCAAACCACCAGGTTCTGGGAGGCATGAGATGAAAGAAGGGCCTGTGGCTGATGGGAGGAAGAGAGGAGCCCAGCTCACGGTGAGCCCGAGTGCCTCCTCCTCACACCGGTGCTGTGCTATGCGCTTGAAGCACCCTCCTCATTCCTTCATGCCATGCTGTGAAATGTGAGCCTGTATTGCCCTCCTGCTTAGCTAGGCATAGCCTTCGATGCACTTGACAGAAACACTCTGGATATCCTAGATTCCTCACAAGTGAACAGATGAAGGTGTGTGGGGGCCAGGTGCTGAAAGCAGAGGCAAAAGCTATGTAGAAGGAATGCCAGCAAGCCACTGGTCCTCCAGCTGGCCAAAACCAAAACCAGGAGCTCACCTGCTTCCCAGGCAGTGACTGTGTCACACTCCACACCTCAAGTCCCCTGTATCTGCACAGATTCACTATTACTGATAAAGCTGGCTGCCATGTTGGTGTTGTCTAGGACCTCAAAGGGAGTATGGTAGACAAACAGACCCCTTTCTCTTTCTCCACTTGTCATTAAATGTAGTTTTCCCTGTCTGGCAGATCCTTTCCAGAGCAGGATTAAATATGCAGATTTATTAGGGAAACACCTGTGAGACAGACAGACAAGGTTGGGCACAAGGCCACACTAAATCCCACAGAGAGGAAGCATGGGGGACGGTGGAGACACCGTGTCCTGAAGGATTCATTCAGACCCCAGTTACCTACTCTGTTCAAAAACAGGTGAACTACAGGGCCTGCCGGAGCCCTGGGCCTGGGACATCCCTCCCATGTTTACTGGACCTTAGACTGGGTGTATTTATTCTCCTTTCTCCAAACAGGACTGAAATAAGGTTCAGTGCTCTCTTTCTTGCTTTTTTTGTTGATTTTAGAGACAGCACATCCACACTATATCCAGGGCTAACCTAGAATTCTTGGAGATCCTCCTGCTTCACACCTGCTGGGATGACAGTATGATCCATTCCTTGTGGCAGATAGTTGTTTTAGAAGCAACAACTTAGTTTGATTCACTGATCAGCAGGTTTGCTGTGCATTCTAGAAGCAAGCAAAAAATAAGCGAAAAAATAAGCGTCTTAAAACGAGCCAGCATTCAGATTGAGCATCGCCTCCCTAGACTTCAGTTGGGTGGAAATGCCCTCCTTGAGGCCTCTGGGACAGGTCACCGTGGTAAGAGCCGAGAGGAAGCAGTTCCTTTGGGCACACTGCATGTTGGCTGACCATGTGATACAGGCAGAGATGTACACTCATGTTCCGGTCTGTAGGCACTGAATAGACCCAGGAGCAGGAAGACCAATAGGCAACATATCCTAGTCTATCCTAGTCTCTGTGGTTCTGGAGGCTGTGAAAGCCCAAGGCCTTGAGATCACGGATTTGGTTACTTGTCTGGACAGCAGGCCAGACTAGAGCTCCTAGGGAAGAAAGAATGTCAACTGGCATGTGGCAGAAAAAGACTAGTTGGCCTAGGGATGTGCTTACGGGGCTCTGAAGGTGAGTCACTCGGGAGGCCAAAATGGTGCCAACTGAGCTTGGCACGAATTCGGGGCACATCAGCATACAATGACTACTACCTGCTTGCCAGTCACCGTGTCACAACGATGGCTCCAGCTGTGTGGTAAGAAAGGGGGCAGGAGCCAGAGGAGCACAAGACTCATTAGGATCAGGCAGCAATGGGAAACAAGAGCACCAGCCATTTGTCCTTGCTTTCCTGGGGCTTGGGGGATTCCCTGGCAGGTCCTCGGTATAGTCCACAACAAATGTAAATGGATGTTCACCCCACTTGGTGGTTAGGCCCTGGAATGATGAGAGGAGAAGCTGGGGACCACCTGGAGAACTTGGCTCTGCCAGCTTAGAATGGCCAAGAGCGAGCACCCAGGGCAGACGGAAACGTGGTGCTGAGGTTGTACCCCAGCTGGAGGGTCTCAGGACTCAGAACAGACTCACCGCCTCAGGCCAGACCCTACCCTATGGCCACTGTTCTTGTGTTAAGTCTGCTTTGATACTCTGTGTCAGCAAACCCCATCAGTTGATACAAGAAGGACCCACATCTTGGGGAGGCTGGACAGTGGTATCCCCCAGGGCAATGTTGCACCCGGGCCCATCCTAGCCCACCCAGGGGACAAGGACAGCTTTAACTAACAGATGTTCCTTTCCATCCACGGATCAGGGTGTGTCCTGGAATTGCTGGCCAGGTATGAGTCACACAGAAGAACTGATCCACACATGCCCAAGGGACACTAACAGATTGTCCCCCCTCCTGAATGCCAGGAACTCCTGGGCCAAAATTGCTCTTCCAGACAGAACCCACATGCTGCTTAGCCAGCTGAGGACCAGGACCTGAGCTGGCAAAAGTACCCCCCCCCCAAATAAAACCTCAAAATCCCAAATGTCCTTTGCCGTTTCACGGTTTCAACAGCTCTGAACCAGGACTGACATTCCAGCTTCAGACAGGCCCCTCAGTCTTCCAGGAAAGCCTGGAGATCACCTCAGATGCATCTTCTACTGGATCACCTCCTACATGCAAGAGAAAAGACATGAAATGGTCTCAGAACCAGCAAACTCCCAGTGTTCTGGGGGAGCGTTTGTAAAAGCCCACACCATCTGCCTTTCCTTCCCTCCCGACCCCATTAGCCTTCCCCATCAACATAATGCCAAGCCCCGCCCTTAGCCTCCTGTTTCTGACTTCTTGTTTCTAGACCATGTTCCCAGCCCCCATTTCCAGTGCCCTGTCCCTGGTTTTCCATCCTCAGTTGCCTTTTCTCCTCTTCTGCTCCAGGCCTGTGACCAACTGCCCGTGTGTACTACGGCAGGTGGATTTCCCCCTGTATCTCACTCACACTATGTTCTTCTGCCTGTGTCTTTGCAGAGGATGATACCAGCTTCTTCCCATCTCCTTTGCCCCCGGCTTTACCCCATTCACACCTCTGGGTCTTAAGAGCTGGAGTGTCGTAGGCGGCCTGGTAGAAGTGCCACACATCTTTAATCCCAGCACCTGGGAGGCAGAGGCAGGCTGATCTCTGTAAGTTCAAGGCCAGCTTGGTCTACAGTGTGAGTTCCAGGACAGCCTGGTCTACACAGAGAAAGCCTGTCTTTGGGTGGGTGGGGGAGCATGTGGTAAGCTGTGGTGAGCAGGGCCTGGCCTGGCCCCTGAGCGACACTGGGGTCCTCATGCCTTGGCTCTGGCTCCGTGACTGTTACAGGTGCTTTAGCCTTCATTTACAGGCATATTTGCTTGTCTAAGGATTTTCCCTACCCATCGTTAGGTGTCCAAAGTGAAGGTGTGTCTCATTATCCTCCTTTGAGAAGTCTGTAGAGGGAGGCTCAGAACCTCAGCATAGACTTAAACCCAGGTGATGGTGAGTGTAGGTGGGGCTAGGGTGCTGAATCAGACTTGAATTATTTGTCCTGACTTTCTTGTTTGAGTAGGTCTAATGGGGTTAGGGAAGGTAGTCCACTTGGCTTATACTCTTCAACTAGACAGATATCATCTAGATTTGACCATGAAGAATCCTGCTCTCAGCTCAAAGGTCTACATTTATGTTTTGCTGGGGTTTGATCAGCATCCCTGGCCTCCACTTATGAGCCAAAGCAACCCCTTCCCCCATGGTGATCATTAACATAGGACATTGCAGATGTCTGCGAGGAACCCTGAACTTACCCCATCATAGGCCCAAAACACACAGTATGAAAGAACCAACAGCCACCAACAACTACAGATACGAACCCTCTATATTCGGGGTCCGGTCAGCCAGTAGTAACTCCCTGACAGCAAACTTGGCAGCTACCCTGTCTAAACTGTACTGTCCTGACAAAGCATTCTCCTCTGAAACAGCATGTCCAGCTATGCCTTCTGAAGTGTCCTTTCTTCTTTCCATGGAGACTGCCTGATTACACCATCTAAACACCTGTGTTACACTGAACAGGAGCTTAGATGGTGAGACAGTGATAGGGTTTTCTTATATTGTTAGTGGTTCTATAGAATCAGTCTGGGCTGGCACAGGGACACCCGGGTGACAACTCAGCAGGTGATTACGACAGCTTCCTGGGTCAGTGTCAGCAGAACTAGACACCCAGGCTTGAGGCAGGCTACCACCCAGCCATAAGTTAGCTTCAACCCCTGGAGGGGTGCAGCAGAATACCATAGCTCTGTGGAAGTGCACTCATACATGTGGATACACATGCATGCACACACACAGAAGTGCACATATGCAGAGCATTCTGAATTGGCTTTCTTCCTTTCTTTGTTTCTTTCGGTTATTCATTGTTTGTCTCTTTCTTTCTGTAGACAGTACACAGATTCACATAACTGTCACAGCATTCTTTTCTGACATGCAGACCCCCTGTCCCTATCCCCGTCCCAGTCCCCATACCTCCCCTCTCATTTAAGGCAAGGCCTGGCTGTGTGTCCCTGGATGGTCTGAAACTTGCAGTGATCTTGCTGCCTGTTTAGCACTGGGGTCCCAAGTATGGAGCGCTGCATGCAGCTAGTACTGTGTTGTCCACTGCATCTCCATCTCCTCCTCCTCTTCCTTTTAAAGATTTTTTTCAAAATGTGTGTTTTGCCTGCATGTACATCTGTGTACCACCTGTAGGCCTGGTACTGGCTACTGTGGAGGTCAGATGAGGGTATCAGATCCCATGGATCTGTAACTGGAGTTACAGACAGTTGTGAGGTGCCACGAAGGTACTGAGAACCAAACCCTGGTCCTCTGGAAGAGCAGCCAGCTCTCTTAACTGCTGAATCATCTCTCCAGCCCCGGGGCACCTTCTTGAATGGAACCTTTATTTTGTTGTGTTTCTTCCAGGTCCTGCTGTTTGTGTGTGTCATTTCGGTTAACTTTTCTGGCTACTCCTGCCCAAACACAGACCTGTGCCCATAGTGCGGGGCTGCCTGGTTTGGGGTTGGCAGGAGTAGGTGGCTCACAGGAGCTTGGGCTACAACTCCCTTGTGGGTGGTCCAGAGCTGAAGGGGCATGAACTCAACCGGAGTAGGTGAGGAGAGAAGAGAACAGGAGCTACCACAGAAGTGAAACCATGCTTCAGGATTTTTGCTGGCCAGGCTTCCCCCTTAACCTGGTTGTTTCTCGGGGCCAGGTCTCCTCACTCTCAGCATGCCCACCATCAAGAATCTCTCTGTGGGGCCAACTGGGGTGCTGAAGAATCAGGAGCAGCTTCTTGCATTCCACACACAGCACCCAGCAGTACCCAGCCATGAAAACCACCTATGTCCTCGACATCACCGCATGACCCCCAGACTCAGAACCCTGGTGATGAGTTCCATGAAACCCCGTGTTCTCCAGCAGGAGCCCACTCTCCCATCCTCCCACACCTCTCCACCCTCCCTGGGTCCTTTCAGTGTAGGAAGAACTTGGACTTCAAAGTCACATGGATGGTTCTCAAGGATGCTTCTCCTCAGCCCTCAGAGAACCTTCTCGTGAGGGATGACAAGGACTATGACAAACCAGGCTTACCCTCAGGTCCCGAGGGAGCACAGTCACTTCCACTTTTTGGCCACAGACCCAGAGCTTCCTGCATGCCTGGCTTACCCTGAAAAGCCCTTGCCTCTCCAGGAGCCTGACCCTGTCAGGGCCCAGCAGGACTAACCTTCGGGTCCCTGTTGTCTCTAAATAGAGGAACTTGGGGACACCGTAGAAACAGATAAACTGGAAGCGGTGCTTGTCACCTGGAGTGGTCTCTCTGACTGTAGAAGTGAACAAAGCTCTTTATGACACTGCTAAAAAATCAGTGTTTGCAAAGGTTGCTAAAGAAACACAAGGAGTGTCGAATCTGAAATAGCCCGTCTAGACTCACTCCCACTGTCTGACCTTTGATGTGTTTCCTAATCCACCAGCCTCGCCAGCAAATTGGTGAGTAAGCAGCGACTCACTTTACACACTGTCATGAGGCTGACGAGGCCCAGGTCACTGTTATAAATTTCATTCTGGCTGCTTCGAGACGCGGCGGCCCTCGCAGCACAGCTCCCGTGTGGTTTCTGAGCTGTGATGTGTGTCTGGGTCGCTATGAACTAATTTCAGGTCTGTGGAGTCCAAAAGCCACAGGGCTGCCGAAAAAACAGAACTCATTCTCAGCCAGCAGGGCCCCAGAGTTTACATAAAACGAGGCGAGGAAGGCTGGAAACCGGCTCTGGCGAAAACAAAACAAAAGTCGGGCGATGCTCACGTCCAGGCGGAGCCTCACCCTGGAGAAGAGGCCAAGGGCGCCTGCGCAGGTTTGCTCAGCAAATAAAACCCTGGCTGCGCTGGTGGAGTCCCGAGCCCCTCGTGGGGCCTCCGCCTGCTTTCCTCTTGCACCTCTTTGGAAGGCTGTCTGAGTGGCTTAGCTGCAGCCTATATGCAGTGGGGCTCAGTGGCAGGAGACCAGCTTGGCTCCAAACAAGCTCAATAAACATTGACTTCATAGAACTGGAGACAGGTTTACTGTGTTCTGGGCCTTACGCTTTGGTTTTTTGGGAACTTGGAGGTTGGGCTTCTTTCTTGCTGGAGAGGCTGAACTGGGTGGCTTGTCAGGTACCCTGTGACCTCATCAAATGCAGGCATCGAGGATCATGGTATTTGGAGGTTGTATTACGCAGAAAGGGTGGAGGTGACAATTTGGAGGGAACAGGATCCATGGGAGGCCAGAGACTTCTGGCATGATTGGAAAGAGAAACAGTGACCAACGGAGCCTCATTCATATGACTCCTGTGGTCAGGTTCCATGGGGCGAACTCTGGCTTTGCAGTAGAAGCCAACTATGAGGCCAGCCACCTACTGGAAAGGACACAGCTTTGCTGGAAGGTGGTGGATGGCACGGACCTTCTTCCTGGATTAGTGGCAAAGGCTTCAAGCCAGCTGTCCACAAGGGAGAGAGCCCACCACCAATAGCATATGCAGCCCTTGGAACAAATGGGGAAGTGAAAGTCACACTACAGACCTGCTGTAGAGGGCCAGCATGTCAGACTGTTCCGGTTTCTCAGAGGACCCTCTTCCTAGCATCTAGAGTTTTGTAAATATCAGAAATGAAAGCTTTCTTCATTTTGTCCACCGGAGGGGAGCTTCAAGGACCCATATCAAGAGTTCTTTAGCAAGTGTCATGCCTCAGAGTAACAGAAAATCTGGAGTATGACACAGAGTTTCTCATCAACTGCTCTTGGCTAGACTATGAAACTCTGGATGACCCCCATCTTCCACACCTGCCAGTCCCTTGGGATTCGGGCTATGTTGTACCTCTATCCTTCACACTGTGGTCCTCTCAAGGTCGAGTTCCCTTGCCACCCATGTGCCATACACATTATCCCCTCAGCATCCCTGGTCCCATCTACACTGTCAGTGCCAGATCAGCATTGCTCTAGAACCTTTCAGATGGAGAGATAACCCCAGCAGCTGTCTCGTAGACCCTCACAGAGGAATCTGTGCCATCAGAATAAGAAAACTCCTCTAATCATTGCCTCCTGTATTTCTGACCACTTCTTCTACAGTGTTCTGAACCTGTGTGTGTGTGTGTGTGTGTGTGTGTGTGTGTGTGTGTGTGTGTGTGTGTGTTCTGCTTTCTTGGAGTGAGATGCTCTGAAGTCATTCATGGCTCAGAATCTCCACAAAGTTTTTCTGAACTTGAAGGATCCTAAGGAATATGGTACATTTCTTCAGGAAGGAGAGAAGGTCTCATAGAGTCTCACTCCTGTGATGATCTCTTACCCAAGGGCAGAAGTGTCTGAAGCGGCCCTGAGTTTGCCTGCCAAGGATTTGATATCTGCTATACCTAAGGAGGTCTCACTCATCTATTCCCTCACTTCTAGTGCCTCATTATGTCCAAGCCTGTCTGAGGGGCTACACAGAGTGTGGGGACACAGGAGTATCCCATGAACATCTTTCCTGACCCTTGGAGGATGGTTTGAGTGGAGTCTTCGCCACGGGAGCCACTGATGAGAGATTTTCGTTTGTGTTACTGGCTTCTTCCCTCCTATCCCAGTGAGCTCATAATGAAGCTGATACTCAGAGCTCTGGGGTCCACTTAGTAGACCACAGATCAAATTCTCATAAGGCCTCATCTCAGCCACTGAGGCAGGGATGTGGCAAAGATTCTTGGTGGCATCATATATATGGTACCTCATTGCTTCATTTCCAGATCATTCCCTGGCAGTGGGCACATTCCCTTGAGGGGGCAGACAGGGAGTAGACTCAGAAAAGCCAGAGAACCAGTCAAAACATCCTGAAAACCTAGACTCACTTGCAACAACATTAAGTGTTGAGAGGCAAGCGAGTGGGTCAGCTTTATGCGTTTTGAAGTTCAGTTAATAATTTTCCAGTATTCTCCCTCAGAACTGAAGGGCATTCTTCCATCCCCCACAAGCAGTATTCCATCCCCCACAAGTGGTTCTTCCATCTCCCAGGTGTGGCTCCCCCAACCCCCAAAAGACTCCTGCATCCTTGGCTGTGATTCCTTTATCCCTCAGAAGTGAGTCCCCTGTACCCCAGATGTGGGTCTCCCATCCTCCAGATGTGGTTCCTTCATCCCCTAGAGACAACTCATCTGTTCTCCAGACATGGCACTCCTTTCCCACAGAAGTCACTGCCCTCCCTCCTTGCCATGGTGATTCCGTTCCCCAAATGTGTCGTCTCCATCTCTAGACATTAATCCTAGCCCAAGGGGAGCCACACCACACATGGGGAGATCACAGGAAAGGTTGCATTTGGGTTTTAGGGATTGAACTTAGGGCATCGGGCTTAGCAGCAAGCGCCTGTACCCACTGAGCCATCTTACTGGTTGGGATGCTTTTCATGAGCCCTAGCTAGTGGCTCTTTTTCCTGGTTGCCTAGAGCAACCTCCAGCACTAGGGCAAAAGCTCGGAAACTGAAAAAGTAGGAAGCTATGGGCAATGTGTAGATGTGCTACTGTGGGCCAGTGACATCATCTGAACCCGGTTTATAAGTCATGGTTATAAGCACTGGGCTTACCTCGGTAGCCCTCAGCCCACCTAGGCTTCCAATAACAGTCTAACTGAGGGCTAGCAGATCTCTGGGAAGCCAGAATGAAACTGTCTGTGTATGGATGAGTCCTTGGAGAACAGGGTCTGAGAACCCTGGACTTCAAGTCGGAGGAGATTGATTGAACATCGAGAAACATAGTCTCTTCCTCCCTGAGCCAGAAAAACACAAGGGGGCCACTGGGGGTTGGATCATGTCTTTGTGCTCCCCCAAAGACACATAGATACCACAATGCATTACTTGTTTCCTTACTTGAGGACTTGAGGCAGGCAATTTGAGAGGATAGCTTATCAACCTGGGACCCCCACTTACACCAAGCTATACACACAAAGTAATTGGTTACTCGGCCCCAATGGCTCCCTAGTAATACCTTAGTAATCCGTAATAACATCTCCTCTGTAGCTAAACATATCCTGGAATATAGCCTGGAACTGAATTCAGCATGCTGATCCAGTCTGGACTAGTTTTAAGTGCATGCTCCATAAGATGACTCTTGTCCTCTGAGTAAACATTTAGGAGCTCCCCCATTTAGCATCTCATGGCTCTATGGGAAAGGACGTGTGGGGTGAGTGACTGAAGACTTAGATAACACAAGTGCGCCCATCGTATATCAGAGCAGAAAAATCACCCAAGCCCCGCCCCTAGCAACAAACTCCTCCCCCAGCAAAGTCCTGAGGTGATGGAGCGCTCCTGCTCCCTTGCGGATTCTCTACTCTGTATTTTCACTTTGCTTCTGAGTAAAATCCCCTGCTTCCTGGCTTTTTGTAAAAGTGTGCTTTTTCAATCCTTTGAACAGGATGCCAAGAACCTGGGAACGCCCAGTCCAGACAGACTACTAGCAATAGTCTTTGCAGATGTCTCAGAACCAGCTCACTATGGAAGGCCCTAATCCAGTGACAAGTGCCTAATTAGGAAGAGGGACACAGGTTCAAAGGGCTACCACGTGAAGACAGGGACAACACTTGGATGACGTGACCACAGCTGAGAGGTCCTGGTAGCCACCCAACTGAGGCAGGAAGGGAAGACGTCCCCAGGGCATTCAAGGAGTGCAGCCTTGTCCACATTCTTAATTTAGACTTCTGCTTCAGACGGCGAACATAGTCTGAGGTCTGGTGGAGTGAGCCTGTGGTTCCAGGAGGCACGTGTAAAACTGAGGCAGGAGAGCTGAGCAACATAGTGAGGTCTAAAAATGATGATGATGATGATAAAAACAAAGAAACCATAAAAAATCTTATTAGTTTGCAGTTTTAAGTCACACAGTTTGTAGTAATTTGGAGTTTCTATAGTTCCTAGGAATACCCAGGCTTGTCCTTGGGCAGGCCAGCAAGAATCAGAGGCTGTTGTCCTGACAGGCAGAACCCTAACCCTGCATGACATGGAATTAGCATTTCCAAGTGTTGGGCTGAGGAGCCAGGCAGCCATGTTGGCATCCTGGGACCGAGCCTGCCTGGAGGGCCCCATACCAGTATCCTTTATGTAGCATCCCACTTGTGCAGTACTCCTAAACAATACTCCCTGTGGGGGACAGTGCATGCAGTACTCTCTCCGCTCCTTTACTTCTGGAAGGCTCCAGGATAGACCTGGATCCTTCTTAGGGTCTCTTCTCTTAGCTCCTTTCTGCTGTCAGTCTTGGCTCCATGAAAGAAATAGAAGACTCTCGGCATACACAGCAGAGTGGGGGATCTGGCCTGAGAATTCCAAGTGTACACTAAAGTTCTCACAGAGGAAAAAGAGAAGGAACCATACTGGTGCGGAGTCCAAGAAGCTGAAGGACTGATTAGAGACTCCTGTGGTTATGGAGAACTGGATTGCTGCAGGTTTGGAATGAAACCATGTTGTACTATTTTTAGTTTTCCCAGCCTTTCATGGCTTGTCTCTGGGTTTGCCCTAACTAAGGTCATTAGGTAAATCCTTTTGGAATGTACTAACCACCAGCTTCCACCAACCCAAAGAAAGAATATCATCAGATAACCTATTGCCTATTCCAGAGATCTCCCTGCATTTCTGTAGCCTGCCTTCCCGAGGTTCCCATCAATGCATTTGAAGTGCCTTGATTCATGACCTTCCTTTGTTTTGTACCTATAAAGACTTTAAAAACCTGTGACCACATTGGAACTCAGTATTTGGAGTAACGGGAACCCGTGTTGCTGGGTTATGGTGACTCGTAGTTGTGGTAGGAACTGTGTTTTTGTGCCACCAGGAAGATGGCTAATGAAGAGCTGAGGGGGAGGAGTAGAGGTGAGGCTTGTGAGCAGACCAGAGCTCAGGGATGGAGTCAGGGCCAGTGTGCAGCCTGTGGACCCACTGCCCACTCAGACTGCATACTGTTCCCATGGTAGTAGTCCCTCGTCCCCCACTACCACTCTGTGCTGAGGATGGGATTTGGGGTCTCATGCATGCCTGGCAAGCCCTCTATCACGGATTCTGTTTGCTTAGGGAAAGGAAACAGCCTAGAGGTTAACAAAGATCTGGTCACTGCCATCCCTTCAGGTTCATGTAAGTAGGAGGAGGAGGAAGTTGGCACAGGGGGGCCTGTAAGTACCAAATATAAGCGTGTGTGTGTTTATGTGTGTGAGCATTGTGTGAGTGGTATGTGTTTTCACATGTGTTGTGTGAGTGTACCTGCTGCCCTATTCTCTCTCTCTCTCTCTCTCTCTCTCTCTCTCTCTCTCTCTCTCTCTCCCTCCTGCTCCCAATTTTTTTTTTTTGGGGGGGGTTGGTTTTTTTCAAGACAGGGTTTCTCTGTGTAGCCCTGGCTGTCCTGGAACTCACGCTGTAGACCAGGCTGGCCTCGAACTCAGAAATTCGCCTGCCTCTGTCTCCGGAGTGCTGGGATTAAAGGCGTGTGCCACCACCGCCCAGCTGCTCCCGATTTTTAAAGATAAAGGCTTGTACAGCCTAAGCTAGCCTTGAACTTAATATAGTTCAGGCTGGTCTTAATTACTAATTACTAATTACTATTTAATTACTAATCCTTCTTCTTGGACTACAAGCAAGTACCACCATGCCTAGTCTCAAGTCACTAGCTTTGGAGAGAAACATAGGCTAATTCATCCTTTGACCCCCATGAGAGCCACACAGTGGATGCTATTTCTCAACAGGTCACTGTTCTGAAGGGTACTTCCCCAAAACAACCACCAGAGAACTACTCCACCACAAGCTACGTGTTTCCAAACTTTCCTTTGCAACCCAGAGCTCAGTTTTGTCCCTCTGAACAGAGTATCTTACGGTTGTTTTCTTTCCCGTACCTACTGTGAATCTGATAGGGTTGGCACAGACCTCCATCTTGGTCCTGGGCCCACCTGAAAGTTCAGACCAGCAGTGTAGCTGGCTTTGAGGAGCTGGGAAGAAACCAATAAACAAAATGATTCTTGCTAATGTGTGAGGGGCTGACAGGCTCTAAATGCCCAGACACATTTATGGTTTTAGGTCAGGATCCTATCTACTCCAAGTAGATCTCTAATAGGCAGCATCTTAGGGGCCCAGAAAAGGGAAGGAGGAACTCAGGGAGCAGAGCTGGGCAAGAGGAAGAGTTGGCTTTGTCTCCCTCAGATGCTCCCACTGGTCTCAAGAAATGTCCCATCTTCCTACCATGCCCCCTGAGAACTCTCTGAAATGGAGCTGACACCAAAGCTCTCAGGGACAGCCTGTGGTGGGAAACTCAGAGCTGAGGGAGGTGGAAGGTGCTCTGGAGCCTCACTGCTGGAGATTCCTTCAGACAGTGTCCCCAGGCTAGGACAGTTGTCCACCCACAGGGCCTACAGGACAGGGACTATTAGTTCTCTTTATATGGTCATGTGGCCTAGAGTGATCCTGGCTCTGCACTTGGCTTCAAATGTTCATCAGATGAGACCTGCGTATCCTATACATTCTGCTCAATTACACTGAGGGAATGAAAATACAGGCCTGGTTCGCCACACACTGACAAATCCACTTTGCCTCTGGATATTTGAATTGGTTCTGTTCGCCTATGTGCCTCCTGGTTTTTGTGGATTTCTGTTCGATGCAGAATCTGATGACCAGTACACAGCTCCGATTCCACCTCTGTGTACTGTGTTCACACTTCAGTGCTTATTCCAGGTCATTCCCAAGACTCTCATGCTGAGATTCACTGGTCACAGCTGGCTAGAGCTGGGGACTCCTGTCACCCTGCTTCTCATGGCATGACCAATGCAGCCCCCTCTGGCCACAGAGAAGCCATGGTCGTCTGAAAAGTCACTTGTTAGCTATCTGGGGAAACCGACATTATGTTCATGGTCACAGAAGCCAACAGCCTGGCTGAGGAAATACTCTTGAACCGTGAGATCACAGAAATCTTCAGATACAGCCATGTGAGTATCCAGTACACAACCTTAGCTGATTGTGTCTCAGTCTCTTTGTGGTGCTGTCATGAAGTACCACAGGGTGGGTGATCTATAAGCAATAGACATGGTTTCTCCAGGCTCTGGAGGCTGCAAGTTCAGAATCACCGTACAATGACCCCAGTGTCTGCAGAAGCCTACTTCTCTTCATGGATGGAGCCTTCTCAGTGCGTCCTCACATGGTGACTCCTCCTACAATGCTGCTCTTCCTGTTTATGACAAGTCTCCTTATGTATTGAATGTTCCCAACAACAGACCGAAGTCTCTTGCAGCACTGGGCCCCGGCACTGGAACCCAAGTATTGTCAGGGCTGGCTTTGTATGAGGTTGTGAAAGGCTCTGTGCATCTGTGTCTCCACCCTCTCTGGAAGGTCATGTGGGGGAGTGGGCAGTGCAGCCCCAGGTACAATCCTTAGTAGGAGGTTCTGCCTCCTACTAAGGGCAGAACTGTAGGTGGCTACCCAGCCTGATAGACATTTTAAACCAGGAATTGGGTCACTATCTGTGAAATAGGCTGATGTGACTTTCAATAAGACCCTGGAAGACAAAGGGAGATGCATCTATTCATGGCCAGAGTCCTAAAGCCCCAGATACTAAGGACTGAACCTGGGATATGCTGAGGACCAGGACACTCTGTGTCTAGTTCATATACCTTCTCTATTAAGCTTGGCACAAAGACACCATCAGTATGCAGATTTGGTGAAAGAGAGAAGCGATGGGAACAGAGGATTCTCTGCTCAAGGCTTTGCCATACAGTGCAAGGGCCTCCAGTCTGAGGTTTGGTGATGGAACGCAGAGTGTCTACAAACATGCACCCTTCTGCGGCCATTGTGAGAACGCTCTCCTACAATGATGAGCCTACAAAGCTCACAGCAGAAGAAGGGAGATGCCAGTGGTGATGTGAGCCTGGGAGCAGCTCCTGGTAATGTACCTCTGGACCAGAACCATGACTGACTCCACAATAGCTTTGACTGCACTTGGTGGGTGCCGGTCCTCCACAGCAAGGGATGGAACTCCTGACTACCTCAGGAGCTCTCACCAGTTCTTCCACTTGGTTATTCTGCCTATTCTGCCCCCCCCCCATTTTTTATCATTTCTTCAATCACAGCACGTGTGCCAGATGCAAAGGGTCACCAAGTTGAGATGTGACATGCTCCTAGCCCAGACTTTTAAAGGCTGAGGGAACAGAGCCAACAGTCTTTCTGATTCTTGCCCTGGGTTCTGGAGGCCACTGTAATTTCTTAACTCTTAAGAACAGTAGTCATCTGCCACCTCAGTTGTTCACAATGGGCACATGCATACATCCATGCAAAATGCCTCAGTAGACTCAGACGCAGGTAGGGGGCGTTTGGTCCTGAATCTTCACAAAGAGTCATTTCTTGAACATATGTTGCCTTTTGAGGAATTAGAAATTAGTGACATTTTTAAAAACAGAAAAACACAAAGTCATGTCTATTACCCCAATCATCCAGTGTCACACTGTGAAGATCTCCCTGTGACCTCTGTTCACATTTGTGGGGATTAGACAGAACTCCAATAACATCAGTAGGGGTGAGAATGCTTTATAGCAATTTCTAGACACGCAGAGCCTGCTGGAAATCCAACAGGAAGCACACATCTCATTGTGAGTCTGCAGGTTGCCACATTATAAAAGTAAAAATAAGTAAGACCACATTATTACATTTCATTTTATTTAACTCAGCCTGAGAGGACATTGTCACTTTAATCTGTAACCAAAGCAAAAATAACTAGACATTTTACATAACTCTTTATGTGACTCTAAGTCTCTGACATGAAGTTTGTAGTCATGGCTAGCCCTGGGCAGATACACACATTATGTTCTAGGTGCTCATGTGTGAAAATGACTTTGGCTTTGCTCTAGAATGGAGGGTAGAGAGGTATCAGGATGCTGGTTGCAGAAAATCCATACACGTGGGAGGGCACAATGAGGACAGGTGGCATTTGTCTTATTCACAACAAGCCAATAGAGGAAGCCAGTGGCCACAGCCGACATCATCAGCACCTTCACCACCACTCGAGGCTGCCCCCATCACTGTCACCATGACTCCAACCACTATCACCATCTTAATCATTACAGCCACCTCTGCATCACTACTGTCGGAAGCACCCCCATCTCATCTACCACTGTGCTGGCTGGTTTTGTGTCAACCTGACACAAGCTGGAGTTATCATAGAGAAAGGAGCTTCAGTTGAGAAAATGTCTCCATGAGATCCAGCGGTAAGGCATTTTGTCAATTAGTGATCAAGGGGGGGAGGGCCCCATGTGAGTGGTACCATCTGTGGGCTGGTAGTCTTGGGCTCTATAAGAAAGCAGGCTGAGCAAGCCAGGAGAAGCAAGCAAGCCAGTAAGCAGCATTCCTCCATGGCCTCTGCATCAGCTCCTGATTCCTGACCTGCTTGAGTTCCAGTCCCAACTTCCTTTGGTGATGAACAGCAGCATGGAAGTGTAAGCTGAATAAACCCTTTCCTCCCCAACTTGCTTCTTGGTCATGATGTTTGTGCAGGAATAGAAACCCTGACTAAGACAACCATATCATCACCATCATCAGTACCACTATGAGGCCCCTCTCACCATCACCTCATCAGTACCACCATTACCATGACTACCACATCACAATTAACTCCATCACCACTAATACCATTACAATAACCACTTCCACCGTGACTGCCGTCATTACTGTCACCACCATCACTACAGTCACTGTCATCACCATGACCACCATCAACAGCATCACCGTTTCCATTGCTATACAACCATCTCCATGACTACCACAATCACTAGCTCCTCCAACATCAGCATCTTTATCATCATCAGTCTCACTACTCATCCAGACCTCGTCCTGGCACATCGTTGTCTCCTGGTGGGCCAGTTTGAATGGTAACATTGGCCTCTGAAGTCGGAAAGCTGGGTATTCTGCACAAGTAGAGAGGAGGGGTGGGGGTAGGGTGGAGGATCTGGGTGTGGGTGGAGGCTGTCTAAGTCCGGCTGGCATGGGCTGAGAGCCAGCTTCTCCACGTCTCCAGCCTCTTAGCACATCAGGTGGTCATCTGATCTGGACTTGTTGGTATGGACTCCTGCCTAGGCTCCCTGTTGCTCTCCCAACAATTGTTCTAGGAGAGCAGAGGACCCACGGAGGAAATTCTGTGCTGGCCCATGTGGGGGCTAGGTTCCTACACTGCTCCTACTGGGCAGCCAGCAAGTCACTGGCCCATGAAAACCCCATGTTCTCCAGGGTACCCGTCTGAAGACTTCTGCCAAGCACACACGCCAGCTGGAGGTGTTACTGGTGCCCAAGTCCACTCCAGCCAGCTTCCAGCTCACCAGAATACCTGGGGCTTAAAGCAATCTCCTTTCTTTCCTCTTGTAAACCAGCCAACGCCAGGGAGGTGGCTTTGTTTGGGCAGCCGCCTCATTGAGCTGTGGGCGCAGCTGTGGAATGGGGCAGACGGGTAGGTTTGGATTTTTCTGTCTTCTCACTTCAATTTATAAGACTGAGTAGCTTCCAGCTGCTTCAGAGGGATGTGTCTCTTACTGCATTAACAGTGTCATGGTGGGGAGGGGAGGAGCCAGTACAGCCGTGCACATTAAAACCCCATGCACTCGGGCCTGGCTTCTTGCTGTTCAAGGCACACCCACAGTAAACACGGATTCACAGTTCACTGGAAATACCTTTTCTTGGGCCATGGCAGGAAAAGACCACGGCCAAACCAGAGCCTGTGTTCAGACCATGGCCCAGCCCCAAATGGAGTGGCAACTATCACCATCTACCCGGGGAAACAAAAGTCATGCACAGACAGTCTCATCTCTTCTTGTGTGGGAAAGATCTTCTCTAGTCTTTGTCATTCATGCTTTACCACAGAGATTTATTTGAAACCTTCCTTCAGTGTGTTCCTATACAGAAAATGGTCACATTGAGCCATCCACCATGCCCGCATACCTATTTTCCTTCCACACCCAGGAACAAAAGTGTTCTGAGGAACACAAGCTTGAGTCTGCAGCACCAGAGAGCACCCAGCACCCAGCACTCAGCACCTAGCACCAGGCACCCAGCACCTAGCACCCAGCACCTAGCACCCAGCACCTAGCACCCAGCACCCAGCCCTTGACAGCAGAGTAAGAGGTTCACATCTGAAGTTAGACTGGAGGAACAAAAGTAAAGCATTTAATTTAGACGCAGTGAAGAGTCTCAGATGAGTTACAGTTGACTAGTATTTGTCTTCCCCTCCCTTCATTTATCATCCTATCTCCGCCATTGCTGAGGTGCCCAGAACACATAAAACACATATTTTTCCAAACTGGAAATGTGAAATAGAAGGACCAATAAAACAGCTCCCAGATTCACGAGCCTTCTCATATTTTTCTTTCTTCCAGCCAGCATGGGACCACTGAAGAGAGGTCTTGGCTGCACCATAGGTTGGAGCCCTGGGGCTGTGGGAGGTTTTCCAGGAGTGGGGTTCCTGCCTGTTCCCCAGGGCCACCCCTCCTGCAGCACACCTGGGCATGGCCAAGACCCTGTACAGGGACCTGCTGCCTCACTGTAGGCGGGCTAGGAGGGGCTAGGCCCTAGGGCCTCATCTGCACTGTGTGAACAGCTGTTTTGGCAACTGTGAATAAAATTTGACTTAGGAGTGAACATAAAAATTGCAAAATGTGCTGGAAGATGGTTGAGCATAGAACCTCCAGTCATTTTGCACATCTTTGCCCAGCTTCTTCCAGGGCCTGCCTGGCCCTAAATGTCCTTCAGGGTCATCCGGAGTCTCTGTGTACCGCGTCCTGAGTAAATCCTCCCTCCATCACGGTGAGCCCTTCCCCACCCGTGGTCAGCTGCGTGCTTGTCATTAGCTCTAACTGAAAGTATTGCTTTGGATTTCAGTTCCTCAGCTTTCTGTGTGAGCCGTCTGCAAGGCTCCCATGTGAGAAACCAGCGTTGGACTACGCTGCCAATGGCGCCGCTCCTCCAAGTTAAACACAATATCACATTTGCCTTAATATTGTTTTAAGTGAAAGCAATTAGGTCTGCAATTTAGTTTAATCACTTGCCAGATTTCATTTTAAAACACCAACCATGCAAGAGTTAAACTCTTAACCTGCGTTTCCACTCTGAGCGAGCGAGCGCTGCAGGAGCCAGAAGGGGTGGTGCAGATGGGATCCCGGAACCCAGCTGCCAGACAGGCAATCTGGGAAAAGCACAGGGCTCACAACAGGTCCTTCCAGAGCTTGCACTGCATAAGTGATGCCACATGCTGGCAACCTAATTGTGCTGTGAGCCACAGGGGCGCAGGGTACCCTACCTGAGGGCACCCCAAGCTCCAGGCACTGGTCTTCAGCTTTGTTAAGTCTTGGGTCTCAAGGGCTCTGTGATTGGGTTTGGTGTCTGGGTGTGAAGCCTCTTGTGTCCTTGACAAATCCTGGCTGGATGTGGTGATGGCAGGACCCTCGAACAGCAGTGACTGTCATTCCTGGCTATTGTTTCTGTTTTGAAAATCTGTTTCTTCTGTCATGAATACACGCTCTCTCTGTTACTTCAGCTAGACTTCCTATTTCATGTCACTTGATTACTTTCTTTCACTTTTATTTTTTTTCAAATTAATAGTTTACAAAAATTCAGATATACTTTTATATTTATAACAACCAGAGTCTCAAAGCAGCCTCCATTGCCACCTGAAGGTCTCAGCGCTCGTTTGAAATTCTTTAGTTTTTTTTTTTTTTCTTCTTCTTTTCACTTCTAAGTTTACAAGCTGTGCTTTGTTGCCCTTCAGTGATTTCTGAGACTCACACACTGCCTACTGTTATCCCACCTGGATGTAGGAAGGCCCAATGCTCAGATGTACACGTCTGCCTTCTCAGACGCCTGCCTCACCCCTCACCCCAGTCAGATGTCTGGCTGAATCTAGACAGCGAATCTGGAGGTCTTGTCTACACAGATGCTGTTCCTGCCTGGCTGTAGGGGCTCCAGCAGCGAGAAAACAGATCTAGCATCTTCTTCTGGACAGGAGGAAACAAATCCTGCGACGCGCGAAAAGACTTACTGCTTAGCCCTGCGAGTAATGCCTCATGCATTTGATAGTCTAAGTAGACCTTGGGCATCACGTCATTTCTCCCATAAAAACTTTGGTTTGTGTTTCTGACAGGCAAGCTCTTGTTTGTTTGCATGCCCATGTGAGGTCATTCTCCTGCCTGGCTAAGCTGGTGGTCACCATCTCATAGCACCTTGTCCCTTCCAGGTGCTCACATGCCTTCCTAGGACATTTTAATGCTTCTGGACAAAAGTGAGTTCTAAGATTTCTTCATGCAGAAGGCCACAGGGTGAGGCTCTGACAAACGGGGCTCATCTGAGTGGCATTTCCAGAGAGAAGTCCTCCCCTTCTTCTGTCCAGGACACATATGTTTGGTGGGAAGATTAGAGCATTACGTCAGGTGCCACACAGCCACTGCCGCCTGCCTGGGAGAGAGGGCCAAGGGGCTGTACTGCTGGAATGCAAATGGTCTCGCTGGAGAAATGGGCTTCTGCATTATTTTAAACCAGATTGGCCTCTGCCCATGCAACGAGACCTAAAACCTAACCACATGGTCATTCCATTGCTTGTTCTTTCTGTGCGGTTACACTTTGCCTGAAGTTAATAGCTGCCTCCGGGCCTAGCACATGGCCTCTCCTTAGTCATCCCACCTTCCCTGAGAGCCAGACATCCTGATAAAGGGAGACTGTTTCCGTCTGCTCTTGGAGAGATGCCAGCAGCATCCTTCCTGTGGCTGTGACTACCTAGGGCCCTCTTGCCTAGTGTCCACCTATTCATCGCAGACCATTCTTGCTCTGGCAGCTGAGCATGTCCCCCTGGAGGTTCTGTATGTCTTTCCCTTCCTGGCTGCACTGGGATTCGAGGTAGGAACTTTTGTTTTTAAACAAGACTACGCTATAAAGCCCAGGCTGGTTTTGAATGTGTGATTTTCTTGCCTCAGCCTCCCAAGGGCTTGTATGTGACCCCCCACCCCCACTTTCCCAAGAAACAAGAGGCTCTCTCCTGGTCCCTGTGCGGTCTTCACTCCCAGCTTTGGCTGTTGCGCCTTCCCTGGAAGGTGCTGGGCTCTCTTTGGTCTCTGGCTCTGAGCATTCTGTCTGGCTAAGGTTGCAGTCCTCTCTGTAGCTGCCCTCCGCTAGCCTTTTCTATGTCTGGAGTATCTTTTGGTTAGAAGTCGGAGTCTTAGATGGACAGTTTATACCATCATCCCCGCTCCCGCCACCATCTCCTTCTGTTTTGTTCTCCTTTTCTATATCTCAGTTTTATCTCCAGATTCTCCTTTGATACTTTCCTTTGTACTTATTTTAAAACAAACAAACAAACAAACAAAAACCTGGGCTCTCCTTTGTCTGTGGGACTGCACATTTTGGAACTATCTTTGTAAATGTAAATAACAGTGTTTTCTTGCTTCATCCATCACCTGTCTTTTTTCCTTTTTCTATTTTTCTTTCTATTGTTTTAGAGATGGTAAAATACTAATAAACATTTAACAACTGACTTGTGTCTTAGTGAGGGTTTCTGTTGCTGTGAGGAAACACCATGGTCAAAAAGCAAGTTGGGGAGGAAAGGGTTTATTTGGCTTACACTTCCACATCCCTGTTCATCACTGAAGGAAGTCAGGCTAGAACACAAACAGGGCAGGAACCTGATGCAGGAGCTGAGGCAGAGGCCATAGAAGGGTGCTGCTTACTGGCTTGCTTCGCATGGCTTGCTCAGTCTGCTTTCTTATAGAACCTAGAAACACCAGCCCAGGGATGGCACTGCACAATAGGCTGGGCCCTGCCCATTCCTCACTAAGAAAATGGCTTATAGCTGGATCTCATGGAGGCTCCTTCCTTTCAGATGACTCTAGTTTGTGTTAAGTTGGCCTGAGAGTGTTCAGCACAACTGACCCCTTGTCAACTTGACACACAAACACACCACTATTAAGCCTCAACCCTCCCTTTCTTCTCTGTCCCCAAGATTTCACATTAAAAACACAAATAACTTTTAAGGTCCCATAGTCATTACAAGTTCAAACACATTCAAATCTCAGTTCTTTCAAAATAGCCAATCTCTTTTAGAGTCTTTTAAAATTCAGTCTCTCAACTGTGGGCTCCAGTAAAATCAGAAATAAATTACTTTCTAACTTCAAGAGGGAAGGACCAGGCCACATCACAATCAAATCAAAGCAAAACCAAACTCTAAACGTGTAAATAACTCAATATTTAATATCCGGATTCACTCACAATCTTCTGGGCTCCTCCAAGGGGCTTGGCTCACTTCTGCTCCATCTTCTACAGCACACAGCCTGTCTTCTCGGCTTTGGCTGGCTCCACTCCACTGCTGCTGCTGTTCTTGGTGGTAATCTCATGGTACTGGCATCTCCAAAATTCTGGGGTCTTCTGCTGTAACTGGGCTGCACTTTCACCAACAGCCTCTCACAGGCTCTCTTCATTGTGCCAAGTCTCGACTGTTCTGCGTGACCCCTTCATGCCTTCAAAACCAGTACCACCCTGGTGGCTTTTACACTACCAAGTCTGGCTGCCAGCACAAGATACAACATTGGCCATCTCTGGAGTACAGCTTCTGTGTGCTGACTCTGAGGAAACACTTCCCAGATTTCACCTCAGTGATGCTGGTCTTTTCTTAATCACTGCTGATTCCTCAGCTCCAGCTGAGCAGAATAAAGTATCTCAGCAAAGCAAAGGTTTCACGTTAGTAGTTCTGGTATCTTGTTGACCACGGCTGATTCTTCAGCACCAGCTAACCAGAATCACAGAATCTTAATTCTAAATAACAAAGGAAGACCTTCTGCTGTGGACAAGCATTTTCTACCCAGGACTCTGCCCAACCTCCCTTGTTGAGAAGGGGAGATCTTTCCCACTGCCCCCTTCTACCTCTTCCTGATCCCAAGCACTCCCATTGTACGGGAGATTAAGGCAGGCCAGGCTCCTGCCAGCTTCTTCAGTGAGGAAGATGCTGAAGAAGAAGTTCACAGGGGGAAAGGATGAGCAGAGCTGTGTTTAAGGGCAGGGATGGGATTTGCTGATCCTCAGCACACTCAAAGCACAAAAGCCATCAGATGCCGGCTGGGGGTTCCCACACACGGACTTTGTTGGTAGCAATGACCTTACCACATGGAGCCCCAGTATAGCATGGGGTCAGCACATTTAGGCCCCGCTGGTGCAGTGGGCATTAGGCATCATGCACGCACTCCACAACAATTCCTTTCTGAAAGGCCACATGTAGCAGGCCATCCTCACAAGGGGGACAGACAGAGGGACAGACTGAAGGAGGGACAGACTGCAGGAACTGTATTTTATTTTACTCTCATCTTTTTTTTTTTTTTTTTTTTTTTTTTGATTTTTCCGAGACAGGGTTTCTCTGTGTAGCCCTGGCTGTCCTGGAACTCACTCTGTAGACCAGGCTGGCCTCGAACTTAGAAATCAGCCTGCCTCTGCCTCCCAAGTGCTGCGATTAAAGGCATGCGCCACCACTGCCCGGCTCTTTACTCTCATCTTCGACTTTCTTTGTAGTTCCAAGTGCCGCACAGTTCACTGAAAACAACTTGGCAAACACTACAGATTTAAAGAGAGTTCTGGACCTGCCATAGCTTAGGTGTAAGCTTTGCTCACCTTCCTGGCTCCAGCCACAATAGAGGATGAATTTGGGAAAATATGGGTTCTGCATCCCAGGCCAGAGAGTGGGGAAGGATAAGATCAGGGAGATGCCACCTGCGTGCACAGAGAGGCAGGGTTGACCCCAAGCTCCGTGGAAAATGATGGCAGAGCCCCCCCACCTCCACCCCCGTGGGGTCATTAGAACAGGGAAGATGCAGACTCCTGTGAGAAAGAAAGAAGAAGAGGCAGAGACGAGCCAGAGGCTGGTGTCGGCACTGCCCACCGCTTCCAGGTTGCAGACGACAGAGAATTTCGCAAACTGCAGGTCGCAACCCATTAGCTGGTTGTGAAATCAAATTAATGAGTCGTAACTAGAAGTTTAAAGTCACGGGGTGGAATGGAACGGAACCATCTCTTTCTGTCATAACAGGACTGCCGATTTCCATCAGGAATCGCTCATCAGAGGGTGTTGTTTATGAAGTTTATTTCACTGCTGCATGTATGTGCTGGTCCAGCTGGACTTGTTTTTTGAAAAGGTTGGAAAGCCACAGTGTAGGGACGGAGGGACTCAAAGGTGTGTGTGGCAGAAGCTGGCACTACCTCGGTGAAAAGATGAGAAGGGAAGGGGGGCAGGCCGGGAGTATGGCCCCCAGGGTCCTGCCAACCCTGGTGGTGGAGACTGTAGTCATCATGGGGGATGCTCAAATGTCACTACTGTCCTTCCGTAGCTCTTGACACAGCCACCCTTTGTGTCCCAGATCACACAGTGTCAAAAAACAACAACAACACAGTAAGTCTCAAAAAAAGTTAGGCTAGGATCATTCGAGGTAGCTCTCAACTTCCTCCCATGCCGCTTAGCTGGTGTGCCCACGAGACGCTGTGCTAACTAACCGTGTGGGCGAAGCCAGTGAATCACCTCAGTGAGAGCTGAGATTTCCCTTCCTTCTGTCTCCAGCGGATAAACCGCTGCAAACTCAGAAACAGGCCGAAGGCTTCCACATGGTCCCTGGCAGAGCAGCCACTGTTCAGTTTCACCTCGGCTGCTGTGTCATGTGAGCATGACGGCGCTCTCCCACCGCACGCAGTGGGACAATCTGTTTTCAGAGAGAAGAGACAAGTAAATGGGGGTCATGGAAATTTGCTTCCTGAATATTCTCAGGGTGCGAGCAGAGACACAGGGCAGGGACATTACTGCCGGCCCGAGTTTCCTGGGGCTGAGTAAAAGCCCTGTCTTTGTACGTGCAAAGGATTTTGTAAATGGAGCTGGTTGGATAGAAACTTTTTTTCTGAAGTAATCATCTATTTTTAATGAAAGGGCTGAATTTTCACAAACATTCTCAGGCAGATTAAAATCAAATCCAGAGGCTTGCTGTGAGACTTTTCCCCCCTCTGTGATGTAAATCATCTCTTAGGAGGCCCGAGAGGGTGTGAGTGGCATCAGGGACCCTTCTGAGAGGTGGCACACCACAGTGGGGCTCACCGTTGGGGGTGGAGCAGGTGGTGTGAGTCCAGGCGTGGGGTGGGGTTACAACAGATATCACCACGCAGTGAGGGATGCTGGCCAGGATGCTTGAGATTGAAGGAACCTTCTCCAAGTCTTGGTGTGAGTCTCTGAACTCCTGTCTTGCTGATTTCCAGCTCCCAGACTGACGATAGACACGACTGGGACTGTGAGACTGAGATAGACACGACTAGGAGTGTGTCTTCCAGACCTGATTATTTGGCTTTATGGGAGGGACCCTCACCTACCTTCCAAATTGTTCTCCTCAGGCCTGTCCTGTTTCATTTCTCTTACACTGTCTCCTTGTGTTTATCCACAAATGTGACAAACACATTGGCAGTTGTCTTTGAGAAAATGTGCATATTTAAAGTAAACATGAAAATTCAATCTCCATGTACAACTCTAATAATGATTTATTGTGTATATGTGTTCATGTGTGTATACACATATGCAAACGTGTGTGTCTGTGTGTGTGTTTGTGTGTATGTGTCTGTGTGTGTCTATGACTCTTTGTCTCTGTGTGTGTGTGAGGTCAGAGGATGGCATCAGGTGTCTTTTCCAACTGTTCTTCACCTTAGTTTTTAAATGAAATAAACTCTATTACATTAAGTAATTAATATATGCAAAGATGCAAGCAACATTTTCTTCCAGATGTGTTGATCATTTACAGTAAGCACAGAACTGAAATCTACACAGTCTCCAGATGGATACTTTCAGTGCATAGTAGGTTGGGTGAGTTGCTCTTTCTTTTGCATTTATAATTTGTGCATTTTAAAGGCCGGCTTCAAAACACCCAGAGTCATGCAAAACATAAGCAAAGAAGCTCCATTAAGTCTACACTGTACAGCTGTCAGACCAGCTACTAGGCAAAGCACGTTGTCTGTACCGACTCAAGTCCTTGGAGTCAGAAGAGTCAGTGGGAAGGAATCAGGCAACTTGGGTGATGAAAACGCCAGATGTACCCAAGAGAAGATGCTGGTCTTTGTAAGCAACAGTTTGCTGTGACGTTATCTCATGTGCATCTTTTAAACCAGTACTTGGAAAAGAAAGAAAAAGACCCAAGTCTCTCCTAACCACTTAAATGGCACATCTTAGTTAACTGCAAAATGTTTTCCAAATCTTTCAGAATGTAGGCTCAGAGCTTAGTGAACCATGGCAGAAAAAAACAGAACAAAACAAAAAAACTAAGCTGTCACCATTTTGATTAAAATTTCTCTTTTATCCCAACAGGTGTAAAGTCCCACGTGGTAGAAAGATGGGGCCCTCAGTGCTAACCAGAAAGTTAGGGTCAGGCATTGTGTCAGCCAAGTGCCCTGAACCAGGCTTGGGGTAGTAAGGATACCTCAGCTTAGTTTCTCTATAGTGTTGCTCCCTTCAGAGGTGGGACCATCTTTCCCCACAACTCCTCAGTGATGGTCAGCAGATATGCATGTCTGTTTTGAGATGTTCCGCTGATTCCACCTCCTTGGGTGCAGTCTAAGATGGTGACCACAGTCACCAAGCAGCTGGCTGTGCTGGGAAGAACCACGCTAGAGGAAGGCGAGCAGTCATGTTTTGTGGTGTTAAGGGCAGTGGTGGCTGAGGTGGTAACAGGCAGGTTCACAGTCAAGTTTAGCTTGTAAGATAGCTCCACAGGTGGCTGGTGTACAGGGCACAGCTGAGCTGTAACAAGGCCCAGTCCAAGGCTAGAGCTGGTGGCCCCTGTGTCCCTGTAACTGTCTTCCACCTTATTTTTTGAGATAGGGTCTCACTGGTCCTGGAAGATGGCCGATTGAGCTTGAGAGCTGGGCTGTAAGCCCCAGGGATCCTATTGTAACTCAGTTCTGGGATTGCAGGTATACACTGCCACACCTTGGCTTTTTATGGGGGTGATGGGGCCTGAATTTAGGGTCCCATGTTTGAGTAAGCACTTTATTTATTGAGCCATGTCTCCAGCCCTAACAATGATTTCTTGACCTGAAATTTCATCTCTCATTCTTGGAGCACAGCCCAAGTGGGCTACCACAGCAGCAGGGTAGCAGAACTCTGGTGTGAACCCCGAAAGGCTCTGGAAGGAAAAGAGACCTAGGGGACATGAGTGAGAGAGGTCATCACTGTGAGCTACATGGCCCTGAGGACAGCTTTGGGACAATCAGGGAGATAGGGTAGTGATTCAGATGGCTTTGGGGTGAATGGGGAGAGAGACAGGGCAGTGACTTGAGTACAACTGAGGAACTTCCTTCCTGTGATGGCTCACTTTATGTCAACTTGACACAAGCGATTATCATTGGAAGGATGGAGCCTCCATTAAGAAAATGTCTCTGTAAGACTGGGCTCTAGGCAAGCGCTTAGAATAGCAGCTCTCAATCTTCCTAATGCTTCAACCCTTTGACACAGTTCCTCATGTTGTGGTGACCCCTAACCTTAAATTATTTTCATTGCTTCTTCATAATTATAATTTTGCTACTGTTATAAACCATAATGTAAATATCTATGTTTTCTGATGGTCTTAGGTGACTCCCGTGAAAGGGTCGTTTGACTCCCAAAGGGGTTGTGAACCATAGGCTGAAAGCCACTGCTGTAGAGCATTTTCTTAATTTGTAATTTTGGGGGAGGGTCCAGGTCATTGTAGGTAGTCCCACCCCTGGGCTGTTGGTCCTGGGTTCTAGAAGAAAGAAGGCTGAGCAAGCCATGAAGACCAAACCAGTAGGCAGCCTTGTATGATGGCCCGTAAGCAGCCTTGTATCAGCAGCTCCTGTCTCCAGGTTCTTGCCCTTTTGAATTCCTGTCTCAGCTTCCTTCGCTGATCAGTGACAACCTAACTGAGACACTTGCCATCAGTCAAAGATGTTCTAAACATAAGGAGACTGTGCAGTGAGTCAAGACACGTTGTTCTTGAAATTGCGAGCACAGGCTGTGAACATGCCTTTGGGAAGCGGGGTGTGACAGCTGTTGTGTGGCCTGAGCATAGTTGCCTGGTGCCTTCTCCGTGGTCTAGATCCCAAAGCCCCGTCTTCCATTGCCTGCCTCTTCCAATGTTTCCTCCACAGGAATGACAGCTTGGCTCACTGTCATTCCTGGTGGGCCACGGTTTCTAGTCTTCTCATCATTCTGGCACAGCTTCTGGGTAGATAACGGTCACCAGTAAGTCCTGGTTGTCATGTTTCTGTGAATTTGTCTGAGGAACACTGCTTTCACTGCATGATCACATGCCAGAGCCAAACACTAGTGGGGCAAACACTAAGCATTGGGGGTATCACTATGAATTCATCTTAGCAAATGATGATATTTCCTGCTCTTCTGGATACATAAACATGGAGTAACTAGGAACCCTGCTGGGAGAATTTTTGCTCCATAGGCTAATTCCCAAGCTGCGATGTCTTGCTGTAGTATTCAGTCATCCCACACAGGCAAGGCACGCCCCCTCACCTTCTCCTTTATACATAAACCTTGCATTGGGCCACAATGATGGCTGTATCTGTGAGGTCACCAGAAAAGAACAGTGCTTCCCTGGTGCATGCAGCACTCAGGATTTCACCACATTCAGGCCCAAAATACTGCGGGGAGCAGATATCTGAGCTACCAGTTTAGGGCACAATCCACTCACCACAATGAACTGGGAACAGGGGTGAGCTGTGTCTGTGTCTGCAGGTTTGGGCAAGGTGAGAGGCCAAGATGAGCTCCCAACACAGGCTGTGTTCTACTTCTGCTGCTCTGCTTGGCAGGCTGGGAGGCTGTCTGCCTCTCGTTGGCCTTGAAGGCAGACAGTCTACTGTGATGGGCCCTTCCCTCTCCCGGCCTCACTGTGGTAGAGAGAGAGAGGTGTTTGCAGCTCCTTTGGTGGAATCACTCCTTGAGTCTCATCTTAAAATAGATCCTTAATTTCACAGATAATTAGGAACCTCTGTGGAACTCCATCAGCCCTCGCCCAGCGCCTTACACCCAGGAGCAGGAGGCTTTCTGGTAATCTTCTCCGCCCAGTGTCACAGCCTGATGTCTCCCATGGGCAGAAGCACAGAGCTCTTGGGCCCTGTTGAACCAAGTATTGTGGTGCAGCAAAGGGGAGCTGGCCTTGCCCCCAGTTTAGCTTCCACCAGCAGTCCAGCCCTCACTGTGAAGCTTCAGGCTGGTGTACAGCTGACCCTATTCTCTGAGCATCCCCTAACAGTGGGTGCTGTTTCATGTCCCTTTCTATCCACGTCTGTAAGTTGCCTACATGTATGAGGGTATGCTGGGGGCAGGGCTGGGCAGAGTCTAAGAGTATAGATCATGGCTCAGCAGTAGGGTGATAAGCTGATCTCAGCAGGCTCTGGGAGGTATGCACATAGTAGGGTCTGGTCAGGGTGTCATGAAGTCAGTGAGAGTTGGGGGTCAGAGTTGGTGGGGTCAGGTATGCTCGCAAGGAGGTAGGGTCATTTCGCTATAGCTGCAATGACCAGACAGATCACCAATAGGTGTCTGTGGAGGGGACAACTGTGGTGGATGGTATGGGTACTGAAATGGGTTGGAGATCACGCTACTCTGTCAGATGTCACGGGATGAACTTGAATGGTGGCTGTTGGGATGGGGATGGCCGTGGTGGAGAGAGACCAACCTACAGGACTGCTCCTGTTAACTAGATGCCCTCTGACCTTGTGTAGAATCCTGTTCCCTTCAGGCTGCACAAACCTCATTGACCTTGTTCGTTTTGTGTTGTTGTAATAAAATACCCAAGGAAGCATGTTAGGCAAATGATGGGCGTGTTTAGTTTTTTGTTTTGGAGGTCTGAGTATGGCGGAAGTTTGGTTCCTGGGAAGACTTTGTGTGGATGCTATGGGGGGCATGTGAGAGGAGGAGATATCACATGGCAAGGGGGGGGGGGTCCAGGGAGCAGGTAGGGACTAGACTCACTCACAACAAAACATTCTCCAAGGAAGCAATATAGTGTTGTGAGACTCCACCCACTTCACAGCTTAAACGGTCCAAGGACTCATGCTTAAGACTCCAAGCCTGGCCATAGCTACTCCCCTGTGGTGCTCACAGAATCGTAGAAATGCGATGTGACAGATCTGGAAATGACCTGGGAGAGTACTGGGGCCAGAAGACAAGGACTAGACCTGGGCTGCACATGTTTGCCCAAGAAATGCCATGGCGTTTAGACAGCTAAAATCATGTCTGTTTATTTAGGGTAAAGACTTATTTTATCTAGCTTGCTGTCTGTAGTACTTCCCATGCGAGGTTGGCTAGGAGACATGGGGGACATGGAGCACACCAGCCCCAGTACCATCTTTGAGGGAAGGTGGCCTCAGAGCTATGCGTACAGCTCATACCTCATAGCACCCAGATCATCAATGCTTCCTGATAAGTCCGGTTTAAGTCTTTTCTTCCCAGTTCTTTGTGAAAATGTAAGCAAGTTCCCTAGACTGCCGGGGGCTCTGTCAGATCCAGCTCATGCTCCAGAGCACGGCTGCCTGTGTCCATGTAAAACACACTACTCGCTCCCTTGATACCAGGAGAACCCACACTCAGTCAGCATCTCCCTCCATGCCTAACACCTTGGGTAACCTATGCGTTTATGAACCAAATAACCCATTTCCTCAGTAACCTTGAGAAGGAAAAACAATGGAGCATATAAAAGCCTGAGGTGAGAGAGTAGAAAGTTGGATGGAACACTATGAGCTCAAGAGAGACACATCTAGGGTGTAAGGGTGAGGGCCCTACGGTATCTGGGGATGGGTCTTGTCCTTGTCCACTACAGCTTCCAGCCCCACCTTGCCTTTTACTGTTGATGTCTGAGTGGTAGATGTCAGCACCAGGAACTCCCACCCCACCCTCCCCTACTTCGCTCACATCAAAAAGAGTAGAGGACAGTCCCAGAGCCCAGAGCCAGAAGTGCTACAAGAAAATCTGTCCCAGTGGGGGACATGGAGCCAAGGATAAAGCTCTTCTTCACTGAGAGAGTAGCTCTCAGAATTACCTATAAACAAAAGAAGTGACAGAGGATGGGTGTCCTGGAAGGTGGCTCCCGGGTCTCTCCTGCAAGTTGACAGTGCTATGTATCCCTCTAGAAAGTGGGGTTTGGGGAGATGCTGGTATGCCACCTCAGATGCATGGTTCCTTTGGTCACAGCTGCAGAAGCCCCAACAGCAAGATGCCAAGGTCTGAAGCCAGCAGCATGGTGGTTGCTAGCACCAGGTGAGGGAGGCTGGGAGCAAGCTGGGTATTGACTTAAGAGCACCCAGAGTTTGAGCTGCCCACCAAGCCATGCTGGATTTCTTGCCCACAGACTGAACTGAGGCTACTGGCCATGTCTGGTGCTCAGTTTGGGGCAAAGCAGTGATGACAGCTAGCATGTGTGGGTGGGAGGGTTTTCTCCCTCCCCCCTGTCTGCTTCCAGAGCCACACCCAGACACCCAGCACCGCTGCCTTGATCAGCCTTGACCACATGCTCAGTGAAGACACTGAGTAAACCGAGAAGCAAGCTTTTGTGTGATTGCTTTTGTCTGCTTACCGGTGACGAGAGATATAAACATTATAAAAGAAAGGTCTTTTCCAACAAAATGTAAAAGAAAAAAATGTTTTTCACGCAACTGTGAATTGATCAGAAAATATGCTAAAACTGAACAGCATGCTTTTTGAATGCAATTTGAATCAAGGTCATGGTTTATTTCTTAGTGTACGTTTGGATGCTCAAATACTTTTAGTCAACATTTTAGGAAAAGGCAAGGAAGCATTTTATCCCACGTATGAGGCAGTCTCTGCACTCGTGTGCGGCCTCCTATTTACCTTGTGGGGTGAAGGACTGGGGTCTTGCTAGGTTTAGAAGACACTGGATGTGGTCAGCCCTGGACTTTTCCATGGCCAAGAGCAAAGAGAAGGTGGTGCCTGTGTCCAGCAAGACAGTGGCCACTCAGGCTCCTCAACTAAGGGCAAGTTTAGCCCAGGAAGCACACACATCTAAAGCATCTAAAGTCCCTACCCATCATGCCTGGGGCCACACCACCGACTCATGCTAAAACAGGCCTGTAGGGGGCACACCTGGGGATCCCCACCCACCTCCTATACTTTCAGCTTCGAGGATTTCATTTTTAACTGTCCTGACTCCTGGTCCAGCAAATGTCCCTTTGTGATTAGCCATCTGCTGTCACCAACTGTGTTCCTAGTTACTTCTCCGGAGAGTTGCAGGCTCCCCAGTAACCTCTCTCTAGCCCTCTCTTTTGGCAAGGCATCGTGGTCCTGGATAGAAAGAGACAGCCCTTCTGCTTGTTGATCCAGGAGACACTCATGGTGTGAAACCCATTCAGTGATCAAGTCTCCTCCCAGGAGCTGAGCAGCCCTAGCATGGTGGGAGAGAGTAGAAATTCTAATCCGGACTTCCTCATCCTGCCTGCACAGACCTCTTCTCTGTGATATGCCTAAACAAATCCTTAAACAGGAGGTGAGTTTCACTGGGAGACACTTTCTTGACAGGCAGCTATTAAGGTCCTATAATCTTTGAGAGGCCCACCATACATACCTCTAGCCTTTGACCCCACTTGACCCTCCCATTAGCCATAAGGCCACTCCCAAGCTGTGGACTAAGCAGGGCAGTATGTTGGCTTTATTTCTTTTTCTTTAGATAGCAAAACCACCAAAACGATGGAAGAGAGAAGGAAGAGGAGAAGGAGGAGGAGGAGGAGGAGGAGGAGGAGGAGGAGGAGGAGGAGAAGAAGGAGAAGGAGGAAGAGATCAACAGCCCTACAAAGGTCATGCCAAAAACCATGGTGGCTGAATGAGGCTCCAGTGAGAAGCTGCCCTGAATGTAAATGTGTCCCATAGAACCCTAGCAGTGACAGTAGGAGTTAAATTCAGGGTCTGCTTTCATGAACCGAAGTCAGCTTCTGAAAAGTGCTCTCCACCTTAGCATTTAGTAAGACAAACAAGGTAAGTGTGACTTAAACACCATTTTATACCCCCAGGTAGTCTGAAGGAATTCCACAGAGGATTGAGTTAGCTGTCCCTGGGAGAAGTGTTTCTGGAGGGTGGCCTGAGTAGAGCTTTCTCAGACCTTAGCCCTTGTATGGGGAGCTGCTGAAGTTAGTCCAATCGTCTCGTTTTTAAAGAGTGTCTGCATGAAGTTCTGTGTGGCCACATATCTCTTCTGGACTCAGGTCAGCACCTTCCCAAGTTCCTTAAGCCAAACAGTAGGCATGTGATCCCTTAAGCCAAATGTGAGTCCGATCAGCCACCTTGAGGAAGCAGCAGCCTTGATCTGTTTTCAACCACTAGCCAAGTTTCCGTGGAGATGCTCTTGCCTGCAAGACCTAACTTTATGATTAGTCACCAGGTGACTAGTACTCTAAGTTAGAATAAGGACATTGATGGAATCTGGAGACTCGTCAATTTGAATCAGGAAACAACAGCCTCTGGAAACACTTGGAGCAGCACCATCTAACTCTAGTTGAGGAGATGTGATTATTTTGGGCGGGCTACGTGTCCCTGAGCCCTTGCTTCTGTCAATGTGAAGTTTATTACCAGACTCCTCAGCCCATGAGTGTCGGGCAGAAAGGCATCTTACCTGCCTTACCATCATCTTACATGTTACCATCCAAAGGACCAGTGGTGGCTCCCAAGGTGCTCAGGAGCATCTAGGCTCTGTGGGGAGCATCACCACACCCCACCAGAGGTGTTCTTATGACTGAGGAGTGATCTGGAAGGCCTGCCTGCTGTGGTCAGAGGAGCTTGGCTCCATGCTTTTAGAATCTGTCTGTCCCCTAGAGAGCAAGCTCACTGACGGGGCCAGATGCTTCTAGTTTTGAGTAGAGAGCAATATTGAAGGAACAGAGAACAATGTAAGATGGCTTGAAGTGTGAACTCCTTGCTTAGGACAGAGCTCAGGCACATCAACCCTTGTAGTAGAAAGTAGTGGGAATAAAGCATTATCGTAAGGACAAGACACTGAGCTCACTAAAGTTGGCTCCCTTGTCATAGTAGGTGCTCATCTGTGAATGGACCATCACCTGCCATCTTTTTTTCCCCAAAGCTGATGCCGATACACACCCACTTTATTCCTCTACTTATCCATTCATTGCTTAATAGTTCTGGGCTATCTGTTTTGTTAGACACACTACCTTTAACACAGAAGGCCAGAATCAGTTTGATCCATTTGGATTTTAGGCCTCCTGGAAGTCTGGGTCAGGCCAGGCTGGCCCTGGGAGGCTTGGCTTTCTCATGACTGGGTGGGGTAACACGTAGGTGAGTCAGAAGTGGTCTCATGTGAATCACTCGAGCCACGCCCAGGGATGGCGCTGGTCTCTGTAGCTGAAGGTGTCTCCCTAGGTGTGATCCGTTGAAACTCAGCCCCACCAAGCATAGGCGTGAGGTTTGGCACCAGTTTGCCCAATTTTCAGTTCCTAAGACAAAAGACTCAGTGGCCCTTGGCAATATTTACAGTTTCCTGCATCTCTCCATTCCCAGGGTGTGGCTGGGATTCAGGCACAGTGGCTCCCTCTGAGACAGTCCCGAGGGCAGCTGGTGCCTGGAGTGCTCTGACTGATCTCCAAAGAGTCTCCTGGACAACTCTGACCCTGTGTTTGTTACCAAACCCTTATTAGTATAGGGAGGGAGACTCCTAGATAGCTACTCTGGACCTGGGACCCAGGGAGCCAGGTGCTTCCTTCTCCATCTGAGCAGAGATGGCTGGTAGGGCCTCCCGCCCTGTGAGCTGATGTGCTTCCCACGTGGGAGAGCCAGGTGGTCAGGATCTGTGCATGTTGAGCCACACCTTGCAGGGCAATCAGTTAGAAGATGAACATGAATTTCATAGCCCTGCCGAGTATGTAACATGAGGGAAAGTGGCCTTTTAGATATGGGCTGGATCTCATGAGAGCTGTTCAGCTCTAGCAATGAATTCAGAGTTCCCTCTGTCCCTGCCACTGCAGGAGCAGGTGACACCATAGGGCCACTGTCCCAACAAACCCCAGCTCTGTGTGTGTCAATTCTGATGCAGGTCGGGACCAAACTCTATGGGTATTCCACAGAGACAGGAAATTTGTGAATCAGCCAGAGGGAGGAAGCTCGGCCAGCTTCACTCTCTGCCGTTCTGTAGAGAAGTTATAATGATTGATGTTTCTTAAGTTAAGTGAGGACTACTTAGTGTGTGTGTGTGCGTGTGTGTGTGTGTGTGTGTGTGTGGTAGACAGACGGAAACCTCGGTTCTTGTTCCTTGGGTGTCAACCACTTTGCTTTATAAGATAGGGTTCTCTCCATGTCCCAAAGCTTGCTGATTCGGCCAGGTTGCCGGGCTGGCTAACCAGCAAGCCAGAGCTATGCCTGGCTTTGCCTCCCCAATGCTGAGATTACAGGCACACACCACCCATACCTGGCTGCTTTCTTTAGTCGATTCTGAGGATGCAACTCGGGTCCTCATGTTTATGTGGCAAGCATGTAACTGAGTGCCCTGGTGAGGATTGTTTAAGAGAGGACAATCTGTGGATAAACTTGTATTTGAGTATTTTCTACATAAATCAGACTTGGGGGATGGCTCAGTAGGCAAGGCACTCGTCACACAAATGTGAGAGGCAGAATTTGGAAAACATGAACACATGTAAAATCAGACACAGTGAATATCTGTAATGTTAGTGCTTCTGCAGAAATGGGAGAACCCTGGAAGGCTTGAGGGCCAACTTGCCTGGGAAGCACAGCAACAAACAAGAAGCACTGGCTTTTAGCAGAGAGGAAGAGGGGCACCAATACCTGAGATTATCCTGCACCATGACACACACCTTCTCATACTCCCCACGCACACACAGTCTAAAAACAAGTCTAATTCAGTCGCCTCTGCGTTACTATGTCATTGCAAATGTTTTCTGTCTTGAAGTCAAGAAGGTGAGGGAGAAAATAGGTGGGCAGGAAGGGTAACCGAGGCCTCGAGGCTGCAGACCGTCAGTGGCAGAGGCCACTGCATGCGTGCTTTCAGGGTTGAGGAAAGAGCATAGGATGGTGGCCTAGAAGAGTCAGTTGGAAGGTGGGAGCAGAGAAGCTCAGGACTGCTGACCATTGGTCACTGTGTATCAGTAAGAGGTGGAGAGGACCCACGTCACCTCAGAGTCAGGAGAGCATAGCGATCCAGAGGCCCACAGGCTAGGCAGGCGGTGAGGACGGTCCAGGGTTGACTTGCCCACTTTGTAACACCAACCAAATAGTACTGGAGCTCAGTTCTTGATAATCAGAGCCTGAGCCACATGCTCTGGTGCTGTTAAGTCCCCCAAATGCCTATGAAGGCATGACCTGAGACCCAGCCCAGCCTTGATGCTCAGGGCTCAGACTCCCCAGAAGCAGTGAGCTCCATAGCTGCATGGGAAGGGGTGGCTAGGCCACCACTGAGGGTCACAGTCCCAACCCAAGCAGGGCTCTTCCTGGGGATGCACTTCTACCTGTATTCTGCTCCTCTGCTCCCTGCCCTGTGCTCTGTTCCTTTGGTCCAGCCTATGCACCACTGTTGAGAGTCACCACAGGCCTTGCTGAGCGCCCATCACAGCATCAGAACAGGCAACTCTCCAGTGCCCACACCTTGTCCCCACATTCCCTGGAGCTTCTGTCTGCTTGTTTCCCTTTACTTTGATGTCACTGCCTGGTCACCTCTGCCCCCCCACCCCCCACCCCCACGTCCCCTGGCAGGTCAACACAAGAACTCAAGGCTCCGAGGAGCTCCTTAGACACAATGTGCAGTTTGCTCAGCAGCCACTCATGTAGCCTGCTCCTAAAGGATCCTCAGTGGAAATCTAGCCACCAGGCTGCAGCTCCTGACCTGCAGGGCCTAGGCTGCTTGAAGATGAGTGGGGGATGGAAAGGAGGAGCTACTCTCTAATCCATTAGGAACATGGAGACACCATAGCCAGTAAGAGCAAGACTGAGACTGGCTCCGTCCTTCTCAACCTCTTCCAAGTCCAACAGGCGCGACCACCATTTGGTGAGGTAGTCTCTGATCTCCGTAAGCAAGAGCTCAGAACACCAGGAACATCACAGAAGGGCTGCCCTTGGGGGAAGCTAGCCCTTCTGAAGCAGTAAACGTCACTAAAGAACACAGCTGAGAAATGCTAAATGTACATGACAGGAGTTCTGTGTGGATTGCTCTTGGTACTTTAGTCTTTAGCGATTTGATTTCTGAAGCAAACATTCTGCTTAAAAGGAAAGGGCAGGAGAGGGAGGCCTTCCAAGGCAGGGACATGGCCACTTTCCTACTCAGTCCAGGAACAGAACAAGAAGCTGGCAGTGGCTGGGTGCCTAGGTATACTTTGGATACACCTGGTGAGTCTGCGCAATTGGGGTCTAAGTGGCATCTGTGGCTGGGTCTCTGGTTTGCTGTGGCCTGCCAACAGGTTCCAAATGTGGATCCACCAGAGACACTGTTGGAGGTCATATTCAACACTTACACAGAGACCTTGGGAGAAGTCACACATGGCTTCCAGCCCCTATGGATCTCTAACATGATCACGGAGGCCCACAGTTGCCATGGAGACCCAGAAGAGCCAGGACACCACTTCTAGTTTGCATATAGTTGGGGTCTGAAGGAGGAAACAGTCCCTTCTTCCAAGAAGGGTTAGCATCTTCTGTTCAGGATTTCAGTAGACTGGCTGGGGCCACCACTCTGCAGAGGGCTGTCTACCTGTGCTCTGTCTGCTGCTGCTCAGATGTTGGTGTCTTCTAGACATCCTCACAGACACACCCAGAATAATAATTTGGCACTAAACTGTCTTGAAGGAGTACAATCATTGTATATATTTATGTGGCACAAGTCGATGCTGGTTCCTTGACACACTTCCTTTCGAGAATGGCTGAAGCCAGATAGCTATGACAGTCAGTAGCTGGGTTCCAGGTTAGGGTTAGGGTGACGATCGGGGTGAGGTGGGATGGGCAAGCCAACAAGAAGGGCCCTGAAAGGATGCTTTTAGAGCTGAAGCTTCACCAGGAGAGTGACAAGGGACTCCTAAGGACACAGCCTTGCTTTGCAGGGCAGGAAGTAGACAGTGAATTTCTGCTAAGCTCTCGAATCCTTGGAGATACTGACCATGTACAAATAAATCAGCAAGCATCTAGTCATGGCGGCTGATGGGGGCTGGATCTGGGACAGGCACAGCTCTATTTGCAGCAAAGCCGGTGATGTCAGCCGTATTGCCTCTCTATCCTCAAAGGCAACTTCTGGAAGATCCCGTCCCTGGTTGGGACTCAGTTTCCCCAGCTTTGATGGCAGGCACTGGGATGGGCTAACACCAGGCATGGCTTCAGGAGGTGCTGAGCAACTTGACATTGGTTTGTTACAGTTCCATCATCATGACCTTGTGTGAGTCCTCTCTGGACATGTTCTACATGTCAGAGAAGCAAAGAAGTAACAGTGGACCTGGAAAAAGACCACTTCAGTACCCGGAGCGAACTTTATGGCTGTCCATTTCTAGGTGCTAGGGACAGTGGGCAGTGGCTGCCTCCAGCTGCACAGTGAAACAAGGGGCAGTGTGAACCTTGTCCGAGAGGGGAGAGTCATTTTCTTTTCAATTCTTAAATTGTTGTCGCCATACTGGGGTTCAAGGAAGTCCTGGAAACAGAACAATGTTTTCAATGTAAACACTGGACTCTCAGGACGCCAATTTTCTAGGCTCATATTCGAGACTAAAGTGGGATTTGGCCCCAGGAGGTCGACAGCACAGAACACATCTCAGCACAAGCCTTGGCAGCGAGTGAGGGTAATGTTTGCTTTGCAAACCACAAGTTTAGTACTTAGAAAAAATATATTGCTCACCCACCAAGAATAAAAGACTGGAAACAACACACCCTTGTTTCATGAACAAAGCATGTCCTGAGGTGAGCCAGCGCCTGGTTAGAGTGCCACTGAAGAGGCTGCCGCAGGCTAGTCACTGCCCCTTGGGCCTCAGCAACATGTGGTAGCCAGCACCGCCTCCCTACTCCCCACCCCCATCTGTCAGCGGACATGCTTTCATTAAGCCCCTCAATGCCTAGAAAACAATGTGCAGTATTTGGGTGTTTGCACTACACGGAGCTTAGCCCTGGGGAAGGTGCTTCAGCTGACGAAGGCTGGGCTCAGGTGGTAGTCAGTGACTTTGCAACAGGAGTGTCCGTCCTCTCTGAAGACAGGCAGGTGACCAGAGTGGGAAGAGAACAGAACACAGGATCTGCTGATTGAGTCGTTGAATAGGGCAGGCCATCAACTTAGCTGAATGTTCTGTGATAGTCACTAAAACACCATGAAACAGAAGCTCCTCACACTTGTCAGAACCAGAGCAGCTGGGAAGACACTAGTGTTTTCTTTGTTGTGCAGTTTGCCCTGATAAGGGTGTGGACAAGACCTGACTGGAGGTGCTCCTGCTTACCTCCAGAGAATCTGATGTTCTTCAGAGAAACGTCTGGGTAAGCATAAGGAGAAAGGGGGCTTAGGGCCCAGAGTGGGGTGTTGGGGGGAACCAGTGACACAGTTCTTTGCCCAGAGTAGGAAGAGAAGTCCAAACCTAGTTGAACAAGGTTTGAGCCCATAAGCCTCTCCTTTAATTTTCCCCATAGACTCCTCAGTGAAATGTGTCTTTCATTACTGCATTCCAAATTGGGTTTTCCTTTTAGGGTGATTTAAAAAAAAAGGCTGGATATTAAAGCAATGAGGTATTTTATACACATCAAAGTTTTGAAAAAACCAAATATTGCTAAGGACATGAGGAAACTGTACTCCTCTCTGTGGGAGAGCAACTTCCATCCCTCGTCAAGTGAAGGGCACACAACCGACAACCATCAGGTTCCCTGCAGCCAGAGGTGACCGTTACATCCCCACATGAGGGACCCAAGAAGATGATGAAGCAAATAGGGTGAGGGATGCTGGTCAGCTGAGATAACAGGTGGGACATGGTGGCCTCACAGGTCTACAAATAGGCAGGCAATATTGGTCACCTTGGACGTGACATGTGACACAGTGCAGAAAGGACACACCTTGGAGTAGCAACCACCTTAAGAAAAGGAATGACCTCGGGGGTAAAGCCCTAGCAGATGGTGACCTCTGGTGAATCCAGAGATGAAGGTAAGGTTTGCTTTCTTATTCTGTATTCCAAGTGGTTTGAAGAGTAGCTGTAAACTCCTGGTTTTCGTGGTCTGTGCTCTGAGGGTGGCCAAGGATCTGGCTGTCTGGTGCACGTCTCACTGGAGCAGTGCAGCCCCAGTTGTATCTCTCTAAGGTATCTGTATAGACCCCTGTCTCCTGGCTGTGGTGAGGAGAAAGCAGTTCTTGTTTGCTGTTCTTATAGCAGGAGCTGCCCCTGCTGGGCCCAGGCCAGAGGGTCCCTGTCATACAGGCTGACCAATGGCCAGTGAGCAGCTCCAAATGGACACTGGCCAATAATAACCATCATCCCGAATGACAAGCACCCTCCGAAAAGCACTAATTTACACGTGAGTGTATGGACTCCAGTGGTTGTGCCGGACAGAATCTCTTACTAAAACCTGGACCTTGCTGCCTGCTCTTTCGGCTCCATGGGGCTGGCCAACAAGCCTTGGATCTGCCAGT
>CM052715.1:63116687-63351687 GCA_028551405.1 Uromys caudimaculatus
ACACACACACACACACACACACACACACACACACACACACACACACACAATACACCACACCACACCACACCACACCACCATAGGTGTAGTCTAAGACTTTTCTTAGTTTCATGAGTCCGCTTAAAAGCAGAGAAGGGGGGGGGGGCTTGCAGGTTCATAGGGCTAGGCTCTTCTGGAACCAAAGGCCCACTAACAGCCATTCTTTGTTCAAACACAAAGGCGAGAACTGTCACCTATGACCAGGTCACCCTTCTAGGCACCTGGAAGGACTGCCCCAGGCCCCAGATCCTACTGTGGTCCCCTGAGGCCCCCTGGTCACAGCCTGTAAGTGTCTTCTCAAGTCAACGTGTCCTGTCTCATCCACACCCACTCTGAAGCCAGAGACTCTGACTGGATTGCATCTAATTAGCTTTGTGTTCAAGCCTATTCTCTGTCTTCCCTCGCCCAGTGGGGAGGGGCTTTCCCTGCAGGTCATCACGATCCCATCGAAAGATAATCCAGCAAGTTTTAGTTAACACATGACCAGGAAACATATCATCTGGCTGTTGGAGCCTTATAAACTTGTGCTGGGAGTTTTTCCTCAAATGTGTTAGTCAACTTTGACCTCTGGCAGAGTTCCTTCAATGACATCTTGGCGTCCCCGAATGATACAACCCTGAAGAAAGAAGAGGAGTCCTTTGTATTTGGATTTGCCATCTCAGCAGTGTTCTTTCCACATCTGTGGGGTATAGCTGAACTAACCAGGGACTAACTATGCATCCCGGCCAGGGAAGTGGGAGGAGGGTGGCCCAGAGAAGCCCAGGGTGGTCCAGGGCTGTGGTGGAGCTCCGTTCTCTTGGTTTAACTGCAGATGTTCACCTTTCTTGTGCATGGAAGCCCCTGCTGTCTGTCAGGGAAGCTTACAACAGACATGGAGCCCCGCCCCTGGGGCTTGTTCCACAGTCTCACCCTTGGCACTGCTGTTCCATAATAGTTGAGCGGCTCCTCTTTGTCTCCCAAGGATGATCTTGAGGTACTTCCTGTCGGAGACTCCTCGATCCATGCTGCCATTGGAGTCGGAGTTTCCTGTTGGTATTGAGACTGAACCTTGGGAAGATAGAAACATGTCCTCTTCTTAAAGGCAGAGAGGGGTACAATTTGGGCCACAGCTAAGAGAAAAAGAACGAGGCAGGGAATGGCCACAGCTGGGCTTGAGCTGGAGCCAAAGGATAGTCAGAGCAGGGTGGGGGGGTGACTGTTGTCTTGTCCCCACATTCGTCCGGGTGGGATCACTGGGAACAGATAGGCACAGTCAACTAAGGAGCCAGGGTCATTCATCCTACCCTCCCAGGCCCTGGGCAGCCCCTATGACCCAGTTGAGTTCCTGCTGACCTCTTCCCTGGTTAGGGTTGGCAGAGCTCAGCCAACTCCCGCACATGGAAGTCCCTCAGGAGAACTCTCCCCATGCCTGACTGAGCTACCCACTGTGAAACCCAGCCAGCTGCAGGAAAGTGGGCATGGCCAGTGCCCAGAGCTGGCATTGCCCCCATGTGGCATTGATGAGAACACAGATGATGCATTTGGCTCTGACAGTAGGGCTGATCTATTCCAGCTTTGGTCTAGATCCAGTGTAAGGCAGGTACTGACGCCCCAGGTTACACTGCCTTCTCAGGGGCTCAGAGTGGGGTGACAAGTTCATCCTCTACCTCACACCTTATACACAGCCCTCAGAGAAGTACTGTGTCCTTGGTGAGGTAAGAAGGCACAGACATAGCCAAAACACAAAGCCCGAAGACCCTGGTACCTAATACCGACCCCCCATCAGCAGGCTCATCAACTCCAGTTTTGTTTAGTTTATTTTCCTTTCCTTTGTTTTTGTGTCTTGAGAAAGGATCTCAGCAAATAGTCCTAGTTGGCCTAGAACTCACTATGTAAACTAGGTCGGTGTTAAACCTTCAGCAATCCTCCCACCTATGCCCCCCAAGTGCTGGGATTACAAGCACATGTCACCATGTCTGTCTCCAGATTCTTTTCACTCTGTCCTGGCTCTGTAGACTTAGAACTTCTAACCCTTACAAAGAAGTATCTTCTTAGTTATTGTAGGTATCAAAATGTGGTAACACACCTCTGACAGGACAGTACTTAAGGTTTCTTACCTGGCAGCACACCCCAAAGTACTTGGGGTACTACAGAATATGGGCCTTGATTCATTCAGCCCCTTTCCTTTCTCAGGGGTGCTCCATGCTGCCCCTGGTACCCTGTGTCCACATCAGTCAATTTTCCCAGAGTGACAGATCTCTATTGCTAGGGCTCTGCTATCCTGGTCTGACCCAAAGAAGCTACAGGCAGAGGCAGCCAAATTGGTGGGATCCCAGGCTCTGCTCTATCTAGTTCCACCGAGTAACTAGGGAATCTGTGTCCAAGGAAATACCAAGCCGTCCATCACTAACAGCCTAGAGGGTAGGGGTGTGCCCCTCTGCCTGATGAAAGGAACAGAGCTGAAGGAGGCAAGGGACTACTGTGATCTGCATCTACGGCCCAAGATAAAACTCGGTCCTGACAACTATGCCTAACCACACCTGGTGGGACTCAGATCTGCCAAGAAACGGTAATCAGCTCATAGAATACACGAATCTATATTCAACCCAAGAAGGGAAGTGCCTGGACCAGCGTAGCTGCTCCAGGTGTCCCCTATTTTTTAGGAGACATCTCAAACTCTTGAGTTAAGGGTTGACTGAATCTCAACATTAACTATCATGACGAGCTGCAAGGGTTGGGGGGTGGGGTTGTAGAAACGTGGACAACACAGTGACTGGAAGAATGGAGGGAAGGATGGGTGGGGTTGGCGGCTGATAGGAGGATGGGTGCATGGGTGGGTGGGACAAGAGAAAGATAATCGACAGATGGATAGAAATGTGGGTGGGTGGACGGAGGGACGGGTGTGTGGCTGGGCAGTGAGATGGATGATGAATGGGCAGGTGGGTGGAGAGGTGACTTGGTGGTGGGCAGACGGAAGTAGGAGTGGATAAACACGTGACAGATAACGATTGGAGGATATGTGCACGTGTGGGAGAAGGACTAAAATGATGAGGGGATGGGTAGATAAGTAGACTGGTAAATTGGTGGATGGAAAGTAGATGGATGGATGAGTAGTGGATAATGGATGGATGGATGGATGGATGGATGGATGGACGGACGGATGGACAATGAATGAAGGAAATGGTGGTGATGGATAGATAACCAGATGTGAGGACCTGTTTCCTTTCTATTAATATTAGCACAACTAGATAGATCTACAGGGTGTACAGGCATGTCCTAGGAGCCTCTCCACTGGGTGTCATGAATGTCACCTGCTGACCAGAGACTGATTTGCTCATATCCTCTGTGTTTTCCTCACAGGGAGATTTGACAGTGGGGTTGGGTAGAGTTCCTTTGAATAGCTCTTTGAAAACAGAATTTGAACTGTATGAAGGAACTGCTATAATCCAGATTAAGTGGAGTCTTAATGAGTGAAGTCTGGATTAGGTAGTATTTAAATTTTTTGTTTATTTCTTGCAAGTGCATGTCATTATGGGAACTAATTGCTAATAGCATATTTTCAAGTCAAGGTCCTGCTGGGTCTACTCCAATGAGTTGGGGGGGGGGGCTTCCTCATAATTAGCAGCCTTATTTGCACGCAGACAATGAGTGTTCCTAAAGTCTTTAACCTTGTTCCCATAAGAGTAGCTCTGGCATTCTTGTTTTAAGTGATTAAATTGCTTGGCAAACCCCTTTCTCAAGAGGAAGCCAAAAGGTAAGCGGAACCTAGCCAAACCGTCATTACTGTCCAGGGATTCAGAGTGAAGAGAGACTCCATTAATAAGGGTTCCGGTTACAGTACGTGGAAACATACAACGGAGAGGTGTCCACCAAAGTCAGTCATCTTCAATTGGGCTTAGAAAACCAAGCAGAGAGATGACTTTCTGGGTGGTCTCAGACCTGCAGCCCTGGCTGTGCTGGGTCCCAGCCCTGCTGGGTCCCAAGCACTAGTTCTGAATCAGCTGGACTGTCAATAGGCGGTGGCTGGAGTGTGCAGGTCTTCTGTAACTCGGGGACAGTCTGAGCAACTGAGAAGAGGCCGAAGAGCCCCGGGCACACTGCATGTGTGTGACAGCGGTCACCTGAGCTGCATAGGAGGACTCCCACATTACCTGAACAGAGACACTTTTGCTTCACTTCTGCTTTGTAAAAATTGTGAAAACCTCTTGGCCCTCACCCAGGATTCCTTTGTTTTTCCTCCAGGTAAAAAGCATATTTGGCAGCGAGAGCTGTTTTCAGTCTGTTTGATGCTCTCCCTTCCGATTAAAACTATACGAGGCCCCAAGGCATATCCAGTGATCATGAGCAGCTCTCTTGGCTAGACGCACAGTTTTACTTGAATAGCATTATTGTTACATGACATAAAACGCAAGGGAAGGAAGACTGACTACTGCGCTGACTGAAATTTGGCCTACTAAAGAAGCTATGGAATATCAAACATCAGAATTTCTGCTTTCAGCCAAGATGAACTAACAAGGACCAGATTTACTCTCCCACCAAAACAACTCGCAAGTGGACAAAACACATGAAACATGTGGTAGACATTAGACATCAGGCAATGAAGGACAGGCGTCCCTGAGGGACGGCCAACAAGCAAGGTGAACCCTCAGTTTTTGGCTCAGACAAGGCCCCAAGCCCTGTGAGCTTGGAAGGCCCAAAGCCTGCTAATCTACAGTGAGAAATAAGGCTGGGTGTCTTAGGGTAGACACTGCAGGGGAGAGAGCTGACCAGACTGTTCCCAGGAGAAGGCCTTTAGGCCTAGAACCACCCCACAATACCTGCTACCTCACACTCCATCAGTGCAGTACCTCATTTTGCCCAGAGTAGGAGAGTGCAGAGGACACCCAGCAATGTCCTGAGTTAGGGTTTGAGTCAACCTAATAAAGTTCTAAACTAAAGACGACTCAAGTGAATCAGTAACTTTCCGGTGACCTAACTGTGTGTCCAACAGAGCTTAGGCCCATTTATGAGCACACAAAATAGATCCTGCACCCAAGATCCACATGTCTGGCACCAATCTGAAGCCAACAGGCATTCAGAAGTGTAGGTGAGCTCAACCCACGATGCCCACATTAGCCAGGCAAGCAGCACTGCTGGAGACAGGAGGAAGGCTAGCTTAGCGGGTAAAGGCAGTGGATTCTTTCTGTTTAAGTTCAAGAGGTCAGCGTTAAAACCCCAAATCTAACTTGTACCTTTGAAAAGTAGGGTGTAGGCACTGGAAAGGATGGCAGGGAGGATTAACAGCAGATTTGGTGCTACAAAGAAAAAATGAGTGAGGCTGAAGATGGAACACTGGAAAAGTATCAACCTAGAACCGGAGACATCTCACTGTGGTGGCAGAGACACCTTGAACGTTTAACAACTGAAAAATGTGCAAGTCCACAGATCCACGAGGACCTTAAATACTAGAGAAAAGAGGAACAGTAGACCAAATGACGTACTCATTTTGCTGAAAAAAGGTGATAAAGAGAAAAGATTTAGCAGCAGCCAGAGCAAATGGCATGCATGGAAGAACAAAGATTAGCATGATGTCGAACTTTGCCCACCAAGCAGTGAAAACTCGAACCCTCGGCAAGCATCTCCCTCCCCATGTCCCTTCCTCCTTCCTTAAAGGACCCAAGGGGGGAAAATGCACCAAGAGTCTAAAACATTGTCTTTCAAAAACAAAGCCTAGGATGTCAAGCTGTCTCAGTGGGTAAAGGCACTTGCTGCCCAGGCCTGGGGACTCCCATTCAATCAGCAGGATCCATGTGACAGGAGAGGAGAATCAGCTCCTGAAAGCTGACCTCTGACCTCTACATGCATACTGTGGCACCCACACATCCACACACAAGTAAATTTATTTAGGGCAAGAATTGTAATTTAAAAAACAAAAACAAAAATAAAGCTGCCTATGATCCAGGCCATCAGCATTACAGAGAAAAGAATTCAACTAATAGAAAAAAATTGTCAAAACTGAACACATGAGCATGATAAAAGCCCAGGGGGAAGCAGAAAGAGGAAAATGTTTCTTAAGCTAATACATGGCATCCGCATAGCCCTCAGTGAACATCAGATTGAAAGGGAGAGATTGGCACTTTCCCCAAGATGAGGTGTAAAGTAAGGAATTTCCAGCATGGGGTTGGAAATTTGTTTAAATTAACTAAAACATAATTATATTATTTCTTCCCCCCTTTCCAGTCAACGCCTCCCATGTCCCTCTCTCTCCCTTTTAAATTCATGGCCTCTTATTAATTTAATTATATATATATATATATATATATATAATTTTATATATATATAAAATTGCATAATTGATATATATGCAATTAAATATATCCATTCAACCTGCTGAGTCTGTTTAGTATTGTTTGTATGTATATTTTTTAGGACTAACCACTTGGGATTGGATAACCATTTAGGGGGTTCATCTACAGGAAAGACGCTCTCTCTTGGCAGTTGATAATTGCTTGCAACTCTTCATCTAGGGGTAGGGGCCTCAGATATTTCACTCATGTACATGGAAATGTCAACTGGGGCTGTGGTTGTTCAGATCTTGTTTACACCACCATATTGTCGAGATTTCTATGGGCTTGGCTCCCCTGTCACATCTAGAAGGCACAATTTTGCTGCAGACTTCCTGGTCCTCTGATTCTTCCAATCTTTCCACGTCCTCTTCCTTGGTGTCACAGAGTCTTCGGGGTCTGGAATGTGTTGTAGAAGACCAACCAAAGCTGGACACTCCACCATCAGTTCTTCTTTGCATTTTGGCTAGATGTAGCTTCCTGCAAATGGCGATTCTTGCCAGTGTGCAGACCTGGAGACAGAGGATCAGTATCTATCTTTAAAGAACCCTGAGAAAAGAAGTGAGCAGAAAACACACACACACACACACACACACACACACACACACACACACACACACACACACACACCTTCAGTCTTTGGAAGAAAGAAAAAGACATGGAAGACATGTAGGAGAGATCAGAGTGCGCTTGTTTTACACAATGTCGTTATATAGAAAATGCTGAGTCTCCCACAGCAAACTAAGGACTAATAGTGAACACAGCAAGGTCAGCATGCAAAAGCCAACCACATTTCTGGGTTCTAACAATGCCCGCATCTGTATAAATTGAATATACGATATCACTTACAACAAGACAAATGAAATTAAAGGTAAAAACGCATGTGTCAGAATTTAAAATGTAGGCTGGATGTGGTAGCATATGCCTTTAACCCCTGCATGTGGGAAGCCAGCAGATCAGATCTCTGTGAGTTCAAGGCAAGCCTGCTCTACGTCGTGAGATCCAGGACAGCTGGGGCTGCATATTGAGAACTCATTTCAAACAATTTAAGTGAACATTTTTTTTTTAATGCAGATGAAAGATTTAACAAAACCCAACAAAAAGGTGGTGCTAGCCTTGTGGTGGTGGTGACAACATGGCGGTCCTAGCCATATAGTGCCACCAGCAACAGGGTAATGCTGCTGATATGGCAGTGCCGACAGAGGGTGTCAGTGAGGAAAGACACCCAGATCAAGGAGGCCGAATAGATAGTCCAGAAAGAGGTTTACATATCCACATTCCAAAGTACAAAGAGGCCTTTCCTACAAAGGGTGCTAGACCAGTTAGAGGTCAAGATAAAAAGACAAGTTTTGACCTAATCTTCATTCCTCCCTTAAAACATTAACTCAAGTGGATCATGAACTCAGATATAAGATGTAAGATAATACACAAGAGAAGCTAGGGTCTAGGACTGAGTGCAGAGTTCTTAGGTTTGACACCAGAAGCTGACGCAGAAGACCACAAATTAGTCGATCGAATCTCACAGCAATGAAAAGGTCTTTCTTAAGAGCTTACTAAGGACTGCAGAGAGAAGCTACAGACTTGCAGGAGATACTCAAGAACTACAGTCTTAACAAAGGGGCTTCATCTAGGAGACACAAGGGACTTCTGTACCCGCCAGGAGTCAACCCTCGAGGAAATGACTCCAGAGACACTTCATAGATATCCATGTGTCTAGACATACGGAAATATGGTCAACACCATTAGTTTTCAAGGAAATGTAAATTCTAACCACGACAAAATGTCACTATACACGTATCAGAACAGTTTTAATAAAAATAAGGACTCGTGAGTGCCTGGTTGGGAAGATAAAACAGCACAGCAGCTCTGGAAAGGACTTGGGTAGGTTTTCAGAAATTAAAGATTCACTAAAGACAGCGCTGGGTTCTTGGGCCTTCATCCTGGAGAGATAGAAATTCATGTTCACAGAAACCCTCTATACCACCACTCATAGTAGCTTTTTATTCATAATATCCAAAACTAAAAAGGCAAACAGGCCTAAAGATACAGCTCAATGTTAAATCACTTGCCCGGCATACAAGGGTTTGACCTATAGCACGGTAAAAAAAAAAAATAAAAAATATTATATGTTAAAGACAACCTTCCCAAATCCAAACACCCTCTGCAGGAGAGGAGTTGGGCAACCTGACCCATCTACACCATGAACACCACTGAAGGGACTAAAGGAGCTTGTGATGTAGAGGGAAAATCCATCTGGGATGGAGCACTGCCGGCAGGAAAACCAGTTTGGGGTGCAGGTTGCCAGGGCCACTTACAGAGAACAGCAAACTGCAAGTGTAGAGAAGAAAATTAGCAGACACTGGAGCATAAGGACACCGAGGCACAGCCCTGGGTCGTGAACCTGGTCGTGGCTACATGGAAAGTCACATATAAGAGAATTGCAGAGAACTCTGCATAAGGTCAGGGGAACCGGAGTGGACTCAGAAAGCTGCACTAACGCCTATTTCCTGTGTTGAGGGGGGTGTGGCAAAGTGTCAGCAGGACATGTTAACATTTATGTAAAACATTTTTGGGTGTGTGATTTTCTGTGGTGTGTGTGCTTGTGTGCACCCCAAGGCAGAAGAGGATGTCAGGTGCCAGGTTCTATCACTCTGTCTTAGTCCCTGGAGATGAGGTCGTGTATCCAAAACCACCAGTGACCCTCCCATGTCTGCTCATCACAGCACTGCATTGTAGGCACGCAGTCACGCCTAGCTTTTTATGTGGGTGTTGGGGAATTAATCTGAGGATTAGAACTCAGGTCTTTAAGTCCCCACAGTGAATGCTCGGAGGCAATGTGTCATCTCCCAAGGCACTAAGACATTTTTTAAACAACTTCTTGTGAATCTAAACTTACTTTAAAATAGGAAATTAAGGAAAGGGGCAATATAAAAGTTTGTTTCGCACACACACAAAGCCTGAAATAACACATCCTACCAGACCTAGGCATGGCCCAGAAAGTTCTAGACTCTTCTGGAAAAGAACATCAGACCTATATGGAATACGTCAGCTGTGGGAATGGTGCCTCACAGAAAAACGCTAAGTCCTTCTACTTTCTCATGCAACTCTCTGTAGCACATCATTTACTCTTAAGACAAATAAGTGCAACATGTTGCAGGACTGCTGCCTGGAGAGCAATAAGGTGCTTAGTGACAAAAACCACAAGAGCCAGGTGTGGAGAAGCAGACACGCAGAAATGAGGGTCCCCATATCTTCACATGTGGCACAGCACAGCCTCAATGCACAGCATACACAACAGCAGGTGTGCTCAGTGATGAGCTAGCAAAGGAGGAACTACAGAGTCATGGAAACACAGTTGTCTGAATGGGAAATGTCCCTGACAGGCTCGTGTGTGTGAACACTCAGACTCCAGCTGGGGATGCTGTTGATGAACGTTGTAGAATCCTCGGGAGGGGAGCCTTGTTGGGGGAAGTAGGTCGATGTGGGTGAGCTTTGGGGATAGTCTGGCCCCACTTTCTGCCCACTCTCTGCTTCCCGATCTACTGATCTGTGATGCAGGAAGGAGTCCCAGCTGTGCATTCCAGCCACCACGACTACTGCCATGATATACGCTGTAGATTGTACCTTCTTGAATTGTAAGGGGAGACAAACCCTTCTTACGTTGCCTCTTCTCAGGTGTTTGATCACAGCAAAAGAAGAGCAGCTGACAGAGAAACTCAAAACAAGGTGGAAAAGAGGGAAGGGTAATGGACAAAAAGAATCAAGACTATATAATTAAATCTAGTCATGCAAATAATTACATTAAGTACAGTAGTTTAACCACCCTGTTTCAGAGGAAGAGAAAATGAAATTATATCAAAAAGCGCGAAGACCAAGCCACACGCCTATAAACATATTTTACTTAATAAGATGTGAAAGGGTTAAAAGTTCAGTCATGAATACATAAATGTATACCTTGATACACGAATCGAAAGTTAATGAAACCATAGCAGGATAATTCACGGCAGAGCGTTTCCAGGGACAGGAATGGTCACCTCACAGAAATAAAGGTGTCAATTAATATGGAACTCATACCGACTCTAAACAACCTAAACAGCAAACCAACTGGTTTTCAAAATACATGATATAAGTTCCAGGAGAAATAAGCAAGCCTATATTATGAAGGTAACCACCTTTAACAAGCAGGTGGAAGTGAGTCAGGAGCCTGAAGACTTGAGCAGATTATCAAGAGACTTTATCTAACTGGATTTCCAGAATGTTCCATCCAACTACACTCAACAGACATTTTTTTATCTTATCAAGTGTTGAGAAGCTTACCAAGATAGCCCATGTTCTGCACTGTAAACTAAGCCTCAGTAACTATCAAAACTAAACAATGATGTTTGGTAATCTGGATAGACTTTCAACATTTGAAAAATATGTATACTTTCAATACATTAAAGGAGTCAAGATGAAATTAGGGATGACTTTGGATTTCATGAGGTGAAAGTACATTTAGTAAGTAATGGGGAACCTACACTGGCAAATCAGATCTGTTACCTCAGCTCCTATTTTTAGAAAGTACCTGCTCTAACTTCTTCTCTGTTTCTGGGATACAGCACTAATCCAAAGCAGCTTAGGGGCAGAAAGGGTTTATTTCAGTGTACAGGATACAGTTAATCTAGGGAACTCTGGGGCAGGAACTCAAGGCAGAAACTATGAAGGAATGCAGCTTATTGGCTCCCTTGCAGGCTCATGCTTTTCTTTTACATCCTAGGACTACCTGCCTAGGTAATGGTACTGCCCACAGTGGGCTGGTCCCTGTATCAGTTAACAATCAAGACAAATCCCTACTGACAGTAGGAAATGAGAATGAAATAAGAAAGAGAGAGGATGAAAACCAGCATTCATGAATGAAACTGGAAGTTGTAATACAATGTGATACAATGTCTCACACCTTGCTGAGTGAGTACAGAGCCAGAACAAGACAGAACAAGAAATAAACAGTGGAGACAAGAGTAACTATGGGCAGCAGGTAATGAGAGTACGGGACCCACTTCCCAAAGGATGCCTTTCTCCAACAAAGGAAGCCTTGGGATTTGATTTGAGGGGCCTGTGCTTGCTCATGGGGAGAGCAGCACATTCCGTCCAAGAAGGATGGAAGCATGCTAGTCTTCTCTTCCCTAAAGGACATTCTAAAGGCATACTAATGATGTAGGAAGTTTCCCCTAAGAACATCTGCTCACTTAGCTGCTAACAGCTTTCTTTACAGCATCCACCAAATTTAACCTGTAGTTATGCTGGTCAGGGAACAAACAAAACAAATGGCCAAGGTCAGTGGTAAAAGAGAGGTCCCTGCTGTGGATTCTTGTAGCACACTCTATGCCAATCCACATCATACTAAAACTAATCACACACACACACACACACACACACACACACACACACACACACACACACACACACACACACACACACAGTGTCAGGGCTACAGGCATGCCTGAGCATGCCTGACTTTTTACATGGCTTCGAGTTCCTGAAAGTCTTGAGGGAACAAAGTGGAGAGAGTTTGAGTAGGATACCTAGAGCCCTCCTCTGCTCTGTGTGTACATGGGTGTGTGCACATCTGTACATACCTGGCACACACCACACACATACCCCAACCAAACAACAACAAAACCCATAAATAGCAATATAACACTGCAACTACTGAGGTAATTGAATTTGTATTGAAAATCCTCCCACAAAGGAAACCTCAGACATGGGGGGTTTTGCTGAGGGATTCCACCGAACTCCATATATATAAACTTGCAGGCTCTAAGGGTGTGTGTGTGTGTGTGTGTGTGTGTGTGTGTGTGTGTGTCTGTGTGTCTGTGTGTCTGTGTGTGTGTCTGTGTCTGTGTGTCTGTGTGATTACTTCCAGTATGATGCTACAACCAGACAAAGGCACTAGAAGAGAAGCAAGTGACTTCTGCCAGAAGCAGAAGGCCATGCCACCATTCCTCAGGCTCAGATTGTGTCTGACGGATGAAGAGCTGAGATGCAAGGATTCTCTACTCTCCAGCCCCAAGTCTTTACCTGGAGCGTGTTTTCCTGCATCCTCTGACAGTTTAGATCTTAAAGGAAGAGTGGATGAGAGGCTGAGGGGTGTGGGGAGGAGCAAAGAAAGGGGAAGGGTGTGGGAAGAAGGCTCCAGCATGACTGGACACGCAGAGACATTAGGGGTGCACACAGTTCCCAAGAAGGACTGCCCTTGTTCTCAGGTGGAGTCTAGCATAAAAGATACCACAGTAAAACTTTATGTGAAGGGAGACTACAAACAGCAACGTCCCATTAAGCATGCAGTATTTTAGTTCAACTTTCTTTGGACTTGGACTTGACATAAAAAATGAAAACAAACACACCAGTCTTCACTTGTTAGGGCATAACACTTGCTAAGTGCATGGGAGGACCGGGCAATAGGCTTCGTAGAGATCCTGCCCTTCAGAGACTAGGCGATGCAGGTTTAGGGTGTGCCGTTAGTAGAATTGTGGGTGCTGAACACCTGGGAAGAACACGGGGCTGGGACTTGACAGACACCAGGCTGGATGCTCTACCTCTGCAGCTGGATATCAGCCTAAATGACCTGGATCTTGGTCAAGGTTCACAAGTGTTTCCTTTGTCACTTGAAAAATCACAGACAGCCAAGAAGATTTGTGCAAGGGGATTCTGTCCTTTCTCTATAGGCAGGGACACTAAAGTCTTCTTGAGAAGCCTTTAAAGGGGGAGTGGAGTTAGTCACTTGGAGAGTCAGGGCATGTGAGCTAGAGTGAGGTGAGGGAGGTCCCAGAAACAGGAGGGCCACAGCGGGTGTCAGGCAGGTGATATCCTTAGCTGGGACTGAGAAGAGAGGAGCAGGCTCAGGCTTGGTGAGTACTGGAGGCCCCAGGTGGTCCTCAGCAGCTCCTTGGCGGGCATTCATGGCCACATTAGAGACCTGGGAGCAGAAGGTCACTTCTGGCCTATACAGAGGATGGTAAGGTCACTTCTGCCCTGTACAGAGATGAACATGACTGGCTGGTCCGGGATGTGTCTTGGGTCAGTGCCATGTTGGAGTTGTAGCATGCCATATTCTACTCCTCCTATGCTGGCTGTGCTGGCGACCCTGGCTCAAGACACATCCTGAATCACTAAGTTCATCAACACGCTGTGTGTAATTGTTGCTCGTCATGATTTCTGTGATGGCTGATCCGATTCTCATCATGCCTCCGACAGCCTGTTCTCAGAAACCGTTCTGGCAAACACCATTGCTGTTCTGCGCAGGACCCCAGTCGCAGAGGACAAGGTCAACCCTTTGTTATAGCAGCAGGACCACAGTCCCAGAGGGCAAGGCCAACCCTTTGTCACAGCACACAAAGCTCTGCAAGTCCCAGGCTGTCCCCTAGCTGCCTACATGCAGCACACATCTCAAAAGTTAATGACTTCACAGGACAACCCTTATTGGTTGAGGGTGGGACTTGGCCAGACCAGGTGGTCCCTGATGTCCTGTGTCCACTAGGGTGGTCCCACTGTGGGCAGGAAGCCTCACACTTGCTCACTAGCCCATACTCCATTTCCTTTCTCTTGTTCACTGCCTTGCCTGGTATCAGCTGACCCTCAGGAGTGTTCACCTTCAGATGGCCTTGTTTAGGACCCAACTTGTTCAGAGCATGTGGCTGGTTCCTCCATTAGCATCCTCAATGGGCGTCCTCCATAACCATGGGAGGAAGCTGTCCTGCCCTCCCTGAGTCTGGCATCTCTGGGTGTCTTGTCTACAGTATTTCTTCAAGAGGTAACTCTAAACTGACCCGTTCCCAGGGAGGGGTGAGGGCTTTCAGGAGATAAAATTTGCCACTCTGGGGTTTCTTTCGGCTCTTGCTTCCCCACTAAGCACTCTGCCCCTGTGGGTGTTCATACAGTCTCCTGACTCACCACTACTCAGTTTCTCTGCATGAAGAAACGGAACTGGGAGAATCTCCTCAAAGATCACTAGTTAGATCTCTGCCTACAGCATTGCAAATGGCATCCAAGCATGGGCTAAAGAAAGCCAGACCCCAGAACCCACAGAGGGGTTGTGCACACAGCTGTCCATGCCCGGGCTTCAGTGTGCATAGGGGACATGTGGGTACACCCATCCACACTGAGACTCCAGTGTCCACAGACAGTCTGTGGTTTCAGCTACCCACACCCTGGCCCAATGTCCAAACAGGGGTTACAGGTGTAGCTGCCCACAGCCAGTCACCATTATCTACACAGGGACTGTGATTTACCCTTTGTAATTGGATCATGCCTGAGGCAGCACCAGGGGCTGGGGCCATAGCCAGCCTTGGTCCCTGGGAGTCCAGAGCTCCACTGTTGCCTCTGAAGGAAGATAGGGGAAGCCTTGGCAGCTGAGTGGCCCAGCAGCCAATGGTCATAGGACCACAAATCTCCTCTTCTCCAGGCAGTGGTGACAAACCTGGAACCACACTCATTAAGCAGTGTGGCAGCCTCTATCTGTGACAGGCAGTGTGAGTGTAGGGCATTCCTGGGAATTTTCAGTGGACAGAGAATCTAGACAATCTGCAAACCGATGTCCAGGTCTCAAGGGTTAAAGCCAGATAAATGGTGTGGGTAATGTCTTTGTCCTAAAGAAGTCTGTGGCAGTGGCAGACTCATGGCTAAGAAAGGTGGCTAGAAACAAGGGTGGTGGGAGTAAGTGGGGCTCAGAGTCTCATTAGGCCAGGCTAGACCAGTTGACAACATCGGGGAAATGGTCTGATAGTGAAGCAGACAACCATGGTCCTCGGACTCAGGTCAGCCTCAGAGAATCCCATTTGTGATTTCTTGTCTTTAGATAAAGGATGGCTACTGGCCAGGGCAGTGCTGGGCTTAGAAGCCCATTAGCAGCAGCACAGCTTACTGTTCTGCTCATCGTGAGCAAGACCCCTGTGTGCTGTCAGATAGACGGCACAAGCGTTGTGTCTGAAAGCCTGTTGGTTATAGGGCCGAAAGGAGGTAAGATGGCTTTTAGATGACACCACCTAGAAACAGAGAGTGCTCTGAGCCTCACGTTGGTGAGTGTAAGACTGGGTTTTCTCCTTTTTTTTTTTTTTTTTTTGGTTTTTCAAGACGGGTTTTCTCCTTTTGCCATCGCCACAGTGACTGTAGTTTGAGGACATTTTCACTCTGGGCTTGCTCCTCCCAGCTCTGGAAGTCTTTACCATGGCTCTTTTCTCCACTGTGTTAGTTTGTGTATGAAGCAGGAGCGTCACTAGGAGCTCAGCTGGCACCTTACAAATGACTCACATAGTTCTTGTGGTCCCAGCTTCCCGGCACAAACTCTAGATCGGCCAGTTCTGCTGAGAGTCTTCACAGGCAGGCCAACGGCCTGCTTTCAGCTTCCATCTAAGCAAACATTCAGTCATCTTTGACCTAACTTAATTTTTTTGGCATAAAGAATTATAAATATGATGTGCTTCACATGTGTAATTCCAAATTAGGTTAGTGCGCCGGGTCTGTCTCAGGGATGGATGATTTAAAGAGTCCTGTAAACTTGCATTCAGTTGCCATATGACCAGGGGCTCTATTCCTCAGCATTTGCCCCAGAGCTGAGAATACATGTGTGTGAGCATTCACAACAGCAGTAGTCAAGTGTGTGAGCATTTACAACAGCAGTGCTCACAGAAGCCAGAGGTGAAGAGCAGCCAACCCTACCTGTGGGGAATGAGAAGTGGCATTGGGGGCTGTATAGTGCAGCACTGCATAGCTCTGTGGGCGTGGGTGTAGGTGCAGCACACTGGCAGAGACTATCTTGTAGCTTCACCACAGGTTCACAGGACAATGTGGTGTAAGCCCATTTATGTCAACTGTCCCAAGCCAGAAAATCAATCTCCTAAGGGTAGAGCTAAGTGTCTGTATGTAGGGGTCCGGGAACAAGTACAGACTTTGCTTTGAAGATATTTTTGGAACTGTACATAGGGGGCACACATCCTGTGAACACACACACACACACACACACACACACACACACACACACACACATGCCACAGTGCTTCACACTAAAACAAATGGCTCTCTCCACCTCCTGTGAATTCCAAAACCAGTAGAGTTCTCACCTTATAAGTATGGGGAACTGGATTTGATCCCCAGAATCACATTTAAACAAAACAAAACAGGCACATTAGCACATTGCTGAAATCCCAACACTGGTGAGTAAAGACAGTGGGTCCTCAGCACTGCTGGCAGTGTAACAGAATTGGCAAGATCCAAGCAAATGAGACCCTGTCTCAAAAGAACAAGGTGAATGGTTCCTTGGCTCCTGATGAACAACACCCAAGGTTAACACTCATGTATGTGCGCCCCCCCCCCCGAGAGAGAGAGAGAGAGAGAGAGAGAGAGAGAGAGAGAGAGATATGAAAGACTTCTATAAATGAGTTCTTTCTCTCTGCCTCAGCTTCCTCCCTGAACACCTCCTATTATATACACTCCCAAATACAGTTTATGTCCTCTACGGGGAACAAATTTGCAAACACTTTGTTAGCCCTGAAAAGAGTCTCCGCCCATTCAGTTACAGAGGTAAGCAGGAGGTTTGGGGCTGTACTTACAGGTGAGGTCAGAAACTTCAGATGGCCTTGTCCGTCAGCAGGGAATGATGAGTACTGTCGATCAACCTTGGCTACCCAGGTTGGGAGACTCCAGGGCAGGCAGCTGGACCCCAAATATCTGGACTTGTGCTCAGTCCACACTTGATCGTGAGGACAAATTGTATACTTAACAGTCATTATTCCAAAGTCTCAGGTCAGACAGCACATCTGGGGTTGCTCTGTGTTGTATTTCTTTCTCATATTCTGTAAGTCTAAGGAAATCTACCTGTCCTTAAGGTTCCTGGGTGACTTTGGTCACTGAGGACAGACACTGTGGGAAGCCAGCATCCAGCCGAGCATGGCATGCTCTGGAGGACTCAGTAGTCCCAGGTAAGCTGAGGCCTCTCCTGGCTCCCCCCACCCCCGAGAATGGCATTTTTGCTCTGGGAGATAAGAGGGACGCACACAACTGCCCCGGTGGCCTTCCTGCTGACCTGCTCAACCTGCTTGTTACAAGTGAATCTAGGGATTCCTCAACGTTTATTTCCTCATTCACGAGAATCAACCTAAAAGGTTCAAAAACTAATAGTGTTATTTATGGAAACCCAGATTCCTGGGCAGAATTCATCCATAATTTTGTAAACTTGTGTGCATTTGGAGAAATTTTGGAGAAATAAAATTTTACTGTTGGATCAGGAGAAATGGGAACTTCCAAAGCACACGCTGGTCAGGGCAGCTCCCAGCACTGTCTACCTTGCACAAAGTCATTATCCCCAAAGCCCAGCTGGGCCTGTCCCCAGAACAGTGGGGGAACAGACAGCTTCAGAGTTGTTCTGCACACACACAAGTCTGTTGCTCCCTTAGACCCAGAATCCTGAACCCGAGCCTCACCATTCACCCACAGATCAAAGACTCTGAATATAGTAAGTTGTCCATCTCCTCCCACGTCGCCCTCTGTTGGGCAGGCCCCGTGAGCCTGTGGCAAAGCTTACCCCAAGGTAACATCCTGGCAACTGAACACATACGGGTTACTTTAGTTACTCTAGTACTGTAAGTCACTCTGCAAACCTCTTAGCAAAGGATGCAAGAATTTTGGCATTGGAATCCTGGAGAAAGAATATCGGAGACACTTAAGGTAGGTCATACTAATGGCAGTCTCATGTCTCCTCGATCTGCGAGAATCTCAATAGAGTTTCTTACCAGGGCTTAAGGAGGGATCCAGGTGGGGAAGAGAAGAGCAGCAGTGGAGTAAGTGGAGAGGGAAGGCTCTGGCTATGTCATCTGAAGCCCACACACTCTCCTGCTAAAGCAACCCGGGAGCGTGTGGGTGGTCAGAGCCTCACCCAGAATCTCTCTCTGAGTGAAAGTATTTTGGCATAAGCAGAAGTTCCGTCCCCACCTAGCCTGGATGGGCATTTTTGAAGTGCTTTGTTTACAATGCCCCGAGAACACCACCAAACATCCACTCTCTCAGGAAGGGCAAGACACAGTTCTTCCTGTGTTTAGATGACACAGAAACAGCCAGACCCATGTTGCAAAGCACTTGTTACAGATCCCTACGCTGGCTCACAATGTAGCAGAGTGACCCACAACCAATCTCACACAGGCTGGTCCAGCAAAAAAGGAAAAAAAAAAAAAAGGAAAAAAAATACTGCTTTATTGGATCCGTTTCCTAACTACAAAGATAGCCGACACAAATATCAAACGCTTGCTTTCGTATGACAGTCTGCTAAGAATGGTTCATGCAACTCCATGATGCTAATAAACACAGGGTACATACTAGAGGCAGGCGGGAGGCAGCCTGCAGGCGGCCAGGATCTATGTGTGTACACGGCGGCACGCGTCAGCTCTTCACAGTCGTGTGAAAACGTTCAATATGGCTTCCAGACATTTCTTTCTTTCTATGAGTTGGAAAAGATAAGCCACCATCGTACAGACGGACATTTTGAAGATGCATCTTCCTGTGAGAGAGCTTTTCCTGTCATGATTCCGTCTGTCTGGGAGTAACTTAAAACTTCCACCCTCAGGTGCAATTCAGGCATGTTCCATAAGGGGGCATTAACTCCTAAGGCACGATCATTAAACATGTTTTAATTAAACCATGCTTTTTTTGGTTATAAGAAATAATAGGTCACTGCTAGTAACTGTAATAAGCAGCTAATTACACAAAGCTGACACCAGCCTATCTGTTACCAGTAACTAATCTGAAAACACATGATCCACAGACTGCGTATAGAAACATTGTTTTTGGTAATTGTTTTCTTAGATGCAACAGAGCTATAAGGCTTCTGTGAAATAATAATCTTATAATTGAACAAATATATTACACTCCTTTTGTAATGGTTATTTACAACCACTTTCAGATTTTGCCATTCAATTTCTGCCACATTCAGAAATTGCCTCTGGGCATTTGAGCATAGCTCTAGAGTGCTCAGTAACTGCATGAGACAAGAGAAGGCCACCTGCCTGTACAGAGGGGACAGACCCTGATGGAAGGTGATAGAAGCCAGGTCTGGACTCTGAGGTGGATTCTCACGGTGGATACTGGTTATTGCTAACATGGAAGCCCCTGCTGGGCACAACAGACTGGTCATTGCCATCTCTGTCCTTGGATATCCATACATAAATATATGCCTATATGCATATGCATGCAAACACAAGCTCTGTCCTGTAGCAGGCAGGTTTGGTTCTGTCCAGGACCCCATCTTGTGCTGTTCAGCTTCCTTCACTATGTTCGAAGCTGGACTAAGAACAAGAATCTCAGGGTGCTATTATTAACAAACCTGTGGTTTCAGTCACACAGAGGAGGGGGCTGATCATGAAGGAGCCGAGAAGACCGGCTGGGAAGACCTCTAAAATGCACTGGATAAGGCAGGCAAGTCGTGTAGGGCAGCCTGAAAAGCTAGAGATAAGCAGGAGACTGTAGCTCATCAGAATCCTATCAGTGAATACAGAGGACAAAGCCTCCTGAGGAAGTGTTCTTCCATAGCTTTGGCTCCCACAAATACTCTCATGGTAGGAAATTCACTGCTCACTTCCATATGCCCTGGCGTGGTGGTTGGACTAAATAAGGCACTTCCAGTGTTTTTAATCCAGTGGGCAGGAGGGTCAGGCTTGGGGTCAGTCTGCCACACGGTGGGTGCCCCTGGCCTTACTGGCCAGACCTTCTCTTTCCTTGAGAGGGTGTTTCTTTCTGGAGATGCAGTGAGCCCCTCTCCTGCTCCTCCGCCCCTGTTGGAGAGCTACTTCTTCAGACATAAGCTCTTAGCATTCGTTCAGTAGGTTGAGATTTCTGAGTGGTACCAGATGTGGGTCCAGTTTATCTCATCAAAGTGTCTCTTGCTGAAGCGCGGTTGTCCGCGCTGAGCCAACTCCTCACAGCTTCTGCCAGCTCCGATGTGCTGAATTAGGAGTGGGGGATCGTGCTGGAGAGGTCGTTCCGTATGATCTCATTTACTGCGAGGAAAATGAAAGGAGAGAGGATTAGGGAAATGGTGCCTTACTGCCAAGGACCACATTTCTAACGGGTTCTAGTCCGTCTGTGTTGCTTAGATGCGGCAGAATACCATCTCCAGGACAGGAGTCAACTCCGGGATGTTCCCTAAGTTTATAAAACAAAACATTGACACACATAACATCTCCTGGAATGCACTCAGTAGCGGAGACAGAAGGTAGTGGGACCTACCATGGCCATGGGCCTCCCTTTGTCCCTTTGTTTGGGGCACTTCATTTGTTTTTCTGAAGAGGGTCAAGTCACACTGGCCCCCGCAAGCCAGTGATGGCCGCTATCAGTGTGTGATGCTTGGCAGATGGACAGGAAATGAGAGAAGCTGGGGAAGGCCATCGCCAGCAAACAGCACAACATCCCTCCCTCTCCACCCTGCCTCTCTGCCCAGCCACCCGATCCACACTGAGATAGGAAATGTCACTGGGCGGCTATCACCACATCCCATTTGTCTAACAGAGTTTGAAGGCAGGGCACCCACGCTGACGTCACGGAACCGCCTGGGCTTCCCTTCCCCATGGGCTGGAGCCCCCTGCACCTAGATAAGCCCCTGGAGCTCACCCTCGGAGGCCCCAGCCTGTCTGAGGACGCTTCCTGGAGCCATCAGGGGGCGTGCGTTTCATCACCACTCCCTTCCCTAAGCTGCCTTTCAACACCCCTTCCTCAGCAATAGTTTTAAGAATAACAATAATAAAACGCAGTTGGGGGAACCAGGAATTGTGTCATGAGAATGATAGCAGAAGGAAGCCTGACCGCATACACAGAGCTCAGCTCGCCCCAAAGGGGCTGCCGGGCAAGAGACTTACACTGGCCAGGCTACCTATACCAGGGCCACTGCCGCTCCAGGATACCCCGTAGGTTTGCTGTTCCTGAAACTGTTCCCTCAACAGTCACACAAATAGGAACCATGGCTGCTTCCTGGACAGCTTCTTGGGGGTGGGGTGGGGCGGCGGGCACTCCTGGGCCCCTCTGGGGAGCTCCAGGATTGATCCTTGACCACAGGACCAAGCACACTGTGGAGAGGGCCCACCCTTTGGTGTGGAAAATACCAGAAGGTAGGCGCGCTCCCTCTGGCCCTGTGACTTCTCAGCCACTAATGAGGAATAACAAGGCCCAGGTGCTCACAGGCTGGTCTGGGACCAGCAATCAGGACTCAACTTGTCCCTGGAGTGCGCCCTGGGAGCTCCTTAGCTACCAGCATTTTCCATGATACTGGAGTGTGGGGGCAGGGCGGCTGCGCAGCCCTGAGAAGCAGCTAGGCAGCAGGGACCCCAGGAGGACCAAGGGCTGTCTGCTCTGTGCAGTACGAGACACTGTCACAGGTCTCTCCTGAGTTCCTCCTGAGTCCACGCGGCTTTTCTCACTGGTCTCTTGACAACCTCTTCAGGCTGAGCTTCATGTTTGGCTCCCCAGCATAGGTCAGGGATACCCAGCTTTAAGAGGGGTTAGCTCTTCTTTCCCTTCCACTAGCTCAGCCCTCCTGTGAGAGGTGCCTGTCTAATTTAGACTCTACTTCTCCAGATTTAAATAAAAAACAAACAAGCAAAAAAAAAAAAAAAAAAAAAAAAACCAGTTGACAAAGAAAAACCACAAATTTCATTTCTTTAGGGTTTCTTTCTTTCTTTTGTTTTATAGTGAAAAGAGGCTTGCCTGAAATTAGGATTTCTTGGGGCCAAGCTAGAAGGGCTTAGATACTTGATGAAGCACAGAGCTATGTGCAGAGGCTCTCTGTGTGGAGGTGGAGATGAGCCACAGCAACCTCCATTGTGCCACACCCATCTTTGTTCCGGTGACAGATAGCTTCGTCTGACTGCCAGGGAGTCCCATTTGTCTCACACTGTCCCCAAGCCTTGAGTGCATTAGGGCTCTAGGTGGTCATTGCTCAGACTGGGTTCCCAGGTAAGGGCAGAGTTAGGACAAGCACTCTCAGCTGGGGCTCTGGACTAGTGACTCTCTCTGAGCGGTGGGGGTGGACATGTGGGGCTGGGAAAGACGTCTGTAGAGTATGAAATGCCAAGGCTAGGAGCAGAGCCACTGTTCAGAGGCAGAAGTGATTTCACGGGCTCCAGATATGTGTTAACTGGACTCTGTGCAAGAAGCCAGACATCATTCAAACCCATCCCAGGGAGAGAACCGGCATTGTGTTGCTCATTTAAGTGGTGGGATAGATGCAATAGACCTTTCCTCCCTAGCAATGCCTAATGAGGAAGAGTCCGAAGAACAGAGAGAAGGAGGTGTGAAGAGAAAGGTTGAGATGAGCGAGGCAAGCCTGACGTGTAGTGACAAGAAAAGGAGGGATCTGAGGAGCAAGGATGGTGAGGAGGAGAGCCGGGAAGGGGTGAGGAGCCACAAGGTAGGATGGCAGGGGGCTAAAGACAAGGCTCAGGAGTAAGAGTGTTTACTGCTCAAGCGTGAAGACTTGAGTTCCAACCCCCAGCACAGCACACTCGTGTTAAAGAGCCAGGTGTGGCTGCACACCTGTGTACGCCCAGCAGTGTAGGGTACAGCATCAGGAAGCCCACAGGGGCTGGCCGGCTGCCAGCCTCAGTCAGGCTCAGTGGGACACTATTTCAAGGGAGTGAGGTGGAGATGAAGAGGGACACTCAGATCTTCCCCTAGCCTCCACACATGCGCCCACACGTACATCTTTGTCTCTCTCTGTCTCTCTCTCACACACACACACATATCTTTGTCTTTCTATCTCTCTTTGTTCTGTCTCTGTCTCTCTCTCTCACATACATATATATACATCTTTGTCTCTCTATGTCTCTCTCTGTCTCACATACACATATATAATCTTATATCCTTGTCTCTCTCTGTTTCTCTCTCTCTCTCTCTCTCTCTCTCTCTCTCTCTCTCTCTCTCTCTCACACACACACACACACACACACACACACACACACACACGCACGGAGGACAGAGGAGGAACGTTGCTGGTAAGAGAAGGGAGTCTGAGGAACACTAAGCTGTAGGACACAAGGAGCTCTGAGGAATAAAGACAATTTAAGAGAAGCCCGTGGGATCTAACCATGGGAGAAGGGAAGTCCAAGGAGTAGCTGTGTGGCCTGAGGTAGGTGATGGTGGCCCATGAGAGATGTTTGAGGAGCGGTAACAATGGGGCAAAAAGAAAGTCTGAAGAGCAGCCATGATGGGTGAGAGATGAGGGATGAGGATGACAGATGGTCAGACATTGAGCAGAGCAGCTGAGAAGCTTCTAGTTACTTGTAGGCCTGACAAGACCACAAGAAACTGCTTTAAAGGTAAAAGAGGAAGAAACAGGAGCTGTGGGCTTCCCCCTGCTGCCCACTGGAGCACCTGAGCCTCAAAGGGAGAGCCCTACTAAGAGATGGGAAATTACTCAGTGGTCATCAGCCACACGGGTCCCCAGCTGGAGGCAGCAGTAGGTCACCAAATGCCTACCGGGCTTTCTTGTTTGGGGCTCAGCCCTGAGTCCTCTGGAGAGCTCAAGGCCTGTCGCTGTGCACCTGTTGCGTGGATTCAGGCCACTGACCAGCTTCCCTGCCCCAACGCTTGTGACCAGGAGTATATCCCACTGTTTGCCTGACCCACAATGTCCAGGTTGGATCATGAAGTCCCACAAGCACAAACATTCTCCAGTGTAAGATGTTCCCCAGCGCTGCCTACGGGCCTGAGTGGGACACTGAAGATGGATACCTGCTTTCTAATGGCGTTCCACACTGCTGGGAGAGACAGTACTGCAACCATGAAATGCCACACAACTATTTATAAAGCATGTCCATGAAGTCACCTGTACTTCCATTTTATAGGTGGGTACTTAACTTAAGGGACACTGAGGTGGTGTAGTTAACAGACGTCTGACCAACGACTGACCCCCCATTCTTTCCCTGACCAATGACTGACCCTACCCCCACATTCTTTTCCTGCCGCCACTTTCTTTTCCATGAGGTCACCACCCTGGGTCCCTGTCAGCCCACATATCCCTGGCTCTGCTGGTTCCTCTGGGGAGGCTTTCTCTCTGATACAGCTGTGGTGATGACACCCACGAGTTCCCACCGTGTCTTCTCTCCACTGATAATTTCCATCTTCTTATTCAGCTTTTCCACTAACACGAAGCCTTCTCTTTATAGAGGTGTTTTGAACTGCAGGTGACATGTGACCCTTACAACTTGCCTGAAAGAGGAACCTCTGCTCACTTAGTCAGATGTCCCTTAACAGGATGTGGCAAACTGTTAGACCACAATTCAATTTAATAAGTAAGAAGGTTTTTTCCCCTATATTTGATTTTCTCTAAAATGCTCCTAAGGTGGAAACTATTGCTTTTTTTCTCCCTCTAAAGAATGCGTGTGGCACTTTGAATTGCTACAATAACCTGGGATGTGCCCACAGGGGGTGTGTGTCCCTACGAGCCACATCTACACACCCACACTCACACCCTCCCCTGTGTGCATGCCTGGAATTGAGTGAAACGGAAAGTCAGCATTTTTTTTTTCAAGTATAAAAACTAAAGAGTTGAAAGTGCAGTTGTAGCTCCTTACCTGTGCCAGTAGCACATGGAAATCCTACTGGAGTCCTAAGCCGTGCACAGAGGCTTCTTGGCTAGCCACTCACAAGCTGTGCAAATCACCACAAGGCAGAAAGTCTTCCCCAAGTGAGGCAGAGTCCTCCCCAAGTGAGCAGAAAGTTCTTCCCAAGTGAGACAACTGTGCTTACGCACAGCTGCTGTCTTCTTTTTTATTATAGAGCGCTCTCAGGTGCCCAAGAGAGCTAGATCTTTGTGTGGAGAATACTGTACGCCAACCAGAGTTCCCAAGAGCAGAGATATGGCTGCCTCTAGCTTGGCCTCTGAAGGAGAAAGTTTCTAGGTAAAGTCTCTTAACGTTTTATGAATTCCTGGTTTCTAGAATCGACGGAGGATCTTGGGTCAAACTTTAAGGAATGAACAATGATTTTTTGGCCGTTATTTATTCACCTTTTGTGGGGTCAAAGCTCCTGTCTGTATGGGGGGGGGGGTCCTTGCAACAATCATAGGAGGGAAAAAAGCAGATATTGAAGTAACTAGTTTTGTATAGAGAGACTCTAAAGAAGGGCAAGTGGTTACTTGTTGACCTTTGTTCTCCGGCTGTCAGTAATGATGCTGTGGCCTATGGAGTTGGGTCTGAGTCTGTGCCTCCCACAGCCCACAGAGTCCCACCAGCTCTCCCCTCCTGCTACTCGTGTTCCCACTGCAAAGTCCACAGGGTTAGATGAGAATTTTAAAAATACACTGCACCAGGAAACTCAGGAAAAGCCTACATTGGTTGCTCAGGGCCTGCTGAGAAAGTGACAGAGAGCAAAGGAGTACCAGCTTCTGAGATCCAGTGGCCAGTTCCACCCTCCCTCCTGACTCTCTCCCCATCCCCCATCTTCAAGGTTTTAACTTGCAGAGCTCCCGAGGGCACAGAGTTCCAGTCTCTGAGGCAAGGCAACTATTTACCTTCTTCCCCGCTAACTGCATCTCTCCAACTGGAACAAAGCACTGAGCATCCGCTGTGCACCGCCCCCCCCCCCCCCCATTGTCAGCTCACAATGAGCACTGGCCTCTGAGGGGCTAAAGAGCTGGGTCCTTGGTTTGTTTTAGTCAGCTCTCCCGTACTTAGGTCAAAGGTGGGCAGACTGAGGTAAGCAATTAAAGGACCCCATGAAGCCTGAGCTGTCAGACAGTCCTAGAGTCAGTACCTCTCTTCCATTGAGCAGCCAGCCATCGAACAAATACACAAATACAAATACAGGAGGTACCGCATTACAAAGGAGCTAGGGGAGAAAAGGCCATGTGAATTAGAGGGCAGAGGGCAGAAGCGGGAAGGGGAGCTATGTTTACTCCATTGTCAGCATACTGGTGCCATCCGGGGTGGCTAGGGTGCACACTCCTAGAATTTTTAGATTTCTCAAGAAGGTGCAACCTCCTAGCACAGTGGTTCTCAACCTGTGGGTCAAGACCCCTTTGGGGATTTACCATTTAGCAGGAAGCTAAACTGGTGCTGGGGAGAGTATGCTGCTGGCATCCTCTTTCATAAACTTCATTCGCAATGCTGTCTTGCGGCTAACTACTGGGTGTGAACAGTCGGGATGAGCTGAGGGAAGCTTTAAGGAGGCGCCAACTGCACAGGATCCCACCATTCCCCGATGGGAACACCTCTGCTTCCTGCCTCATTTTAAAATTGGACATCCTCCAGTCCTCCCTTTGAGGGCTCAACCCGTCCACCTCGCACACCTTAGCAACAGTCCTGCAAACGGGCAACGTTATGTGTCTGTGGTGGGACTCTGCAGAGAGTAGCAACATCCTGCTGTGAGTTGTAACAAAAAGTAACTGTTCCAGAGGAAAGCCAGGGATCTGAAGTCTAGCTTATCACTGAGATGCAGGATGTCCTGTGACCAGAATAGGGGTAAAACAAAAACAAAACAAAACAAAACAAAAAACCCAAAAGACAAAAACCCTAGGAAGAAGGTGATACCTTAAGCCCACCATATACCTGTGAGAAAATACCCTGGCATTGTTTGCAGAAAGCACAATCCTACCACAGATTTCCTGGGAGCACCTACAGGCTAGGTGGGGCCTCACTCAAATGTAAGTAACCTGTGTGAAGACCTTTCTTCCGAAAACCCACCCTGAGCCTGGGAAAATGGTGGTGGGAGGTGTGGCAGTGAAGGTAGCAGCTGGCACCAGGCTCTCTCACTTTTTTTTATGTCCTTCAGTTATCTAATGAAGAAAGAAATGGCCCCTGGGTGAACATCTCCAATAGGGAGTGATGGCTGCCTGCTTCCACTGAGTACCTTGCCTGGACTCCCCCCTTACTCATCTAATGTCTACCATGTCTGGGATGACCATCTCATGAGGCTCATCTTGTGTGGCTCTCAGGAGTTCTATGTCACTATGAATCTTACTTTGAAGACAAACCTAGTGGTCAGGCTGGCTGATCCTCAAGGGGAGGAAGGCAGGCCAGGTGGAACCAGCCCATGGGTGTTGAGCTCCCAGACTGTCTTGAGATGGGCGGTAGTGACTCCCTTAGGGAATATAAGCATATTCCAGGTTTCTACAGGACAAAATGGTGATGCGTGTCCCCTGCACTCATCCAAGTCCTTGGCTGTGACAGTCACAAGGGTGCTAGTGTTCTCTGGTGAATGTTCTAGTTGCTGACTGTCAGGGGGAAGGCGGAAAAGCCCCGGCAGTGGGTTGGAAGTCACAAGGTCTGAATCAAATGCAAAGCAGAACAGAACCTCACTCCACGGCCAAGCCTGTGCACAGGGCTCAAAATGACCACCCAGAGGTCATGCGGCCTCCCCTTGGGCTTGGGTAGTTGACCTCCAGATTCCTAGCAGTGTACGTGTGTGTCTTGGTTATCAGAGCAAACATCCGTGCTTTGTTTTCAGGTTAGTGCTAAGGTTAGCTTTGTAAGCCTCTTTCTTGTCAGATGCAGCCAAGAGATCTGGGCAAACTGGGAAAATGGTGGTTTGGTAGAGCTGAGCCACCTCTACCTGACCACCCACATACCCACATGTTCCATTTGTCCCTCTTTCTTGGTAGGACTGTCTGAGGCTGAGCAGTGACCCAAACATGTTAAGAGACCAGTTGAATACTACCGCGCTGGGGAGGGGGCCGCCCTCAGCCTGGGGAATGAGGAACCGGGAGAGACAGGTAAAAATATTTTTGGTGATATTCAGATGCCTGATTCTCATTCTTAGACACTAGATTCAAACTTAAAGAATTAGAATTCTGGTTCATCAACTTCAGGCCATGGGATAGCGTTACTTTCACATTTAAAACATTTAATAAACATAGGTAAGGGCCGTGCTTTTAAAAACAAAACAAAACCCCGCTGCTGTGGTATCTAAACAAGTTTCTCTGTTAAAGCAGACTCTGCTCACTTAGTGACACAAAGCCCACCCCTTCAGCAGTGAAGTTGGCTCCAACAAGGAAAGGACTGTCCTCCAGCCTTGGGAACCCAGGGCACAAACCCAGGACCCTCAGCAAAGGCAGCCTGCAGGCACCTAGGCATCTTCTTTTCTGAATGGAGGGCTTTCCTCAGAGCTCTGTCTTCATCCCTTCCAAGGAACCCCACATTAGACCATGTGGGGTCCCATGGACCTTCCCACATGGACTGACCCACTGTATAAATAAACACACACCACAAAAGTCATGGCCACTTGCTGACTCCATTTTCCTCCGAGGGACAGAAAAATGCATGTTTTCCCCAGACTTCAAGCCATTGAGAATATTTTTAAGAGAAGCCAAAATAACCCTGTAAAGAGTAAAACCAAACAGGAAGGGCATCCTCTCCCATTCGTATGACTAAAAGATAATTACAAAAAGTATTTGTTAACCTTCCCAGAAAATGCACCTTTAGCTAAAACCTGTAGCTAAACTTAGACCTGGTGCCTAAGAGGAGAGCGATTTAGGTGAGCAGAACCAGAAATACCTAAGGCTGAGTTCGATTCCTAAATAACTAACCTCTGAGAAGTGCCTTGTATCGGCCGCCTCGAATGCTTACAATGTAACAGTTCTTGGAATGAGGGAGTCTGTAATGATCGTGGCTGAAACTCTTAGTGAACACACATTTCCGTTGCCGTAACTTTCATTTCCACGGGCATGAGACATGTATTTGCCTCTCTGTGTTCTCAGTGAGCTGCTGGGTAACAAGTTCTTGCAGTTTCTAGATACCGTGTATACAGACTCTGGTCTTACAGGAGGTACCGCATTACAAAGGAGCTAGGGGAGAAAAGGCCATGTGAATTAGAGGGCAGAGGGCAGAAGCGGGAAGGGGAGCTATGTTTACTCCATTGTCAGCATACTGGTGCCATCCAGGGGTGGCTAGGGTGCACACTCCTAGAATTTTTAGATTTCTCAAGAAGGTGCAACCTCCTAGCACAGTGATTCTCAACCTGTGGGTCAAGACCCCTTTGGGGATTTACATCAGCTCTCCTGCATATCAGATCTTTACATTATAAGTTATTAACATTAGCGAAATTACAGTTATGAAGTAGCAACCAAATAAATGTATGGTCTGGGGTCACCACAATAAAGAACTGTATTTAAGGGTCACAGCTTTGGGAAGGTTGAACACCTCTGCTCTAGAGAGTCTACGGTGGAGACTCCTTCACAAGTGCACACTTGGATTGGCCATCATTCTGTGTCCAGCAGTCTGCATGCCCACAACTGCCCAGTGGCCAAGTCTGTGCCATGTCTGTGGACCAGGCAGGGGATGCATGTCAATGTGTGTCATGACCACCTCAACTTAGGAATGCACACTTTCAGTGTGTCCGAAGGTGGCCTGCGCTTCTGTTTTTCTCAAAGTCGCTTCGGGCACCAGTGGAAACTTTCATTAAAAAGCAGGCGTTCGTCTTCCCTCCGTGCCCTGCGCCTATCTCGGCCTCCACTTATTTTTATCTTTTAATCATAATAAGCCACTGCCACGGGGCTTGCTATTTTCGGAAGGGGAGAGAGGGACAGCGGAAGGACGAGTGACAACAAGTCACAGTTTTAATAAAACATGACCCTCCACCTGGAGTCGGGCTCGCGCTGACGGGCCGCTGCTGCTACACGGGACTGTCAGCCATTAAGACGGAATGATTTTCCTACCGTAGGTAGCCTGCTTCCCTATTTAGCCTGAAAACTCTGAGCACGCCGTGTGGAAACTCCAGCGGGGCTGGCCACGTGGCGGGAGATTCCACAGGCCTGGCCATCCGGCTGATGCAGGCTGGAGAATGTTTCCATATCATCTGCACTGCTATTTTATCTGTGCCAAACTCCATTCAGCAATTGCTCAACAGCATCGTTAAACCACCAGCAAGTACTTTTTCCCCCCTCAGGGCTTTCCTTGTGTTGTTAGAAATCACAAAATATTATCTCCCCAAATTATGAAATTACCATTCAACAGAATTAACGGAATTGAAAAAGAAAACAAGAAAGTTTAAGTGAAACTAAAGCCTGTGACTCTGAAGAGCGACCAGTATGAATTTCCACTTTGCCTTCTTCTAACTGCTCTGGCCTGCTCAGCCCGGGCCAGGGTCTTGGCGCAAAGACAATGGCAGGCTCTCCTTCCTTCTTGGCACACTGGAAGGGAGTGGGATTCACATGATGCTGTTTTGAAATACGGAGTGAGGAAAAAAATCAAGGTAGCTGCGTCAAGATGCAGAAGCCACAACTCCAGTAGCCTGGTCCCTGCCTGGAGCGTGGGGAGACCCCAGCTGAGTGTCCCCAGCAGTGGTAAGTGTGAGGCGTCAGGTGCTGGATTTTAGAAGGCCTGCTCATTCAGCAAAGCAGACAGCTCTAGGCTGCCTGTTTCCTATGCTTACGGGGGTAGGGCCTGCTTCATTTGACCTTGAACTAGGGCCTCAGATTACCGAAGTAAGAGGTTATCAGTAGTTCTGTCAGGTGTGATCACTTTCTTTTGTGTAAGCAAACAGTCACTTACCAAAAGGTACAGAGAGAAAGACGCTGGGATTTGACATTGAACAACCCAGCAGCCTTGGCCTTTGGCAGGGCAGATGAAGTGGGCATGTGTCTGTCCTTGCTGGGAAGTGTGGTGGGAACCTACCTTACTTGTCATATGTCTGTTAGGACCACTCCCATTTGAAGATTAGCGCCCGCCCGAGAAGGCACTGCAGTGCTAGGGAGACATCAGTAAAGTGCTTGTCATGCAAGCATGGAGACTTGAGTTCAAAACCCAGGACCCCATGAAAAGCCATGTGCTAGGGTGTGCACCAGATGAAGAGGTGAAGAATCAGAGACAGGAGGATGCCTGGGGTTCACTGGCCAACCAGAAAGTCCTAGGTCAGTGAGAGACTCTCAATAAACAAAGCTCCTGAGAAATGACACCTAAGGTTGACTTCTGGCACACATACACCCCCCCCCCCACACACACACAGATTGGCAACACACACCTACATCTCAATCTGCCTCTTGATGTAACTGACCCATTTCCCATATGAAGTGCAGGCAATGTGGGTACTATGCCTACAACTTCTAGGACCTGGCACTACCCAATGGCCTGACATTCTTAACCTTTCTGAGCCATAGGTCCCCTACCTGCAGCCCAGTGGTCATAGTGACCGTAGCCTGGGGTGGGGGACTCTGTTCCATTCATACCTTCTGTGAGCGTGAGGAGAGTCAGAGCACTCATAGGTTCTGGCTGATCCGTAGTCACAATACTGTTCACAGAAGACACCAGGACAGCCTGAAGCTGTGTCTGTTCTTATGGCTCAGCAAGATGCCCTAAACACATTTCTCCTCTGCATCTCCACGGGAGACCAAGCGTACAGCCTCCAGGAAAACACATTTTCCTCACTTTCAAAATATTCCAAATATTGCCCAAATCCCAGGAAGCATTTATGAATTAGATTCATTTTTCATTATTTATATTTTATGTGTATGAGCATTTTGCCTGCATGTGTCTCTGTACCACATGTATGTGGTACCCACAGAAGCCAGAAGTATCAGCTCCCCTGGGACTGGTGCTGCATATAGTTGTGAGCAGTCATGTAGGTGCTGGGAGTCTGGAAGAGCAGCCAGCGCTCGTAACCACTGAGCCATATCTGTGGCCCCATGAATTTGTTTCTTAAAAACTGATATTGCGATGCTGAAGGTGATGTTTTGGCTGAGGTTTTGGGACGTGTGATGATTCTCAGGATGTGGCAGCAGATGGTACTGGGGAAGGAGGATGGATGATGAATACAAAGGCTGAAGTGGCTGCTGGCTTCACTAGGGGTCTTTACAGAGGCTAAGCTGAGGAGGACCTTGCTACCCTCCAGCCCCACATCTTTAGAGCCTGGCACATATACTGACTGCAGAGGTTCCAAGCCCTGGGACCACCTGAAGCCTCCACTTGAGTTCATCTGCTGAGCATGGGTCACCTCAGGGCAGCATCTGGGCCTGACAGCTCTGACTCTGTGGGGGTTGATGTAGCTCGCCTGGGCCTTCCTCAGACACTGGAACTGGAATTCAAATGACGCGCATGCAGATCTCGCCCCTAGTCCCATCTTGGGTGAGCAGTGTGGCTTTTATGGGACTGTTTTTGAATATCACTACTTCAACTCCTGCCTCTTAGGCAAAGGCCCTGTGGATCTGTGCAGCTAAGAGGCAGAGGATGGGTGGGTTCATCCTGCGTCCACAATAAGGACCCTATGTTCATAGCAAGCTGTTATTTGGTGGGACTTGGTGGCCATTTTATTCCACTTTTCTGGGGTTGTAGAGTGTGGCCCTCTTCCTCAGTGCTAGGACTATAGGCATGCACCACCGCAACTGTCTGTTCTCATAAAGTAACTAGAGATAGTGTCTCATTATCCTTATTACATATTACATAGCACTGGGTAGACTGGAACTCACTTTGTGGACCAGGCTGGCCTCGAACTCACAGAGACCTGTCTGCCTTTGCCTCTCGAGTGTTGGGATTGAAGTTGTGCATCACCACCTCCAGCCCATGAGTCCATCGTCTTACTGTACACTTTATCCCCTCCCACGGCCTTGGGTTCAATCTCAGCTAAAGTCCAGATGGCTGTGGTGATACCTTGGGGTGCAGAACTTCTGCCTGAGAGAACCTGTCCCCTCCCCCGCCCTGCCCCAAGACCTGGCAGCCCCAGGCTCCCTGACTTCCGCTCTTACCACCAGGTGTAGGGGAGGAGGGCTCCCCCTCTCTGGCTGTGAAGCACACAGCCTGCCTCTCCTGCCTGGCATTGTCTTTCCTCCACCCTGACTAGTGGGTCTGTTGATCTCTGCTGACGTCCCTGCAGGCTCCAGGAGTACAAGTCAGCTCTTCTATCTGAGCTTGGATAGGTTACAATCCTTTGCCAAGGGATCCCTCCTCTATCATCTCCTACTAAGGCTGCTCCTCCTGGGCCATAGCCAGGCACCCCAGGATACACCTGTGTGCTCCTGCAGGCTGCCCGGCTCTGCAGGCTGCCCGCTAGCACCCCCATGCAGGGTACTTCTCTCCCTGTACAGTTTCTGCTTGCTTCTATCCAGGACACCCATGTCCACACTGTACCTTTCTGACCATCTTCAAAGGTTACTTGTCTATCTCCCGTGCCTGTTCCCCATATTCTCATAGCTCCTATGATAGAACACCTCAGGGATCCGGTGTGCCCCCCCCACACCCTACTGAAGGCACTTGGAAGGCAAATCTGCCTAGACACCAACTGCTGCCAAACGGTATCTGTCACAGTCCCTACTTCGTTATTCTGAGACCTGTACAGAAAGCAGAGATTCCTAACTTGGAAATCAAAGGGAGAGAAGGAGGAGTCAGAAACAAGCAGGTAAAAGAGACCCTGTGATCTGGAGCACATATTGAACCTGAAGTAAAAAAAAAAAAAAAAAAAAAAGCTAAAACCAAGATTGAATTTTTTGTATTGATTATCCAATTATTAATCTTTACAGAGGTTATTCCAACACAGCACATAATGAGCAATTCATCAAAGTATATTAGGTGCCAGGGAAGTTGCATTCAGTATAAAGGGCCATTAAGTTCTTTGTAATTGCACATTACTGGAGCCTTCCTCAGACCTAAATCAAATCAACAGGACTGGCGTGCACCTGCTCTAATTGACTCTGTGTGCTAATGCACACCACTAGCAGCTGCCCAGCACCAGGCTTCACGGCAGGACCCTAGCTCCCAAAGACCACGGGCCTCAAGGGCCACCTCCAGCCCTACCTATAGGCAAGCCTTGTCTGAGCACAGTTCTCGGGGACCAGTGAGAAAATATATGGAGGGGTCCTAGGCTGGGACATGCTTGCCCTAAAAGCTTCCCATACCTTCTCTGAGGAAACTCCTCACCCACTGCTCCTAGATTTAGCAGTCTACTTGGAGAGAGCCAGTCCCCAAGCCATCTTCATCACAGTCCCCACCCCCATGCCAACAGAGATCTGGGGCCAGCAGGGAGACGGTGGTCTTCTGGGAAGGCCACCTATTCATCTAACATCTGTTTTGTTGTGATCTCAGATTCTTCATATTCAAAGCTGGAGCTTGACCCTAATCCTGACTCATGGGACAGTTAGTATGGCCCTCCCTGTCACCCATTGCTCAGATTTTGGGTGTGGAATTTCTAAACTAGTCTCACTACTTCCACCCAGCTTCCAGAGGGGCCAGAGATCTGACAGTTTCATAGACCTACAATGGTGCTGTCAAAAGGGCTTGAGAAGTGTGTGTGTGTGTGTGTGTGTGTGTGTGTGTGTGTGTTTGTGTGTGCACATAAATGTGTGTGCACACACACGTCTGGAGGCCAGAGGACAATCTTAGCTATCATTCCTGAATGCCATCAGCTTATTTTGAGACAGGGTCCCTTATTGGCTGGAAACTTGCAAGCAAGCCAGGCTGGCTGGCTAGTGAGCTCCAGGCATCCATCTGTCTGTCTGCCTCCCTAGTGCTGGAATGACAGGGATCTCCATGAGCCTCCATGTTGCATGGGCCCTGGGGGTTGAACTTGGATCCTCTCCACAAGTGCTTCACTGACTGAGCTAGCTCTCAGGACTGGATTTTGGTTTCGTAACTGATATGCAATAACTGTACCTGTTTGTGGGCTACTCTGTGGAAACAATATAGGCAACAGTGCAGGGGTGAAGTGTGGGCAGCAGTGCAGGGGTGAAGTCAGGGCCGCAGCAGATCATCTCACTTGCTTTCTTCCTTGAGGCTTGGAATCAGAGATTGACTAAAGGGTCCCAATCCATCTATCTGCTTAAGTGGGTGCAATCACCACCCCATCGCCTATGTGTTGTCTCCATTTGTGGAGTTTCTCCTGAAGGCCTCCTGGCAGTATTCTGTAATTTTAGCATTTCCTGCTCCCTTAAATTTGACATCTGAGGAACCTTAAACACATCGTCCGAATAAAGACCAACATCTATCTTGCAAATGACTTGTTCACAGGCTACCTGGATTTGGTCCGAGGTTCAGAGGTGTTCTGAGAGGGTTTGTGAGTAGGTTACCTTGGCCTAGGTAGCATAGGAGCTTCCACAGGCCACACACAGTGAGTGGCTAGCTGCCCTGACTGAGATCCTGCAAGAAGAAAGGGATCTCTGAGGAGGCTGGGGAGACAGGAGCCCCCCAAGTGAGGAAATAAACTTTGAATGTAGGTACAGGGACTCCTGGGTGAGGAGACAGGGACAGATCCCAAAGTAAAGGAGACAGGGAAAATGAGAGCATCTCCCCCTCCCGGATCCCCAACCCCACCATGAAGGAGACAGACTCTCCATTCCCCCTTCTTCACAAACAGGAGATACCAAGTCAAGATTTGCTCACATACAGAAGCAGGGATAGATGATCTCTCAGTGAATCAAGTCCTGGTCATCTGGCATAAAGAGAAACCCACGTCTGCACAGATCCTACCTTCCAGATGGGTACACAGGGCATTTGCTGAGCTGCAAGCCCACCTTTGACCTGTGGCCAGCTCCCTGTCTGACTGGTCAGCTCTCAGCTTGCCCAACTCCTAGATATGGGAGAGGTGGCAACCTGGGCCCAGAACCAGCTGTGAGTGGAGCTGAGTCCATGGCTGGCGCCTCAGGAACATTAGCACACTGTGAACTGAAGGTCGTGAACCCCACTTCCAGCCTGGCCTTGAAAGCAGAGAAACAGGAAGCAGAAGGAGGGGACAGGAAGTGGCTTGCTGGAGAAGGGACCACAAGGGTCTCATGTGGAGGTCAGCACCTCTGGCTTGGAACTCCGGTAAGAACCACGTTCCCGCCACACCTCCCAAGAGATGTTCTTTAAATGAATGAATCTCCCGACCTCCATCCACATGCTGTGCGGCACTTTAGCTCTGCATGACTGCGACAGGAAACAGCGTGAAGGAGAGAAAGCTGGCCCTGAGGCCTGGGGAAAGCACTGTCTCCATTCAGCAAGAGAAAGATACTTTTCTATAAATTAATTAATTAATAATAAATCAAATGTTACAGTTAATATGATGATGAAATAAATTGTGTGGGAGATGGAGAGACAGAGAGAGAAATGGGAAAAGAGAAAGGAAAGAGAGAAAGGAAGGGCAAGTGTCAGATAGGAACAGAAAGATGAAAAGAGAGACAGCAATAAAGAGACAGTGAGAGATACAAGGAGAGAAAGGGGGATAGAGTCAGAGACAAGATATAGGGGGAAGAAGCACAGGGAGAGAGACAGAGACACACAGAGAGACAGAGACACAGAGAGAGACAGAGATACACCGAGAGACAGACACACCGAAAGACAGAGAAACAGAGAGACAAAGATACAGAGAGAAACAGAGACACAGAGAAAGAGACACAGAGAGACAGAGGCACAGAGAAACAGAGATAGAGAGAGACAGAGAAACAGAGAGACAAAGACACAGAGAGAAACAGAGACACAGAGAGACAGAGAAAGACAGAGACACAGAGAGACAGAGACACAGAGGCACAGAGAAACAGAGATAGAGAGAGACAGAGAAACAGAGAGACAAAGACACAGAGAGAAACAGAGACACAGAGACAGAGAGAGAGAGACACAGAGAGAGACAGAGAGGAGGAGAGACCAGAAGCCATCGCACCCCTTCACTGGGCTTTGGGCAAGAAGGACAGGCAGACTGCCTTTAATTTCCTTTAATTCCACATGACCACTTAGCTAACACGCAGGATTTGACAAGCACTCCGATCCCTTCTTCAGTTAAAACACACCATAGACTCACACTCCACCGCACTTACGCCTTACCCCACCCCGCACCCCTAACTCTAGACAATATGGATCGATTGGGCCAGAGCAAATATCCAGGTGACTGAGACTGGCTTCCTCCCCAGCCCTCGCCAGCGCCTGCCACCTCACCCCAGCCATTCCTTCACCTTTTTTTTTTCTCTCTCTCCCTCCAGCCATCTGCCAAGAGGAAATAACTTCTCTACGCTGGAGTCTAGGAAACCCAGGAAACAGTCCGAAATCCACAAAAATAATTGAAGTTCACTTTTACTGAGCCATTCGGCTTCATTCTGAGTTTTATTACAATGTCAACAAGAGTTTAATTTGTTTTAAAGTTTAGGTTCTTAAACTGGAGTGATATACAGTAGTTTGCAGCTTACTGGCAAGGGCTACTGTGGGAAAAAAATGGGAAGGGGCACATTCAGGAGAGTCTACGCTTGACGCCTGTGAAAGCAGGGAGCCCAGCCAAAGGCAGCAAACAGCATGCAGAATACACACACACACACACACACACACACACACACACACACACACACACACACCCCACACCTCTTTCACAACCTCCATGCTGCTGAAAGCACAGTTGAATACAGCACCAAGTCAGCCTGTCATCTGGCAAGAAGGCCCCTGTCTCTGGGTGAAGGGCTCCTCCCAGCTCAAACACTCTTGCCATGATCTGCTGCAGAAACTCTGCTCCTGAACCTCTGCCATGGATTTTCCAGTCCTTGCTGGGTAAGCTTACAGCCTGGTAAAGTCATTTGTGGAGACAACTGAGACTGAACTGTAGACCCATCCACTTTACGACAGAAACAGAGAAGGGGTATTAACAGAACAGTGGCTTTAAAGGCACGAGCCCTGGGCTGGGGAGAGGCAGAGCAGGTCTGTCTTTCAGTGTGCATGTAGCTTTGGCTCTTTGGAGCACAGCCCCAATGACCTGTGCTACCCATCAAAGGACCCAACACCCACAGGCTGAGACCACTCCCACTTCCCTGAATCAGACACAGCTGTGAGTTTTCCCTCCTTACCCCATCCTGGTCTGTGAGAAGCCTGAGTCTGGGCTGGTTTTCCAGACCCCAACCTCCTACCATATCTGAATCAGCAGCTGGAAGACCTGATAGGGACAGGCTACATCTGAGAAGACTTCACAGTGTGGGAACAGGGCTGATAAGACTCCCCTCCCTGGGAGTGACTGGGATTGCTCCCTGTACTCCCTGTGGCTTGGGAACAAAGCCTTTGGGTGATAGATAACCTCAGGGAGGTCTGGATGCCTGCTCTATTGTCCTGTGTATCAGACTTGCTAGACCCAGGGGCTGCTGAGGCAGACACCCTTAAGTGTCAGTGGCCACTCCATAATCTGGAAGGAAGGAAGAGCCCTGTTTCAAAACTAAAACCGAACACAGTAAAGGGTTTTTCAAAATTCCGTGTAGCTGATCAAAGTGACATTACAGAGACGCCAGAACTGGAGTCAGAAAGCTCACAATCAGCGCACATCAGTCCACACCTCAGCCTAGCTTCTCAAAGTGATCCTTAGTCAGCCCAACACTCTATGACGACAACCCCAGGCTATGAGAATGTCGGCCATCAAAGTTGGTTCACATGTCAGAAACAGAAAAGGTCCTCCAAGCAGGACCACAGAAGGTGTTCGATGCCACCTGCACAAGCCCAAAGTGAACCTCTCTACACATCGCATACAGAGTTTATCATACAAATCGAGAAGGTTCTAATTGCGACCCTGGTCCCATTAGACTCTTGGAAACATATTTTACATACAGCCTAATTCTTTTACTTCAGAAGTACTGTTCAATAATATTTTAGTAAATTGACAAGTTTATTTTTGTTTGCTTTTTTTTTTTCTTTTTTGAGACAGGGTCTTCCTGTGTAGGCAAGGCTGGCCTTGAACTCACAGCAATCCTTTTGCCTTAGCTGTCTAGATTACAGGCATGAGCTACCTCATCCAACTTAAAGTGATGTGATCCTGATAAGTGATTCGGACGTTCCTGGAAGAGGCTCCCTTGTTCGCACTGCGGCGGATCTCTGTCCGCCGTCCTTTCAAAGACAGTCGATATACAGGGACCATGGAGCACTGATCCGTTTGCCTGTCATCCTCCACTCATCCCAGGCTTTCAAGTCCATCTGAGCCCGACATGGCCCAGTGCCCACTTCCTGAATCTGTGGGAGGAGCACATTTCTGACTCTTCCTCAGCTGCTGGATACTGCAGCTGTTCTAAGAACTCCAAAGAACACTTGTACCACTTAGGAGCAATCGGCCGGGTTATATGGTAACTTACTTTATCTTTTTAAAGAATCTGTCAGTTTCTGTTCTACCCGACTCTTATCAGTAATACGTCAGGAGTCCGTTTTCCCAATGTCTTCTACAAAATTTGCTATTAACAGTCACACTAATGAAATCCTACTTGCATTCCATAATGACTAATGATATGTAATCATGTGTTACTCAACGGCATGAGGAGATATTTTGAAAAATGTGCCCTTAGGTAGTTTCATCACGATGAGGACATAGAGTGCACCTAAATGGACTGTCTGCGCCATAGTGCTACATCCCCAAGTGACAACCTTCGGGGCCGTTGCCTCATATGTGGTCCAATATCATCTTATGGCCTATGGCTGCAAATCTCTGGAAATGGCTTTCAGATCTCTGGGAGTTTGGGCTGAATTTTAAGCATTCCTTATAGACTGTGGACAGTTGGACCAGCTTACTGTGTGGTCTTGGGCAGCCATTGCTCACCTTTGTCTTTTCTCTTTCAGTGGTGTCTTGAAACACAATGTTGGATTTTGATGAGGCTCAATTTGTCAGGTTTTTATTTTATGATCAGGTTTTTAATGTCCTAGTTAAAACGAATCCAATGAAAGTCTCAAGATTTTTCAAAAATTTCTAAAAAGTTTTACATATACAATCAACCCTGAGTTTGTGTGCGTGCGTGCACGTGCACTGGTGTGTGGTTTTGTTTGCTTTTTTGTACACAAATATGCAACTGACCCAGTATCACTTGTTTAAAAGGTTAGTCTTCATTCTCATCAAATGGTTCGATATCCTTGTCAAAAACCAGTTTATTGTAAACCTAAAGATATATTCTTGGATCTCATTCCACTGGTGTATAAATCTTATGCCTGAGACACACCATCTTAAGGGTTACAGCTCTACAGTCATTTTTGTGTATAGGGTTTATGTTTGTGTGAGAGTGTATGTTTGGTGTATGTGTGATTGTCCCTGTGCACGTGGATAGAGGCCACAGGAGGTGGCCTACTTTGCCACTCTGTGCCGTAATCCCCTGAGAAAGAACCTCCTACGGAACCTGGAGCCAGGCTGGTGGTCAACAGCTCCCTCAATCCTTCTTTTCACCATTTCCTCCTAGTGCCAGGGTCACAGACACACGTGTGACCTTGTCTGGGGGTTTGAACTCAGGTCCTCATGCTTGTACCAAGCACTGTCACTCACTGAGCTGTCTTTCCAGCTTCTATAGCTGGCAGCAGGTTTTGAAGTCTCCAAGTGTGAGATCTCTAACTTTGTTTTCCAGTTTCAAAATTCTTTGGGCTATTCTGACTCTTGGAAATTCTAATTTTCAGTCTTAGTTGATTTCTAGGGGTGATCCTTCTGTGGTCTGGTAGAGGCTGTGCTGATTCTAAGGCTGGCTTGAAGAAGGCTACCATGTTGTCACTGTCTCTTGACAGGCATGTAGCCCATCTGCATTTTCAGAGCCGAAGTTCCCCTCAGCAGTGCTGGTGGCCATGTGGCCCTCACCGCTTTAGTCAATTTATTCATAAGTGTCTTATTCCTTTTAACAATATCATAAGTTGGAGCTTGTCCCTCTCCGTGTGCATGTTTTGTCTGTATGCCTGTGATATACCCAAGTCTCGAAGGCTCTGCTCATTTAAAACAGTACTTTTTACATCTATGCCTTTACTTGGTGTATGCAGAGGTTGTGGGGTGTGCATGTGCCACGGCGTGTATGTGTGGAAGTCAGAAGAGAACTTGCAAGAGTCGGTTCTCTCCTTCCATCTTGTGGCCACCAGGGTTGGAACCTGGGTTGTCAGGCTTGGCGGCAGGTGCCTTACACACTGAGCCACGAGCCTGCTCAGCCTTATTCACTCTTTTTCTTTCGGAGTTGATAGCGGTTTGATCTTTCCTCAAGTTTGTCAACTCTTCTTTCCCACTGGAAATCTTTTTGTTCAGCCTTTTGAGGAAATGTTCGAATCCTGGCCTCTTAAAATCCAAGAATCCAAAATTTTCTACTTGGGTCTTTTTAAAGTTTAGCCTCTGTTATTGTTGATATTCTCAATTTGGTAAGACATGGTTATACTTCAATGCAATTATTTAAATATTGTTTCCTTTAGTTCTTTGAGCACATTTAAATAGCCAATTTAAAGCCTCTGCTACTTAGTTGAAGTCTTGAGACCTCACAGGGATAGTGTCTATTGGTGTGTGGTTTTCCCTATATATGAGACATCTTTTCCTGTTAGTTTGCACGGCTCCTTTTTCTTCTTAACTTTACCTTTTTTCTTTTCAAAATTGGGCACTATAGGTAACATATAACAACAATTCTGGGATAAAGCCTTCATTTTTCAAGAATTGTTGCTGTGAAGACATTTCCTTTTTATTTGGTTGCTGACTTTGCTAGACTAATTCTTTAGATTCTGTATTCCTTGCAGTGAAGTGATGCTAAGTTTTCTGTTCCCTTCCTAGAAACCATTTGCTCAGTAGGCCTCTTTCCTGGGGCTCAGACATAGGTCTGATGAACTGCTGATCTGTGGAGGGTCAGTCACTCATGAAGTTGTTCTAGGTGCTGAGCCATGACATCTTCCAGCTTTTATCAGGAAATGCTGCATGCTCAGCCACACCCTCTTGACTGTGGGACACGGGCCAGCATGACTTCTCTTCTGCTTGTGTGGTCTCGAGGCAGCAGAGGCGAGTACCTGGCCTCTTTTCCTGAGTGTACACACGCATTTGCACACGTGCAGTTTTCTGGGCAACCAAGGATGGTAGGGTTTTGTCTGGCTCCTTTGGCTAGTCTCTTGCTTGCTCACTGACATCATAGTCTTGAGTACCTTCGGCATCACCATCACTGTGAGCGTAGCCAGTGGCAGCTGCTTTCTAACGTACCTGAGACTGGAACTTGTCCAGTGAGCTTAGGGAGCAGCCTGAGCTCAGACTGCACAATGGGTCTGGGGGAAGTCCAGCCTCTCCCACATGGTACGATGCCAGTTCCTTCTCCTGTTGCTCCGTGGGACAAGGATGGGGGTAAGTGACCCGGAGCTAAAACAGGTTTCTTGAGCATATGCTTTTCAACTTGCCACGTTCCCCCTTTGATGTCTAGAGTCTAAAAGTGCTGACATGATAGATTTGCCAGCAGTGTTGATGCTTTGGGGACATTTGACATACTGAGATCCCCACCCCTCTCTTGTTTCAGAAGTTCCACTTTCTATCAGCCCTTGCCAGCTTCCGGAGTACCTCAAAGAACCAGAAGGAATTCTGTGGTGAAGAAAACAGTACATAGCAGTCCCCTCCATAGCTCCCAGGCCAGCTCATGCCAGAGATCTAGAGTGTCTACTTGCATGTCTCAGGGTAGGGGGAGAGTCCATGGTGGAACTGAGCCTTAGGGAGACAGTATACTGGAGTCCTCAGATCTGCCACTCACGACTGTCAAATGATATCTCTTGAAGCTTCAGTTGCCTTTTGTACCCAGGAAAGTGAAAATGGCATCTCCTGCTCGCAGGAAGGGACCAGTGTGAGGAGTTCCACCGGCTGCTCCATAGTGCTCATCCATTGCTGCCACTGGTTTTCTTGTGTATCAGCATCATGTGTCAAACTGGGCTGAGGATGATGTTTTTGTCATTGATAGGAGGGCCCTCACTATGATTCCAGTGTTCCTCTCCCCTGGATCCTCTGGATCCCAGAAGCAAGAACACACTGCAGCATCTAGAAGGTTCCTCAGACAATTGCTGTTGCTCCAGAAGCAGTAATCCTAGTGCCAGGTGGGTAAGGGCCCTGCCAGACTCCAGGACCGGTTCTGACAGAGATCGCAGAGGGCGTCAGCCACACTTCTGATGGCTGCCAGCCGCCAAACTCCTGGAATGTGATGGGCACACTTCTAAATGCCACCCATGCTTGGTGGTTTTGTGTTCTGGAGCCAACATAGTGGCACATTGTTCACTGACTTGCAGATCTTCAGAATCACCAGAATGTGGGAAAGATGCTGCCTGGATCACAGCGCTTTGCTCTATAAACCGATAGAAGTGGAGAAACACCCTTAGGAATTTTCTGGAAGGATTTTTAACCTGTCTAGAGGAGGAGGGCAGTGTTTCCATACAAGAAAAACAGCCACACATGAAGATGCTGCTGCTGTTCAGAGTTTGCCATGAGGAATGGAAGTGCCATGAATACACCCACAGAGCCACCTCACGAAGATGGCTCTGAGCATCCTCCTGGCCTCGGATTTCTGCAAGGTCTTTAGCACTAAATAGCATAATCTTTAGGCTCACAGAATCTTTCTAGCTCTTGCCTTTGGCTTTTTCTGTTCTACCTACTGGCTTACTTCAAATGAACAATTTTACAAACTTTTTATTTAAGGAAGAGAACAGGCTTGGCAGACGATTAGTCATGGTGAAAGCGCTGCCTTCGAATCTCCTCTCCCAGTGAGTAGAATACATGGATGGTAGGATGATACCACAATCAAAATGCAGGCTAACCCCAAGTACTCCGCATATGACATACACTGCACAAGCTATGTAACTAGAAAGAGTGCACAGAGTCCAGAAGACCATCCAACCTAATCCTTCAAGAAGCAGTTGTCTAGTGGAGCAGTCTTCCCCCTGCTTTCCTGCCATGTAGAAAGCACAGAAACTCACATCATGACCTGCCGGGTACAGGCTGCTGCAGCACCAGTACAGGTCCATGGTGTCCAGATACCCCCTATTTAGAAGGTCCGACTCAGCAGACAGCTTAGAGCCCTCACCACCTGCCTGAGTCTGCCTGCATGGAAGGGACAGATAGCCTCCAGATGGCAGAAGGCTTGGGCCTGAGCCCTGCTTTATTCTGTCTCAGAGCACACACTAACCCTTCTGGGACTTCCCAGCAAGTTTCCTGGTAGAGTTTGCCTGACATCAAGTGCAGCTCTATAGGAGTGTATCTAGAATATATAAGCCAACATCTGCTTGCCTGATGCCCTGTGCTGTGCATAAGAGCTTGGAATCAACCTTCTGTGGTTCGCTTAACCTGCAGTGAACACTTGGAAGCCCCACTGAGCGGCAGCTACAGGCCTGGGCCTGGTGAACTCATGAATGTTGGGAGAACCCTCCCTTGGGGACTCCAGAGAGCCATCTGTAAAGCCTCCTGGTCTATATTGCCTACAGCAATCTCAGGCTCTGGTGGTGCGTGGTGCAATCTTTGTACCTCCCAACTCACAGGCAGGCACTGCAGGGCATGAGGGATTGACCCGATGAGATAGACGCACGGCTAGATTCTTCCTCCTGTCTGTCATGGGGTGGCCTGTGTCTGCAGTAGTCATGGTTTGGTGTGTGTGATCGCTGTACGCAGGCTCTTGCCATCACTGCTAGCAACGGGGAAGGCTTGGGGCTGGGCACCCAGCCAGTTTTAGTCAGACTTTCCATGAGGAAAGCTTTTGTTCTCTTCCAGAGCAGCTAAAGCTCAGGAAAGAAGGGGAGGGAGAGTGAAAGAAACCCAGGCGGCCGGCAGACACGGCTGGGCGGCCTTGTCTACCTGCTTGTTGTTTTAATGACATCTAGACTTCTGGACACCCGGCAGCCACTGATGGGGCTGAAAGGCTCAATTGTAGCCAGGGCTGCAGGGCGGTCACCACGCGCGTGTGTTTGTGTGTGTGTGTGGGGGGGGCACAGTAACAGACCAAGACGGTACTGCCTCTAGGCTGCCTCAGCCACAAAGCTGGAAGCAGGCTGGCTACGTGGCACCGAAGCAGTTCTGTAGCAGGGTCCCATCTGCACAGATGCCTGGTGTGGTATTTTAGGAGTTTCCAGATGTGCTTGAAGTGGAAGCTCTTTGTGTAAGGGAGATGCTCACGTTCATAAGGGTGACCGAGAAGAACACATCAAGCGGTTCAGTCCCGTGACAGGCAATTTAAGCGAACGTTACAGTAACAGTTAATGTTCAGCTTTGGTGGAAACTCTTTTAAAAGACTGCATTTGAAATGATGTGTGAGCCACGGCACCGGCACCTTCAAAACTAACCATGAAAAGTTTAGATCGGAATCTTAAGTCTTATGCAGTCTGTTGGGACAAAGAAATTATTACTGAGGTTTATGAGTGGGGCAAATACATTTTCAGCAAGACTTAAGAGTAGAAACAGAAAAGATGCCTGGGAAAAGATTTGTTTTCTATCCATAATTTAAATTGCTCCTTGAGATGAGGAGAGATTTGGAAAGTGTACTACCCTCAAGTTCTAATGTGTGGCTCTGCAGACCCGGTGTGGGGCATACCATGCACTACACCCAGGCACTGACTTCCTGATGTCTCACGATGCCAACCCTGAGAACTTATGTGTACGGAGGGCCACGGGCTCTCAAAGCCTGGGTGTTGCACTTTAGAACTGCCTTTTCTCTTCGTGTTCCCAGAAAACAAAATCAAAATGCCAAAAAAACCAACCAACCAACTAAATAAACAAAAACCGCATGAAAACCAGCCTCTGTTAAAGCCCACTCCTCCTCCTCCCGCCTCTCAGGCCAGGCAGCAGTAACATGGTATCAGCATCCTGTGAGCCTCTGAAGCCGGCAGATGTAATTAGTTGAGGCCCCTAAATGCTGAAGGGCTGGTTGGGGATCAGCCTCCAATACTGTTTACTCTGTGCCTTGTAGCTTGGGAACCTCTATGTCACCAGTTTGTCCCTGTGTTCCTTCTGACAGGGACCCTGTGCTGGGAGACACACAGCGCTGTGGAGAGGGCTATGAGCACCCCCTTCTAGCTGAAAATCTAGGGAGATTTCAGAAGAAAGCAGAAGCCCGAGGCCTGTTCTACCCTGCCTCCAACCTAATGCCTGGGAAAGGATCACCCCTAACCCTCCCTCGTTCAAATAAAGTGCATCCTTCTTAGTGTATGTCTCCCCGTTGGGTAAACTGAAGAAGGCTGACTGCCTTTTAAGCAAGAATTTAGGAGAAAGGGACTCTGACTTCATGAATTAGATTTTGAGGTGGGTTCTGACCCCCGCTCCGCTCCTTCCCTGCGGAATTCTAACTGAGACCCACTGGAAAAGACACAGCATCTAGGACAGGTCCCCAGGCCTAATACTTGGTTCTTCTTAACCTTCATTTCCTGTTTTCTAAGTCAGCATCCTTTCCTCAAACCCCAACAGGGGAGACTCTAAATTGTTCTCTCAGGGCACACAGTAAAATCCAACAAAATACATCCCATGCTACGTGTGGGCAGCCCTGGTCCCGAGTTCTGCTGTGTTGCTTCCTGGACACAGTGTCCCCTCCTCCCAAAAGGCTCACCTGCTCTCATTCAATGCCCACAACAAAGCTGGTCTGACGTCGGCCACTGTGGCCTCTGGGTCAGTGGGAAACCTGGCTAAGACCGGCTTCCTGTTTCTGGGCCAGAGGGCACTGCCCAGATGTGGGAGTTCTGGGCTGGCTGGTCATGTGGCCTCTGACCACATGACAATGCTCCCACAGGCCCAGACTAGCACTCCCTGAGGCAAAGTAGCAGGTGGGACTCTAGACACAGACTCTAGTGTCCATTCTGACCACAGTGTCCACCTGGGCAGATACCAGGAACACAGATAGACTCTTCATGCTAAGGAAGCAACACTGGGAACCATCCCTGGGATCCCAGCCCTGCACTTATGTGTAAGTAGGTCAAAGACAAGTGAAACTTGTCAGGGTTACTCGGGGCAGTGACAGTCCTCCAACATGGATCCAAACAGAAGAGACCCAGGGAGGCCTGGAGCCTCCCACAAGTCTAAGAGGGCTTATTCAGAGGCGGATGAACATGGCCAGCAAATGTACCACAGAGGAGTACCTGGCTCTAGGTTCAAGAATTGAACCTATTTGTGAGCAAAAAAATTGCATGAATCACTCCCCCAAAGCTTTAAGTTAGGAGTCCGGAGGGGGATATTCAGTAAGAAGCTTTACAGCCCTGGAACATAAGCTCCTTGTCAACCAAGTGCCTGAGGCGGGGGTGGGACAACCCTGGGCCCTGTCCACAGGGAGTGTAGAAGATTCTCTCATCCCCAAGCCAGCTTGCCCATGCCTGGGGCATCAAGGAGAAGGTACAGAAGCCAGGACGTACTACCCTTTTTCAAATGTTCTTCTCAAAGGTTTCTTTGGAACAAAAGGGTCGTCAGGCTCACAGGCAGAATCACAGGGAAGAGTGGCTGAGAGGCAGCAAAGCCTCAGCCTCAGAGGCAGGAAGTTGAGCAAGCTCAGGCGCCATCCTGGGCCTTACTCGAGTCCAGGTGCAGCAAGGAGCTGGACCTGTTCCTGGTGTGCTGCTCTGCACCTGGCCTGGGAAACAGTCCACACCTGGGGAGACCATCTGGCCTCAGAGGGAGCCCCCAACTCCCACAAACAACCAAGCAAGCAAGCTGGAAACCATCACCGATCCCACTCCCAGTGCTCCTGGTCTTCAGTCATATGTCTGGCCACTGTGGGACAGCAAGTGCCCAGGAGAAGAGTAGCAAACCCATAGGGAACAGCAAAGGTGCACTTGGTCATCGTGGAGAAATATTAAGGTTCAGAGAGTCTGTGCCCACCACAAGCAGTCTAGGCACAGCTGGACACCCTACATCAATGTCTGCCGCTGCCCAGACTCAGCTGCACTGTCCTGGAAGGACAAAAGCCATCGTGGAGACACGCCCCTTGGCATCCCTCCCATCTGCTTGGCTCCTGACACTGCTGTCCCATTTGAACATTTGTACATGGCCACCTATAGGACCACTGCCCTGAACCAGGCGTTGACTTAGGGACTTCTCTCTAAGGAGCTTGTAGGTGCTTGTACCACAAAGGCCACACTCTGGGGGAGGCCTTTTCTGTTGTGACATCTGAGGTTGCCGTGGGCAGTCATTTGCATTACTTTTGACATCAAGTGTCAGAGAATTCAGTTTAAGCCAATGTGGCTCGGGCGGCGGGGCTTACCAAGATTACCAGGGCAGAACCACTGACATGCAGCCTGCTGGCTGGAGACCGTTCTACATGGCGCAGCTTGGGAACTGTCTTCCACCCATGTCTCCCTTCTTTCCCAAAGTCAATGGCTGTGCACACACCTGCTCAACTGTGGGCACTTACCATCATCCAGGTACAACTGGTCCAATTCCTCAGGTTCTTGCTTGATCACTACAGGAATAGGGGCCAAGTTATGGTCACTGTCCTCACACACCTCTGGCAGTACGGCTGGAGATTCATTTCTTTGAACCTTCTGCGATTGTTGCTGCCGGTGGCCCATGTCAGGAGGGAGAGCTGAGGGCTGTAAGCAGGTTGGCTCGTGGGCAGCAGATGGAAGTGGAGAAGAGGGGCTGTTGGGACAGAGCACTTGTTGGCGACCAAGGGGACAGCTACTGTTCAGATGTGGACTCACCTGCGGCTGTAGCCTGACGGATGGGGGCTGCTCAGGCGAGTTGGGCTGGAGAGCCATGGGTCTCGGCACTTCCTGCATGGTGGGGGCCTCCGAAGCTGGCGGCTGAAGTCCGAGGTGACCGCTGTGGCCTGGGTTGGTGAGGCCCTTGGTGTAGGCAGGAGAGGAAAGGTCGTGGAGCTTCGGGCTTGCATTGGGAGACGTGGGCATCAGTGTGTTCCTCTGGGAGCAGGGGGCAAAGCCAGCCACGAGGCAGGAGCCGGGGTCGGGAGGCATGGTGAGCTGTTGGCTATAGTAAGGTCTCGGCAGAGGACTAAGTCCCTGGTTCATTGGTCCACAGGTCAGAGCTGGCTCAAAGTCGTCCGTGGGTTCTGTCTTTATAATTGGAACTGTGAGGAGGAAAGAAAAAGTTAAATAAACATAAGTTGCAGATGGGTAGGCTAGGCTGTGGCTAGGATACCCCATGCAAAACAAACAGCATTCGGACTGAGCCCCTCTGTCTCTCCCGGGTCTCCCACCCAATTAAAAACAGGGTGCGTCACTGGCTGAGAAAGTCACAGCTGGTTCTAATACGAAGAGGACTATTTTCCTTGGCATCTCCCCCAGCACTAGCGTGCTATAAAAATCTATTTGCAAACGGCAGTAGGAGCTTTGGGCCTGAGGGCCCATGGATTTGTAGCAATCAAAGTGAAAACTTCAGCTTGGAGGTACTGCTGGAGCTGCTACTGAGGACTCTAGTAAGTTCTGCTAATGTGGAAACTGAGCATGCACTGAGTTGGCTTCAGTGAGAGTCCAGAGGTAGATGACCATCTGAGATAGTAGAGAAGGCAGGACACATTGAAATAGAAGGACACTTTTCTGTGGGCAAGCGCACCCTGTCTCTGTGTATCCCTCCTGGCTCACACACCCAAGTAAGGACGCTGCAGCCTGCCCCAGGAGACCGGGCAGTCCCAGGAGACCCCATAGCCCCTGGAGACCGGGCAGCCCCAGGAGACCCCATAGCCCCAGGAGACCCCATAGCCCCAGGAGACCAGGCAGCCCCTGCAGACCAGGCAGCCCCAGGAGACCAGGCAGCCCCTGGAGACCTGGCAATCCCAGGAGACCCCATAGCCCCAGGAGACCAGGCAGCCCCAGGAGACCTGGCAGCCCCTGGAGACCTGGCAGCTCCTGGAGACCAGGCAGCCCCTGGAGACCAGGCAGCCCCTGGAGACCAGGCAGCCCCTGGAGACCTGGCAGTCCCAGGAGACCCACAGCCTTAAACAGGGCCTCCCACATCTCCCTCTCCAGTTTTAACAAGAAGGCCCCCAGTACAGGGAAGAGCCACAGAGAAGATGTACCTCCGTGGCCTGGAACTAGCCCCAGGCTGTGGCCAGAGCAGACTCCAGCTTAGGGGCTTGGCTTCTACAAGACTCTTAGGATGACAAGAGTGTTATAAGCAGAGGAAGGGGTGCCAAGTAGACCCTACTCTCCCCACTGGCTTCCTGGCCACCATTCTCTTGTTAGTCTGTCTCTTTCATCAGAGAGCCGACTGGGTGGCTGAGGTACTTTGCAGGTGACCCTCAGCAGCACTGTACTGCATAAGCCATGTGCATGATGAGCATACAGACTTCTCCAAGCTGTCTCTCCTCTTCACACGCTATGCCTGGGTGGGTTTGGCAGCAGGTCAGCCACGTGAGGGACTGCCCAGCCACTAAAGCCTCTTTTAGAGGCACACACACTCCACGTACAAACACACATGTCACAGAGGGAGGCCCGGCTTCTCCATGAATAAATGAAAGCATATCTGCATTTTGAGGAAAAATCTTTAGCTATGGTGTGAGCCAACAGGAATGTGCATGTGTTCTTCATTAGGACCAGGCCTCCGCGCCACCAGCTGCTATGAGCCACGAATGTGGAACTCTTCTGAAGCCTGGCTCCATTGGGAGCTTCCTGGGAAGGGCAGCCTCCCGCACAGAACGGCCCCCACTGTAGGCCTGGAGGTTCTGCCCCAGACTTGGGCTGGGGATAAGTTGTGGCTTGCCTGCCCGTGGGCCCTCTCCTCACCGCTCAGTGGTAGGTCACATGACTCCCAAGCGCCAGTGGCTCAGCCTCCACAGAAGCGATAGAGCTGTTGACTACTGCCCTTTCCCTTGTCCCATTTTTCATTTATCCTAGGCCTTAGGAGTTCTCCTGGCTTGAGTGGATGAGGCAGGCGCTGGAGCAGCTGAGACTCAGAGGAAGCTAACAGACATTCCATTAGCGGATGACAGTGCTACTTAGACTGTCAGCTTGAGACCCTTGTATTCAGCCCAGAAGCCACTCTTGGCTGAAGTAGCAATGTCCTCTGGGTCAGTACTCAGCATGCAAGTCCAGGTGACCCAAGGTGTGGCTACAGGATGACCCTACAGTGGCTCATTCAAGTAACTTGAGCAGGTGAGCCAAGGGCGACAGCTAACGGAGAGCCGATCTTCATGTGGTACTTCAGGAGTCCTCCAAGAGAGGCTGTGGATCCTCTGCTCACGACACCTTGTCATAGGTGCCCATCATGGCTCTGGAAACCAGGTTGCTTGTGCTGGTCACACCAGAGACGCTACACACGTCTGATCAGGTGGTCATGTGAGAGAATGGGAGGCCATCCGTGGGCTGCCAGCGTTTCCCGTGAGTCAGATGCTACAGAGGTGGGACATAAGTGCCTGGCAGTGTGCTTTATGGGTTGCCTCCCAACAAGGTCTATAAAGGTCCACCTGCCTGCTATCTAGGGCTGACCTCTAAGCCACCCCTGGGTGTCAAAGGAGGGAGGCACCTGTGGACAGGGAAGTGGACCTAGTCACACAAGAAGGCCAGGCATATATTGAGATTAAAGTGCCTCCGGGTCCAGGTTGCCTCTCGGTGGCTTGATCAGCACAGGATCTGGACACAGCTCCTCCCAAGTCCTCCCCATTATGCTCCCTATCTGTAGCTTCTGGAGCTGTGATGACAAAGGGAACGAGGAATAGGGTCCCCAATGCAAGTACTCCTTCCACACAGCGCTTCCTAGAAAAGCCTCCTGGGGAAGACCTAGCTCAGCTCACCAACCACCCCATCTGTCCTCTTCCATAAGCCATGGGGATCCTAAGTGCAGGCAAGTAGCAGGCTCCTTTCTGGGCAGGTCCCTGGACTGCTTTGTGGCATGGGAGGCTCTGCTAAGAACGATGATGGGTGGACATCCTGGCATTTAACAAAATCGGAAAGAAGGGAAACCCATCCCTCTGACATTAGAAAGTTGAATATATGAGATCAGCTATGGGCCCCACCCTTCCTAAGGACTGTATCTCCCAGGAGCTGCTGAGGAACAGGAAACCCCTGGCCATCTGGGTTCTACAGCTTACAACGAAATGTATTATGCAGGTACTAACTCAGTTCCAGGCATGAGCCCGTCTAGACAGCTCTGTGGGGGTAAGCCATGCTTCAGAAACGACCTCCACTCAGTATCAGTTCAGCCGGCTCAACCACATTGTAAATCCAGAATTGGCAAGAACCCGGTAGAAGTCAGATCCTGAGAGGCACCTGGAGCAGAACTGTGTCCAGCCAGTTTCTGTGATCATAGGCCTGACCCGAAATAGGCACTGATGTTGCTAAGAACAAAATTACACCAGCAAGAAGAATCGTGGGTATGAGTTGCTCCATTCAAAGCCAGTATCTGTATTTGAAGGTTCAGTTCTAAATGAGACTGGTCATTTTCAGAGCTTGTGATTAAAAAAAAAAGTACCATGACTGGAAGGTGAATTATTTCCAGACTGAGCTGCTCTATTCATGGCACTCGGTCCCCAACCAAGTCCCAAGGCCAGTGCAACCCTCCCATAATGCAGCCTATAAGATCTGTAAAACCCAGTCCCAACTGCCCAGCATGACGTGAAAGGCACAGTCCCAAACACAGCTGCCCAGTAAATGCCAGAGAATGTAATTTACCTGCCACACAGGGGCAGGGACTTGGAGTGTTGGTTGGACCTGGGCCAGCAATCCAGAGGCCAGCCAGGGAGTGGGTGTGGTGGCTGCTCTGGGGAGCCCTGTAGATTCTGTTGTTTGGACTGGTCAACATCTTGCTGACCACCTCAGATTTTTCACGAGAACATGAGTCCCGACGGTCTAAGTTGGACTACCAAGTTTCTATCTCCGGAGGTGCATAATGGACCAGGATTGGGGCTTGGGGTAGACCCTGTGCAGTCCCTGTTGTGTACTGGCTAGCCCTTTCCACTCTGTCCTCTGCCTCCTTCTGCCTGGTTATCTGAGACTGGGACAGCAGCTCCACTCACAAATTACCACACTGCCACTCTGGGGGACGCAGCCTGTTTGATTGGATAGATGGGGACGGAGATCTGAACATTATCATTCTAATGGCACTATCTTATGCTCAGGTCCCTCACCTTCAGAGCTCAGTGTTTGGGGGACAGTGTCATACAAGCCAGGACTAAGGGAAAGAAGACACAGTGTATGTCTCCTGCCACCTACTGACCCCGAGGTGGCAAGCCTCTGCTTCCTGTCCAGGGGACCTTGTCACAGTCCCACACTTGACACGGATGTCCATCCCGATAGAGGCATCTGGGCCACATACCACTCAAAGGCAGAGGGCCTTGATCATTGGATGGTCACTCAGCACAGCTGAAGATTGCTTGGAGACAGAGTGGCCTGTCTGGCAGAGGAGTGATCCAAGAGTCAGATTCTAATGGCCCTTCTCTGAGGTTCCCCATAAGTGCCTCCTCAATTGAAGTTATGTACCACCCCTCATGGTGTCCGCAGAAACCCTAGGGCTATACATCTCAAGACTGCTGGTGTCTGCATTTCTCATGTGGAGCTGAGAGCCTTGTAGGATGGGGCCTCTTGTTCTCTGGTAGTCAGGAAATGGAACGTGTGCTCCACAGAAGCCCCAGGCGCTGGTCTGTCTCCTGCGCCAGAGGGAAGCAGGAGTGTGACGCAATGTCTCCGTGCTAGGCTGAGAGGGGGGCAGGGCAGGGAACCCCGTGCAGCAGAGCTCACCACAATGCGCTATGAAATGGCACACTGAAAACATCACATTAGCAAAGCCGTGAGTTTATAATGCAGAGTTTATTATGGAAAGCAAGCACATGAAGGATGAATGACAATCTTTTGGGCCAGCTGTCAGAGACAAAGCATGCCCTCATGAAGAAGGTGGGCTGCTGGCTCCTGCTGTGATGGATCCCTCACACCCAGCACAGCACAATGCTGGGTCTGTGTGGCCATGGGAGACGTGTGTCATCATGCATGCCTGACACTGTGTGCACCTGACAGCCACAGTATCCACTCTAGTCCAGCAACCTTGTACACCTCGGCCCCTTGCAGGGATCACATACAGGTGCTGGTGTGGTGAGTCCACTCCTCACAGAGTCTAAGGACAGCTGAGGGGTTTGACCTGGAGTCGCCTCAAAGTTAGTATCCCAGGTTGGGACTCACTGGCCTCCAGGATTTCTCCAGCCAAGTGTGGATGACATCATCAATGGCACATGCTCAGTCCTGTGGGGGGAAGGCTCCTTCTTGATCCCATCTCCTGAAGCCCCTGCAATGATGGTCTATGAACCAAGGAGCCTTAAAGAACATTCCTTGACTCTAGACTTGACACTTAAGCCTAGCAAATCGTTTTCTGCTCCTACATGCCAATACCAGGTTGAGGATGCCTCCCAAAGAGGCCATTCATCTGTGAGCCACTGGGTAGGTTGGATTTGGTTGCCGCTCTTCTCCTCACAGAGTTTCACCTCTGGGCTTTTCCTTCCAGGTCAGGCCGGGAAGCTCTCTCTGGGAAGCTATGCTTCTAACATGTCTTACAGGCACTCTCTAGAGGCTGCCTGCTGTGTACAAGGTCCAGGTGGGAGCCAGGGTCTCTATGGCTCAGATTTGAGGCCCTCTCCAGTGTGTGGCTAAGGTTTAATCTGTGCTGAGCACCTACTGGGGCTGGGGCTGTAAGAATGGGCACACAGAAGGCTCCTGGGAGATACCACTCTCCTCTGTCTGCCACAGGCCCTTCTGAAGCCATCTACAGTGTGAGTCTAGAAGTAGCCAGTTCTGCCTAGTTGTCCCAGCTTCCTCTGCTGCCCTGCATCCAAGCTTGCTAGTGGACAGCTGGCTCCTCCCACCTACCTCCCACCCAGGAATTTGGGTGTATAGTGCACAAACACCCATTGGGCGGAATAGCGAAGAGCAGCCAGAGGGTCCTTACTAGGACCCAGCAAAAGATGGACACTCTTGATTCACAGCTTGGCCTCAAACCTTAAGTCTGATCACCTAGATGAGAAAGATAGGCAAGGCCAGTTCCCTTTCAGATTAACAGTGTCCATCTTCCTGAGAGGAGTCTAATAAGCTTCAGCCACTGAGACTCACACTGGCTTCGATAACCTCCAGCTGGGTTAGATTGTGGCTCAGGGGTTAAGAGTGCTTGCCTAGGGTGCAGGAAAGCCTAGATTTGACAGCCAGAACAGGGAACATGGTGGGGAATGACCCTCCTCTAAGTGGAGCAAGTGGAAGAAGGTGGCTCTCTCCTGGAGTAATGCAGCTATGTCTTTTACCCCTCTTGTGAAGCCCACAAAGTGGGCCTGATGATACACAGGCCGTGTGCCTGTGCTTGAAGAAGCCTGAATGTGTCTACTGTAGACCAGAACCATGCAGACAGCCCTGGGCTTCTCTGCCTGGGATCAGTCAAACATCCCATGGACCTTTGTGCAGAGCAAATGGCTCCCATTTTAAATACAGCATTCCGAGGTATCAGCTCAAGGTTCCACCAGCTATCAGCACCTCAGACATCCAGCCATTTTATTTGGGGGGAATTATGACAACTTGCTAAAAAATATAAACAATTGAGCAACCTTGCCAGCCAAGTTTCACTGACATCTGACACCTGTGCCTCCAATTCCCTTGCTCTGAAGACAACGCAGCATCTGACACATGAAGAAAATGTAGGCACCTAAACAGAAATCACAGTTGTGTAGATGGTGCTTTTGTTGGGTTTCTGTTTAAGTGTTCTTGCCCAGCTCAGACCTAAGTGTGAAGAGTGCTCCTGTGTAACGAGTGGGCAGCCCTCACTCACAGATGCATACAAAACAGATGTATCATCATCACACACAATACATGATAGAGCCTGTATGACCAACATGTGACCATTGGTTAATTCATTCCTACAGCCTAGGCTTCACCAGTCATGAGACAGTAGGATCTGTGTAAAGATTCTGAGGCAGAGCTGTGAGTATACAGCATGCTTTACCAGACATCTGGGCATCCATCAATGATGGCCCGTACCTTACTTCCTAAGCTGTGCATATGGAGATAGTGGGAGAACTTGGATGCCTCAAAACTCAAGATGAAGTACCAATCCCCAATAAGACAATTGGAGATGGGGCTTTTAGGCCACCATTAGGGTTGCTGGTGACTGATGTTTAGCCAGCTAATGGCATCTTGTCATTGTAGTGGAGCAGGTGATCAGCCCCCTTTTTGGTCCCCTTTCTAGTCCACAGTGAAAGCTGTCAGGCAGATGCAGGCACTGAGTGACCTGATGCCTTCCCACAGCCTTCACAGGAAGTATGCTCGGCACGAGTGAGAATGTCTTCTGTCCATGTCCTGTTACTTTACACTTGCATTTTCAAGTAAACTCAAGTGTTGTGGCTTGAATTATTTTACCAGCTGTTTCCAGGGCTGGACAAAAGAGGTTTTGTTCAAAGTCTAAACCTCCTATAAAACAAAAGTCAGATTGTCTTCATGGCCGCGTGACATTAAAGCTTAAGTCTCATGATCAACATTGACAACCAGCAATGATAAGTCAGGAGCAAGAGAAGATTCCAGGGGCTAAGAACACATAGAGCCATTCAAGCCCAGGCCAGAAAGGCTTCACACATCTTCTTGCTGAGTGTCCTCAGATCCTGCAGGACCTGTGCGCCTGCGGATGGAAGGGCACACCTGCCATTCAGCGTGCACAATGGTTGTGCAGGTGTGTGGTTCCCAGCTTCCTGGGGACTTGGGAGGATAAGGATGGTCTCTGGACAGCTTAGACCTGGCACATCTACAAAGGGAAGTATTTGGTACAGTGGGAGGACTCCATGGAGGTATGTTCTGGAAGCAGCATATGCCAAGGACTTGCTGGCTCAGGCCTTTTGTACAGGACCTCATTAGGTCTTTTTATCTGTCAGCAGGCAGCTGAGAGTTGGGAATATCACCTTTCCAGAAGTATCAAAGTGAGCACAGAGGTCAGTCATGCCACAAGGTCCTAATCCCAGCACTGGAGCAGGTCCTGACCCAAAGGGAATGGCTTTGCTGCCTGTGCACGCTAGCCCACAGCCCAAACGAACCAGCTGGGATACATTCAGGCAGAAAGCAAGAAGCATTTATTCTGGATGGCTGCGGGTGGCACAGACGGCCATACGCACCGAAAACACATATTGGCCACTAGCCGCCGAAGCTGATCTCTGTGCTTTGACAGTAACTCCCCCTCCAGCAGCTGGGGCTCTGGGGCTGCTATACTACCTAGGCCAGAGCTGGGTGGAGCAGCCAGGGACCTGAAAGTACCTCACAGGTGGCAGAATATGGCATGTGTTCTATTGGCAGATCACAGGTGGAGCTATCTATCTGCTCCTGCCCACCCTCCTGCCTATGCATGTCTTCTCTGTGCTCAGCCTCCTTGGGTGTTCAGCTCACTCTGACTCACACTTTTGTTTGTTTGTGGTGGCACATGGCCCTTAGATTTCTAAACAAAACTACCTTCCTGCCCTTCATCCTAATGGCCTATTGTGTTCTGTGATCACTCCACAAGAAGACATAGGGCAAGGCAGCTCCCTCTCAGGCCCTTGTAAACTGCAGGGTTTCTATCCTGTGGTTCCTCAGCTGAGGCGAACCATCTCAGCAGTCCTCTGCAGGCGTTCCAGGTGAAACACGGTTTGCTCTCTCTTATCTCAATTTTCTCCCAGGCAACCTTCTGCCCTTCATCTCCTTCCCTATGTGAAAATGGAAGTCCACAGAAGCACAAGGTGAGGGATACGTCATACACTTAAGAGGTCTGCATCTCTCGGTGCCAACACAGTAGCGCCCAGACAAGCGTGCCTACGTGAAGTGAAGCGGCCCTCACTTCAGTCTGGGGCCTTCTAATACTTGGGAAGACCTGCGAGATCACACAGTGCACAGATGGCTTCTTCTGATGCCTAACCTTCCTCGGTGCAGCGGGGTTGGCCTGGGTACAAGTGTTAACTCCTCCTCATCTGCACATCAGCGTCGGTGTGAGGAACAGATTCCCTCCTCCCTGGAGATGGATTTGAGAGTCTAAGGGGCCAAGACTCCCTGATCCAGATGTCTAGGCAGCCCTTGGCCGTTCTCCCAAATGTCTACTGACCGGTGTCATTTGAACATGGAGGCGCACAGCTACCATGGCCAGTTGGCTGCTGAGGTCATTGGAAGTTGAAGGCAGATGCCACCCGCAGCTCCAGGAGCCAGAGACAGTTCCCCCTTGCCCAGCCTGACCTCTACTCTCTCCACAAGGACTTCATTAGCTTTTAGGAAGAAAATGGAGAAGCAGGGCCCCTAGACTTAACATCACCGTACATGTCATATACCCCATTGTGATCCCTGCTGTTTGAAGCCTTCATGGTTCTCTTTAAGGAAGGAAAGGCTCAAGCTGAATGATGGCAAGTGGAAGGAACTGTCCTGGCTTTAATCCCAACAGGCCGCTATGTTCTGTGACCTCTCCATAAGATGCCTAGGAGAAGGGCAGCCCTCAGCCTCTCTCTGCAGGCCCAGGTTTCTCATAGGATAGGCAGTGGGTACCCAGGAGGACAGCCATGGGCTGTGCACAATACTGCCTGCCATCATGGTCTCTGCACCAGGCAGTTCCAAGTTGAGGCCTGGTATTTTCAGTAGAGTTGTGGTCAGGGCAGTGACTGAGCTACAGAGCCCAGGGGGCTCTGCTTCTATGGAGGGCCCAGGTCTTCTGCTCAAGTCTACACAAGTCTCTATGATGCCGACTCTAGTGATACAACCAAGAATCTGGCATAAGTAGTTTGTTCCTCTGAGATGGAAATATATCTTAGATATACTTACAGGAAGAGATCAAGAAAGTTCCTTGTGGTATTTTATTCTCCAGATCACTCACGGCTCCACCCCAGAGTCCATGCAAAGAAATGAGGACTCCTGGCCCTCAGGGCCGACCTGTCCTTGTGGCCCTTGTCTGATCAGGGGATGCCTAACTGACACTGGTTCCACTGAAATGCTTTTCCTGTCCTACAGTCGTGTACTGGTCTCTGTCACCAGGTGAGTCTCTGTTCTCACACAGGTACCCAGTGCCAGTGGGTGGGGTGGGGGTGGGGGTAGGTGTTTCTGGACTCAGGACAAGAGTCACTTCCACCTTCACAGCCCTGTCCTGGCTGGAAAGGCCAGGGAACTCCTAACTAGCTAAAACAGTTTCAGGCAAAGTGACAGAATCTCAGAGTCCTATAGTTTATTGTGATTTGTTTTCTCATTGTACAGAAGCACCGACTTTAGGATGTGCTTTTACAATAAATCCACTCTCCTCTCTTTTTTAAGTGCCCCTGCCCCTGTGAGCAGGTACCAGTTCCTGCCACTAGTGACTGGGAGAAAGAGCTAGTCCGAGGTCTCAGACCGGCAGAGACACTCATCTTGGAACCCAAACAGGAGCCATCCCTGTACCCATTCATCGTTCTGGAATTATAATTGACATGTTGGAATAAGGGCTCAGACCTAGACATTCCTGGCACCTCTCTCATCTCATGACGATGTCCGTCCCAGCACCCACAGCTCAGTGAGGAAGATAGTACAGTCGCTTTTCAGGGAGTAAAGCAAAATTAGTGGCAGACCAGAGTCTCGGGAAGCCCGGGAGGCCTTCCCTGGCTGGGTCTGGGCACTCTGAAGTCTCTTCTCAGTTTGCAGGTGCTTTCAGCATCTGTGCCTGATGACTATCCCAGATACCCACAGGGCCCGCTGCAGGGTTTCCAATGAGATGTGCACGGTCTGCTCACGTTGCCTTTCATTCAGGTGGAAACTTTCCCTGTTAGACACACACCAGGAGGAGGAAAGAAGGCTAAGCTGCCCTTCCAGGGTCACCACAGACCACGCGCCAAAGACTTCAGTATCCCCCTGTCCAGAACCCAGGGACCCCTGATACTTGCCCTGCCACCTGACCACTGTCACAGTTAACTAAGAGTAAGGAAGAAGGATGGCCCAAGGTGGGTGTCAGCCAGGTGAGCTAATCTGCTGTAGAGGTATCAGGAGACAGCTACGGTGACAAAGGAGTGCACAAAGCTGGTGTCCTTCCTACCTTATACATAGCAGAATATCTTGGACACTTTGACTTCCAACACCCTGAAACTCAAAGGGGCCTGGCACAAGGGACAGCTTTGTGCAAGAACGGGGCCCTTCCACAGGATAAGGGAGAGGAGGAGTCTGATGCAACCCTTGAAACATCCTTACACCTAAGTTTGAAGAAAAACTAAGGGATTTTATATATCTGTAGATAAAAATGAATTTCACAGGTAGGATTTAAAAGGATTTATTCCTACTTTCTCAAACACAGCATATTTGATGACCGTAAGAACCTGTATCCATGGAGGGTCTTAGATATGTGAAATACAAGTATACATGAAACCCACTTAATAATACAGAAAGACTCGGGGAAGCTCGTAACTTCACAGCCAGTGTCCAAGGAGAAAAGCTGAAGGATCTTGGAGCCAGGTTAATTAAGAGCCACTCATGTGCCCTGCAGAGTCTCCAGGACTCAAACACAGTGATCTGAGAACATGGGCGCTATGAACACAGACATCTGTCAGCATAGGTGTTTTAGAGATAAACCCAGAGCACAGACGCCACGGAGCACAGAGGGAGAGCACCAGACAGAACATGGGACACGGGGCTGGGGTTCTCCATCTCTGTGTTTATTTGTTTAATCAACAACAACAATACATGTTGATAGCCAGCCAGGCATCAGGCAGTGAATAACACCGGGATCCAACCCTATGGTGGCCAAGGTCTCTCTGAAGGAGTGCACAGTCTAATGGTGTGGAAACATGGTTGGTCCCGGGACCACGCTGGTGGTGGGCAGCCATCTTAGAGTTGGAGGCAAGAGTCAGGGCAGCAGGATGAAAGGGCTGAAGAGGGATCAGGAGCAAATGGGCGAACCCAGAAGGGCTGAGGAAGACCTGCACTGCACACAGGATGATGGGCAGCCGGGCAGTTCCAGCAAGAGGCTATGTGGACTGTGAGAGGCAAACTGGTGCAGAGCAAATACATGTGGAGCAGCTGGCACGCTCGGATGCTGCATCACTGAGGGAGGGCATCGTGGGAGGCAGAAGTATACACAGCCACCAGGCCCTGGGGCCTCACAGGACACCTGCAGCGCAGACCCCTCTGACCCAGTGCCCTTTACCAACACTGAGCACCCTACGAAAACTGAGCACCATAAGAAACCTTTATCAAGGACTCAAATGTGCATCAAACAAGGGGAAATTAATCTTTACAAAGTTTCCACATTGTTTCAGAAAATGTCGTTTTTCTTTATAAAGTTTAGACCTTTTAAAATCTTAGATCAACCATGCTTGAAGTATAGGTAGGACACAATCATTGCACTTAAAAAAAAAAAAAAAGATCAAATATTTGTTTTTGTAAGAAAGATTGTATGTTATTTCATGAAAGAAAGAGGCTTGTGAAGTAAACTCCAGAGCAGAGGCAGGATGGGGGTGTGGGGGGGGGCAGCTGTTCTGGGGTCACCCAGGGCACTGAAAGTCACTTACACTGATGCCCTTGTATGAGAACGTAACCACGTTATTGTCCTAGTTTTAAAGGGCATTTCTAGGAGTTTCCTGATAAGACAGTTGGCTTCAGAATTTTAATACCAATTGTTCTTATTGTCTAAGCTGTTCCAAATGCCATTACACTTCAAAAAAACAAAAAACAAAAACCAAAAAAAAAAACAAACAACAACAACAAAAAAACCCCTGAAACCTTAAGAAACAAAAAACAACACAACAACAACAACAAAAACCCACCTTGATTTTACTAAGATAGCAATGTGGCTGCTTTCATGGGTAGTATTTATTGTATAATTTCCCTCTTAAATTACATGAATGTCTTAAGTTTTTAGAGGAAAGAAAGTAGCAACTTAAAAAGGTTGTTGACATAGCTGAGCTTACTCAAAATACAATAGAACTCAGGATAACAACCCACTCTGCTCTCTGTTCACACATCCTGCCACAGGAGAATAGCCTGCACCACACAGGAAACCTTGGATGCCTGGGACACACCTTTCTACAAGCTTGGGGGGGAGGGCAGGGGAAGAGTTAAGAAGGGTATTTTCTTAAATAAAACACCCGAGAAAGTTGAAAAGGTGAGCCAATCATTTCTGAATGAAAGACGCCATTCCCCAAATGAGTCAACTTGAGCAGAAGAGCTTCCATCTGAAAGTCTCACATCACCAGGGGATGGCATTATTCAGTGGAGACACACTGCATGCTGTGTAGAGCCATCACCATGAGGACAAAATCATGTATGTTCCCCAATGACCATGGCAGGCTTTTTTCAAAGCTACTTACAAAACTGCTCTAACAAATACTTACAAAGACTCACAGAGGTTAGATATGTACCCAGACCGCACCAACCCCTGAGTGTGGCAGAGCTGCTTGGTCGCTGTGTATTTGCAAAAGGCTAGCAAGTGATTACCCCAGCATGCACCAGTCACAGGAAAACACACCCAGGCTTGGCTTTTCTTTAAGGGAGTGGGCGACTTGGTCTTGTGAATAGGCTCTCACGTGGTGTGAAGAGGCTACAATGTTTTGATAACAACATCCTCTCAGAGCCTCGTTGCTCAGTAAAAGCCTCCTCTCCGCTCACTCTCAGAGCTTAAGGTTAGAAAGACAGAGTTACCATTGGCAGGAAGGTACGTGAAATGCTGGTACTGGCTTCTCTTCCGCTTCCCGTTGCAGACATAGAAACTGACTTGGACGGGGCTGGTTATTCTCTGGTTGCGGAAAGGTGGTATCTCAACCACCAGGGAATTCTGGTGGGAAAACAGCAAAGAAGGAGCAGTCAGGACCTTACAGACCAGGAATGCTTCGTCCTGAGGCATCACTGTCAACTCAAACGGCTGTCTCTAGCCACCGAGCCTCTGATGGTGACTCTTGTGTGGCTGTAGGTAGTGTGCACTTGCTCCTCAGGGAAGTAGCACCCTGATTTCTCATATGGCTAGAGGCTGGGAGACCCTTATGGTGAAACAAATGCAAACAGAGAGCTTTATGGGCATCTCTCAGAGAGTGGAGCTGCCTCACTGCTCCTGGCACAGCAGACTTCAAGGCCTACTCCTGCCCCAGCATCTAAGGTCTAAGAGACCTTTAGACAAAAGACTGCATTCTGCCTACTGATAGGAGGCACTTCTTGGTTACACAAGGCGAATTCCTCGTGAACATTGTCCAGAGTGGCATTGTGACAATGACCATGGTGTCCCACCAGAATCCCTAATTTCCTCATAATGAAGACAGGGTAGATCTCAGCCCAGGGCAGTGGAATAGTTGAGAAGATGGAACAGATAGAACAGGGCAGCTTGAGGTGGCTGCTGTTTTCTTTCCTGTTTTTAAACAGAAATATGCAAGTTTTTTTTTTGTTTTGTTTTTTTGTTTTTTTTAACATGCTTGATCTTTCAAGGGCAAACAAGAATGCAAGCCATGAATACTTGGAACTGAGTGGGAACACCCAAGTGAGCTGGGGAGTCCCAGGGGTGCCCAGCCCTAGGTAAACCCCCAGCATGGTGCAGCCACCTGGAGGAAGGAAGGTCAGCACTTCTGAGTGCTACACCTGATTTCCGCTGGGGATTTCAAATCCATAAGTTTCTTCATTCTATTTCTTTCATCATGTGATTTTAGTTTAACAGGCCAGGAAAAATGTGCCAGAAAAATCCATGGTATCATTTCTTTTGTTAAAGTAATTAGCCATAGCTTGTTCTAATGGTAGTAAATCAATGGTAGCAAACTTTATTGAGTTATGTTAATAATAAAACCTCAGCATTAGAAACAGAAACCAGAAGGACTTCAGGTCCTGCCTCTTTTATTACAGAGAGAGCCTGGTGCTGACAGCCCTTGGATGCCAGGGCTGTCCCATGGCCCATCCCCCAGGACATGCTCGCTCCATCAATCTGCAGCAGCTGTTGTACCTACCTTCACTTCCTTTGGAAGAAACGGGGTGGGGGAGGGGCAGATAAAGGGTGGATGATGGCGCCTACGGTGTGCGTGCCTATGCTGTGTGCCCACCTTTGCAGGAAGCAGCCCAAAACTGTGGCAACTCAGGCCTGGGTTGTGTCCAGCCTTTAGTGGTCTGACTATAAGGCTTGAGTTCAGGCAGGTGAAGGGAAAGAGGCTAGCTCATGGTGCTCTTTAGGACACTGACAGGGACTGAAATAGCACTGCTGCCTGCACACAGCCGGCACCCAATGGTAGCAGCTACTACCGAGTCCAAAAAGGAAATGGTTCTTCAGAAGGAAGACAGGAGAAGACTCAGCAACATCTCATTGATGCTTAGGCTGAAGGAAAAAAAAAAACCAACAAACCTCTGAGGCCTGTGGAAGGAATGCAGAAAGGGCCAAAGAGATAGGCTATCCCTGGCTAGTTTGCTTATCCCATAGGACCCCAAGAGGGTCATGTCTTGATGTGGATACAGGTCAGCGCACTTTAACGCTATGCAGAGACAGACTGTATTACAAGCACAGCTCCTCCATGGGAGCTCTGCTCTAAAACACAGGGAGGAAGTGTGGCCTGAGATCAAATGTTTGGGTCTTGTCAACGTTGTCAGAGACAGTACAGGCTGCAGTCAGCACAAGCCTTAGGAAAACCCACCGTCTTAAGTTCATATTCTTAGGTGGGGGAATGCATAAATAACCACATACACAGTAGAAACCCATCTTTAAAATATCTACAAATGCAATGTGTGTGTGTCTGTGTGTGTGTGTGAGAGAGAGAGAGACTGCCTTCAATATTTCCTTAAGGACAACTTGGATGAAGTCAAGAGACAAGACTGAGGCAGAGAAGGATCTCTTCAGTGGGAGGGAGGGAGCTAGGCACTGTGGGTGAATGTTTAATGTTTCATCTTAACGAACAGGTATCACTCTGGCCAGGGAGGACCTTTCCCCTCACAAGTACGTGGAAGGGTTTCTTGAGAGTGGCTCAGTGCCTGAGAGGAACTGAAGCAGGAAGAGATTTTTTTTTAAATCCTGATAGACTCACCCAGAGGACAAGAAGGCAGCCTGTACCTGCTGCAACTGAAGCAGACAACCTGGTGACTGCTCTGCAGATGGGAGCCATGAGTGCTTGTCCACTCTGTGAACCCCATTACCAGCATGCCCCATTTACGTGATTCTTGCTGCCCCATGTTCACAGAAAACGTCCTTTACTCATATCTGCCTAACGTCTCTGAATCATTTAAATCCCACTTCCACACACTAGGAGTGCATCAAAGGCTCCTCATGCCCCATGGTCACACAGGTGCTGCCCAGACTATTGGAAAGAAGTCCGTGGAATGAGCTACAGAGTTAGGGAGGGTTTGGGATGTCTTCAAAAACCCACCCGTTGGATTGTGTTATGCTCTTCTGAGACTAGACAGAACTCACACAGGACTCGGTGATAGTTTTCTGGTTTGTTTGAACTTATAATTGCTTTAACCATCCCTGGCCTAATGCCCAATTAAAAGACACTGTTGGGGTAGGGGCTAGAGCTCAGGAGTAGAGCATTTGCTCAGCATGCGCGGTCCTTAGTCCAACTCCCAGCACTGTAGAAGCCAAGCAAACCAGTGAGCAAACTGTTGGAATGGTGAGGACAGACTGCAGTCAGCAAAGTGGACCTGACTCCACGTGGTCTCCAGTATCAGCCACTTCAGATGACAAGACCACACCAACAGTCAGAAACATGCCACAGTCACAGACATAGCAAGCAGAAGTATTTGAGACAAAATTAGCCAATCGCAACCAATAATGACCTAACGTGAGGGTGAAGAGGGAGCACAGGCAGGTGCATATGTATGCAGGAGGGAGACGGGCTAATTATGTCACCCACAGGTGATGCCACCCATTCACAAACCCAACCAGCAGATCTAAGCTATCCGGTTCCGTCTGCCCTTCTGTCCACGTCAACTTCAAAACAAGAGTGTGAGGTAGTTGAGGCATTCTCTGGAGAGGGTGGTGGCAAGTCACACAGGCAGGGTGGCATGTCCAGGCAGGTGCTGGGTGCCCATGAATGAGGCTTAGAACACCAAGATCTCCCAGGGGTAGCCACTCAAATGGGGCAACACCATTAGGGAGAGGAGACAGAACCTGGTACCTTTAAAAAGCAAAGCACACCCAGAGTAAAGAGTCCTCAGGCTCTGTCCAGCCTCTCTCATGATCATCCTTATTGTCTCCATTCTATCCTAGTGGCACTTGTTTGGACAAGGGATTTACAGCTATGTTCTCTCAATGCCTTTGTCTTTTGTTTTAAAGCTTTGTTTTATTTTAACAAACCCCCAGACTGGCCCCCTAGTCCCTGCTGCAGGATTCTAAGTACTTACTGGCTTGCACAGGTCTCGGTCAGTTTTTGCTTCCATCTCCCAGACATGGTGGCCATCTGGAACACAGGGTAGGAAGAAATCTGTCACTTTGGGGGATAGTATATCTTCAAAAACATTCCAGGTGGCCCAGAAACGGAGGGTCACGGAGGGGAGAGTGGGAAGAAACGGTGAAGTCATAGGACAGTACTCTAGGTCCCCTAGATATTCCGCCCACACAGGGATGGCATGTACTGACCTGCTCTAGAGTACTGGCCCTGTGGACTTAGTGAAGTCCAAAGACTATGTCCAGTGTACCTCTTAGGAGAGTCCCCCATAATCAAGAGTGTTTCTAATAGTCCATCCCTGTGTCCATGTTTACATTCATCTCGTTTGCCACAACACACATCAGGGAAGGGTTCCTACACCTCAGTTTCTTCCAAGGGAAGAAAAGCAGAGAGAGGCAGGGAGACACACATCACCCCTACACACAACACACAACACGTACTGCACTTAGAGTGCAGCTCGGCTCTACCACTTGGTAAGTCCCACCAGCCTCCCATGTGTTTTGGGAGAAGTCAGAGCAATGCCCCAGCCTCTGCCCAGAGGAAATGCTGAGGAAATAAGAGAAGCCTTTCTTTGGCTATTTCATGCCACATCAGGACCTAAAAATGCAAATCACGTGGTATTTTTAACCTTAGCCCAATGGCTGTTTGCATGTTTAAAAAAAATATTAAAAGGCTCCCATAGGCACAGAGAAAGAACTTATTGTTCTCAGCTGGCGATGAGGTGTGGACCTAGTGATTAGAGGAAGGGTGTCTGCCACTCACAGGCTCTGAGTCCCAAGTCCTGCTGACAGGCCCAGGACCTGGGGACAGCTGGGTGGCCACTGAGTTGACGGCTACCCATTCTGGCTTTTATCTCCTCCAAAATGAAGTCAGTTCCTGAGATGAGCCGCCTCAGGCACACGCATTGTCTCTGCTTACACTCCATTTGTCTGTCGCTAACCCTACATTACTGATAAATCAAACACCAGCTCCTTCCCTTGGTGCTGGACAGGGTGGTGGGTGGAGGCACAGGGTGGGAATGTGAGTCACCAGAGGCTCCAAGAGCCACCCAGCCTCACCAGGCCACACCAGCTTCCAAGACACCCCAGGCCTTGACCAAATGCTGTCAGATGAGCCCATGAAGGGCTCTAACTGCATCCGTATCCGTTTCCCCTCAGGGAAAACAACGAGACACCCCTAGGGCATTGGAACATCAGAAACAGTGGACCCCTAGGCCCTGGCAACTCAGGGACATCAGCTGAGAAGTACCCTCAACCTCAGCCACATGTGCCGACTATAGCCACAAGGGTCAAACTGGAAGTACCCACATGTGGTTCTTTAACCATGCACTGGGTGTGTAGTCAGGCTGCACGCTGTGTTGGACTTGCCCTCCACAAGGAAAGGCAGCACATTTGCATTGCTTCTAACACAGCTTTAAAGCCTCCCAGGGCATGGCTACTCTCTGTCCCTCACCCCTTAGATCTACAGTTTCTTTGCCTGTACATAAGTCGTGCCAACCGTAGTGTGGCCCCTGTCATCCTGAAAGCTCCAGCCAAGACTCAGAACCAAGTGGAGCAGGGGCAGCTTATGTCTAAGTAGGAGAGACATCAGGTATGCCTGGAGAGGGAAGAAGGAGACCAAGGCACTCTGCGGAGGGAAAATAAGAGTTTGCTCAGTGGCCCTGTCACCTCTGAGAATGGGGAGACGTTCAAATCCCCAAGGAGGGGATTTGTGTGTTCAAATCATGTGTCAGAAAGTTAGTGAAATGCAGACATACAGGTGGATTGGGCACTGGGGGCCTAGGCATGGAGATGAAAAGTACTTTTTCCCTCTTCTGTCACAGCTGTCTGAGAGGGATGCTCCCCTGTCCCAGCAGAGTGGCTGAGGAGGTGTCATTGGGAGTTAGCGTGCCAAGACTGGCCAGCTCCCGTCCTGTACTCTGCCAACCATCCACAGACAAGATAGAGCTCACGCCTGCCTTCTACATCACACCAAGACAGATCCCCCATCAACGTCTGTTTTCCATTGAAATATGGTCCCTTGGGCCTCCAAGATCTGTGCTGTTGTCAACCATCTTCTCCCAAGCCAGGCCTTCAAAGCACTGGTCCCATGCTGACCTAGGTCCTCCAGCTGCAGTTGTCACATAGATGAAAGAGTGACTGTTCCACACTTCACGCCCTGACAGTAGCCGAGTAGACCTTTGAATGTACACATAGCAGGCTGCTTCTGGAAGGAGACCAGGGGCCCAAATGATGTGGAGATGGCCCCTTTATACTCCTGAGGGAATCATCAGGGTGTCAGCCATGAGGGGGGCCCTAGACCATCTATGAATCCACAGATTCCCCAGCTAAGACACCCCTCCCTCCTCCCTGCTCAGAGGCAAGTGCTGTTCAGAATTCAGCCTCTCCCAGGCAGGGAGCCAGCCGGTCATCCTAAAAGGGCCTTTGTGTCCCATCTTATCAGGGGCTCCCTATGCTCCCAGTAGGAAACTGTGCTCCAGTTCAGAAGTAAAAATATTCCAAATCATTAGGGAATTCCCTGCAGTGTGAGTCATCGGAAAGGCTTCCCCACCACACCCGCCCAAGGTTTCCACACAGCCAGCCTGCAGGTCTGAAGCCGCTCCACTGGCTGCAGGACGCTGCTGCCACCACAGGCCCACAGGCCAGTCACACGCCAGGGCAGGGGCTGAGCCACTGTTTCCACACGTGGAAGCAGCTGAAGTTTACTCAGGAGTGGAGATGCCTCCTGAGATGTGTTTTGCCTCCTCCTTGGGGTGGGGCAGGAGGCTTCCTCCTTCTAGTCCTGTGCCTGTATCCCATCAGCCTCAAGGGAGAGGTAGGTCCAGACGCTCCATCATTGTGAAGTCCTGGGATGGATGGGTTATGGGGCTGGATGAACACAGCAAAGGTTCTGCAGAGCTACACTGCAAAAGGGCTCTGAGTATCGTCAGCCTGCTATGCGTGTAGGTTCTCTAACCCTTGGTGCCCTAGAGGCCTGCTTTACCCAGGTTAGGAGGACAGCTTTGTCCTCCTCAGCAGAGCCCCAAGGTAAAACAGGAGCCCCCAGCATTTGGGGAAACAGCCTGGTAGCACTGGATAGCTGAGGACAGATTCGCACCCAGGTACGTGCCAGGAGGAAGACACAGGCACACCCAGAACACAGAACCTCATTCACGAACATTCGCAACAGCTTCCTTCATGTTCGTCACAGAGAGCAGGACAACACATGCCCATCTGGCCTGGCCACGTGGGGGTACTGGTCAGCCATAGAAATGAACAGGGATCTACTAATGGGCATAGAAAGGCCATTTGGCCAAAGAAACCAGACAGCAAAGCACATACACTGTCTGCCTCTACTGACAAAAAGTATCCCAAGGAGGGAAATCCACAAGGTGCGGGGAGGGGACGGTGGACATCTGGATGAGGAGGAGAAGAGCTGACAGCTTGCTTCTCTTGCTCTTTGTGGCTAAAATAGAATACCCGAAGCTGAGCATGATTCAGCAAGCACTCTGTGCCCGGGGCGGAGGGGGGCTGGTAGCAATGGCACCGTGTGTGGAAAAGCCTCCACAGTTAGGCAGGATGCCAGAGGGCTGAGGGCCAGGCTTGCCCTTCACAACAGGACACTCAGCTAACTAGCACTCTGGTCTTTTGCAGAGTGACCTGTCCCCCCCCCCCGCAAATACAGACACAGACACAGACACACACACACACACAGACACACAGACACACACACACACCCCTCATCCTTCTCCCTAGACTCCACCCCGAAAACCCCCAGCATCTCCCACATGGCCACTCTGGTATCAGAGTACTTCCAGTACTGGCACCTCAGAGCCACACCCAGCCACACCTTCGCTGTGCCAGTGCTCGAGGAAGAGGGACTTCTTTCATGGAGATTAAAGTATCCTGGGCACAGATCAAACAGTTGCAAAGTCACTGGAACTGTACCCTGTGAGAAAGGTGCCATCCATGGGATTGTGACTGTGACTGTTCAATGTAATCCTGAAACACTCTAGGAAGAAAAGGAATCAGATTGTCAAGGACCAGCTGCTCATTTGTAGGGACTCTGTGTGGCCTCCATCTTGGGATGGTAAGTTCACCTGTCCATGAAGCCCACAGTAAGACCCAGCCTGTCAGCACCAGGATCTGAGGCAGACCTCTCCTACCATGCAGGCCTTTTGGGCCAAATCTACTTTCTGAATGCCCAGGGTGGGGTCTATCACTGCCTTTCCAAATTTGCTTCTAAGACTGGTAGAAATGCCACCTGTAAAATGGAATATGGGTCCAGTCCCCAGTTTAGTTCCCTCATTGGGTCAGTGATTTCTGGAACCATGTAGAACTGGACATGTCTGTAAGGTGGAACTTTAAGGGTGCTCTCTCCCCAAATCTTGCTGAGTGACTGTGCATGGTCGCCACATGGAACCTTGCCTGACCAGGTCAGCAGGGCTATATTTTTATGCCCATGATGAAAACTAGCATGTGTAGTCAGGGCTGATGATGCCCAGAGGCTGGGAGCAGACACCGTCCATTCTGGCCTACCCCAGCACCATGGCCAGGGAATTGGAAGAAAGCATTTTCCTACAGCTGCTGGTGACTTCAGGGTTTGTGTGCTCCCACAGCTGACCCCAAGACACCTTGGGTTTAAAAAGCCTGAGGCAGCTGCATCTGGGGATTTCACAAGTTCTTGAGGAAGCAGATGAGAAGATGCTTCTGAGGGCACACAGCCCAAGACACATAGATTATACGTGGTAGGAGACTGACCACCAATAGGACACAGGGAATTTCACTTCCATTCCATGAGAGGTGACGCATGGCTGATTGTCTCTAACTGTAGTGGCCACATGGTGGAATTTCAGGAAATCTGAGGTGCCCCTGCTCAGCACTGCAAGTGGCAGTGGAGTACTTGGTCACATCACATAAGCACATATTAATATCACCACATCAGTGCCTGCACACTGGCACATGCACCCACACATTGACAGATGCCTAGCTCATGACACATTGACATACATACACATTCACCTACGCTCAGTTATACATAAACACACTGTCAGTCACACACACACACACACACACACACACACACACACACACACACACACACATCATATACACAGTAACACATCTGCCCCATGCAGAGTCACAACTTATACAGTACCTCCATTCCCCTAAGCTGGGTGGAAGCTATTGCTCTCTCTGTAGACTGCTTCCTAGTCATAGGACAGTGTGGCCTGAAGCCTGTGGTCATGAACAGGCTCACACTTAAAAAAAAAAAAAAAAAAAAACCAAACCAACCAACCAACCAACCAACAACAGAAATGAGCAAAGACCTTCAGCTGTACTGCACTTGGCTGGAGACCCAGGGTTCCCAGCTATGCTAGCTAATGCTAATGCTATGCTCTTACCAGGAGCAGGCGCTACCACACGGGGGTCCCTTGAAACTCCTAACAATTAACAAACAGGCGGAAAGCCTAGGGAGACTCAGAGTACACGGCACATGTGTAGTCTAGGTCCCCAACCCTCTCAGGGCCGTGCTGTCTTCAGCTGCCCAGAGGTTTCTTCTCCCCAGCTTAGCACCTTGTCCTCTGGCAAGCCCTGGGACAGCTGTGTCCCCAGAGACACACCAACGATGGAGTGTCCATGCCCCACCCTCCAGATCAGATCGGTGTCTCCTGGACCCCTTGACTAGGTTGAGAGAGCACTTCCTACTACACACAGTCACAGTCAGGAGGCTCCGCGGCTGCCCTTCTACCCTGAGATCTGAGGCTGCCCTTTGACCCTGAGACCTCTGGATGCCATCAACGGTCCATTTTCATGGGTGTTCAAGCCGCCCTATTCTGCAAGGACAAGGAAGTCAGCTAGTAAAGAAGCGAAATCTCCATCTAAGCACCCGCCTTATGTCAGAGGGATGGACTATGCACATCCCACTGGCCACTCTTGCCTTCCTGTGCTTCCCAAGCTGCTACCTTCTGCTTATATTCTCTGTTACCAGCCCACCCACTCCTGTGTCCCTTGCACCTAAACCTTCTCAAGGAGAGGGAAGGAAGGGAGGAAGGGAGGAAGGAGGGGTCAGCTTGGAAAAGCAGATCTGTGGGCAGCAAAGCACACCACGTCTGTGTTTTGAGGACAGACTTGACTCAGGACACCAGAGAGCATTGTGACTGCAGAGCAAGTGTAGAAGATGACATAAGGAGGCTCAGGTGTCGCCCGTCCACATTGAGGTTTGGGACACCTAGGTTTTGGTTTCACTGCAGTATCAGACACCCAAATCGGCTTTTAAACAGAGCTACATGCAATGCTAACACATAGAGCTGGGTGTTCCCTTAGAAACCAGCGCCCTCTATTCATTCACCTTGGGTCAGTCTCCAAAGAAGACTGAGCCGAGCGCAGGAGGGTGACTATGATTCCACTGCTCAGGCTCCGACATGGTCTCACTCAGACACAAACATGCCATCCAGTCTGCAGAGCTGAAGATGCAGCTACACTTGGGGGGAGAGTTGGCCTGTCATCTCCCATGCCAGACACCTGCAGCATTTGGAGTGGATGGGCCCAAATACTGCCAGCACATCTGACGGGACGTGTGGCCCTGTGTGGAGAGTGCCCTCAGACCTCAGTTACAACCTCTGCTTCCTGGGAAAATATTCTCCATCGGCAGTCAGCGCTCCCTGATGCTCAGGATGAACTTTTGACCTTCACCCTTGAAAGAAAGACTCATTCCAGCCAGTAATCAACTGATACTCCTGGCAGCAGGAATAGGTCTGAGAAAAGTCCTAACCTCGCCATTATGGATAAGCCAGGCCATGTTGCTTGATACCCTGTGGCACCACCCCTTAAGCCCCCCCCCCGCCCCGAGATCATTAGCGGATGACCAAGGAAGGGGCTAGTTCCGGAGGCCATTACAGTAACTTTCCTCAGCTCCTGAGTGAAGAGGCAGGGTGCAAGGTGCATAGTGCAGGAGCTAGCAACTGGCTCTGCTACTTATGCCCACTCAAGTCACTCTAGCAGGGCAGCACCCACTCCTACAGCCCTCCTGGCAGGGGAACTCTTTTGACAGATTCACAGAACCTTTGAGTCATTGAACATTGTGGGCCAGAGCACTGGATGATGGCCCACAGGGTACCTGTGACTCAGATTTCCTGCATCACACGGGGAAGACACATTAGAGCCAAACCCCTGGCTATAGTCCTGATTGCCTGACTCAACGATGTCCACAACAGTCAGAGCCACAGGATGGCCCCTTCCAGAAAGGCCAGCCCCACCTGCCCAGCTCACAGCTTCCTCACATCTGTTTCTCCTCATGTCCAAATGTTGGCTTCTGCAAGCAGCAGCTTAAAAACAGAACTTGGACCAGACACGCTATCAGAAGACAAGAGTCCAGTTGTGCTTGTAACTCAAACTGAGCGCACTGGTTTGTCAGAAAGAAACAACTAGAAAAAGCTCGTCCCTATGTACCTTGCACAGTGTGGTAGGTTAGGGATGACATTTGCTTAGAAAACCAAAGGCAAAGGGGTTTCCTCCCTTCAGAAAAACACCGTTTGCATGTACACACCTGAGCGCATATGCAAATCATCTAATTATTAAAAAAAGAAACATTGTTGTCTAGACACAGAACTGTAGCAAAGCTCTCAGTGCTGTCGGTATTTGTGACATTACTCATTTATTACATGCCTTACATAGAGACATCACTTGTAACCTGTGTGAGTGCATCAGGAGCTTAGATTTAAGATAGGAATAATCTAGTGAAGTCGAGATGGGGCTTCCAGCAGGGTGAGGCAGGGGCTTGTGGTCAGCGGTGGGTTGCTCACCCAATAGTCAGGAAGATGCATCTTGCCACTGTGCCAGGCTCAGGCCCAGCTGCCTACTATAGGCTGCAGGTGTGAGCTACCAAGTTTACAGCTGTGGTCAATTCATTTGTGTGGAAGGCATCTCCCTAGGTCTCCCCATCTTGAAAAACCATAAACAGATAGGAAAGCTGTCTGGATTCTGCCGGGTGACAAAGCCACAGGGGTCTGGGGCTCCCCTTGATTTGATACAGAGATCTTACAGTGCAGAGTGCAAAACGTTATGTCTAGTGCTTCTTGTCTAACAGGGAGGCATGCCTGAGGCTCAGAAGGTCAAATGACTCCAGAGAAGGTTGTGGGCACTGCTAATTCTCTTTATCATTGCACTTAGTCAGGTTTTCTTTATAACTTACAACACATTTTCCAATTATATGCGTGATTACAGAGGCAAGCCCAGTTAAATGTCAAAGCCTATGATGATTGGAGTGCTTATGTTCCCCATGAATGGTACAAAATCAAGATCCCATTATGGAGGCTATTGAACGGCTCGGTGCTTTTCGATGATTAGGGTAAGTGTGGACTGGCCACCTCCAAGAACACGCCAGCTGGTAAGAATGAAAGGCAGGAAAAGCCTCCAAATCACTAGCCTTGAGTAGATACTGCCCCAATACCCTTGTGTGTAGGGTATGGCACGCCCCAAAAACCCCATCTGGAAGAAGACCTGAGTCTAAAATTCCAAACTCCATACAGCCTTGTAGAGGAGTTACTGCAGCTTAGGGCAGACACCTTCTGGGTCAGTGCATGCCTGCACACGGCCACCCAAGAGACTGCTCCCCAGCCTTCCCTGTGTTCTTGAGCCCAACAGCCTCTGGTCAGTACAGCTCTACCAAGTTGGAGCCAGAAAGGTCCCCACTGTTCCAGAAAAAATTGAGCAACGAGGATCAATATCTAACTGAAGAGACCTGGGCTACACTCCTGGCTCCCATGGGCATGCAGACACAATGGCACTAGGTATAAAGAAAATACAGAGCTCCTCAGGACACCAGGCCTTCTGAGCTCACCCCTGGCATCTGCAAAGGCGGAGACAGTTTCATTTCGGGCACTGTGAGCAGAAAGCTACAGTTGAGAGAGTGGCAGTGCTATGCTCTGTCTTCTCATGGAGATCTTTGTTGGGTATAGGGACTGCGGAGATGGAGATCTCACATACAGACACACACACACACACACACACACACACACACACTCATATACACACAGTCTTTCACACACAGGGCTGTGACACTGAAGATCTCAGTGACAAAGAGAATAGCAGCCTAAGCTGTGGTGTGCATGAAATGGACACAGAAGGTCAACAGGTCCAGACTTATATTCACTCTGGTACTAACTGGCACTTGTTTAGGGGACTGGCTTCTCAGAGAAGTCAAGGGAGTGCTCTCCCTCTTGGAGAGGGGAGGGGAGGAGAGGAAAAGCCAGGATGAAGGGCTGGGCAGAGCTCAAAACCGGTGTCAGGCCTGGGGGCCACTCCAGGTGACCAGACGACCCTAGCAAGTAGGCACTCTCCAACACCAGCCTGTAGGCTTTCCTAACGCACACTTTCAAAAGTCTGGGCCTGGAGACCCCAAAGCTGAACTTTGACCTGACTTTCAGCAACACAAAAAAATCAAAGAAGATGAAAACAAAAGCTTCTCAGAGTCCCTGTGGGCTTATGGCTACCTCTGTCAGGTGATTATCCGTGCTATGACCAAACACACTTATGCAGATGGATCATGCCAGGGGAAGGGTCCATATCTTGTCAAGCAGGAGCCAGCTCCCACCAGCACCGAGAGCAGGACCTCCTCCAGGCTATCCTGAAGAACATACCTGGAGCCTTCTCCACGAAAATGACCTTGGAGTCTTGCAGAAAGTTATGGCCAGACAGCACCATCTTCTTCCCGCCGATGACTGGGTAGCTGTCTGTGCTCTGCTTCTCCACGAGGGGCAGTTCCTGAGCTGACCGCTGGGCTGTGTCAGAGGAAGCAACAGTGAGTAAAGCCTCGTCTTTGCTGCCCGGAGGAACCCTGGCTGGGGTGCTGGGCCCCAGGTGCTGCCATTTGACATAACTGTTCGGATTTCTGGGGACTGACCAAGTCCTGAACTTGCAGAGGGTCTCAAATCATATTATGTGGAAGACCATAGGCGTCAGGCGTGTAGCAAACCCAACAGGACATGATCCATAGTAAGAATGGAACATTCTCCTCAGAAGCTGCAAGCAGTAGGTACTCTGACTTCTAATGCTGGCTTCTGGAGTGGATGAGCAGTAAGGCCCTTGGAAGAGCTGGGTAGGAAGCTAGTGTCAGATGAGACTGGGGACAGAGGCAAAGGGGGAAACTTGACAGGCAGCTGGGAGGGAGAGACCCAGTGGGGTGTCAGCCACTTCATGAGTGTGGTTCTGCAAGACAGATGGCTGGGGGGAGGGGTGATATTCTGGACACCTGTGTCAGATAGGTTTCCACAGACTCCTTCGAGTCAGACAAGCCAGGGCAGGGGAGAGGATTCAGCCTCAGAAATTCAGGTCTCCAGTGGCTGGAGACAGATGGGGACAGAGGATAGAGCCACAGGCTTCAGTGTGTGTATATGTGACTAAGAAAGACTCAGCTTGTTCCAGGAGAAGCAACGATTAGTTAGATACACAAGTGGACCTGCTCTATATTCCAGGGGACACTGACAGTGACGCGTAGAACTTGGGAGTTCAGCATGGAACTAAAGGCCCTATGGTGGGAGTCTCTTAGGAGAAAAGCCACAATAGCTAGAGAAGGGACACAGTGTAACAGTTCTGGGAGTGAGAAGCAAGGGCTGGCCAAGACTGTCTCCTCCGAGGTCTGGCTGACCCCACATGAGTGCATTCCTCAGATGGGGGAGGGCATCAGGGTGCAGGGGGCTGAGAGAATGGATCCTGATAGGTTCCTGGTGACATGGCTTGCTAACAAGGGACTAGCCAAGCAGGACAGAGGAAGGTGGTAGCCATGCCTGCTCCTTCCCAGGGCCAAGGAGCCCTTAGCCATGTCTGGTGGCCACGTCATACATTAAAGGCAAAACTTGGCACCACCAGGGAAGAGGAATAGTCGTGGTGAGTTACAAAACTCAGATTTGGGGTTCAGGGCATATGGACCACTGGCAGAGCATTTGTTTAACACATACAGGGCTGAGTTCCATCCATCCTAAGCAGTGTACACATGTACAACACAACACACACATGTGCACACAAGGCTGCACCCATGTGCACACCCATGCACATACGTGCACACACATGCATACACACACACATGCACTCACACAAACTGGAGAGGAGGAATAGAGAATAGAAGAGAATATGGGAGATGAAAGCTGCAGAGAAGACCAGAGGAGAAAGGAAAAGAGGAACTGGGTAGGAACGAGAGAAGAGGAGGGGAAGACAGAAGAGGAAGAGGAAGGGATAAAGAGGAGGAATTGTTTTGGTTTGTCCAGTCTGGTGGCTGCAGAGCCAAACTTTCTTCTTTTCAATTTCCATCAGAATAAACAGGGAATAAAACAGATACAGTCAAGATAACTTCATGACAAACTGTGTTTTACTAATGTAGTCGCCAGGGCCGGGAAGGCTCTGCTCAGATTCTAACCAGCACCAGTTGCGTGTGGGAATACGTATCCCAGCCAGACATAGAAGTCAGGTCTCCTAAGAGGGATTGTATTTTCCAGGAAGCGCACTGAGACAGACCTTGGATGGAACAGTTCAGTGTAAGTTACTCCTGCCAGCATGGCCTGATACTTACAGCACTCGATAGGGTTTGAGGCCACCTGGAGAGACAGCGTCCTGCCATTGGGCTGTGGGATGTGAACTCGGAAGACCAGCCGCACCCTGGTGTTCTTCCTCCCAATGTCTGTCTCCCCTTTCCTCAGCTCGATATCAGAGTTTCTGAGCTTCAGGATCCCAGCACAGTCGATGCTGTAGGAAACAAGGCTTGACTTTACGGCCCGGCACTGACCTGCCAGGCCAGACCTAAAGGCTCAGCCTTTCTGCTGGGTGCCCCAGCCCCACCTCCCTAAGGAGAAGCCTATTGGGCAGATTACAGCATGCACACATGCCAGCGGGGTGGGAACCGAGCAGCTGTGTAGACTGTCATCTCCTCCTGGGACCAGACATCTCAGACCCTGCAGGGGATGTGTCAGAGCCGCTCGGAGAGGAAAAGCCTTCAAGGCTGTGCCACCCGTGTGTCCTGGCGCTCCAGACAATGGGATGCAGGGCTTGGACAGCAGGCACTTGTTCGCTTTAATATCTTCTATGATTTGTGGAATCATAACTTCACACAACTTCATTTTACTACCTAATTTCATTCAAATTCCCTCAGATTCCTGAGAAGCTGAGGCACACAGAATGCTTTCCCTTTTTTCATTGACTTGAGATCTATTTCAAGGCGAGGCTCCAAGGCCTAACACTATTACTGATGCTATGGTATGCTTACAGACAGGAGCCTAGCATGGCTGTCTTACAAGAGGCCCAACAAGCCCCTGAATGAGGTAGATACTTACACCCAACCAATGGACTGAAGTTGGGGACCCCTCTGGTTGAATTAGGAAAAGGCTGGAAGAAGCTGAGGAGGAGGGCGACCCCATAGGGAGACCAGCATTGTCAACTAACCAGGACCTCTGAAATCTCTCAGACACTGAGCCACTAACTAGGCAGCATACGCTAGCTGGTCTGAGACCCCGACACGTATATAGAAGAGTACTGCCTAGTCTGGCCTAACTCTTGAGAGACTTGAGGCCCCAGGTAGTGGGAAGGCCTAGTGGGTGGGAGAAGGGTGGGGGAGTGGGTACATCTTCTTGGAGACACGGGAGGAAAGGAGGATGAGATGAGGAACTGTTGGAGGGCAGACCAGGAGGGAGATAATGACTAGACTGTAAAAAAAAATAAAAGAAATAAAAAAATAAAAAGGCTTAAAGCTGTGAATCAAAGGACACATGGTGCTAAGTGGTACAGCCCTGCCCACTGACTCCATCTCCTGCACTTCACCCGTACCCCAAACTCACTCATATGCTGCAGTCTTAGCATGCACAGCCCAGGCTCTCATGCAGCCCCTTCTGCAAACAGCTCTCAGCTTCAAGTCACCTCAGAGACACAGTTTCCCAGGGCGACATCAGGCTCTCTGGTCTGCTCTCAGTCTTGTTTGTTTGCATGTTGTCATCATGGCTGTCTCACCCTCTGCCTGGATACCTGCTTATGTATATATACTACTGTCTGTCCTCACCATGGGTCCAGTGCAGTGTGTCTCCCATGGGAAGTATCAGAATACATGTTTTCTCAGCTCCACTCACAGTGCAGGGTACTCAAATCACAGGATGAACTGCATAGAGCCCCACTCAATATTACGTGACATGCTGGAAGCACTTAATAAATCCCTTTCTAAGTGAACCGTGTGCCACAGGGGCTTTGCACACCAGAACTGGCCATATCAGCAGCATCGGCAGCTCTGAGTGAAAACAATCCAGAGGTAGTCCTGTCTTCTCAGTTTATTTCAACCATTCCTTGAATGAACAGGGACTGCATTCAGAAGTAAGCAGGGGTTGTGTTTAGGAACTAAATGCGGGCCCTGGGGGCAGCATTTACGGCTGTGTGACTGAGACACTTGTAGGTGCCATAGCACACAGCACCTGAGAACCCAGAAAGAGGCAAATCTGTTGTAAATATCTGTACAGTTTCTTCAGGCTGGAGAGCCCCAGAACCTGGGAGCTGGAGGCTAAGCAGACAGAACAGCAGGAGCCTACCCCTCAGGCTCAGCCCCCACTTGCTTACATGGCTCGCATGTTATTTTCTGGAAGCAGTGGGATCTCCAGGACTTTGGTGTTGGACAGGATGGCCTCGTGGCTGGTGGTGGAGACTGTCTTCCCCGTGATCCGGTGGACCTGGTAGAAGGCATGGGGCCGGAGCAGGCGGTCGTCAGCCGTCCCAATGAACAGCTGCAGCGTGAGAGGCTCATTCTCCAAGTAACCATGTAGCTGGCAAGAAAACAAAAGACTCCCAGTAAGCAAGCACCATGCACATCAACTGCTGGGAACCAACTGTTTGTCCACGGACTCTAGTTCAAAGCTGTGCCCAGTGCCCAGTGTCCAGCCCCTCATTTCCTGGGATGGAATATTAGTACTTCTTGAAACTACAAATATAAAATGCATCCCAGCTCTTGAGAGGGAGAGGCAGGCAGATCTCTTAGCTCAAGGCCAGCCTGGTCTACAGAGTGTCTGGACAGCCAGGGCTACTCAATGAGATACTATGTCAAAAACTAAAACAAAACAAATAAATAAATCGTCATTATCCTAAAGGCCCAGGGAATATAGATTAGGATCTGAACGCTCTTAGTCCTATTTTCAAACAGACACATAACACGTGTCTGCATATATGTACCAGTGTACAAATGCACACCTCACACGTGCCTTTGCACATGTATAACCAGACAGGTAGTGTGCACATGGGTTCACATGCACACCTAGAGGCAATGTGCAAATGTGTACACTTGCACACCATCACACACACTCCCATAAAACATTGTACCTATATCACATACAAAAATTATACAATTACACATGTACAACGCTACCCATGTGCACACACACAAAGGTAGCTTACACACCATTCACACATGACAAGCGCCAGAGACAACGCAGAACTTGGCGTATGCTCACTTCTCTCCAGGCGAAGCTGCTAAGGAAGGACCACAAGACTCTAGTGGGCCTGATGGGCCGTGGCATCCCAGCTCACATCTATCCTGTGGGGCTCCCAAGCCAGGTAGCGGAGGACGGATGGAGGTGCCCAGACTGTCTATGGGGCCATCACCTCCAGAATTGGAGAACTAAGGCTTCTCCAACTTCCCCCAATCAGTCCTGCACATCCCCGGGAGACAGATTTATTTTCCTACGTTCAGTCATGGCACAAGTTAGCAGAGGACTCACTCACTTGTGATCGGTAACATGCATGCATTTACCATAAGCACAGCGACACATACACACACACACACACACACACATACACACACACACACACACACACACACATATCAAACTGTGTCTAAGTCATCCTTCCATGACTGTCCTGTGTACCTCTCCTTCAGAAAGAGGTGGGAACAGATGTCCTATCATGGCTCACCGCACCACAGAGTATCTTGTGGACAGAGTATCTCGCTCACAGGATAAGACACCGTGAAACTGCCCCATGCTGGTAACCACTGTCCTTCTCATCGTATCTGCATAACTCCAAGAAGGACACATCAACTCTGTGCTTCTTCCAGGCCACAGGTGGGTGACCTACATTTCAGGGGACATCTATAATGTGGCCCTTGTGCTAGGAAACAGCCACCCTTCGAGATAAACAACCAGAGTTTAGAAGTGGGGTCACCAGAGCTATCATTCCAGGTGTCAACCTGTTGTCCTTTGACCCCAATGTGTCTTCCTTCCTTCAAAGGCTACTCATTAGCACTGTGTGTCCCATGTCCACCACTGCACTGGTCATCTGCTAACAACTGTTGGGACCAAGGCATTTCATCCCCAGGGAGACTGTGGACAAAGGGGGGGTTCCTTCATGCAGGTGGGAGGTGTCTCTAAGGCTCTGTGATGACAGAGGAGGACTGTGGCAGGACTCCAATGCCACAGAGCCTGAGAATTGCTGGGTCCTGTAGACTGTGCTCACTCTCCTACTGTTTTGACATAGTGACAACAACAGAGTCAAACTGTTCTCTCCTCAGGCAAGGTGTAGCTGCAAAATGCATACAAATGTCAGTTTGCCACCCAAAGACCATTGAGCCAAGAGCCAAGAGCCTACAGCCTCCATTAAACCCACGATGAGCATTCAGGCATGCCAGGTAGGCACAAAAGCCCCGCACAGGTGCAGGTGATATGCCTGCACAGGGTGACCCTGGTCCCAACCACAGAGGATCTAGGATCGTCTGTTAGAAGGAAAGACTCTGAGGGAAGTCAGCCTGCCTGCGTGACTTTCGCTCCTCTGCTTCACTCCTAGACACCCCACCCCCCACCTCATCATTCTATCGAGAATCCTGAGATCTGCCCACCTCATGCACCATGCTTGCAATGCCCCATAGTTCCCTGCTACCATGAAGGAAGCCTGGATGAGATACACTGTAGGATGCCGGGAGCCACCCGTGCCTCTGGTGGCTGACAGGACCCAGTTGACGACACTTATAGCCTTCTCTGGTTGCTGTCATCCACTTTGCCAATGGATAAGCCCACAGCCTGTCATGCGGGTCACAAAGGAATGGCTTGGCCAGAAGGTGGGCAGAAGGGATGAGGGCTGGAACATGGAACTCGGAGCCGAGAGCGACATTGAAGGAGACCTGTGATGAGTTTCGGGATTGCTAGGTGATAGATTTTAGCAACGCAAAACAGGAGGGTGGTGAACAGCACCCACCAGAAAGCACCAAGCAGCCTTCAAGAATCCCAAAGCAAAGAAGGTGAAGATCTGTGGTGGAAACCGGGAGGGAGCCTCAGCTGAGAGAAGTAGACCCACAGATTCTTAGAAAGGGAAAGGGAGGTATCCAGGAAGAGAGGAGTACAGAGGACCCCAGGCCCCACCTGCTACTGCTTGTTTCTCTGATGGAATTCCAGCCTTTTGGGATGGTAGGGGATTATGCCTTTCAATTTAAAGCATTGGAAAAAAGCAATGAAACCCAGAAGTGGGGACAGAAAATCAGACAGTGTAATTAGCTGCTGCTGGATTTTGATGTGGGTCGTGGGTATCGGGATTTTTACAAGGCAGTGGGCCTCTCACATGTCCCTCATGCAAAGGTCTCAGTCACCGCCTCTGGCCTGATCCATGCCACTGACTCATTAGGAGAGGTGTGGGCACTCCATGGCTTTCATTAGGTCCTCTGATCCACCAGCATGTGGCACATGGTCAATGCCAGCCCTACCTCAAGATGAAAGGGCTGGGGACTAGGCTGTACTTCAAACAGGTACAGCCCAAATGCTCAAGTTCATTGAGTGGCTGCAAGAAAAATGTGTTCCCCACTCGTCAGAGGTTAATGGGGCAGAGGCCCAGGGCTTTGTTGCCTTAATAAGCAAAGGTGGCCAGGTGGGGTAGTGCTCACCTCGACGGCTGGGATGAAAGCTGACTGCTTCCACATGGAGGCTGGCAGACCTCCACATGGGCTTGGGAGGAACTCTGTCCTCTTCCTGCCGAGTTGGCACAAGGTGACAGACACTGGTGACGCCAAGTGAGAACCCGTCTGAGGCTGACCCTGTGGCCCACCGTTTTTCTTCACCAAAAACCTTCTCTTTTCCCAACTCAGAGCCCTGTGAGGCAAGCTGGAACAACTTTCTGTGAACCTCCCAGACAAAGAGACTCCTCAGTACAGACACACAGAATTTAGACTTGAGAATAAAAAATGGCCCAGCGACTCCTGGGCCCGTCCACCCAGGGAACCCATGGCACAGCTGCATCCACAGGAAACATCTCTCCACACCCTGTTAGCGAAAGAAGCAGAGCCTCATCTGATTCCCTTAAAGGGACTGTATTTCTGAATTTGAGTTCCCAGGAAAGAATCCCATTGGATGGCCCATTTCTGACAGATAGAAGCCGAGGGCCGGAGATATAAGGAAATCTGGGGGCTGAGAACACCAGACAGGACAGCACCAGATAAAGAGCTCACAGTAGACTGTATGCTGAAGAGGCTGAACAAAACAGCCCAGTGGTCCCTGCGGCTGACACTGTGCAGATGTCACAACTGTGCACACAAGAATCTGTGTTGCAAAGATGGGGTGGTGGCTCTTGCAATGTCCTGAATATGCAGCCCACCCATTCCCTGACATCAGTAGGTGGTTCCAAGGGGTCTTTGCCTCCCTAGGCCTCTGGGCAGCACTACAGGTACTGCTGATTAATGTTTAAAATTAATGCTTCTGTCCTATGGTGAGTCCTGGATGTGTGGGGTACAGTCAGTAGAGACTCCAACCATCACGGGGTGGGGGTGCTTATGACCGTCAAGGAGGAGCCCTGGTGAGACAGTCTGTGTGACAGGGTTGTTGTTCCTGTTGTTCCTGACTACACACATGTACTCACAGACATGTACCTGGTGTATTTTGTACACTGAGTCAGCTTGGAAGGACTTCTCTCTGGGCTTGGATCCAGAACTTGGGCCAGGCACCTGCTCCTATTTTGTTACATAGTCACAGCATCCATGAGCTAGATCACTTCAGATTCACCTGTGCAGATGCTTTCGTGTGGGCTGTGGTGAGCGTGAAGGGTGTCTGCTGACCACAGGTCCCCGGTCACTCTGAGATGACAGCCTTGATTAAGGTTGGTGGAGTCAGAAAGCACAGGGCCTCTCTCCTCAAACTCCCCCATTTGCTGTGGGTCTGACTAACTAAAAGAATATTGTAGATACCACATACAGTCTCCCGTCCGAGGCCATCAGCCCAGAAAGCCACCTCTGCCACCCTCGGGCCGGTGATCACATCTAGCACTGTCTTAATCTGCAGGGACTACAAAGCTGTGTGAACACAGAAATCCCTGCAAACAGGGCTTAGCAACCAAGGCTGGTTGGGTCAGGCCCCTCAACACTTGGGAGCCAGGCATTTGCCTTTTGCAGTGTGATGACTCTACTAAGAAACCACTAATCTATTTTAGATTACAATAGTTTTACAATATGAAATGTAAAAAAGAAAAAGAAAGATAGAAATTCAGAGACAAATTATGCCAGTTAGTCTCCTATCTTGTAAAATTTAACACAAGAATATATAAATAAATCTCTGACCAAAACCTTCTCAGTGGGCAAGGCTGAGTGGCCCAAGGCTCTAGCCCAGCCTGGCTCGGGTCAGATGACTTTAAAATGACATCTCAAAATTCCCCCAGGACCCCTGCTTCGACAGGCTTCTTAAGGCATGGAAGGTAGCATATACGGTATAATTTTATCCTTTAGAAACATGCCATTTCAGTGAAAATAGGAATATTTAAGGCTTCACCTGGGAGGTAAATATCTATTATTTAAGGCATGAAGTTCACTTTAAGGAAAGAAATCTAAGCTACTTCACACATCCCCCTGCATGGGCCTTCTGCCTCTGGCTCCTCACAGTGTCTGTCAGAACAACATTTATAAAGTTACCTGTCAGACCCAAGTCTTCTCTGCTTCCTCTAAACGAGACAAAACGCATTATTCCATTTGCAAGGCGTGAGTGTCCCCCAGTTTCCTGCACATTAAAATGTTTGTTTTTAGCTCCTGTGCCACCTCAGCACTTACACAGGGAGATGACAGGCCAGCAGACCGATGGAGGACAAATTTATTCAGTGCAGGAGTTGGGCCAACACACACACACCTTCATACACAGTGGAAGGAAGGTCTGAATTAACAGAGCCAATTAACTGATGAAAACCACTTGCCTTTCAGCCAGTCACTCTGACTTGTTAACTAAGCAAAGGACGTCATCATGTGACATTCTTCCACCAAGACATAATGCACACTTGAAATAATCAACTTTAGAGGAAAATTTGCTTTTAAGACCCGGAGTAACATTAGCATCCCGTGATATCCCAGAAGACAAGAGAAATAGGCTCATAAATTGGTCTCACTTTCCCTCCTCCTGGCTGGGTATCGCACCCAGGGTGGGTTTCACTATTTTTTAAACCTAAATTCCCTCTACTTGGTTAATTAAGAGTTCGTGTTGGACTCTCATTACCTCAGATTGTTTTCAGCCCCAATTCTTCATTACAAACACCACTGCCTAGAGACATCTCTTCCCAGACACGGGAAGTTTTCTGTTATTGGAAGTTCTATTTCCCTCTCCTGTAGACTGCAGAGTACTGGTCTCCTGGCAGGGTACAGATGCACCCTGGGAACTCACTGCTGTGCCCTGGAGGCCTTGCTGCACTCACAGGAGCTAGATCTGATCCATCTTCCTGCCCCACAACCTGAGAGGGTAGGGGCCAAATGTCATTCTAGCGAGTTGGGGCGATCACACCTGCCGTAGCTAGAGGAACAGACCCTGGGGAGCTGCTGGTGTTGGTAAGGTGACCCCCTCAGAACAACCAGCATGGAAATGTCACCACCTGGGGAACCATTTGTCACTCCAGATGGCACTGTGTGCCTGTCTGGGAGGAAAGAAATGACCATCGAGGGCAGGACCCCTCATGGACGCTCAGTAGGAGAGTTAAAGCACACCTTGAGAGCTAGGCTGTGTGGGGCAGGCCTATAATCCCAGGCCAAGGCAGGCTGAGGCAGAAGGGTCACACAAAGGCCGCATGGGTTTCAGAGTGAGCTCAAGGCCAGCTTGGACAACTCAGAGATTGCCATTTCAAAATGAAAAGGTAGGATTGAGACTACTAGGAGTGTGGGTCAGTGGTAGAGAATTTGCTTAGCATATACTGCAAAACAAAACAAAACCAGTAACAAAACCAATTTCCCACACTCAGCAGCACTTAGAAGGATGGCAGACAAGCTATTCTACATAACCTGGAGGGGCACTCTGCACACTAGGCTCTCACTGTGTGAGCGGCTGTCTCTCAGCAAACGCAAAACTCAGGGAAAGCCAGGTCCTCTGAGTAAGGGCTGCAGGACACAAGGCCCCAGGGCTTCCCCAGCACACAGGCGCAGGCTGAGCTCCTGGGCACAACTGCCTAGGACAGAAGGCAGGAGTTACTGTCACTGCTGTTCAGTGGAATCTGCTACCCACAGAATTTGTGCTAGTGATTAGCTCTGTCTAAAAAGAAAATTCCCTGGCTTTCAGGGTGTTACAGGTATGCATGTTCGTGTGCATGCCCCGATATATGTGACGTGTATAACCATTTATGTATGCCTATGAATGTGTATACAGTTTATACGTGTATACAGTTATGAATTGGTGTAAATATGACCTGTGTGGGAACTGTATACATATGTATGTCATGAACGTGTATGTGTGTGTATGTGTGTGTGTGGTGTGTGGATGTGGTGTGTGTGTGTGTGTGTGTGTGTGGTGTGTGTATGTGTGTGTGTGTGGTGTGTGTGGTGTGTGTGTGTGTGTGTGTGGTGTGTGTGGTGTGTGTGGTGTATGTGTGTGTGTGTGTGGTGTGTGTGGTGTGTGTGTGTGATATGTGTGTGTGGTGTGTGTGTGCGGTGTGTGTGTGTGTGGTGTGTGTGTGTGGTGTGTGTGTGGTGTGTGTGTGTGTGTCTGTGTGTGGATGTGGTGTGAAGACTCTTTCTATGAAGACAGTTATTGTATTAATCTAATAATCAGAACCATGTTTATAGGCACAGACAAAACTAGGTCTAGTGATGTCCCCCAGATCCTAAGGGCTGGTGGCCAGCACACACACGGCTTTCCAGAAGAAGTCCAAAGCTGAGGGCAGCACAGGAGTCTGAGAGAGGCTGCACATAGCAACTTCGGGTCTTTTTATGTATAAACTTTCTCTACCTTTCTACGAAGGCAGAAAAAAAAAATAGAATAAAAACAAAATAGGTGTATCCATGTAAACATTACAAGGGCATAAATGCCAGCGACCACACACACTGGGATGCCTGCCAGGCCTTCACTGAGAGATCGAATGCTACACCTTCATGAGGACTTGATTTCCATTGGCAAAGTCATTCCACCTTGTGCTGGGGGCCTGAAACTGTTCCAGACCTCTAGTAATCAGTTGTTTTAGTTACCCCAAAATATCTGTTGGGGTTCAAGTGGTAGAGTACCTGCCTGACACACCCAAAGTCCCAAGCTTCATCCCAACACCGTGACCAATCTCCAGGGAGAAAGTCTGATGTCTCTGAAGGACCAAGGAAATGGCACGTGCTTGGCTCAAACATGCATTTCCTTCCTTACAAAGGCCTCGGAGTCCTCCCCCACCTCCCAGAGCCTGCCCCTCCCCGGCATCTGGTGCCGTTTCTCACATAAAAGGTCCTAGTGCAGATTTTCAAGGAGGAAGCCACACTCTGCGGCTTTCAGAAAGGGACACTGAGCTCCGCGGCTCTCCTGCCAATTGAACGGACCTATCAGAGTTGAGAATCGTGGCTTCCTGGCTTCATCTGGGAAGCTCTAGTACCCTCGAGGCTCTGCGCATGTGCAGTTGCACAGCGGCCCAGGCCGTGCCATTGATGAGGTCAGAGTCCCGACTCACATTCTATAGGCTCCTGGAAAGCAAGCATCGGTCCCATCCCAGAAAAATTTGTGCTTCCCTTCCTAGGCTGAGGAAGGCTGATGCAGATAGGAGGTGGGGAAGGGGAACATGGCAGACTAAGGAGAAACCAGTTCCCGGCATTTTTTATCCTGAGTCTTGGACCTTTGTCAGATGTGAGCTCTATGACCTGTCCTACCACAAGGGACAGGACCCACAGCCACAGGTCAGACATCTAAGGAACGCTGCTCACAGCCACGGCCTGGGAGCACCTGAGTGTGGATCATAGGCCTGCTCTTCAGGGAGGCACTTCCTCAGGGAGGCTGCTCCTCAGAGAGGCTGCAGTCCATACATGCTTTCTCTGTCTCCAGCCCAGCACCTCTGCAAGCCACCGTCCTGCCTTGCATGCTGACTGGGGAGAGCTGGAACCTCCCCCAGCCCTCACTTGCCGACTCCTTGGTTGGAAGTGAATGGGATCCTCCTTCAATATCTGGGCATGATATTGTGGGAATCTTAAACCAAGGACATGTGGCTGAATCAGGATCCATCTGTTCTTCACAAGATCAATGGTCCTGTGGCATGGGACTGATTCCTAACAAGCCAGAGAGGTTGAAAGGGGCCAGGGGAGAAAGAGAGGTACAAACTCAGGCAACATGCAGGTGGGACAGACCTTAACACCCACCTCTTGGCAACTACAAAGAAGGCTTTTAAGGGTCCCCAGGGCCTCAGCGTTCTCAGGAACTGCCAGCATGGCCAGGAACCAGCCTAATTACCCCGCGCATGTCAACCTGGATCGTCTCTAGGTTAAACATGATATTTAGCATCCTCGGAGGCTGGCCCTGCAGATGGAAGCGTTCACCACTCTCTGCCCACCCAAATCCAAGGAAAGAGGCACCAGAGCCAGCAGACCCCCTCTGTAAAGCTGCCAAGCAGGTACAGAAGCTCCAAATACAGGCTCCTCCCTCAGTGCCTCATAGACTAGGCTGCAACAGACTCAGGAAGCAGCCACCTGTACACTCTCCTGGGGATCACCCAGACTCCGCGGTGACACTCTGGGCTAGTGTCACAGGGCAGAGGCCACTCAGGAGCAGCCTTCTATACCATGCCGTATGGTGCATCACAACCTGCCACCATGGTGGTGACAAGCCCAGAAATGTAGGGGAAAGCCCAGAAAATATGGCGGCTGTCCTGAACGCCAGCCCTCCACCTTGCAGAGTCCAGCCTGTGGCTGCCAGCATTCTGGTGGGTTTTACTGCTTTCAGTGAGAGTAGCAGGGCTCAGTGGCCATGCCCTAAGCATCCATAGAGTGTATGGGCGAGAACCTGACCCTTGCTGTTAGACTATTAGAGCCCCAACATGCTGAGGACACAGGGCTGAGAATCTGAAATGAAGGACTGAAGACACTTGAAGCTCACAAAGGCTGTTGTCCTGAGACCACCATGCCACCCCGACCCTGTGTGTCACACCAGAGGGGCATTGGCCCTGAATCTGCTCCATCTCTCAGCCCTGAGGTCCATGCTAAGGTCATCTAGCAACATGACCAGTGAGGTCATGACTCTGAGCCTGCCTAGGCAAGGCCTGCAGCCATCTGTGCCGATGCAGAGCGCATTGCCTCCATCCACACAGGAAGGAGCCCAGTGTTGTCCCAGGAGATGAAGGCCGTGAGGCCAGGCGAGGTAACAGCAGTGGTCCCTCTCCAGCCTCCTTCCCATGGTGAGTCAGCAACGGTTGTACAACAGACCCATGGAGAAAGCGACTGTCCTCCCGAGACTCCCAAGAGAACACTCTCAGCAGCTTCACACTTACAAATTGTACAAATTGTATCTTTTGCCCATGGGTAGTCTGTGACATTCTGTGATGCTTATGGGTCCTCGGGACCAAGGAAAGCCACAGTTATCAGGAAGAGGGTCCATGCATGGTCATGAGCCAGCTGGAGACATGTGGCTCACTGCCTGCCATGACTATCGCTACAAATGCTGGTTCTTGTTTTGCCTCCAATTACACAGTCCTCCTCTCACCTGCACACCCAAGGACCGAGGGTGGGGGAGGGGCCTGACTCATCAGGACCCTAACTAAGACCACGCTCTGCTGGCTCGTGACTAGAAAAGCACAGTAGGTTCTGTATCCCAGACAGCATCATTTAAATTCTTCCTAGCCTGGAACAAAGAAGCCAAATTAGGTCTGTGGGTTCTGGTGACAGACCTGCAGGCTCCTCATTTTGGGAAGTTTCTGCTTGTAGCCCTGTCTTGTCTTTACTCCCACGGTCCACACAGCGCCCTCACTGCTTCCCACTCTGCTGGATGGTAAGGCTATGAAATGAGCTCACAAATGGATGCAGAGACCCCAGCCATATGAAGCCCCAGCCTTGAGTACATCAGTGGGGCTGAGCAGAGGCCAGCAATTACACTGCTGCAGACTGTGTAAGCAAACGGCCATCTCCACTTCACTCTCCCACCACTACAAGAGCTGACCCCAGACGGCTTCCTGGCACGATAGCTTATCTCTTACTACCAGTTGTCTGTCGACCCTGAGCTTTGCCGTCGGGAGCTTGTACCGCAAGCCAAGCTGCAGTGTGCTCAGGAGACTGCAGCTTCCCTCATGGAATACCCATGAGACCCTTATGTTTTCTAAACACTGGACGTTGGTGCTGAGTGTGTGTACGGAAGGGAGGGGCAGCATCCAGGTGGCCAGGAGAGTCACCTTGTACATGATAGGCGGGGAAGGGAGAATGTTTGCCTCGAAATGTCCTGAAAGGAGAGAGGACTCCATGCAGTGTCCAGGCTGACCCATAAAAAATTAATCCAGACCTCAAGCAGGTTGGCTGACTCTAGGCAGCATGTTTTATGCTTTGGGTCAGGCCTGCAGGTTAACCTCTGCTATATGCATGTTCTACCAGCTTGCAGACCCAGCCAAAATGAGGTGCTGCATTTCAAAGCTCCTCCCTGGGCTCTGGTGCTCTGACTAGAACACCTTGAAATACCCTGGCTCTGTGTCAGCCTCCAGAGCTGATACCTGGAATCATGGGGGATGTAGGCTCACACAGGACAGAGCATTCCAGGCCACTAAACTAAATGACAAGGTACCTTCTGGCCACAGGTCAGAAACCTCTCAGAGATTAATTTCTCACAGTATTTTTGACATGCTAAATCTCCCCTGGGACTTGGGGGAAACACTACGAAGAAAGAAGAGTAATCATAACAAGGGCTTGGTTTGAAGACAATTTTAACAACCTGAGAAATTCAAGTCATCTCCCAGTGGACGTCCTCAGCTGCCAAATGTCTTGTATGATAAAAAAAAGTCCTTGTCATGAGTCTATACGGGGGCTGGGGGACACGCTAAGTAACCTCAGAAGGGTCCCTAATGTCATGAGACCCTACTGGTCTCTGCCTGGCCCCTGTGCTGGAGCACAAGCCAGGGCTTGTCATGGCTTCCTCTATGACTCTGCCCTGGTTCTGATAGCTCCCCAAGTACCTGCTGTCTGTGCCCTGAGAGCGTTATCACTTATTTCTACCTGGAGTCCAGGGTCAGCTGTCTGGGACACTATGTCTCTTTGATCTGAGTCCTTCATGGCCAGGCAGTAGCTATGCTGGTCCCTGTCCTAAATGGCAAGTCCTATGCTGCAAACCTAAATGTTAGGGACTGACCAGCTTCTGAGTGTTCATATTTCAGTGGCCTATTAATTATTCAAGCAGAGCGGGCCTGTGTGTGATGCGCAGATGCTATCAGGCAGGTCATTTTGGTGATTGGTAAACGGAGCTGGAGTCTGTGACCCCCGGGGTGGGGGATAATCCGCAGACCACAAAGCATTGCATGCACTACAGTGGGGCCCCTATAGGCAGGAGACACAAGGCCACAATAGCCCCAGGACAAGGTAGACAACCCCTGCTTTGCTTCTGGAGAATTTGGATCCTCAGTCAGTGATGGCTAAGGCCCAACAGACACAGAGACCTGATAGCCAGAGGCCAGATCAAGGTCAGGAGGAACCTTGCTGGACAGGGATGATACTCAAAGACTTGCTGTAAGGAGCTGGAGAGGCCCTGACCAAATGCCCCTGCTGTAGACAGAGTATTCCTGACCTGCTGCTCTACCAGGGCAAGAGTTGTAGTCAAGGAAGATCTAGGCCATTTCTTACTGGTTACAATGTGACATCAGAAGCAAGACCACAGCATACTCTAGACAAATGCAGGAGCTCCTGTCTTGGTAACTGATAGAAGACAGTGGTTAACTGAATGGAGCCACCATGTCACCAAGGATATCCCCACAGACTTTGTGCAGACTGTGTCCACCTAGGGGTTGCAAAGTAGCTCTTAAAATGGTCCTGGGAGCTGCCAAGGAAGCTTGAGATAAGCCCTTACCAGCCCTTCCTTGATTGTAGCATAACCCATGGCTGTGTATTCTGTTACGGCTTTTCAGATGATGGCAGACTGTAGAGCCAGACTTCTTGAAGCCTGGGTAGGTGGGTGGTCACGGAATGGCTAGTGGAAGCCTGTGGCCATTTTGAATGGTTAGTCCCTAACATGAAAAACAGACCTCTATGGAAGAAGAAGTGGCACAAGCCTTGAGAAAACTGACCCAAAGGAGAAGCTCCCACCAGACAAATGATTCAGGCAGGTCCTTCACAGACACTGGCCTCTCCACTGAGAGCAAAGCTGGGCCAGATGCAGCTGCTCCTTCCTCGTCTAAAATGCCTGGCGTTTGGCTCTGCCGGTAGGTCCAAGTCTGGTCAGTGTCTCTGACAACACATACAAGGAAGAGGATCGGTGCCCAGAAGCCTCTTTCTGGACCCCAAGTCTGAGGGGGCATATCTTCCTTTTTCCACTGCCCTCCTGGGCACTCCTAGGGCTCTCTGTTTCTGCAGACTGCTACTGTCGTTATGGACGGACTTCATGAGACAGAGGGAAATATTATGGTGGATCTGGTACAGGGACAGTGCTGAAGGAAAGAGCTTCTAGGAGCTCCTGTGTGAGATGGAAATGTGCAGCAGTTAGGAACGCAACAGAGACTACTGGGCACAAAATGGCTTGTGGGGTGGCTGCACACCGGACATGTGGACATGCCTACGGCCTCCTTCAGATTGTTGTGTAAGGCCCCCACCCCTCCAAGAGCAAGCCGGTTAGACACCAGAGCTGATGGCACTGGCAGGTGTATCGAAATAACCCAGAAGCTTGGGGTAGAACTTTGTGGTTACAGCACTTTCATGGCAACCAAGAGAATTTTCTATTTTTGTGTGTTTCATAATTACGTGCAAACCCTATTTTTATCTAATTTGTGGTCCACCAGCCAAAAAAGAAAACAAACCCCCTAAAACGCCCTCTTTTTAGCTGTTTACCTCACACAGGCATAGGTGTGAGCTTACTTTGTGAGAATATCCCAGAAAACCCCTTGAGTTGCTAATGTCCCACAAGGAGACACGCGACAGAACTGGGCAGTTTTCAGTTAGGGGATGTTTTTCTTTGCCTTTCAACAGTGCTGCAGAAGGGGGTGGCTGTTCTGTGGACGTGGCGACGGCCTGGCCTGGTTTTGCCATCTCCCTTAACACCGCCTTAAATAATTTAGAGGGTGCTTCTTAAACACTGTTTTAGTTTTGCCATTTCTCAGAAATGCCTCAATTTCTTGGGTATCATCTGCACTGAGAGATGAATGTTGCCCAGAGCCCAAGACACCTGAAGCCTGGTTCTCCGGGGACGGCATGTCAACTCGGCAACGGGTATCAGTGGCTAATAGACACAAATTCCCCCAAACACAGGGGTCCCCATACTCCTCATGGCTTTATCTCCTAAAACAGCTGAGATTCTTACAGTCAACAACCACCAAGCCCAAGACAGCACAGCCCCGAATTTGAGGCTTCATCTTTCTGATGAAGGCACAGTGTTTGCACCCCCAGTTCTCACCCAGTGCCACTTGCCTATAAGATCCAAGTAAGTGGAAGCTCCCGGGCATTATCTCTCCACGTACTTCCCTGCCTTTCTTTAACGGACTCATTTCCTCTCCTATTAAAATCTGTTCCATTCAGCAATAATGCACTTTCATTCAGTGAAAACCACAGCGGGAAAGGAGAGGTAAATACCTGTAGTTACCCAGCACAGCTGAAAGCAGGCTCTACCTGGCCTCTTCCACCTGCGAAGGTAGAAACTTAAAATGTCAAGGCAGCTGCTGTGTGCTGAAGTCCCCCAGCATTTTACCACATCAAGCAGCTAACAAAGTAGGTATTAATTGGCATCAAGCACACAGGCCACAAATATCACCTTAATATCACCCACAAGCGCTGCCAAAGTGCTTCAGTTCTGCCCCTCGCCTGGCTCATTCCATGTGGCTGATTGCTGCGTTGGCAAGCAGCCATTTGCCTCCTGCCCTTGCCAGCTCTTTATTTACCTAAATGGAATAAAATAAAAGTACAGGGTGCCCTGTTGAGTACCCCTTCCAGTGTACATCAGTCCTGAAATAACAGGGTTGGGCACCCGGGTTTATGGTGTTGGGATACTGGGGTAAAGAGCTCTCCATAATACCATGTGACCAGAGTCAGCCAGAGAACGAGCATTTCTCTGTGGCACTTAAAACAGTAATGTCTGGGATCTAAAGCTCACAAGAGGGCAGGTGTGACAAAGGGAAGCAAAGACAAACTCACACAGCCCACTGGGATGTCACCCTGATGTCCAGGTGGAAAAAGACCAAGCTGGACCCGTGACGTTGCTGGGCCTCTGACTTTCCAGTGTGCGTCCTGGCCAGCGTTGGTGAGCACTGTTCCTCCACACTGAGTAGTTTTCTTCCCCAAAGTGTCACAGGTGTGACTGTGCCCATCTCAGTCACCTCTCCCTCAGAACTCCATCTCATAACCCCCTCCCTCAGAACCTACCCCCTGAAAGCTCCAGGCAGGCTGAAAAGCAGTAGACCTGAGACCTGGAACCCCCACTGATTCCACGTGTGCGGTGTGAATGGAGAGCACACATCGGCTCCAGGGGCAGAGACTTTGGAAGAGAATAGAGGAGCAGAACAGTTGATGTGACGGAGCCTGGACTGCAAGTGAGGCTGTTCTGGGCAAACCTTTCAAACCATTGCAGATGTAATGAAAACACTGCATGGTACCCACAGACAGGCCTTGACTCACGATGGTCCCGAGTACTGTCTCCCTTTTAACTTGATGTTAGTGTGAAAGTGATACCCATTCAGAAAAAATACCCTTTGACTTTGGCATTTTGCTCAGCCAGCCCCTCTGTGAGGAGAGGAGTGGCTGATGCTCTGTCTTTGCCGTGCCTGTGAGATGTGAAGTCAGTGAGGTACGATGAACACCGTTTGACTTTTGACATTTTCAGTTCATCAAGGGCTCACTGGGACATCACTTTACTGAAGACGAAGAACATGTCTACTCAGGAGGAACTGGGACATGCTATATAGCTAACATTTGACTAGCGGGCTCTGAGGTGACTGTGTTTAAAGTCTGAGGAAAGTCCCTAACTGTGACTCCAAAACTGTTTTAGGCTGAGAGGTGCCAAGGCATGAGCTATTGGCAGGTCAGAGCAGATGGCGTACCTGCACTATGGGGTGTCCTCCAGCTGAAGCCTTCACAGCCCCCCGGCTGCCTTCCGTCTCATAGTGAGCCCTGTGGTGAGACTTGGGCTGCACCTCGATCCGAAGCTCGTATGGACCAGAGTGAGATGGCAGCTGCCAGTCGAGGGCAGGCAAAGACGAGCTGCAAAAGGAACAAAGGAGCTTTAAGTGCAGGTACACCAAGACAGAGCTGCCATGCTGTACCTGAGGCACCATCAGCAGATCAACCCTCACAGCTGTCAGACAGACACCCGTAAGCATCTTGATAGGGGAGTAAAGTCTCCATAAGGCCACTGTTACTATATTATCATCTGTGGTCATAGCTTGCCAGTGTTTCATGAATAAAAGAAGTCAGCTAGTCTTTAAAATGCTAACCTAATCTACTGCCCAGAGCCATGGAAGTGGTGCCAATACAGCTTGCTTGTAGCCAGGAGAGTCAGCAATAGGACTCTGGATACCCTTTGCTAGGAATAGGAAGGGTCATCCTTCTCTAGAGAAAGCCCTGAGAGGCACCCTTGGCCAAATGGGGCTCTGGGAATAACTTTTCTCCGCAATGCCAAGTTATAGCAGACCCAAGATAAAGAAGGAAATGCTTGGCCCACTCCCTCCTCCAGAGCGCCACAGTCCTTGTTTCCAGCCCAGTCCTAACAAGATGCACCTGTGTTTGTTACCATTCGGTACAAGCTGGGTCATCCCTCTAGGAATCTGACTCAGAAACACATAATAGTAAGTGGCCCGAGTGTCTGCATCTGTCCAGCTCAGAGGCAGGCGGATGGCACAAGCGTGGCCCATCTGCAGTGCTCACTGAGAGCAACGTCACAGAAGGGGCAGGCTTTCTGGAAGTGCTGCCATGCGCTTAGAAGCTCACACTAGGCCTGTCAGGGCCGTTTCCTGTGTATGTCATACACCCCGATTCCAGCAGCTTGTCGGGCGGAAGGAAGAGCATCAGAGCAGAGGCGTTGGCCAGGAGGGAGGCTGGCATCCCGGGGAAGGCACCCCACGGGAGCTGAGCAGCCTCCTGCTTCAAGGAGAGGATGTGTTTCCAGGGCTGTGGGGCCACAATCCTCAGAGCCAGAGGCAGAATGGGTACCCAGGTGTCGGGGAAGGAGGCACTGCAGAACATCTCACACCTTTATAGTGTCTCTTATATATGCATATACGTTTCTTATATAATCTGCACCAAAAGACTGCTTTGCTGTGGCCAGAAAAAGAAAGGAAAGCAAACTTCACAATGAAAAGAACTAATTTCAACCCCTAGACAAAGATCTTAAAAAGAGAGTGACAGACAGACAGGCAGGCAGACAGAGAACGATGAAAAGGGGCAGAAAGAAGGGTGGTTTACACATTTAAGATTGCCAACTCTGATTGAAAAATTTCACTGTAAATCGGACAGCTCTCCACACCCACAGAACTGCATCTGAGATCAGAGATGGGGACTAGGCTTGAAGAGGAAACCGGGCTGGAGACATTTGTCCGCTGCTGCGACCCTGGGGTCTGGACTGCAGGGTGTCAGCATGATTCTGCTGCTCCACAGGGTCTCTGACATCAGACCCAAGGGCTGTGGTTGTCTGCTCGAGTTGCACACTCAGGGCTGACCCACAATTTTGTACTTCAAACACACTTTCAATTCAGTTCCATCTTGTCAAGAGTTACACTCAATGCAACCCAGAAAAAGCTGGCTAGGCAGGCCTCAGAGACCCCTTGATCTGTATAAATGAAGTAACCTGAAGTTACCTACACACTTTAAAATCTTATATCACATATGACCGATCTAGAGACATTGTGGAGATGCATGTATTTTATGCAAAAGGGAAATGTCTTCACAAAACATATAATTTGATATGCTGAATTTTTTAAAAGAAAGATAAAATTTTGAGCATCTTTGTACGTTGGTAAGAACGTTGTTTAATAACAGCACCACAAATATTATGTAAATATTAATTTATGGCTGGACTTTATTAGTCAGTCCATTGCTATTATAAACCCCATTGATTTGGTGTCCACATAATCAAATCAGGAACTATATCTTTACCCTTTGGGGTTCCTGAGGCATTAGCCTCATGCTTCCCAGAGATACCAGGAAGCTCTCCACCCCGGCACCAACCTGTCATAACATCAGTCTTACGTATTTTATTCACTTCCAAGGCTGCCCCTCAGAACGTTTTCATGTGCTGCTTGTTGTCCCTCCACCCAACACCTGATTTCAACAGAGAGGAGTGGATGGTATGTAAGGAATAAATTTGAGTGTAAACAGGTATTGCTGACCCAGAGAAAACCTCTGGAGGTATCTGGCCCCTAATCATTTGTTTGATTTGGGTCCTGTATCTTACTGAAGACCATGTGAGGCCTCAGGACACTTGTCCTGGCTTAGCCTCCACCCCAGCAGAGGCTGGCCACTCTGAAGCACAGCCACTGCCATCAGTATTGCCAGATACCATGTGTCTGGCACCTTCTCCTGACCTGTTTTGAAATTGCCAACTATGAAGAACAATCGCATGTCAGAGCAGAGTGTCAGGACTTGTTAACTACACATGAGAGACAAACATCCTAAGACACATTATAGGGGCTTGAGAGATGGTTCAGTGGTTAAGAGGGCTGGCTGCTCTTCTAGAGAAGTCAGGTTTGAGTCCTGGCACCCATGTCAGAATGCTCATAGCTATCAGTAACTCCAGATCTAGGAAGAACAAGCACCACCAGTCTTCATAGGAATTAGCACACATACACACATGGGCAGACACAGACACACACACACAGACACACACACACACACCACACACACCACACACACACCACACACACACACACACACACACACACACACACACACACACACACTTAAAAATAATAAAATAAATCCTTTTTAAAAACCCTAACCAAGCACCAGAGAGATGAAACCATAGGTCTGGGCACTTGCTGCCCTGTCTGAAGACCTGACTTTGATTCCCAGGACCCACATGCTAGAAGAAGAGAATCCATTCCTGCAAGTTGTCCTCTTACCTCCACGTGTATACTACGACGAAATCACTAAATATATAATTAAAAGAACCACATCACAGAATAAAACATACATGCAGACTGGAGGTGAGCCTCCTGTGGTTGGACCATGTGTGCTGGCTAAAGCCCGTTACATGTTGAGATCTAGAGAGAGCCCCCTTTTTCTATCATTAAGCACCCATGGCTCCTCTCAGCCCTATTCAAAACATGCATTCAGTGGTTCTAAACAAATTTAGAATCTTTTTTCCTGAATTCATTCAAGAAAATGGTATGCAGGTATAAGGCCGTAAGTGTGTCTCTATGTGTGTGAGTATGTATGGTGTGTATATGTCTGTGTGTGAGCAAGTGTGTGTGTATGTGTGTATGGTATGTGTGCATGTGTGTGTCTGTGTGTGTGCACATGTGTGTGCGTGTGTGTGAGCATGAGTGTGTATGAGCATGAGTGTGCATGTATGTGTGTGTGTGTCTGTATGTGTGTCAGTGTGTGCTGTGTATGTGTGTGTGAGCAAGTGTGTGTGTAGGTGGGTGTGGTGTGTGTGCACTCACATGTGCATGTGTGTGTCTGTGTATGTGTGTATGCATGTGTGCGTGTGGGTACATGCATATGTGTGTGTGTCTGAATGTGTGTCAGTGTGTGCGGTGTGTGCACTCACATGTGCATGTGTGTGTCTGTGTATGCGTGTGTGTGTGTATGTGTGCTGTGTGTGTCTGTGTGTCAGTGTGTGCGGTGTGTGTACGTGTGTGAGCAAGTGTGTGTATATGTGGGTGTGGTGTGTGTGCACTCACATGTGCATGTGTGTCTGTGTATGTGTGTATGCATGTGTGCATATGCGTGCGTGCATGTGTGTCTGTGTGTGTGTGTGTAGCTTTTCTTTGATTCTGGGGTCCTGAGTGTCCTTTGGGTTACAAAGCAGTGTGACTTCCTGTTGTAGGGTCTGAGGGGACCAGGCTAACGGAGCCTCCATGCTGGGGAGGAGGAATGGGATGACAGGCTGCGTGGGAATGACGGGCCGCTTCCCCTGATAACGGGCGAGTCAGACCTTCCACAGTGCTTGGTATGTGGGTGCAGTGCAGGAGGAACCCACCAGCTCTCCTGTTTTGAATCACTGTTCCCATGAGAAAGGGTTCCGCCTCGTACTGACAGGAAACACGAAAATGCTGTTGCTGCACAGGTCACAGCACAGACACCAACTCCAAACCAGACCCCAAACCTGGGGCCACAGTGGGCTCACATTCCCTGGTTCCTGTCACCAGTGGCTGCCAGTTTCATCTGTCCTCCAAGCAGACCTTCTGCACAACCTCCTTAGCACCTCAGCCAGCTCAGGCAGCCTGCTCAGGGGCGCCCAGGTCTCTTCAGTCCCAGCTCCTCACTCCTCCATACGGGCACCTTATCCCTTGATGGGAACCAAGCATGAATCTCAGCTGAGGACTCAGAGAACACTTGTGGGTGACAGAGTCTTTCAAGACAAAGCTTTGCTTTGTGTTTGTTCTGAGTTTTGCCTTTGCCTTTTCGCTACCACAGGGTCCAAAGTGTGCTCACCACAGGAAGCATGGGTGTTACCTGCCCCAGAGCTCAGAGCTACAGCTGGGCAGATGACAGCTAAGGACTTATAGTATCAAGGCCACATCGTTTCCTCTGCCTTCCAGACTCTAATCTACCTGGGGGGGGGGGGGCAATTTACAGCCCAGAAGCCTCATCACCACCTCGTGTGGGAGGTGTTGGAAAGGGTAAGCTCTCTCTGTATACTGACCTCTAGAGTTAAAGCAGTTGCTGAATGCCTGGGCTACCACAGAGGCATCTGCAGCGGACACGCAAAGGCCACTGGGCTACCACAGAGTCTGAATCCAGAGTGCCCTAGGGTTCACACCAATCTGACACACAGAAGAGCCAAACAACCTTCACCAATAGCCACACAAGGGAGTGAGTGTCGAACAGCTTCTGCCAGGAGGAGAGAGGAGAGGAAAGCGAAAGGTGGAGACACAAGGGAGACCATGCTGACTAAAGAAAGGGTCCACCAAAGCCCTTGCCCAGCGACTGCTAAGAAAATTCCAAATTAGGGAGCCGCAAACATGGGCCTGAGAGCTGGCTTTGTGTGAGCTCCTAGGCGAGGCAGTGTTGTCAGAATCAGCTTAGAAGGTTGAATTCCTGTCTTGTATACATTAGATCACGGACAGATGAAGCTTCAGAAAACCAACAGGTGCTCAGAATAGTAGGGTGAGCACACAGGGGCAAACAGCGAGCCAGGAACCTCCGTGCTGGGGCTCTGTCCTTAAACTGTCTTGCAGTGGAATGTAAAGCCGTGACTTGTCAAGGGGCAGAGCTGGAGAGCTGGAGTTGAAATGATCACCATGGCAGATTACATAATATTATATATATAAATTATACAGTAATGGCAGCAGCCCAGCAATGGTTGCGTGTTCCTTTGATCCCAGCAGAGGCAGGTGGATCTCTGAGTTTTAGGCCCACCTGGTCTCTAGTTGCAAGACAGCCAGGGCTACACAGAGAAACTTGTCTGGGGATGGGGATTAGGAGAGAGGGGGAAGAAAAAGATTACATAGTAATGAACCTAGTTTGTAAAACAAAGGAAGTACTGAATGGTTTTGTTTGTCTTTTGGAACTCTGCGTGTGTGTGTGTGTGTGTGTGTGTGTGTGTGTGTGTGTGTGTGTGTGTGTGTGTGTGTATGTGTGTGTGTGTGTGTGTGTGTTCGTGTTCATGAGTGAGGACCACCTCAGGTATTGGTCCTCGACTTCCACCTGACTTTTGGAACTCTGCGTGTGTGCGTGTGTGTGTGTGTGTGTGTGTGTGTGTGTGTGTGTGTGTGTTCATGAGTGAGGACCACCTCAGGTATTGGTCCTCGACTTCCACCTGACTTAAGACAGGGTCTCCCTGGTGGCTCCTGCTGCGTATGCTGGGCTAAGCTAGCTCGTGCATTTCTAAAGAGAAGCCAGTCTCTCCCTCTCATTTTTTAAAGGGGTGCTGAGGTAATGGGTACACACGACATCCAGCTTTATGTGTGTTCTGGGGAGCTAAGCTCGGGTCCTCAGGCTGCATCACCTTTCACGGAAAGTCATCCTGGCTACAGGTACAAGAGTACTTCCTGTGTGCCTGAACCCAGAGGGGGACAGCTTTGCTTAGTTTGGGTAAAACCTTTGGATTCTGAACCTTCCATAGTTAAAGGCCTTATGCCCTTAGATCTTATGGGGAAAATGTTAAGGCCATCTACGCTTTCGTCATCCTGAAGTCCATGGAGGTACGAACCTAATCCGAGCCTGAAGTCTACTCACGAGGAAGAACGTGGAAGCAATCAAAGGGAAACAAGTCCTTCGACTAGTGATAACACATGGTCTGGGGGCAGAGGGGCAGCAGCGAAAGAAAGAAAGAAAGAAAGAAAGAAAGAAAGAAAGAAAGAAAGAAAGAAAGAAAGAAAGAAAGAAAGAAAGAAGGAAGAGAGGGGATGGGTCAAACAGGAAGGGATAGGGGAAGCTGGAGGGGGGAGAATGGGAAGGGTGGAGGGAGGGAGGGAGGGAGAAGAGGAAGGAGAAAGGGTTGCTGAAGGCCATCCATGCACTTCTTGGCTGGTTCTGCAAACTTTGGGCCTCAAGGGCTCCATCTGTCCATCCATCCAAGGCCAAGCCCAGGACCACCCAGCAACACTGTCCAGAGTGCACATCTGGGCTGTGGCCCCCTGACCACAGGACTCTTGGCCTGGGAAGGCTTGCCTCACCCAAGAGGGGCTGGCCTTGCTAGAGGCCGAGCCAGTGCCTGGACTGGCCAAGATAGATGGTATGATGGTATGCATACCCTGCTCGTTTTCCTTGCTCTGAACATGAGTGACATCTCTGCACAGGATTCCTGGCTGCCTAGTCCAGTTCTCTGAGCTCCTAGCTTTCCCAAAGCCACCTGGGAGAACCTTAGGGACCACAGGTGCCAATAGGCTGACCCTTAACAAAATATTTCCTCTTCAGTAGGAAAGGGTGGAGTAGGAGCAAGGCCTCAACAACCAGGACACCTTGGAAGATTTTAAGGGCTCTGACATACCACCATCCTGTCTGGAGACCTGCAATCAGCCATTCCTGTCTGTTGGGCTGCTGTCTTGGGCACAGTTCTAAAAAGTGGCACCTTTCTACACCCAAGAGGGAGACAGGTGCTCAGCATGGGCCCCACCCACAGGCATAAGCAGGAATAGGGAAGGAAAATGATCCAGTTCCCAACCTTTCTACCTAGAGCTAGGCTCAGGACAAAGAAGCTGCCCTCTGCCTGTCTCTTCCTTTTGTGGTCCAGCCTCTACCACAACAGCTGTGCAGTACAAAACTTTCCCTGCTGTCCAGGACCTGACACAGCCTAAGAGTGACAATCAAAATGAGTGCTCCACTTATTCTGGCTCTACCCACCCTAGTCCCTGTGCTGGTCCTATGGTTGGGGCACAGGGCAGGGAATACTAGGGACTCTTGCCAAGGAGAAGGGCAAAGCCTTGAAGGCAGGTAGTCCCTGAAACAGAAAGCAGAGTGCATGCCTGGCTCGGGAGACTAAGTCAAAGTCACAAATCTGGACCGTGCAGGATCCAGACAGCAGGCGTGTGAGTTTGTGCATGCAAGTGTATGTGCGTGCTCCATGTACGTGGTAAAACTGCAGATCTACAGACCTCCCACACTGGCTGTTTTCCGAGATCTTACCAATGAGTGTAGAATATCTCCAAGGAAGTAATTCTTACAAGTTTGGGGCACTCTCTCTGCCCTTCACCCTAAGACCTCCCTGACCCAAGGATATCCCATGAGCCTCCTGTGCAGCCGAAGCCCCAGAACTGCTTCGGCTTGGTATCAAATCATTGTTAGGATTACTCTTACCACCTGGGTCCTGGATGGATGGAGGGCAGAGCTCAGGAGCCCGGCTGAATCTCCAGGCTCCAGGAGACCTGGGCTCCTGGGTCTCTAGCCAGACTCTGGAAGGGTCTCTGCCCTGCCTACCTATTTCAGACTGGAAAACAAAGAACAAAGAAAGAAGGAAGGGCAGATGGAGACTATTTCTCAGGAGGATTTTGGTGAGAAAGGAAGTAACTGTGTAGCCTCTCCTGCTCCTGCCCTGGGGCAAGCCCGACTGGGGCAAGAAGTGGGGCAAGCCCGACTTCTGCATCCCCTGCACTTCTCCTCTGCACCCAGCTTCTTCTTCCACACCGTTCCTTTCTCTAGCCACCGAGCGACGCCTAGCAGCTGCAGCTGATCAGGACTCATATCACTGATGTTTTAATAATGAGAATGCTTTAGGCCACACCTGCTGTGCGTTTCTTATGAAAAATGAAAAGCGAAACAAACTAACACAATAACTCAAACATCTCACACATGAGCACACCACGCAAGTCACAGGACACTTCTGCCACATCCTACAGCTTGGTGTCCAAGTGATGCGGAAATAGTTGCCTGTCAAGTTCTGAAGGTTGGTTCAGTCTGTTCAATATGGTGGCAACCTGCAGGGAAGCCACTGCCATTCATGGTTGTTTGAAGCAAGCTCCCTACTGTCAGCCATGATTCCCTGAGCTGTCACAAAACAGATATTCCTCAATGATCATGAGACACGGAACAGTCTGGATACCTTGGCCCAGGCTTGGAGATCCTAGACACTCAGCAGAGGTTCTGCCTCCTGTAGAATTAACGACTGCAGTCAGATACCTACACAAGGCACCACAGCTCTGTCCCTAGCTTGGGGATTTCAGGCCATCAGTGTCACTGGCTGCCCAGGGCCCCTTGGTTCTAGAGTTCTGGTTCCAAGGTCATCATAGAAAGCTACTGCCTGGAGATGGCCTGGGGTTTTGGACACACAGCCACAGTCACCTGCATGGGTTAAGCTAGGCATTTTGCACAGGTCTCCATCTGCATCCTGCTCACCTTGGTGACCTGAGTGCTCTTGTTCTGGAAGCAGCAGCAGGGGCAGAGCTGGGTGGCCAATCTATGCAGGACTGCCACGGGCAGAGGCAAGGGTGCATGGCCATTCCTATACCAAACCTCCCGGCAATGTTTGCATCTGAGGAATACGTGCACATGATCACCATGTCTCAAAGGGAACCTTCCAACGGGGCTGGAACACCGGCCAGGTGTAGTGGGCAGCGACACACGTCTTGCCTAAGCTATCACGGCAGGCAAGTCCTCTCTGCCTTACAGGTGAATCACCTGGCAAAGGTCTGTCATAGCCCCTTGTACGTGAGCCTTCAGGAGATGTGGAAAGTGTTCTCACAATCCTGCAGCAGGTGCGCGTCCCTGTCAGACTCCTACTATCGGAAGGGGTTTCAGAGTAGATGACAGAAAGACAGAGGACCATGAAGATGGCACCATCATCAAAGTGCTTTGCATGCACAGGACCTGAGTTTAGTCCTCAGAACCCACATTCTAGGGGAAAAAAATAAAGCCAGAACCATGAAGGCAGAACACAGGTAGATCCCTGGGGCTCCCTGGCAAGCTAGCCTAGCCTGCTCGGCAGACTCCATAGGCCAGAGGAGACCCTTCTCTCCACCCCGCTCAAAAAAAATGTGGCTGGAGTCTAGGGGATGATAGTTGATGTTGTTCTCTGGTCTGTACACCCACGTACAGGCACACTCTCACGCACAGGCACACATGCATGTGTGCGCACACCCACACACACCACCAGCACTACCACACCACACCACTGCTTCTCAGCTGTTTCATCCCTAGGCAGAGACATCGCTCCACAGACCTACCCAACTGTAACTACCAACGACTGACTCCCCACAACTTTCCTCAGACGAAAGCATGTGAGCAGAAATATGACTGCTTCATCTGTGGTCACTGGGGCATGTGGCCTTGGACACTTCCTCCCAGCCTGGGCTCTTAGCAAGATGGGAAGTCTTAAACTTCAGACTGGTGAAGGCTGCAGAGGCAGAACACTCCCAGGCCTGATTCAGAACAACTGAGAGCAGACACAGCCACTTGCCCTCCTGGGGACATAAAGTTACATTTTGATGATTCTGAGACTGGCAACAATTAGGTCTAGATGGTTACACTTAAAAAGCCTGAGCTCAAAGCCTCAAAGATAGATGTCATCTTGCTCCACCCAAGAAGGAGGAAGTGCATGAGTTTGCTTTCTTTACAGAGTGCTCAAATGAAATCCAAAGGCCAGCATCCCCCATGCTGACAGACCTTCGCTCTCACAGCCTCCTTGAAAGTCCTAACTGAAACACCAGGCTAACCTTCCAGGCAGGAGTAAATGGGGACATGAGGAACCAGCATCTCAGTCACCCTGTACCACTGCAGAGGCACGAGGGGAGTGAATAGAGAATTCCATCTACAAACCTCCCAGGTCTTACATGCAGCACCCGTAACCCCAAAGGCCCTAGAAGACAGGCCTATTCTCTAGGGCCAGTGAGTTCCCAGGCTCTGGCTCTGAAGCCCCCCACTGTGTCCTTCCAAAGAGGGCTGGGTTCAGTCCTACTCTGGAGCCCCTGCTCCCCCTGTATTGCATAGAGCACATTCGAGGGCTGACTCCATAGAACAACTAAGAGTCAGGAGTGTCACTGAGAGAGCACTTGGGGTTCAGGCTTTAGGGTCAGTTCATCTTGAGTGTCTGTCCTGGCTTTATCAGTTAGCATCTAGGCATGTTCACAAGGGACCTCCCTGGTTTTGTCAGTGATGAGGTGAGTGTGTGGAGACCTGACACGGCCCAATGCTTCTTTATCTGCATAGCCTCCCTAAAATGTGGTTGGGGTGACAGACACTTCTTCCCAGTCTTCCTTAGCCCTCCTCCTCCTCCTCCTCCTCCTCCTCCTCCTCCTCCTCCTCCTCCTCCTCCTCCTCCTCCTCCTCCTCCTCCTCGTCTCCAGGAATATCCCGGGTCTAGCACATAGCAGGAAGATTGGTCTGGCACCCCACCTAGTGAAGCTGGTGGCATGCTCCCCAAACTGGGGCAGGGACATCAGAGGCTAATTACAAAGCCAAGAAGAAACAGCAGATAGCTCTTGAGAACACAAGGCGCATGGCCATGTACCCACCTGTGGCAACCTCCCTCTTTCCCACCAGAGCCTCTGCCTGGACATCTTGTCTGTGTGTGTCACCTGCTGGCTGGGGCTGGCAGTCTATGTGGGCTCTGCACCAGGCACTAACTTGTCCCAGTCAGTAAGTTTCACTTAATTCCTATCTTTGAACACTACACATTGGGGCTACCGATCCACTTGCCCTTCTGTGCTCTAGAGAAGGTCAGAGCCTTCCTAGACTCTAGCTTGCAACCAATCTACAATCATCATGGACCCAATAAGCCCACCAGAGCCCAGAGACATGGATGCTCTAGGCAGATGTCAGAGATATGGACAGGCCAATTTGGCCAACAGAGCCTTGAGGTGGGCCACTACCCCTGAGGACCTGAGGACTATCTTTCACTGACACCAAGCCTTCCCCTGGCTAGAAGAACACTAGATCCACTGAACAGATGTCCAACGAGAAAATCCCCTGACAAGAGTGGTAGGCAAGTGTGGAGAAGATAAGACCTGGATTTATTGTGACCCATCTACAGGCATATTTTATCTTATTCCCACTCTGAGCTATTCCGATAACCTCAAATGCAAGAGGACTTGTTAGACCTTTTGAAGCTAACACTTGTGCATATCATCAAAGGTATCGTCAAGGCGTCCAACATCACAGCCAAAACCCGAAAGAAACAAGGTCTGACCTAAACTGATTTGAACACAGTGCCTGTTGCTTATCATCTGAACCAAGCCGCTCTCTGAGTAAAAACTGTTTGCCAAGTCTGCCCCACCCCTTGGGAATTCTATTCTTTAGAAAGCAATGGCCAACACATCCCAACCTAACTCAGCCAGTGTGTCTCGGTGTCAGGGTCGCACTTAGTTAAAACGTTTCTGCTAGCGCCAAACCAGTTCCTCTCTATTCGAATTCCTCATGTAACTTTGCCTTTGTATAGGCAAGTCCAGAGATCATGCTGGCTGAGGACATTAAGACACTTCCCATGTCTTAGAAGGAAAGAAAAGGCTACTGTGCAGAGCTGACTCAAGCCCTGACACACAACACAGGTGCTCTGTGAAGTTTTGGCTCAGAATGGAATGGATAGATGACAGTCATTTAAACTTTAGTTCCTTTGGGTTAATACACAAGTCCTCTAAAGAGGCCGTGGATGTAGCATGTTGGGGATGCCTGCTGTTTATGTTGCCACGGGCACCTGAACTTGGATCCCCGGATGTCACATAAAAGCTGAGTGCTGTGGAACACATGTGTACCCACAGCACTGTGGGCGGGAAAGCAAGCGAATCCGTGAAGCTCACCTGCCCACCAGCCCAGCCGGGTCGGTGTGCCTCATAGTTAATAAGGGATGCTGTCTCCAAAAAAAAGGTGGAGAGGGATAGAGAAGACACCCAAAGTTGACTTATGACCTCCATATGTGTGAGTGCACACACATGCACACCCACTTACAACCACACACAATTCCCTAAATGTTACCATCCGAGAGGAACAATCTAATGTAAACTGTCATCTCCGGACTCATGGGCTCTGACGTGCACCCTTCCCACACATCGACAGGTGCCAGCATGCTGTCCCACACTGTCACTCCTGCCCCACGCCTACCTATGCTCAGCAGGAACATATACGGTGGCTCTACCCGCGCAGAAGGGACCGGCCATTGTTATCAGCATCAGCCATGCTCAAGCAAGCTCCCATCACTTCTGTGCCAGTTTCCCACAGCAGCATGCAGTTAAAGCCTGTGTCTAAAACAGTGAAAGCCCTTCCACTGTTCTTGCTAGCTTCACAAATATGTCTTCAGTTGTAGCAAGAGTTCGTGCCATTCTTTGACCTATTCCGTGGAGCCGACTGGAGTGCCTTGACAGGGAGTGGGTACCACAAAAAAGAACAAGCAAGATCCTCAAAGTGAAATGGCCCCAGGACAATAGGAGTCCCTCAGGAAGACACTACAGTGCATTCTTTCGAGGCAGGATGGAACGGAGAGCCTAGAGGCTCGGTGCCCAAGCTGGGCGGTGGAGGTAGGTTCACACTGTGGGGATTCTCCAGCCCAGATCTGGAGAACGTGTGAGAACACAGCCTTTCAGGGGTACCTCCAAGTCCCTGCTGCCTGGTGCTTGTCCATCAAGAGCCTCTGTGGAGAGGGAGTCTGGCTTCTTCTTGGTGATGGTCAAAGCAATCTACATCACATCTCCAGGAGAGCTCCCAGCTGCCTAGAGCTGCCATTAGTGAGTTTATGGAAACCCATTCAAAGGGACCAGGAAACATATTTCGAGGTGAGCCAAAACAGTGGGAAAAGGTGAACTTCAACCCCCAGGATGGGGTGGTGTTTGTTTGTGTAAGCTCATAGGAATGTCATGGCATCACTGACACCCCAGGGGCTCTGTGACCATGAGATAAAGACCGTGGGATCCCAGGCCACTGGGCCATGGTCAGTGCTCCTAAGTAGAGGAAAAAAACCAGCAACTGCTTTCCAGGGCCTGTGCCACTGGCAGGCTAGGATGGGCAGAGAGTCAGCTGTAGGCCACCAGAAATGCCCAACGTAGTGAGGACACCTCTGTCTCCGTGAAGATCAAAAAACAAAACAAAACAAAACAACCCAAAAAACCAAAAACAAAAAAGAAAAGGGGAGAGGGGGGAAAAAGTGTATGTTTGAAGACATTTTGTCATGTCCCTGAAAAAAAAAAAATAGTCAGATATCAATCTGTGTCCCCAAAGTTCTAATTTGGACTCTTAGCCCCAGCACCTCAAAGGGTGACTGATCTGGAGAAAGAACCTTGAAGGGTGACCAGATTGGTGTCACTAGCATGAGCCTAGATCCGGGTCTGAGATACTTAATGGAAGGAATGGCTGTGGCCCACAGAGGGGGTGATGGTTAGCGCAAGCTGGGGTAGAGGAGGAACCAGTCGCCACACAATCATCAGCTTGGGCTTCCAGTCCCTGAGCTGGGAGAACATGTGCCTGGTGTAAAAGTCACCAGTCTGCGGTTCCCGTTACCCTAGCCCCACACACCACGCATGTGCGCATCTCGACTTTTCAAAAGCGTTTTCTGCTATGGCTCCAGATATATTTCAGTTACATTACTCTTCCCAAATCTCGGGAGTTCTACTAAGTCTCTGTGAGCTTCACTCTCCATGCATTGCAAATTAAAAGCATGATGCTGTTGACCGAGCTGAGAGGACCAGTGTTGAAATATTCTCGATTTTCATTAAATAATAGTCATAATGATGGCATGATGGGCACAAAAGCTCTTTATGGATTTTGGGTTCCTGACATGCTCTAATGACATGGCCAGCCCTTTGACCTCCTAGGACAGATGAGAGACACAGGATAGAATGACAGAGGCCTGAGTGCAGCAAGACAGGAAACAGCTCTGTTCACTCCCCTGCCCTCAGTCTCTCTGCCCAAGACAGGCTCCTAGCGCTTAGCAACTCGCTTGGGCCTTCCCCTTGTCATTCCTCACAGGAAGGTTCAGCAGTGCGGCTCCCAGCTGGCCACTCCACACCCCTGAGTGGCCTCTCAAGACATGGCCAAGTGGCTGCACTGAGTGAGCTAATGTCTTCATAGTCATTGTCTACATCTAGAGGTCAGGGTGCCAAATTCCAGGTGTTGATGCCCCAGAGTCTGCCCTGAAGAGAAGGGGATGGGAAGGAGGCAAAAGAGAAGCTCCAGGCCTTAAGAGTGTCTGTGCCCTGGGAGTCACAGGTGCCTCAGCTCGTGGACACATCCTTACTGATCTCACATGCACACTCAACGGCCTGAGTGGATATCTGAATGCCTCAACTGAAAACCCTGGAGCAGAAAGCAGCCTGCCAGGCGTCACAAGTGGTACACCCTACAGGAAAGCTGTTTAGTTAAAAATAAAGGCACCGAGCTGGTGAATTGCAAGCAGCCCCACATCCCGTTAAAAAGAAGAACAAACAACTTGAGACCAGAGGTTTGTAACACACTCTCACTCCCTGTTAGCAGATGGCCAGCAAGAGTGTGCTGCTCTCCTGGGAGGCAGTGCCTGTGCCTGCCTTGGTGGAACACTGGTGAGCTGGCTGCTCTGAGGGACTGTGGAGCTGAGGGGCCCATCTGCCCCAGCATGTGATAGCATAGATTAAGGCATAGAAAGGAAGTGAGTGAGCAGCAGGCAGAACACACACAGGAGGCTAGCTGCCTTACTCGGCTTATTACCCACACAGCTGTGCATGTGTGAGGAGCCTCACTGTAAGCAGAGCTACAGAGCAGCACGGAACTCATGTGCTGAGACCCTGACACCTGTGAACACAGCCTCCAAAAAGTTAGGGTTCCCTAATCTAGTTCAAGGCGTCCTTAGAAGAGGGACAGGCAGGCGGAGACAGCTATCACCGGAAGAGGAGACAGAGAGGACTGTCATAATGCTACGAGTCCCAGCATACCATTATCTCCAGAGAGAAGCCAGGGCAGGCTCTTCTCTACCCCAGACACACTCCTACAGTAGGCCCAACTCCAGTTGGAGACTGCTTACCTCATGTATGACGTCGGGGATAGAGACTTGGGCTTTGCCCACTGATACGAGGCCTGTGGCACTGACAGATACTGCTCGCAAAAGGCACCCTTCCGAAGGTGCTGGAAGGCAAACTCCTCGGGTGGGAAGTCAGAAGTGGGTGGAGTGGTGCCCAGGTCTTCCCCAGCCGGCTCTACCTTGAGGGCCACAGAGGGCGCATGCTCCAGTGCTGTCTTTCGAGACTTGATAGGGACCCCATCACCCAGGTCCAGAGTGCTATCAGTGGTCAGGGCATTGATGGCTGCCACAATGGCAGAGCTGGTATACTGGGTGGTGTTACCAAGCCAGGTGTCTTCGGTCACGCTGACCCGAGGGGAGCCATGGGGGGACGGTGTGGGTGAGTGGTGGGGTGAGCAGGAGGGCTGCCGGCCATTGAGACTGTACTTGCGCTTGTTGCAGGGGGAAGTGGGCCGGGAGCCACGGGCACCAAGCCAGCTCTCCTCGGTGACGCTTGCACGTGGAGAGGTGGATGGGGAGTGCCTTGGTGATCCCAGCAGGTGGCAGGCCCCCAGGCTTCGGGGAAAGCCCTCCTCAGGGTCCGTGGTCTTGGGAGACACGCAGGGTGACTGCCATGGCGAGGTCTGGGGGGATGCGTACGGGAAGGAGTAGTTGGACTCATAAGAGGACGCCTCAGAGTTACAGCTCCTGGAAGACAGGCTGCTGGCCGGGCTCAGGCATGAGGGGTCCCTGTAGGCTTCCAGACTGGGCAGGTGCAGCGTTGCTGTGGATGGCGACCGCTTGCAGCTGGGAAGTACATCTTCCACCGCCACATCATGGAAAAACTGGTTGCTGCCATGGTGAAGGCCCAGGTAGGAGGTGATCTCGATTCGAGGACTCTCCAGAGTCGGGGCCCCATTGGGTCTCGTGTTGCCAGAGGACAGGAAGTATCCCGAAGGCCCGCTGTCCACAGCCCCTCCATAACTCGAGGGATGATTTGCTGAAGGAACAGCTGAGATGCCCGGGGTGGACGTCTGGAGGTCATGGCATGCTGCTGGCAAGGCAGAGTGTGCCGTGGGAAGGGGCAGAGTTGAGGTGACGCTAGGGGACACATAACTGTAGTGTTCTGGAAGAAAAAAGAAAAGACAGACGTGAGACCAGTGAGCAGGAAGCACATATTCACAAAGGTAGGGAACTCAAGACCTGGTGCCAGCCCTGAGGATTCCAGGCCCTAGGCATAGCCTCTGGGCATGTCCTGAGGTCAGACTGCTGCAAGGCCTCCTCCTGCTAGACTACAGACCTTACTCTATGCTAGAATAGCAGCATTCCAGGCAGATGTCCCCCGCCTAATGTCACATGGCTGACTCTTACTGTCTTCTCTCTATTCAAACTCCACATCCCTAGCCAGTTGTGATTTCAAATCCTTACCCAACAAATACCTGAATTGCCCCCTTCCCTCTCTCCCTCCCTCCCTCCCTTTCTCTCTCCCTCTCCTTCTCTCCCTCCCTCCCTCTCTCTGGCATATATCACAGGTTAACACGAATTTTTATCTATCCATCTCTCTGATCAACAGAAGCCAACTTCCATAGTGGCAAGGAATGTGCCTGCCCTGTGGCTCACGACTGTCTGCAGAGCCTCAGGCAATGCCAGGCACAGCACAGCTCACCCCTTCTGCAATTCTAGCATCTCAAAGGCTGAGAGGCAGGGCTGTTTCAAATTCCACCTCACGTTTATTTTGTTTCATGAGTAGACAGACTAGTGCCTGAGCGGCAGGTGACGGATAGAAGGAAAGATAGACAGTGGCTGGACAGACTATGGAGGGAGGGAGGGAGGGAGGGAGGGAGGCAGTGGATCAGTGGAGGGAGGGGCTTCAAACGTAGGGCCCCAGGTGTTTAAAGAGGTTTTTGGAGGCAAATGACTACCAAGCAGGCCAACTTTTAGCTTCAAAGAAGACATCCAAAGGAAGTTGACAATTCCAGTGTCACTCTTGTGGCTAACTGAGGCTGGTTGGTGCCTGGAAATCTACCTTCTAGAACTTCTAAAACAAAACAGATGCTTCTAAGGCACACCTAGATCTCGGAAATCGTTTTGCTAGTTATACGTTGGTAAGCACTTTTGAAAAATCATTGTTATAATTAGTACTCAATGGGAAAGCCATGTTTCTGGATTTCTTATCAGAAAGGCTCTCCACGTTGCAGAGCCCATGTGTCTGGAGACAAGCATTTCCAGGTCTCTGAATAACGGAAATAAGCCTGAGAAAGTCCTAGAGCCACACCAGGCTTCAGTGCCCTGCTGGGAGATACTGTGTTCAAGGACAGTGCTGCTCTCTGCTGAGCCCTGGCTCAGAAACCAACAAGGGAAAACTCAGACATGTTAGGGTCTCAAAGCACCAGCCAAACCCTAAGATATTTTGCAGAGGAGCAGGCCAGGCCTCAGGTAGGTTAGGAAGTTTCCACTATTGCATATTCCCAGTCTTCTACCATCAATGGGCAGACAGCTCACAAACTCTCTGGCAAGACAGCAGCCTCTTTATGAGGTGGACAAGAGCCCCACCTCAGTGTCCAGTGAGAGGATATGCTGTAGTCCTCAATCCCTGGGTCACAGAGACCCTCTGCAAAGGCCAGAGCTGAGACAGAGGAGAACAGGGACAGCTAGAGGAATCAGAAGCAGCCCAAAGCAGGAACCTGCATCTGTGCCAAGTGGATCCTCCAGCCAAGGCTGTGACTGGAGGGCCCTTGTCATACGAAAGCACCACTTCCCAGTCTAGACTCCAAACCTCAAGAGGCTGGAGCCTAACACTGAAATGGCTCTGTTCTAATCTACTCTAAAGCCACTTTCTAGAGAAAGTGATACTTCTGAAGAGTCAGGATTGGTGGCTGGTGGCATCTGGGACTTACTAGAAGCTTTTGCTGCGTTCTTAAGCTCAAGCTGTTTCTATAAGCACTGGACAAGATTGCAGAGTTGTCCACTGCTAGTAACCCTGCTTCATGTCCAGCTGTGTAGCCCAGTCTTAGACAGAAGACATAGGCCACCTCAGGACTCCAAAATGCAGCCCCAGAGAAGACTGATCAGAGGTACAGACTGTCTGTAGTACATAATGAGAAAACGAGTTCCCAAAGAACCCAGTTGGTAAAGGTATGAAACAGGTTCAAGTGGGAAAGCCTAAAGACCAAAGGTTGGTTGGTGAGACCAATAGATGGCCTGGCTCCTCTATGAGGTCACCAGCAGAAGAGTCTAGAACAGGTAACCAAGGACCCTATTCAGGAACAGCAGCACCAGATGCCTATGTCCAGAGCTGTCTGCTCTGCTGTCATCACCGAAGGCTGTCTAAACATTCATTTTGGCAAAAGGAGACGAGGCAAGAAGGAAGGAGAAGGAAGAGGAGGAGGAGGAAAAAAGAAAAGGAGAAGAGAAGGTTCTTTATGAGGCCTATGTTGCTGGCGAGATCTCCCTCAGCTGGCCCAGAACTTCCTAATCTAGAACTTTCTATAGAAAAGCACAGTCAATGTTCCATGGCCAAGAAGATGTGGCCAGGATCTGCCCATCTTCCAGTAGAAGTCAGGTCTTAACTAGTCAATCAAAGCCAGTAGTCTAAGGTGAGGACCCCAAAATATCACCGAGTTATTACTAATTAGAGTATTGATAAAAGGGAGGAAGAATTGATTCCAACATTACTTTCATTGATGTTGGAGTCTCACAGACTTGGCAGAATGCCTGTGTCTTTGCTCAGCCTCACCTCTGAACTTGGACTTCTGGCTTGGTGCTGCCTGAGATACTACACCCTCTGAAGCATGCCTCTGTCAGGAAGTAGCTCTCACGTCCAACCGGGTCCTTTCTGAGCATCTCCCAAGGTCTTCAGGAATTCACACACACACTGCTACCCACAGATGGGTGTGTCCTTCATGACCCTACCTGCTCATCACCTAAAGGGTCCCTCAGGATTACATCATTTGTGCTCGCTCTCCAGCCTTCTGGGCCTCAGTGCCACCACGGTTCAGAGGGTTTGATACCAAAGCCCATGGCACAGTCTCCAGCAGATATGTGACAGAGCACAGCAATTCAAACTTCTGCTGGAGGCACCACTTCTAAACAAAGGCTCCAGGACCACATCCCAAGAATGGTGGTAATGTGAGCGCCAATCACCATACCCATGTGGGTGCCATGGGTTGCCCAGATAGCACCCAGGTGAGATGGCCTCGGATGGAAAGTCAAGTCTTGCCAGTGTTACATGCTGCCCTACGTTTCTAGAGCTCTGTGCACTGTGTGAAGCCTCCCAGTAACACAACACTGGAGAAGAATGGGCTTTCAAGTTTGGAGAGATGGCTTAGTGGTTAGGAACACTCTTTGCTCTTGCAGAAGATCTGGGTTCAGTTCTCAGCATTCATGTGATGGTTTACAACCACCTGTAACTCTAGTTTCAGGGGGGTCTGATGTTCTTTTCTGACCTTTGCAGGCACCAAAGCACACATGTGGTGTATATCTACACATGTAGGCAAAACACTCACACATAAAATACTTTTTTTTTTTTTTTTTTTTTAATGTTTTCATCTTAAGGGAACCCAACTCCAGAAGAAAAGAAAGTTCGAGGCTAAGGCTGCCGGAAAGCACGCGTAACTCAGCAGCTGTGCACACACTGGGAAAGCGGAGCCCAGGGCCTGCCCGGATCTCCAGATGCTGAAGACACAAACCAGTCCTACACGGCTTTGAGCTGCCAGGTCCCAAAGGAGGCAAACCTGCAGCTGGGCAGGGCCTGGCTCCTGTGTTCGCTATATCCCAAGTGAAAGAATCCTATTTAATCCAGACCAAGGTTGGCCCCACAGTTGACCACCTTCTTTTGGAATGAAGAGAAAATTGGAAGAGTTCTCTAGAAAGTCCTTGAAACAAGCCAAGTTAAGTCCTGCCTTGACACCCCTGCGGTGTTTAGGCCAAGGCTTCGGCTGCCTGGGGTACTGGAAGATTCCAGGAAAAAAAAAAAAAAAAAAAGGCTAAGTGGCAGGCAGACAACATGGCAAATCTCTGCTTGTCTCCTCGGGCTGTCTTAGCAACAGGGTGTCTGAGGCCTAGAGAAAGAGGAAGAAGGAGGTTTCTCACTCTGGGTCTGGCCAGATGCAGAAGAAGAGGAAGTTGTGGAAAAGACACCACGTGGGCCCCAGGATATTACAAGAGTGGCCTTTACTTTAACCAAAATGTTTGAATAAAATATGATTCAACATGGCAAAGAAAAATCCATAAACCATTTATTAAAAAACAGAAATGGGGTTTGGCTATAGCTCGGTTAGTAAGCACTCGACTGGCCTTCAAGGAGCCTTGGGTTCAATGTCTAGCACCACATACGCACACAGGCACACCTGCACCCATAAGCTCAGCGCTCAGGAAGTGGAGGCAGGAGGATCACAGATTAGAAGCTATCCTGCTACACAGTGAGTTAGAGACTAGCCTGGGGCTACATGAGACCCTTTCTCAAAAATAACATATTAAAAACAAAACCAATTACTTCACACATGGATGTCCTTGGTCAAAGTCCAAAATAAAAGCTTAAATGCCTAGAACCGGTCTGTGAGAGCTGTCTGCCCTCTCCTCAGAGTCCTCCGGAGCAAGAGTGACCACTGGCTCCATAGCAGGCAGCTGAGCCCAGATGAGTTACCTCTTGCTACAAAGCCTGGACCTGTGGGGTCAGGACTAGCCCTCCACCTGCACCAACTTCTACCTCCTCAAAGGGATCGTTCTATGCGGTCTATCGGGAATGCCGTGTAAAGTCCCAGTAAATCCTTACCAATCCTGAGACATTGATGCTGATTATGTAACATCAGGTGCTGCTGCCTGTCCCGCAGCCTGGCTTTTGCTGAATGGTGCAGGAGACCACAGAAGAAAAGCACAATCAAAAGAAAGCAAAGACCTCTCACAGCACACATTCTGTTATGTCACGTATTAAACAAGGAAGGTGCGGCCAGTCTGTGCAGATGCCGCTGGCCTTCCTCCTGTCCCTTTGAGCTCATTTCTCTCAGTCACCCTGTGGCATCCAGTATTCCACACTGATGAGATGCGGTGCAGGCAACACTGAGCAAATAAATCCAGAGCTCACGGTTTTACTGCAACTGTACCAGGGCACTGCACACCAGGACGTGGTCTATGTCCTCTTAAGATGTGGAGAATGCTGCTGCCCACTAGGTGATCTGTGGCACCTGCTGGGAAACCCCTCTGTAAGAGTTCCTCTATAGTTTAGGGCACTTGGTGTTTTACCTGGAGTAAAGACAATGTTGTGTGCCTGTCACACTACATGTATGTGACGCTCACATGTCTGTATGTGACCCTCTGCCATCAGCATGGCCTTTGTAGTTAACCCCCACCTAAACTCATTGTTCACAAGCACAGAGCACAACCCGTCACAGCCAACGTTCACCTTTCCTTTAAGGAACACCCCTTTAGCCTTTCCTGGGGCTGCACTGTGGGACTTGAAGCTAGAAATAGAACCAGGAAGATTCTGCCAGCCAGATCCTGGCCTCCGATGCCTGCCCACCCTGGTCTTTCGACATGCAATAGAGCCTGCAGGGCATCGGTAAGGCTGCAAGTCTCCACACTCAGGGGTGAAACAAAAAAATACAAAACAGTTCCAGGCAGCATAGTTCTTGTGTTTACTCAGCGTGCTGGAGCACTAGATGGTGCTCCCTAACGAGGGCAGCACAGAGACTGGGTCAGTCCCGAGAAGTGACAGACAGCAACAGGTTCTCAATAGTGCCATGCAACGATGTGCTGAAGGGAGATTTACAGGGCAGAGTGCTGGACTTGCTGAAGAACAGCAAATGTCACCCAATGATCCGCAAATAAGCTCACTACAGCGTGCTTAAGGGTCCTGTGTCCAGCCTGGGTCCACGTCTTTCCTCGATCTCCAACATCTCCCCCAGGTGCATATTTAAAGCATTAAAGTAATGCTTGTGTTTCCAAGCTGCTCCTGCTTAGCCGAGGGCTTCTTCTGAAACCTGATACGGAGCTAGCATATCTGCTCACACAGACAGGTTTGTCCTTGATTAAAACATCTATAGAACTTGAGCTCAGTGAGACTGTTCCTAGCAAAGACTGAAGCCCTTTTCCAAAACCACCAAACTTTAGCATACTTGGGGGGCTCCTGGGGCAAGACCCACTCCTCCCATGGATTCCTTTAGTGGGAATGAACAACCAACATGGGCTCCCCCACATCCTACTGGAGAGAAGTTATGGCCCTTGGCAGAAAACACTTGAGAATAAAAGCTCTTCTGAATCCCGTGCAGCAAAGCCCCCTTTCCATTGGTACACAGTTTAAGCCTGGAGCTGGTGGGCAGAGCTGTCTGGGCCCAGGGCCTTGGCCAGTTTCCTCTTGAGTTACCACGGAGACAGAACTAAGCGGTCAGGCCAAAATAACTTACAAAACAGGAGCCCTGGGGCGGGAAGCGGCACACCCGCCTCCCAGCTGACGAGCAAAGCAGCTATTTCCTGAGCCCCAGAAGGGAGCCCATGACCCTGCCTTCTCCCCAAAAGCCGACCCTGTCCCACTGGTTGGCAGGGTGGAGACAGAAGGATGCATGATCCTGGAAGAGAATATTCCAGTCTTGTTCTGCCCCAGACTATGTACTTTAAAATATTCTCTTTCTGCGCCCCTCACAAATGGGGATTGTATTTCTTCCACTGGTACCTGCTGTGCACTTTGGAAGTAAAGCAGAAAACACAATCCTTGCCTCCTAAGAGCCTGGTAAGGACCAGTAAGATGGGTGCGTAATAGAAGCAACAAAGGCCCTGCCTAGGCCCACTGCAGCCCAGTCTGTCCTCTATGGGTGAATTGGGGTGGGGGAGGGGGACTGTGTCCCCTTCCTGAAGCATTGAGGAGATAGGCTACGCTCTGAGGTGGCCACATCCTCTTTCATGATGTGGATCTGTGTGCTCAGTACAAGCTGCAAAACTCAAATATTACTTTGCAGTTGATCTCAGGATTGTTCAGTCCTTCATGTTTAGACCCTTTCTAGAAAACGGGAAGCTCATTCTTCTATTCAGTGGGGAGCAGAGAGTTTAGTAACTTCACATGACTGTGAAATATAAATGATGTAATTGGACAATTAATAAAATGTAATAATGGCATTGGTATAAGAGAGAAAAAAGCTGGAGTGAGTCTGTCTGTCTCTCTCTTTCTGAAATATGAGAAATGTAACATGTATTGTACATGTCGAACGTTCTCTAGCACCTTCTCTCGACACTATAAAAGGGTCAAAAAGTTCTTCCCAAGACTGGCCCTCTTGCTCAGGGCTCTCTCCAGCGGCCTACAACATGCAAGCTAGAAGTGCTGGGCTTAGATGTAGCATCTTGGCTTCCCTGAGGCAGTGACCCACAGTCCCCAGGGACATACAGGCATGTCCCTGCAACTCTGTGCAGTTCCAGGGAGCACTCTGTTATGGCCACACCTGGCCTAGGCTGCAGTGAGACACAGGTTTCACCTTTCTACTTGATCTACTTCAGAGCAAAACCATCACAAGCATGTCTGAGAAGCATGGCTCCTCACATGTGTGAGGGGAGGAGGCCACCTAAACTCATTTGCCACCCAGAGTTCAAGGAGCCACCTGCTTCCCAGGCCAGAAAACAGCCTGGGGCTCACCAGAGGCCTTACCAGTGTCTCCTTCTCGAATAACCACCCAGACTGACTTCCTGTGCACCTTCCATGAATGGGCCCAGATGAATCTCAGCTTGAGCATTAAGTCTCCCAATACAGCTGAGAAAGGCACTGTGAGAATGGCTGAGTTGAAGACTCCAGGGGCGGGGGTGGGGCGATGTTTCTTAGATCTATTAATGATCTACCTGAGCAAGTGCTGCACCCTTCCCTCAAAGGTCCTGTCTTAGTCAGGGTTTCTATTCCTGCACAAACATCAAGATGCAAGTTGGGGAGGAAAGGGTTTATTGAGCTTACACTTCCATGCTGCTGTTCATCACCAAAGGAAGTCAGGACTGGAACTCAGGCAAGTCAAGGATCAGGAGCTGATGCAGAGGCCATGGAGGGATGTAACTTACTGGCTTGCTTCTCCTGGCTTGCTCAGCTGGCTTTCTTATAGAACCCAAGACTACCAGCCCATAGATGGTACCACCCACAAGGGGCCCTGTCCCCTTATCACTCATTGAGAAGATGCCTTACCACTGACATTTCCTCACCTGAAGCTCCTTTCTCTGTGATAACTCCAGCTTGTGTCAAGTTGACACACAAAACTAGCCAGTACAGGTCCTCAGCACTGAGTCTGTGGAGATGACTACCAAGTTTGCAGCTTCCCAGTTACCCTCTCCCCAAGCAGTCCACAGGCCACCATGAGGTAACAAAGTATCCGTTTTGGATCTTTGTGTCTGTTGCTAGTATTGGACCTGCACTCAGTTGTCCATTAAGAGTAAACAAGGGGCCGGGCAATGGTGGCCCACGCCTTTAATCCTAGCACTCGGTGGCGGTGGCAGAGGCAGGCGGATTTCTGAGTTTGAGGCCAGCCTGGTCTACAGAGTGAGTTCCAGGACAGCCAGGGCTATACAGAGAAACCCTGTCTCGAAAAACCAAAAAAAAAAAAAAAAAAAAAAAAAAAAAAAAAAGAAAAGAAAAAGAGTAAACAAGGGGGTACGGGAAGGCGGTGAGGCCCCTATTCATACAGCAGATAGCCTGGAGGGCCCAGGAGGCTCCATGGCTGCATCCCTAGAGAGACAGGAACTGAAGACATCATAAGGGAACCAGAAGTACAGCGGTGCACACTCATCCAGACCCAACGCGGACACCCTAAGGGGATCAAGAGTAAAGCTCTTCTGTCTGGAGCATGAGAGTTCTGGAGAGAACTCAGAAATGTTCCCCCAAAGCAGCAGGACAACAGATGTCAAGGGTCTCCACTTCTAGTCCCAGATCTCTTCCCAACGGTTGTCTTTCAGTCTTGCCTGCCTTGGATGCCACTGACCCCAGAGCCCTGTAACCGGGCCCTGAAGAAGAAGAAAAGCCTATCAGAAAGGGGTCTTATCGCAGGTCATATCGCAGGAGTGGTGACAGCCAAGTTGGAGCACTCACCTTCAAAAGCGAATAAGATGTTTAATTAAAAAAAAAAAAAAAAAAGGGTAGTGAGTGTCATGGAACACATGACACGCTCATTTCGGAGACTGTCTATGTGTATCTTTTCTATTCTGTCCCCATGCAGCTGGGAAGCAGGCCCCAAGGAAAGCACAGAACGCTGTCCGGGGCTGTGTACAACTTGGAACAGAAAGTCAGGTGGAGAAAAGAGCCAGCTGGCCAGGAGGGGGATTGGTGCAAGGAATGGTCTGTCACTGTTTAGGGGATCGAGTTGGGGAACCAGCACATTGATTGTTGACCTAGCTGGAAGCTTTTCTTTTGACAGAGAGGAGAAAATGAAAGACTGCAAAAGCTCTCAGGTCTGGTTGCTGAGGTGTGAACTGGAAACCCAAGTGGTGGAGCCTTCCTGCTGAGGGAGCTGCGGTGGCGGTCAGCACCGGGCTGGGCCTCCTGGCTCCAGGTCCCCCGGCCAGGCGATAGCAGCGGTGCTCTCAGAAAGGGCGGCTTCCGACCGCCCTCTGGCAGCACCGCTGACCATCTGTCCCCGGACTACGAGGTCCAAGTCCTGCGCCGGACAGGACACAGCCTCCCCTTGGGTAAGGGCCTCCTGGAAGGAGGGGGAGCCCTCTCCCGCCGCCCGGTGCTCCGATGCCAGGAAGTGCCCGGCGGGTGAGCGTGACAGGCTCGCCCCACAGGTGGCCTCCCGCCTCCTCGCGGCCGGCGGCAACTTGGTCCGCGTCGCTCCTGGCGCCCAGGGTCCCAGGTTGGTGCCAGGTTGGGGCGGGCACCGGCGACCTCAGCAAACTCGGGCCCTCGGCGGGGTGCAGCCGCCCGCCGCCCCCCGCCAGACCCACCTGCGGCCGCGGCGCCCCCGCCGCTCTGATCGAACTCGAAGAGGAAATCGAAGTCGAACTCCGGGTCCTGCTCCAGCCCCGTCATGTCGGGGTCGCGCGGCACTGGTGCGCCCGGCGCTCGCGCGCGTCCCCGGCGTGACGCGGCCCCCGCCTCCTGTCCCCTCCCTTGTCCCCTCCCCGGCCTCCCGCCCCGGTCCCGCCCCTGTCCCCCCGGGTGTTTCCGGGTTTACATAAACAAGCGGCTCGCGGCCGCCGGCTTCCTAGTTTTAAATAAACTCCGCGCGCGAGCCCGAGCGCAGCCTGGGCTCCACTCGCGCCCGCAGGACCGCGCGGTCCGAGCTCCACGCTCCGGCCCTCGGCAGCATGCCCTCTCCCATCGCAGGACCCCCGCGCAGCTTCCCCGGGTCCCTGCCTCCCAGGAGACCTCGGTCTCCCTTAGGATACCCCCGCCCCGCAGAAACCCAGCCCCCTGCCAAAAGCTCCAGCGTCTGCGCCCCAACCTCGGCGCAGCCGGCCACCACAAGTCGAGCGCAACAGTCTAGGCCCGGCCGCGCCGTCGCTCCCGGACCGAGCGCAGGACCGACGGGGGCTGGAGCTGTGTCCTGAACCGGCCCGGACTCGCAGCTAGTCCCCTGGTTCCTGTTCAGCGTGGTGCGCAGTCCACAGCCGAAGAAGGTGCCCTCCCTGGGTCTTGCTGTTTCCCTGCACCAGGAAAAAGACCAAAGCTACTGAATTAGTCCAAAAGTTCGAAAAGAAAGGAAAAGGGATATATAGATATATGTTTATATATATAAACATGGCTTCTCTTGGTCCATCTAAGGTTTCCTCCAGGTTGCTGCCCGAGCAGAATGACTGGAGGAAACCCACCTTCAGGGAAGCATCCCAGAGCCCACTTCAGAGCATTGCAACTTCAAGCAGTAAACGCTGGGGGTGTCATTTCCTAGTCCTGCTTTTACTAAAGAAATTACCTAAAAGAGACAGGAAAATGAGGGAGGGGTTTCCTGAGGATTGCCTTCTCTGTGCAGGTCAAGCCCCAGAACACAGTTGCTTACGAAACGTTCAAGTTTACCCATGGTGGCCACCTCATTCTGTGGGCACCTAACTCAAAGCAAATCTGGTTTCATGCACTAACGACCTCATAATCTTTCAGCTCCTAAAACACCTGAGCTGAAACTCCTGTTTTAGTAGGGGTAACTTCACGGCTCCCAAAGGCTGTGTGGGTGCTGGGTGTGTTACCCATTCAGATAGGGTACCTTGCACACAGCAATCAGAAGGAAAAGGCTGGGCCTGTGGAGCCCCGTCCATCTTTTCCTGTTTCTCCCAGCTTTTTGTTCTAACTTTCCTGGTGTCTTGGCACCACATAAACCAACATCTGGAATATCAGGAAAATGGTGGCCAGGGCAGGAGAGGCCAGTATCAGAACCCAACCCTGGAAAGAGGCAGGAAGGAAAGGAGGAGGGAGATTAGTGTCAATATCTGCCACCAGATGCAAGTGTCCCCTGTGTCCTCCTGCCCTGCAGCTCTGGGCTCTGGGAGATGGCTTTTTCCGGAGGCTAACTTGAGCATCACGTGGGCTACCACTTCTCCCAGGACCCTGTTTCAATGGCTGCTTTTTTTCTGTGATAAACTATAGTTCAGTCTGGCCTGATTTAGTTTCTAATAATAGTTCTCACTTTGAGACGTGAGCCTTGTTTTGTTTTACTTTTCTGTTTTGCTGACCTTCGGGGAAATGGAAGTTCTGTTTTCTGTGGTGAAACCTCCATCTCTCTGTATCCACCTTTTCCACAGTTACACGCACAACAACAGCCCTTCTGATCTACTTTCTAAAGAAAGCTTTTTGCTAAAGTTACAAAGCACCTGGCTTCCCCTGGTCATATGCCCCCAGATGTTGGGACAATAGGAAGGAAGTCACAGGACCTTTCTCTCAGAAGCTGACCTGGCTCCCTCCTTGCCTACTTCCTAACACAGGAGTCAGTCAATACAACTACTTATGAAATGCTGCCCTGTGCCTCTGCCAGCCCCTTTGCCAATCCTCTATATAGTAGATGCTTGGTCTGCCAGCTCGGCAGACACTCCAGTTTTGATAGAGGTGTTTAGCTTGGACCACTTCCTCCCAACTGTGCAAGATATTAATGGGCCAGCCCCAGTGCTGGGTGTGATGAAGCAGGGTACATGGCTGCAGCATTTTCTAATCTGGATTAGGAAACAATGCCATGAAGCTAAATAACTAGAGAACAGGGCCAGCTTTGTTCGGCTCCGGGGAGCCTGCGAGGTCTTGTGTGAGGCAATTCTGACTCCGTGGCTACCACCATGCTTGTGTTTCTTGGAGTTCTTTAGAGCAGAGCAGCACAAGGCCTTCAAAAAATGGCCAGGCCAGATGAGCTTCTATCCAAATGCCCACCGAGCCGGAAGGCCTCAGAGAGCACCTGGTGTCCTCATCGAGGCCTGCTCAAGAAGGTCAGGGTGTTTCCCCATGGCCCGCAGCAATGGCAGATACTGACCTGCAGCATACAGTTCTTTTCTCCTGCATGGGTCTGGCTGTCTTAAGACTGGGTCACAGTTTCTAGTTAGCTCAGGTATATCCACACACTCTCTACAAAGCATGACTAGTATCATTCGGTCATAGGACATTATTGCCTCCAGCCCACTGCTTCATCGGGGACATTGTCAAGCTTCCTTTTCTACGCAGGTTACACAAAAAATGGTCACTACCCTCTGCCCAATAGCTTTTCCCTTTGTACAAAAAAAAGAAAAAAGAAAAAAGAAAGAAAGAAAGAAAGAAAAGAAAAAGTAAAAGAAAGACAGAAAGAAAAAAGAAAGAAGAAAGAAAGAAAAACAAAACAAATGTTTTGTTTTGTGGACATGGGGTCTTTACACTGTAGCCCAAGGCAGGCCTGGTTCTTGCTTTGTTGCCCAGGCTGGCTTCAAACTCATGGCAATCTTCCTGTCTTAGTTTCTCAGGTGCCGAGATTATACCTAGGATTACAAGGATGAGCCATCAAGCTCAGAAGATTTCTTGAGTAATGGGATAGTCAGTAACTCTACAAGTAAAGCCTCTAAGCTTTAAGGCCTGGAAGAAGACAACGACTAAGAAGAAAAGTGACTGACAGATGTGTGTGGAAAGAAATGTCAAGAAATTCACAGCCCAGACCACAACAAAAACACTGTAGCTTTCCTAGTAGCAAGAGCTCATCCTGAGAACACTTAGCGACATTTAGACCTCTTTAAAATTGAGGTCGGTGGCATGAAACAATATCTAACCCCTTTGATTCAAAGTTCACACAATACATTCTACCCAGGACACCTGGGCTCTGAAATCCATTTGTGCTGAGCTGATGACTCTTGGGTCTAAAGATAAGCAAGGTGTCCAGAACTGACTCTCTGGGAAGGGCTGCCTCTGCTTGACCCACTCATCAGACACACAGGAAGCTAAGGTTTCCTTCTGGTCTAAAATACTTGTCTAAAGGATGGCTGCCCTTGTAAACAGGAGTGCCCCAGCCCCAGCAGGGGTCCAGCTGGCCTTCAGTAATTTAAAGTAACATCGTCTTCGGTGCCAAAAAGGAATTAGGAGATAGGGCTCCCAGGGTCTATTCTACCCAGGTCAAGTTATTCCCTGGCTGAAAAGCCAGGCAGCCTTTAAAGGGTGTTTCAAAGACACCTGCAAGAGCCTAAATGTTTCAGAAATTATTTTGCTAGCTCTTTTGAGGGGGACCTGAAGGGCCATGACAAGAGGTCTGGGTCATGTCATTCTTGTGGCCCTGCCAGGTTAGGGCAGATTCCAGCGCATAGTCTTTACTTGGAAGAAGCAACTTCAAACCTGGCAGTCCTTCGGTTTTTCCCAAGGCATTTTCTAAGGCAAAACTTTTATCTGAATGCAACATTTGGCCACAAGCTTGAGAAGCATTAGAAGCCTGGACCACTTGGGGACCGTTGGCCAAACCCTTATTGTAGTGAGAGACATCTACCACTGACTTGGGAGGATGCAGGACTCTTATACTTCTGGTCATGGATTTGCTTGCCTTCCTGAGGTAGAGGCAGGGCCAACTCTGCTCTCCATAGACGCCTCACTTCATCCCAGGGTGATTTTAAAAATTTTTTTTTTTGTTTTCGGTTCTGACGCCCCTCGCCCCCACCGCGCCCCATCCTCAAGTCTCACCCCTGTGAATCGAGTTTCCCCAGCTGGGATCTCCGAGACCCCAGTCAAAGCCAAGTTTGAGTACTCCGCGCTAGAGAAGAGGAGACACCTATTGGCAAGAAAGCGCGCTAGAAATCTGGGCTGCGCCGGGGAAACACCAGGGGGACACCCTTCACAGCGTGTGCCACGCTGTCCGGCCGGACGCCCGCGCCCCTCCCTGGACGCGCAGACCGGCCCCGGCAGCCTGGCCGGGGAGGGGGACTCGAGCTGGATGCGGGGCGCGGGGAGTGGGCACGAAGGGCCAGGGCACGCGGGGGCGAAGGGAGGGGCTCGGGCTTACCTTCCTCGGCCGCCTTCATGGTGCCGCCGGCGGGCGGCGCGGGCCGCAAAGTTTCTCCGCTCCCGCAGACTGCGGCCGGAGGGCCGAGTGGAAACTTGGAAGGGACTGGAAAGCTGGTACTTGGCATCCACGCGGCGGTGGCGGCAGCGGCGAACAGCAGGAGGAGGAGCGGGAGCTGGCGCCGCGAGCAGCTCCGGGCCGGCTCCCGAGTCCGACCTCTCCTTCGCCGACACGCGCCGGGCCGGGCTCAGCGCCGCGCGCCGCGGGGAAGTGACATGCGGGGTGTGTGCGCGCGTGACTGGCCTGTCTGCGGCTGGGACTCGCCACAGGGGCGGAGGTGTATGCGGCGCCGGGGAGCTCGTGCCCCGCCGCTCCGATCTGCGCGGCGACTCTGCCGCCCAGTTCGGAGCCTCTCGGTCTCACTCTGACGCAGGGCCGGGCTCTGCCTTCTGCCTTTTTAAAGCTGGAAAACACCTCCCCCGGCTCCCGCCCGCCCTCCCGGCCGCTCCCGCGCCCCCTCCCTGCAGTGACATCACGCCCCTGCCCGCCCGAGCCGGCGCGGGGCCCGGGGGACAAGTCGCTGAGCGCCGCCCTCTGTGCGCAGCGGCTGCCGTTCGCTGGGCAAGCGGGGCGCCCTGGTTTGGACAGGGGTACCCTGGGGTGGACCAGCCGGGCGCATAGGGAGAGAAGGGACCCAGCGGGGGGTAACGAGGACTCAAGGGACAGGAGGGAGCTCCCAGAAGTGCGCTGAGGCACCCGGAGGTGGGCAAAGGTGTACAAGAGGAAAGATGGGTCGCGAAGGGAGACTAGGAGGAAAAGGGCTCATGGAGCAGAGTTGGAGGACTTAGACGGGCGAGACGAAGGGGAAGGAAAGGGCTTGCCGGGGGGGGGGGGGGGGCGATGGTCGAGCGCGCCAAGCCGGGATGGCGGCGGCTTCAGGCTGGTGCCCAGAGAACGCTACTCTCCCTTTTAATGAGGGGCTAGGGGTACCAGCGGCGGGGGAAGGGTGCCGAGACGCCTTGCATGCTGAAGTCATTATGTAAAATCGCAGGCTTCCCCCGCTGTGGAAATTTGGAAAAGCGCTTCCACTGGCAGGCGGGAGTAAGGAAATTCCCATCCCGCTAAATTGCTAACAGATTGCATGGGCGTCCCGGGACAGCCAGATATTGTCATTTTTACTCTGTAAATATCTGAGCGAACTGGATTGCTTACTGGACAAGAAGGGGAGGGGCAGCGCGTCTAGGAGAGCGCGCCCACCTGCGCAGCTCCTCCTCTGGGTCTGTGCCCCGGGTGCCGGCCGACCTGTGCAGGGACCACAGGGTGCTTTGTGGGCGCGTCCGGGAGGTTTCTGGCATAGGAGGAAACTAGTGCTGGGGAACTTCTGAGGATTCTGTCCCGCCTCACACTTTTTCTCTTTCAAATCTCCCCGCATCTCCTAGGGGTGCAACTCTGCTGCCAAAACCCGACCATATTTTCTTGTTGGCTTTGGATGGAACGGATTGGAGGATTGGGCAGTTAGAACGTCTGGTGTATAGAAATCATAAATCTATTGGCCTACACCTCATATGCTTTAAAATAAACCCAAAAGCAAAAAAGCGCGTCTGCTGTGGGGCGGCGAGACTGTGGGGCGCGCGGGGCGTGTCCTGATCCAGTAGGTGCTCCAAAGTACTTCACACCCCAAGACTTAGGGAAATCTGATCCAACCAGCAAGTAGAGCTGGCCAACTGGGCTCGATGTTAAACAATATGAAAACTTGGCTAACATCCATCCACTCTACCAGCAGCATCTAGCGGCTCTTTCCAGTGCCTCAGCGCCACAGAACTAAAAGCCACCTTTTTTCCCTACCATGGCAGAGAAGCGCAGTGGTGGGTGCTGCATAGCCACAGTGCCCAGCACTCAGGTGCACTACCTGCTGGCCTGCTACTCACGTAGAGAGCTGGGCATGGCGCGCACCTCTCTATCTCTGGCGTTGAGAGGATTGAGCCACTATCATAGGTGGTCTAGAGGATAGCGAGGCTGGAGGCGCCTACGGGGATGTGGAGTATGCTCTATTAGGTAGCTGAAGGCCCAGTGAAGATGCTGGGATGTGGCGCGAGGATGCCAAAGTGGAACCTTCAAAACCTGCAGGGATGCGCTGAAGCCTCCCAGCTCTTCTGGAAAGAGGTGGCCGCTAGGGGGTGCCAAGACCCCATTGCCCAAGAACACCCCCCCCCCCCCCCGCCGCCCCCCAAATCCATTCTTCAGTGAGTCTGGTGTCGCCAGACCAGGATGCCAAGATTTGGCCTGAAGAGTTTCCGTCCCCGCCCTCCCCTGTCCCGGACCAGGCGGGGCGGGGCGGGGCGGGGCGGAGCAGGGCAGAGGCATCAGCGGCGAGGCGTGGCGCGAGGACAAAGGCCCACCCGAGACCTTGGGAACTCCAGAGGGCAGAGGAGTTCCCACACGTCGTGTCAGAGACGCTGGCCTGTCTGCACTCTCGGACTTGCCGAGCTGGGCAAAGCTTGGAGGAAGTCGGGAGGACTCTTCCAGGATCTTCCTTCATCCCCTCTCCTTCCTTTTCCTTTATACCCTCTTCCTTCCCCTGTTCCGCTTGATCTCTTTTCCTTTCTGCCCTGACCCTTCATCTCCTCTCCCTTCATTTCCTCTCCTCTCTCTCCTTCCTCCTGCTCCTCCTCTTCCTCCTGTCTGCTGCTCCCCCTCCCCCTCCAATAAATAACTTTTCACCCCATCCAGAAAAGCCCTTTCCTGTCTGTCTCAATGCCCTCCTTATCCCCCGCGGGTGACGGAATCCCGGGCCTGTTTCCCTCTGTTTAATGCCGTTGCCCGGACCACGGTGGCCGCACGCCAGGCGCAGGGAGTTCCGGAGGCAGCGGTGCAGGAGCTTGGCCAGCTCCGAGCTGTCCGCCAGGCCCTGCGGCCACCTCGGGCTCAAGCCTGGACACTCAAGCCTTGTCCCGCGGCCGTGCTCCCTGTGCGTCCCTACCGCCTCTTTCCTCTTCCTTCGGCCTCCTCTAGAGGAGGTTTGTTTATAGCTGCTACCAGGAGAGACGTTACACGGGTTTTATTTTAAGGTTTGGCGATGACTAACAAAGTTAAAAGGAGCTTAGGACAGAAAACAAGACTATTTTTAGATTACCGATGCTTCTGTGGATTACTGGGGCAAATACACCCCAGAAGCTTACTATCTAAAAGGTGTCTTTGGGTGCTAAGTCCTTCCTTCTGGGAGCATTTGGGTATCCACCCAGCCCTCAAAGTTTCCAAGAGCCAGGCAATTGTTGATTCTAACCTGGTGTGAAAATACAATAGCCCAGAAAACTCCAACAAGATCCGGTGGGCTTTTAGTGCAAAAGCAGGGACCTGTGCTGCCAGGGGCACGACTCACAGGCCTGCAACCTGGAACCTCCTTTGGCCTACCCAAGTACTGTACACCTGCCGTGCGCCAGGCTAGGGAGCGTTTCTTTGTACAGTCCAGTTTGTGTAAACCATGTACATCTTGCTTATGTAAACCATGTAAAACATTTGTAGCTAAATACACATCTTTGCACTGCATCTGCACTTTGAGCAACAGCAGTGGTTACTTTAAAACTCCCTCCCATTACTGCACCCGAGGCTTCTGACTGGATCAATTTCCTTCACTCCACAGCACAGGGAGGAGGTCCAGGACTGTGAGGCACTGGGAAGGCTGGGGAACTAGGCCTTCCTCCAGAGCCTGCACAGGAGGGTGGAATCAACAAGCCAGAATTCAGGGCCATCAGTTCTTAAAAGATGGTGTCAGGTAGCCCAGGCTGGCCTTGAACTCCCGGTCCTCTTACATCCATCTCCCCAATTCTAGGGTGACAGGCATGAACCACACCTGGCTGATTTGAGTTGGTTGGTTAGCCATTGGTGCTAAAGACCTCTCTTGATGTGCTGCACACTGATTGGTGCCCAGTCAGGTTACTTTTAAAGTACTTAAAAACAAACAAACAAACAAACAAACAAACAAAAAACTAATCAAGTGAAGCCTCACAGTTGCTCTTGAGTTAGTTACAGCAGCCTCAGCCACTCCCTCCCAGACTTTGGGGTATTTTGGAGAACCACAGATTTGGGGTTCGGAGAGCTCAACCCTATAGTTTTACTTGTGAAGCATCTGTTTAATCTCTCCCCCTTTGCTCTGGACAAGTGAAGAAGCCTTCTATGATCTGCTTTAACCAGAGCAGCATCCGTTTCACTACAAGAGACCTAATGGTTTGGGTCAAAAAACAAACAAACAAACAAACAAACAGCACCTTGAAGGCCATGGCAAAAGATCCGTTTTCCAGTTAGTGGGGCATTGTGATGGGTGTTAGAAGGAGGCACTGCTCTCAGAGTGCATACTAAAACTAGACACTCCACTCTCTGTTACCTAAGGTCACCAGTTTTGCCCCAATGTGCTCTGCTGCCAGAATATTCTACTTTGCCATAGGTCCCAAGGCAGTGGAGCCAAGAGCCTGTGAAAACAAATTAACAAAACTTTCATCTTTTAAGTTGTCTTTCTCTGGTATTTTGACTCATGATGAGAAATTGACACAGTCCTAAAACAACAAAATAAAACAAATATCACAATCAGTCAGTCAGCCAGTCACTAACAACTTTCTCCCAGGGCATATGCCCAAGAAATCAGGATAAAGACCAAACTGCCCCCTTGATACCTAGTCTTCTTCACTTTCCTTATCTTTGGCCTAAAGTGGCCACAAGAGAGTTCCTCACAGAAGCCATTCTGAGTCAAGTCACCTCCGAGCACTAGAGTCAACTTGCCACATCTCTGAAGGTTATCACCCAAGTACCTCCTGGATCTACTATGTCTTCCTGCCTCTGTCTGGGAGGCCATCCTCACTGCCTGCCTGCCTGCCTGCCTGCCTGCCTGCCTGCCTGCCCAGTGGCTAAAGAAGTGGCCTCTAGCACCACCTAAAACTTGCTTTATTGCCTAGTATGATTAATCCTGGATAATGGACGCTTAAGGAGAACCTGAGTTCTCTGTTTCTCTTTGTTGTTTTGTGATTTTTCCTTAGTCTACTTGGGAACTGTGTTGTTAGGCACATCTACATTTATAACTGGTTCTCTGTCTCAGAGATTGGTTCTTTTGTCACTTTGAAGTAGCCCCGTTAATCTGTATCAGTTAGCTTTCCATTACTATAGCGAAACACCAAAGACATTAACATATGAAGAAATAAGGTTTTTTAGTTTACAGTTTTGACCAGTTCAGTCTATTATTGAGTGGCCCTATTGCTTTAGGACCTATGGCAGTACAGCCTATCACAGTGGGATCATGGGATAGACCACAACAACCTCATCCTAGCAGAGAAGCAAAAGGAAGAGAAGTCGGGGGTCATCAACCTCGTGAAGGTCCTGCCTCCAGAAATGTGGGGTTCCTACCAGGTAGCTTCACTGCCCACAGGTTCTCCTCATCTCTGCCCATGGCTCTGGTCCCTCTCTAGGGACCAAGTCTTCAATACATGAGACTCGGAGGGAATTCAGCATCCAATTCAGCCATCTTTGACAACACATATATTTTTTCTGTTTCTTTTATCCAACAGTAGCATAGCCACTGCAGCTTTTGTGAAGTTTCTTTTTTTTTTTTTTTTTTGGTTTTGGTTTTTCAAGACAGGGTTTCTCTGTGCAGCCCTGGCTGTCCTGGAACTCACTTGTAGACCAGGCTGGCCACGAACTCAGAAATCTGCCTGTCTCTGCCTCCTAAGTGCTGGGATTAAAGGCGTGCGCCACCACTGCCCGGCTTTTGTGAAGTTTCTTTTTGCGTGATGCATGTATATTTTCCATCCTGGTAGTAATTTTCCACTTACAGCTTATCTCCAGAAGACCACATGAAGTTGTACAATGCTTTACCCTCCAGTTTGACTGTTGCTGCCTGCCCTGTGACTGGAATGCTAATGTGTTCACATTTCGTGTCTCTGGTAATGAAGCTGAACCGTACGTTTTCTCTCCACATTCTCCACGCCCCTTTTGCTCAGTCTCTTTATTGCTTTCTTTGCATTACAGGATGTGTTTGGTGAGAATGTGCTTCCCTGGTTTGCAGCATCCCTTAGAGGCCGCTCTTGTGCTTGTTAGCTACAGGTAACTTGATGGGCCTTGGGCTTATCCTGAGTCCATTTCAGTGACACACGGAAGCATTCCTTCTAGACGGTTCTCCCGTTGCCCAGTGGTATGATGTTCTACGACAGTACAGAAATCGAGACGGACAAACTTCATGGTGCATTGTGGGAAATGTTCCCTTACCATCTGCAGTCAGAAAGTGACAAGGACAAATGTCATAGTGCATTGTGGGAATTGTTCCTTTACCATCTACAGTCCCTTAAGACACTATGTGTTGTTATTGGCAAACATGTGACACCTGGGTTGAGTTTCTGTAAGCTATGAGCAGAACACTAAGTATGCACACATTGTTTTATACAATTGTTTTTTAAGTGAGCCGTGAGAAGAAAACATGCATGTATACAGCCTTGTAAAGCCATGTGAGTGCCTCCTGGGCTCTGCTGCTTCCTGTAAGCACAGGTTACTGTCCCAGCATTCCTACCTTTGCCTTGTATTTCTTTTTTTTTGTTTTTTGTTTTTTGTTTTTTTTTGTTTTTCGAGACAGGGTTTCTCTGTATAGCCCTGGCTGTCTTGGAACTCACTCTGTAGACCAGGCTGGCCTCGAACTCAGAAATCCACCTGCCTCTGCCTCCCAAGTGCTGGGATTAAAGGCGTGAGCCACCACTGCCCGCCTGCCTTGTATTTCTTGCAAGAAGGTTCTTTGTGCTAGCAGCATATTCTTGGCTTTTGTTTCTGTGGCAAAGCATTTAATTTGTCTAAGAGTTAGAAAGAAGTTTTGTTGAGCATGGGGGTCTCTTGCAAGTTTTTCTTAGTGCCCTTTGCCTCAGCTGCTGCTTCTAGAGGCAGATGTTAACTTTACTGGGGTTCCCTTGCAAGAGATAATAACACCCCCCCCCCCCATGCTTTTGATATTTCTCCTCATGGGGTCAGTTTGTTGCTGATCTCTTGAAGTTTACCTTCCTTGAAGTTGCCATTTTCCTGGTGGTGTAGCTTGGTTTACACATTTGTAATAGTTTCAACCTCCCCCTCTCCCTCCCTCCCTCCCCCTCCCTCCCCCATCTTCCTCCCTCTCTCCCTCCCTCCCTCCCTGCATATATTCTTGCTCTCTGACTCCCTTACTTCCTCTCCCCATCCTCTCTTCTCATTCTTTCAGTCCATGGCCTGCATAGTCTCAGCTGGAATGGCACCACATCCCCAGTTCTTTCCCATGCCAGCTCCGCGCCATGGCTAAGCCCCCACTGGGGCGTCATTTCCAGCACTTTCTGGATTATGGTGCTTTTCAGCTCTGGAAGTCCCACTTGGCTCTTCTTCGCACTTTCTTCCCTCCATTGGCAGACTCTATTTAGAGTTTACCTTCCTTGGAGTTTGCAGGGATTTTCTTCATGTGAACTCTTCATTAACTAAGCCTTACTTCATAGCTGTGAGCACGTTTACAGAGGAGAGTCTAAAGTCCAAGTATACTGTTTTGGTTAGATCTAATACCTGTTAATTCTTAGAGGCAATTTCTATCCTCTGTGTTGTGATATGCATGGCTTGTGTTTCTTTGCACATCTCAGGAGTTTGAGTTGGAAACCAGCCAGTTTAGACAATATATTACAGAATCTCTAGGCTCTGGTCTCCACACACGCCTACAACCTCATGTCCAGCTTGTTATTATCACTAGCTTATTGTCAGTGGCCTTGGGACCACCGTGGTAAGGTCTGTGCCCTCTCTCAGCAGCTTATGATATTGTTTCTCGGGAAGCAAAGGTGACTTCCACAGTCACCTGCCTAACAGGTCTGAGTTGAGACTCTAACCTCCCCTTTCAGTGGATTGGACTGTCACCTTCAGCAATGTGCTGGGGACATAACTTGTCCCACAAATGAGCTCTTAGGCTGTGCCTTCTTCCTGGGGGTCATGCTTGCTGCTGCTCTGACTCCAGGGAGGCTCGCTCAGCTGAGCTGTGGCTTTCCCTGCTCCTCTTGACAACCAGGCATTCTGCACTGTAGGCTGTATATTTCTACCCCACGACTCCCTGGCCCTCTCCAGAGCACCCTTATGTGTGAGCTTCACCGTGTTCTGCTGCCTGTGACGCCAGATCCTCTGAGAGAAGTCAGCAGCTGTCTCTCCCAAGGCATAGATGAGCCAGGGGACTAGAGCCAAGGATGAGGATGAGGACAAACTCGATCTAGATCACATCCCTCTCTTGGAGCTGGCGCTTGGTATGTGGTGACCTTTCTTCAATCCTCTCACCTTGCTGCCCCTCTCCTTGGTCCACTGCATCATGGGCTGAAAGGACTAAGCCATTTTTCCCAGCATTCCACACTGTGGTACTTGGGAAGAAATGATCCCCATCTTGGCAGATCAGAGCAGGCACTCAAACACAATACACCACTTTTCCAAACCAAAGCTAAGAAACAGAGAGTCTTCATCAGTTGCTGATGATGGGGGGGGGGGGGGACTGCTTAGATGCCACAGATGCCCAGTCTCTCATTAAATCCCCAAAGGGTTTTCTCCACAGATGCTTCTTCATTTGCTGTTTGCCCCTGGGCCCGCTTTACAGACTTTGGGGTGTCAGTTCCTTTCCAGAGACCTAAATGGTTTTTTGTTGTTGTTGTTGTTGTTTGTTTTTTGTTTTTTCGAGACAGGGTTTCTCTGTGTAGCCCTGGTTGTCCTGGAACTCACTCTGTAGACCAGGGTGGCCTCAGAAATCCACCTGCCTCTGCCTCCCAAGTGCTGGGGTTAAAGGTGTGCGCCACCACTGCCTGGCTAAATGAGGTTTTTAAAGTAATTTCACCAAGCCCCTTAGGGATGGGTTAGGACAGCTCATCAGACTTCCTGCTGGGAACTGGTCTCCCACAGACTGGGTTTGAGGTTCAGTTCCTCATCTACCTGTACTGCTACACTAACAGGCTCCACCCTCACAGGGCAGCTCAATCAGCTGTAGTTGTGGGTTGAACTTCGTCCTTTGAATGTATCTTGAAGGGCTGGCCCCTAGCACCTGTGTATGTGAGCTGGCTTAGATATGGGGTCGGTCACACAGAGTTGGTTACGATGAAACCATTGAAGCTCTCAACCAAGCAAGATATGCACAAGGTGGACACCAAGTGAGGACAGTGGCAGAACTGGGGGATGTTCTGACAGCCAAAGAGTGCAGAGGGCACTGAAGGTCACCCTGAACTGGAAGAGGTAGGGGTCCTCCACCCTCCCCAGGTCTCAGGAGCTTGAGCCTGCTGACACATTGATTTTGAACTTCTGGCTAATGGAAATCCCTTCAACTTTCTATCCATTGAAGGCTAGTTTGTGGTCCCTGGTATTGTGGCTTGGTGGTGGTCTGAGTGCTTCCAAGGCTCTCCGTGTTGAAACTCCGCTCCTTGTGTGGCATTCCTAGGGTGGAAAAGTACATTTGGCCATGGTGTTGAGAGATGAGACCTCTGAGCGGTAATCAGCTAAGACTGTTGAGTTGAATGCACACCCATACGTGCACTTTGGAGACTGTGTGAGACACTGGAATGGACACATCTTCTTTTATGTTTCTCCTCATTGCCCTGAGCTGCTTTGGAATTATGCTGGTAAGAAGCCATCACACATGGTACATGGACTTCCAGAACTTGGGGCAGAAACAATCTTCCTTCCTTCCTTCCTTCCTTCCTTCCTTCCTTCCTTCCTTCCTTCCTCCCTCCCTCCCTCCCTCCCTCCCTCCCTCCCTCCGTCCCTCCCTCCCTCCCTCCCTTTCTCTTTCTCTCACCCCCACTCGTGGCCTGTCCCAGTATAATGGCTATTCTTAGTTGTCAATGTGACTACATCTACAATTAACTTAAACCCAAGTGGTTAGGCACACCTGTGAGGGATTTTTTCTTAATTAAATCATTTGAAGTGGAAAGATACACAAGTGTGTGTGTGTGTGTGTGTGTGTGTGTGTGTGTGTGTGTGTGTATGCACATGCGCGTGTGCAAACGTGTGCGTGCATGCACTTCAGAGAGGGTATCACTATGTCGCTCTGAATATCGCGGAACTCACCATGTAGAACAGTCTGGTCTCAAACTCAGACATCCTCCTGCCTTTGCCTCCTGAGTGCTGGGATTAAACACATGGGCTATCATGCCTGTTTGGGAAGACCTAATTTTAATCTAGATCTTCTGAAGTGGGAAGATCCACCTTTAATCTGGGTTACACCTTCTGCCAGCAGCCTACATAAAGGACATGCCTGCTTGCTTGCTCTCTCTGGTAAACCCAGCCCTTGGTGGACATTATAGCCTACTTCCTCAGGATTCTGGCATATACAGAAGACCAGCTGAGACTGCCAGCCTCATGGATTGTACAACTGCTAGATTCTTGGGCCTCTCATTGGTGGACAGATATTGTTGGACTAGCTGGACCACAGTCTGTAAGCCATTCTAGTAAATTCCTCCCTAAACCCCCTCTTTCTTTCTCTCTCTCTGTAAGTTCTGTACTAGAGAACCCACCAAAATTTATATTAGTCAGGGTTCCCAGTTCAAACAATTTAATTAAGAAAAAAAATCCCTCACAGGTGTACCCAGCTACTTAGGTTTTAGTTAATTCCAGATGTAATCAAGCTAACAACCAAAAATAGCCATCACAGTCAAGTATCTGAACACAGTGTCTTATCACACCACACTGTCATATCTTTGAATGCTAGTTTCCTTCTCCTAGGGGCTGAGGTACTATCCCCTTCAGTCTCTTCCAAAGAACCTACTGTGGATAGAATGGGGTGACATCCTCTCTGGGCCAGTGTCCCAACAGGTATAGCAGCCAGGCCATTCCTGCCCAGTGTAGCATGACCCATCTATGATGTTTGTCGGAAGAAAGTCTCAGTTCTATGTGGGCCATTGGCTGCTCACTGCTCACTGCCTGCCCTGGCCCAAGGTGGGTACCTGACAGAAGCTAGCCACTCAGTGTTTTTCCCTAACAGAGGCTATAGAGACTCGAGCTCTAGGCTGTCAACCCCATCCTGAGGAAGTCACTCAATGTGGGATTCAGTCCAGGGTCAGAATCTGAGACTAGCTAAGCCCAGTATCCATGGAAACCTGCCCCTAACTTCTCAGCTGTGTGGCAGAATCACTCCCCTTTTGGGCTGCAACCTGGTTGATTTGGGATCCTCCTCACATCTAAAAGGAACCTACAGAGCCCCCAGAGCCATTGTGTGGGTGACAGTGGCCACATTAGATGTGGCTGGCCAGTATCTTGTCTTCCTTCTCATTGATGAAAAGAGTGGCTTTGGAAGGTATCAGAAAGCAAACTCCCCTCCAACCAGGAAGAAGATGGCAAGGGAGAGAGACACCGTCACAGCTAGCTATGTTCCCTGGACCTCGATGACATGCCATACAGGGCAGGAGAACCTCTCAAGATGAAGTCTTTTAGTAAACTGGTGTGCAAGAGTGTGCTCGGTAGGGCTTCTGGCTGAGGGGGGCAGGAAGGTTCAATTCCTGTGTTTCCTGGTAGGCTGAGAACAGATTGTGACTGCACCTGGAATTCCTGCTGATCAGGTCAGCAAGGGGAGCTGGAGGTTGGAGATGACCCCGCCTGCTGTCTGTAAGCAGCTGGACCTGTCTTTGTCACCCCGGTCTTCTGGTCTTCTTTGCTCCATTCTATAGGACAAGAAGTTGTCACAAGACATGACTGTCCTTGCGATGGCCTGCTTCTCCCTACAGGCAGGGTCCTCCTTTGCTTTCAGGTATGTCCCTTTCAAACTTAGAGATTTTTATTTGTTTGTTTCTTTTGTGGCAAAAGCTTATAATGAGAAACAACAGTCTTCTGATGACAACATTGTAATCTTCTGCAAACAGTCACTTTCTTGGAATATTTTAATTAAGCTGTAACCCACAGTGAGCCACTCTGCCCCCAGCCCTAGGTAATGAGGCGGCACTTTTTCTTTTCCTTCTCTGATATCAGATGACTGCCGTCATTTCTCATGGGTGGTAGTTTTCTCCACTGCAGAGTGTGTGGCTCCGGCTGTCCCTGGAACCCCTCAGCCCTAGTGAGACACAGCTTCACCCACCCGGAGCAGGCCCGGCTTCCTAAACTATTTTTAAACTGTTTTGGTTCAATAAAGCTCCAAACAAGTTTTGCCAGGCACTTTTTCCATTAATTTTTAAACTGGAGTAAATTGCAAGGGGAATTTAATCCATGTGTCTCTGCTTCCTTTACCCTCAACCCATCAAGAGGTTGTGTGGGGCCGTTTGATGTCCAAGAAGATGTGGAGCTTTTAAAAAGCCTGCTCAGCCCTTTATTTCTTCTTAGAAACAGGAAGTGGCATCTTGCCAAAGTGTAAATGAACATAAGCCTCTCCACAGCAAGGCTTCGAGTTACCAACAGCATGCCCAGGCTGTCCCCACCGAGCCTGGGGGGCTTTCCCCAGGGCTCGGGCTCTATCCAGACAGTCTATTTTAAAGGAGGTTCACTTTTCCAAAACTGTTAAAATAACCATACCATGAAATTGACTATTTTGACCTATTTAAAAGATATTTTGTGTGTGAATGCATGCAGGCATCCCCAGGCCATGGTGTGTGTGTGTGTGTGTGTGTGTGTGTGTGTGTGTGTGTGTGTGTAGGTCACAGAACCTCAGGTGTTGGCCCTCAAGCTTCTTGGGTTCTCCTGTCCAGCACTCATCTGCTGTGTGAGTGTCGTGTTACATAGGTACCACTGTGCTCAACTATGGGACCTGGGGATCTGAACTCGGGTCCTGAGGTTTATATAGTAATAGCCTTCCCACTGGGTCATCTCCGGAGCCCCATGTAGCCCATTTCAAGTGTGTGCATAGTCTATGATGTGTGGCAGTTCTACTTCCATCTTTGGAACTTTTCTGTCTGAGTCTGTTCCCCCTGTGTCCCTGCTGGACTCTGAGCACTCTACTGCCTGTCTCAAAGATCTGACACTCCTAGGCTCCATAGGAACCATGGGGGCTGGACAGATGGCTCCACACTGGGTATGGGGCTCAGTTCATCCACTTTCTGTTCCTGGCATCTACATGGTGGCTAACATACACCCTTGACTTCCGTTTCAGGGGATCTAGTGCCCTCTTCTGACATCTGTGGGCACCAGGCACCCACGCAACACACATATAAATGTAGGCAAACATTCATATACATAAAATAAAAATTTTTAAAGGAAACAGAGCGCTGTTGCACCCGTCCTTCCTGTCGGGCTTGCTTAACTTGGCAAATGCCCTTGAGTTTGACCACACCGTGGCATGCACCAGGGCGGGTCCTCCTCTTCAAGGCTAAGTAGAATGTCCGAAGGCATGCTTTCATCTCCTCCCTCTCTCTCCCTCCCTCTCTCCTCTTAGCTTCTCTTCCTCCATCCCTCCTTCCCCTCCATCCTTCCCCCTTCTCTCTCCTTGTGCTGTTTCTCTTTTCCTTCTTATCTTTTTCTCTCATTTCCATTCTGAGGCTGTATTTAATTGCATTGGACAGGATGTCCTTAACTCTTGGGCTTAAAGGATCCTCCTACCTCAGCCTCTTGAGCAGCAGTAATCATAGACACATGCCACAGTGACCAGCCAACCTTCTTGTTCCTGTGTGTCTCCCTGTCACATGTTTTGTTTCCTCCCCCTTCCCTCTCCCATGCAGGCTATCAGTGCCCTGTACCCATCAATCAGCGCCCTGTACCTGTCTTCTTAAGCACCTAGTGAGAGTTCTGACCCTTATGTCATTGTGCTCTCACACTGGCCTTCAGAGGAGGCCTGGGAACAGGCAGTGCATCACTCTACAGTTTCAGTACTAATGCTCAGCATCGGAGAGGACATGGGGTTGAGACAGGTCTCTTTCTGGGGTTCTGGGGTGTGAAGCCAGGACAGGGCCAGTGACAGCAGCAGGTCACAGCAAGGGCTCTGATTTGCTTGCTAACTGATAGGGAGTGGAAGCCCATTAGAGACCTTGGCTATTGGGTGGGCAAGCTGCCCTGTAGGGCACACCGCCTCTCTCATGATTGTGATGCCCATACTTTTTCAAGCACCATGTGTGGGTATCTGAGGTGCAGGCTTGGGAAAGGGGCTGTATAGGAGTCTCCTTTCCCAGAGCGGATGGCATTCCCCAGCTGGTGCACCTCAAGGGTGAGAGCCTGTGGGTGGCCAGTGAAGGGGTTTGGGGAGCAGGGAGAACCCAAAGCGGCAGCAGTCGACGGTGTATCCTCGAGAGGGTAAGTTGGCCCTGGGAGGATGACAGTATCAAGTGCAAGTGGCCCAAGGGACAGGATGTCAGCAGGCAGCCCCAGAAGGGGCTTCTTGACATGCCACGCTGTATCAGGCATACCCCTGACAGTTTAAGTATGCTGTTTTCAGGAAACCCTCTAGGTCCTAGGACATCTCTTTCCCCATTTCTGGACCCCAGGCTCCTTGGCAGCCCGTGGTGGCTCGTTCCATTGTGCCGGGGTATTTTACAGTGTTGTAAGTTTGCCTGTGGCATAGCCTTCCAATTCCTAGTTAAGATCAGATCTCTGGAATACCCCTTCCCCTAACATACCACTACCTCCATGCTGGTGCTTTGGCTCCTTGGCCCTGACATGACCCAGCATCTGAGAACTTGGTAGGAGACACCCAGGCCTCTCATCCAGGCTGGCCTGATGACTTACTGTTCCCATTTTCCCCCCTTTTTGTTTTGTCACAAATTGAGGTTGGGGGCCACTCAGGCTGTCCCAAGAGAGATCCCTACCTCAGATGGGGGTGGGGTGGAATCTGGATGCAGGAGGCACCAGAAGATTGTGGCAGCCAGGGGGTCCCCAGAGCTGCCAGAGCCCCACTCCAGGCACCTCTAGGCCGCTCCCTACTCTCCCTGGACTTTCAGTTCATGCCCCACCCCTCCGTCCTGGAGGTCCCCAGCCAGCTTCAGGCAGGAAGATATGGTCCACAGCCAGGCACACTCTTCACATAGCATCTGTAGTCTGTGGAGCTGATATACCTTAGAGTCAAGGTCATTCATGGCAGAATGACCACAGGATCAAAGTCCAGAAGTTCCCTACCCATTCCTGGAGGTCATTCCATGTCCCCAGAACTACTACCTGCAGTGAGATCAGCCACTAGGTTTCCTCATTGTCCCGTTTTGTCATGGAGGATACCCTGGAATTGGCTGCATGTGGATGTCCCGAAGCTGCTGCTGCACATTCAGCAGGAAAGGGTTCATGCTGAGAGTGCTGCATGTGTGATGGGATGGTAGTCATCTGCAGAACCCCCGTATATATGCTATGGGTATATATGTTATGGGTATATATGCTATGGGTATATATGCTATAGGTATATGTTATGGATATGAGGTGCTTGTCCCAGGAAGCTCTGTATATGGTATGAATATACAGGGGCTCATCCTGGGATCCTCCACACGTATGATATAAATATGAAGGTGTTCATCCTGAGAAACTGCATGTATGATATGAATATGAAGGGGTGGTCCTGAGAAGCCCTGCTATGCGTGACATGAACACACCATTAGTCACAGTCATTAAGATAGCCAGCAGCGCTCTCTCCCACAGACCCTCAGCAGGTAATGTTAGCTTCACAACCCTGAAGAACTACAAATGTTTCTTTACAGAAAGAGAGAGAAATATCAACAATTAGCAGCACCCTGAGGACATGGGAGTCGGATGCATAATTGAAAGGAAATGGTCCACATCCTTCTCAAGACCCAGTTTAATCTCCTGTGCAGGACTTGACCTATATGTAGAGGCCTGTGCTGCTGGCGGGTAGAGGGGTCAGGCCAGGTAGGGCAGGACCTACTGTTTCTGTCTTTGCATTTTACCTACCCTCTCCAAGCTTGGGAGGTGGGGCACAACCATCTCTGGGGCTTATGGAGAGAGGCAGAGAGTTCCTAGTGTTGTGAGCACCTTACTCAAGTCAACAAATGGCCAAAAGAAAAAGGGGAGAAAGAAAGAAAGAAAGAAAGAAAGAAAGAATGAATGTTGGGGACAGCAGGTCCTGGCAGGGTAAACAGTGTAGATTCATGGCAGCAGGTCCTGGCAGGGTAACTCAGTGCCTCCTGGTTGATAAAATTAGAAGTACAATCACTTTTCCAGGAGAGCCCAGAGTTGCTCTGACGTGCAGCCTTTCACGTGTTCAGAGAGCCCTGGTCATAGCCTTGTCTTCAAACACAGACTGTTCTTCTCAGGGAGAAACAGAGTCAGGGCCACTCAGCACTTAGGTCAGGAAGGGGCTGCTGGCTGGGAGCAGTTGGGTGGCTCTGTGGGGATGGATGATGTCCTGGCTGTGATGCTAGCACTCCTGGGCCTCTCAATGTTTCAACTCCATCTCCACATAAACCCCTAGATTTCTGACTTGCACTGATGTTCGAGTTTTAAGGCCTCACTCTTCCTCCTCCAGTCAGAAGTAGTGCTTGATTCATGGCACCTTTGGGAGCATCCCAGCACATTCCCCTAGGGGATGGGCTTTCAAAGACCCCAGAACATTTGCTGCTGCACCCTATACTTGCAAAGCTGCCCACCTAGATCTGTATGTGCACCTAGGTGGAAGAAACATCTAGGCTGAGCCCACAGTTCACATGTAGTTGTCCAAGGCCTGGAGGGAGCAAACCAGCTGCCAGTGGGCTGGGTACAGAGTTCAGGATCGGCAGAATAAATGGGAAGGTCTCACCCCCCAGAAACCCCCCGGCTCCTCAGGTATACAGGACGTCTCATATGAGTGGCAGCTTGTGAACTTCCCAGTCCCTGCCCTGGGTTGCAGCCCTGGAACCTTTCCCACAAGGAGTAGGCACTTGGAACTGGGACATCGGAGCTCCTCTGCAGAGGGACGAGCTTCTCACTTAAGCAAAACCAGATACCATCTGCACGCAAGTGCCTGTGAGCAGCAGCACGTTCCTCGGTTAGAATTAAGCCAAGGTTTCTTGTTTGGACGCCATGAAGGCAGCATCCAGGGGCCGCTCACTCCACCCGCCTGCAGCTTCCGCCCTAGGCCTGGGGAGCCAGAGCGACTGGAAGCGCCGTTTCTTGGTTTCTATTGCCCTCTCCTGGGATGATCTGGAATTACACCCACATCCTGGTGCCAACGCAAACTGAGGGTAGGACCGTGGTGCAGGGCATTTCTTTTTAGAACTTTGCAATGATTCTTGGTGAATTTCACATCTTGTCCCCCAATTCCATGCATCTACTCATCCATTTGTGTCCACCTTCCTCCCTTATAACCACCATGCCAAAAGAATTAGAAAAACTCTTTTCATGGAAGCTGTAGTGTGTCATACCCTTTTGTCCACACATCTTTACTTGCAAACATTCACTGCAAGGAGTCCCTGATCTGTTTGGAGGCCTCCGTATATACTATATTGGATCCTCAAGGGGACTTATCTTGGGTATCCTGTTGTAGCCCTGTATCATGGAGATCCTACAGCTTTGGACTGTAAGATCAACCCTTTCATGTACTCCAGTAAGTAGATCATAGATGGGGTACAAGTTGGGGTGGGACAACTCAAAGCCTTGGAACTAGGACTGGGAGCTAGCTGAGTTGGTCAGCCCGCCAGTTCTGCTCCCACACCACCAGGATGAGCTCTCTAGCACTGCCTCAGCTAGCTCACCCAATGCTGTAGCCAGCAAGGGGCAGGGTCAGCTCTCCTGTTCTTATGCATGTCCTTAGGGCTGGCTCACCCACACCTTTGCCACCAACACCAGCTCTACCCTGCTGCCCAGGTGAGGTGAGGCTCTTCTGAGTGCTGCAGCCAGCAAAGGGTGGGGCCAGCTCTCCCATTCTCATGACCTCTGGGCTAGCTCACCCACCTGCTACAGGCAGAGAGGGGCAAGGGGGCATCTCTCCCAGTGGAGGGCATTTTTATAACCTGACACAGGTTGGTGTAATGTGGAAGCCAGAGTTGGGACACTTTCCCCCCTAGGCCCCTTTCCAGACGGACATCCTGGTCTGTCAAGTCTCTGACCAATGCCCAAAGGTAGGTCAGAAGGGAGTGGAGAGGTGAACACATCCTGTTTCATTGCTGTTTCATTGTGGCTCCTGCCAAATCCTGAGGACACCTGCAAGGAGCAGGAGGATGTGTGGCTTGGCATGGCTGCTATGTTCCTAGCTGGGCAGCTTTTATACAGGGACATGAAGGTCAGCCAGTCTTGGATGAGAAGGGTGGCGAGGCTGAGGCTGAGATTGCTACCCTGTGGAGTCCCTGGTTGGGATACTTGGTGGCAAGAGGGAGGTAAGGTCCAGCGGAGAGGACAAAGGTGCTTGCCAGTGTCCAGCTCTATGACCTCAGCCCACCCCACTGCCTTCAGGTCTTGTAAGGTGGCCTGGATGATTTAGGGACCTGCATGAGTGTGGCCCTGTGGTTTTGAGAAGCCACATACGAGGTGCGGCCAGGTCCACACGTGTACCTCTGTATGCAAGGCCAGCTCAGCTCTCTGCACTGAGAAGCCTGTTAAATCCTCTGTGCTTCAGTTTCCCCAGCCCTTACTGCTACTTCACTCTCCAAGCACATCTGTGGTGCCATGCTGTTCTCGTGAAGAATGGAGGCTTGCTAGGCCAGTCAAGAATGCTGGTGGCAGGTGCTAGACTCCAAACGTGGTGTGGTAAAAGGCTGCACAGGGACAGTGTCCTCATGAGGTCCAAGAATATCATGCACCAGAGCTGTGGGACTGACCTTAGCCAAAGTGACCATGGGCGGTGAGAGTGACAGGCTGCAGCCTTCCCCCCTGATCTACAGCATCCTCTGCTACCCCTTGGCAACACAAGGCTCCAAGCTTCGGCAGGCAGGCATTTCCTAGGACACGGGGCCTGTGGCCTCTTGATCCCAGGTTCAGGTAGATCCTTCCTGTCTGGGCTGGTTCATGAGTACTGGCCCACACAGGAGCTGTCCACAGGCCATGAATTGTAGCCACAGACAAATATGTTCAGTCAACTGGGTTTACTAACTAGCTTTCCTTCTAGAATATTCAGTAATCTGAAGTGCTGCTGCCCACGCTGGGCTCAATGTCTTCATATGTTTGACCTGACCACTAAGCAAACGTTCAACTCATTTGAGCCCTCAGTTCTCAGTAGATCTTCATTATTTTCAAAACTTTTTAATTTGAATATAGGTTAAAAACATGAGTTGTGAGGAAGACTCCTGCCCCTTTCTACGTAAGGACCAGAAATAGGCTGCAGTGCCACTGTTGCCTGCCTGTCACAATGTTCTGCTCCCCATTCTGCAAGGCCCAAGAATGTTACTGTGGGGCATCTTAAATGTTCCCCCAAAGGCTTGGAGGTTGGAAGACCTGGTTTCCAGATGGTGCTGTGGGCAAGTGTGGGTCCTAGCTAGAGGCCTAATGGGAAGTTTAGGTCACTGGAGGTGTGCCTTGAAGGGGATATGGGAACTCTGATCCCTTCCTCTGCCTCTCTGCTTCCTGTCTACTCCAAGAGTACAGCTGTGGTCCAGCACACACTACCTGATGCCTCAGAAACTGAGAACTAAATGAACCTTTTTGTTTTTGCTTTTCCCAAGTATGCTTCTGCACTAAGCCCGCTGCTGTGTCTAGTCAATGGAACCACAGGGTAGGGATTCAGTCTCTTCTCAGCAGCCTGGCAGGAGGGTCAGCTGATAGTTTGGCTTCTGGGATTATTGGCTGCAGTGTGAACCTTTCTTTGCTGATACATTATCATTCTTTGCTTCCTGTTTTAGCTTGCTTTGCTATTTCTCCCCCTAGTTTCCCAAAAGGGAAGTCTGTTGATTTTTAAACTTTCCCCCTCATATAAGCATTTAAACCTATATATAAATCAAATCCCTCAAGCTTGGCTTTGACTGTGTCTGTCAAATTTTGATATTTTCATTAAATTGAAAATTGTTTTACCTTCTTTAGAAGTAGACTATCTGACTCTTGTTTTGTGAAACAGGGCCTTGTTATGTAAACCACACTGTCCTCAAATTTATAATCCTCCTGCCTCAGCCTCCTAAGAGTTGGAATTACAGGTGTGTCTCAACTATGTCTACTTGATTCTGGCTATTTGGGCTTCTCTGGAGACTCTAACTGACCCAGCACACAGCCTACTGTGGCGTGTTTTCTGCAGTGGCTAGGTGCATAGCCTCGTAAGGCCAACTAGGATTGATGGCTGATAGTATCACCTTAATTTCTCCATCCTTCCAGGTTTGCTGCTACTGACGGTGGTAAAGATGCCAATCACAGAAGTGGGGAGCTGCTTTAGTGGGTACTAGCACTTGCTTTGCAAGCACGAACTTAAATTCAAATCTAGGCGTGGTTGTTTGCACTTGCAACCTAGTGGTGGTGAGGCAGACGGAAAGATCACTGAGGAGTGCTGGCTACAAGATTTGAGAGATTTGGTCTTTAAAGGGGTAAGTTAGGGAGGGACAGAGTGGGCCACTGAATATCTTCTTCTGGTCTCCACATAAGCATACATGACAGCACCTACATATACATGTGCACACACCACACACACCTTATGAATATACAGAGGGAAAGTCTTAAAAAAACTGAAAATGCTTAGGAAGGCAACTGGTCTACCAAGCCCAGAGTTTTCTGTTATTCATCTACTTAACAGAATTTCCACCAAGGGTTCTCTTTGTCCTGAGAGACAGTTTGTATATGCAGTCTACTGTGAATGACCACCTAGTCACCCAGCATTCACCCATCTACCCATCTATACCCATCTGTTTAGCTATACATCTATTTGTCTGCTTACTCATTTACTCACCTACTGGACTGGCTGGCCATCCATCCATCCACTGATCGATCCATCCACCCACCATCCACTGATCTGCCTACTCACCCACTAAGCTATCCACTTATCCATCGGTCCATCCATCAGTCTCTCTAGCTGCCTACTCACGCATCTGTCCACCTGTCCACACTTTCCTCATTCTTCCCTTGTTCGCCCACCATGCCTGCCTCCCCGCCTTTCTGTACCACTCTCCTGCAGCTCTTCTCCACTATTCTGCACTCTGCCTCCACTCATCTGTTCCTCTGTCCTAATACTGCTGCCCCCTTGGCATGAATGGATCTTTTCTGGTCTTGGCTCAGCTCCACCTCTCCACTTGGGGAGTTTCTCCACTTGCTATCTGTCCTGCCAGTTTCTCTGCATACACATTTTTATGTATAATGAGCAAGGCTATCTATCATATCATATATGTACTAGAGGAACCTGGGAAGGTTTTCCTGCTTTGGAGTTTCCAATAGGAAGGTTGAGACCAAGACCAGGACCCTTGAACAATCCAGAGGTCCTTTCTTTATGGCATTGGAGGAGGCCTGCAGAAGACACAGAAGCCCTGTGAGGGCTGGGCAGTGCTCACCAGCAGGCAAGCCTGTCCATGAGAATCTTTGAAGCCAAGAAAGCTCCAGAATTTAAAGCTACACCCAACAAGGTTGTCTCAGAAGCCAGCAGGAACACAACGCTGCCCCTCAAGGTGGCTCTTTCCCCCCTGACACTTGACTAGCTACTTTGTAGGACTGAGCTAGATCAGGTCATGATCCTTTATTAAGCAGTTGTTTTCTTCAGTCCTTCTGAGTCACTGTGCAGGCATCTGTCCAGAGCTTCCTCCCATCCTTGTCTCATTTGACCCAAACAGCGGCATCCTGAGGGGGAGATGATGTTCACTTCATGGATGAGAAGCCACACAGGCTTCCCACAACCTCTAACTAGGACTTCGTACATCTCGACTTTTGAAGTCTTAAAGCATGACTTCTTCTCCTGTTCTGTATCCACCACCGTGGGAAGGTCTGTGCATCAAAGCAGCTCAACTGCAGAAGTTCATGGCATTGTTTTCTGAGGCTTTCTGCAACTCTTGACAAGCAAGCTGGTTAGCTTCCTCTGTGTGTTCCACTTCTAAGCAGCATACAAGTGGAGTGAGTGGTCAGCACTCAGTCTATGCCCTGACCCAAGCATTGTGGCCTCGGCTCATGGCGTTCTGGCATTTTTTAAATTCACCCTGTATCAATGAGGGGATGGGGACATCACGAAGTCAGGTCAGATATGCTGGTCAGTGACCTCTGGGCTCCCTCTTTCAGCTGGGAGAAAACTTGCCTGTTAACAGACAACAAACAGTGACACCTTGTGGAGAATATAAGAAACAGCTTTTCTGGTTGCAATTGTGTCTGGAAAGGGAATAGACTCAAGCCCCCAGAAGGTTCCTAACTAACAACAAAGGCACTCAAGTCAAAAGGCACTGTAGGGATGAAGAAGCAGCTTTATTTGAGGCCAGAGTCTCTCTGAAAAGCAGTGCTCACAGGAGCCTGGGTGGAGGGTCCTGCACACACTCTTGGCCTGTTAGGGCGACTTCCTCAGGGCTCCACTCACACAGCTTGTGCTTCCCCAAGGATTTCAGGGTCCTAGTGGCCCACATTTGAGGGGATGTCAAGCTGAAGAGCACACGCATATACAAAAGACTAGTGCAGAGGAGCCAGACTCCCACAGCCTGCTTTTGAGTGTGAAGAGCTGAGGCCAAGAGGTCCACTGTGTGCCGGGCACACACTGTACAGTGCAGAGCTGCACTCACAATGTCTGGGGCTAACTCTAAGGCCACAATTCCTCTAAAGGGCTCCCATCAACCCTCAGTGCAGCCTTCGACAGAGGTTCTGCCGTCACAGGCTCAGATGAGTGCTGGGAGTGAAACCACGTGGACTAGGACTCCTACCCAGGAAGCAAAGCATTGTGGTTGGTGCTGTGGCAGCACACGACGGCCGAGTTCTGCGTAAACAGTTTGGAGTATGGTTTTACAGATATAAAAATGCATCAGCTAACAGCAGTGCTTTGAGGAATGGTTTACATTCATAGCTGCAACGGAATTAGGACAGCAGAAATGTCACCGCTCAGTCACCTGGGCTTGTGTGTATGTGGTGTCCACTAAAAAGCAAAACTGCATCTGAAGAGGAATGTGCCCATGGCAGAGGGTGGACAAGTAGGCCTACTGTCTCCTGAGGTACAGAGGCAGGTGCAGGCATGGCATCTCCAGTCTGAGCAGGAATTGCTTTCTACAGTACACCACTGCAGAAATTACGCTCCTGGTGCTCAGGAGTGAAGCCTGTCCACTATGCCGAGGCTGTCGCTTCCTTTCAGTAGCTGTTCACACTGCTAGCTAGCAGGGCTGGGTGAGCTCAGCCCTCAGCCCACTAGCAGTGCCAGTCTCTCATGCTGCCCAGGCATGAGTCTCTACCTGGCCTCATGCCATGCTCAGGAGGACAGCTTGGAGTAACTGGGAGGGGACAACTTTCTCTTCAAGTACTTGAGCACGTAGAGTGGGAGGCAGCTGACCACAGTGATAGCTGACACTTTCCACAAGAAGGTCACGGTTGTAATGAAGGCAACATCTGTCAGGAGGAGGTAGAGGAGAATAAGCGCCAACTACGGGAGCTCCCAGCCCCTAAGATCATATCCACAGCCCAGATTGAGCCCCCTCAGGATCCCCAGAGCCATTGGTTCCATCATGACTGTGTGACACAGGTCTGTTCTTGACCTCAGCTCTCCAACGTGTGCTTCTCTCAACAGTGAACACAGCCTGGCACTGGGAAGGACTTGCACACGACCAACAGGCAGACAGTACCTGCAGTATGATTTACAGGACATTGCCTTGCTGCTCAGAGGACACAGGCTCACTTTCTGTTAACTAGGCCATGGTTGCCCTCATGTGCAAGCCTAATGCAAGCTGAAGAGCCTACAAAGTGCAGAGACCCAGACTGCTGTGGGCAGCCGCGCTGAGAGAGAGCTCCTGCTTCCACAGTCACACTCTCATATCGGGGACTGGAGCCCAGGCTGTGCTTACACACAGCTGGAGGGAGCCTCCAGCAAGTCTGTCTTAGGGAAGGACAGAAGGCTAGACCCCAGACTTCCCTCACCTAGCTAGCTAGCACCTAGGAGCACACTGTGTAGGGAGGTGGCTCAGGGCATGCTCATGAGGCTTCGCTGAGATGACAAGTGCCAAGTTAGAGGAAGACTGGTTTTTATTTAAAATTTTAAAGAATTAGTTTAGCATGATTATCAATGCTATTTTCCTAAATTTCTATACTCTGGAAGGGAATAATAACTTTACCTACCTAAGAAAGCGCCAAAAGATACTCTGCCTATACCTGTGCCAAGAGAAAACATGAACAAGGCAGATGAAGGATAGATTAAAAGAGGCTCAGACATTTTAAGTGGTTAGTTAGCTACTGATTAGAGAAATGCATTAAAAAGCAGTAGAATGTTATGTTAGCGTGGAATGCACTTGTAGTTGGAGTTTTAACCCTTCCTTCCATTGCCTGCTGCCACAGTCTTTTAAACGGAATGACAATGTAACGATTATGTCACTGTAACTTGGAAGCAAACGCCCAGACACATTCCCCGAATCACGAATCACGCTAGTGTCTAAGAGTGTCCGCTTTAAAACTCTGCTTCACCTGGGCGGCCTCAGGGCTTCTGATGCCTGCCCCCATGCAGGAGACCTGTTCTGTGCAGTCTGGCCTGGCAATCTGCAGAGGAAAGCATGGGGCACAGAGGCAACAGTCCTGCCTAGGGTCCTGGGACAGGCTGTTTTGTGTCGCTTGTATAATTCCCAGTACAGACTCCACTGTATGTCTGCCTGTGACGGCAATGGACTACAGAACCATCACGTGTTTTCCAGCCCTAGTGTGTGACTCGCTGTCTGTGTACAGTGACAGATGCACACTGAAATGAATGCCATAGAGGCAAAGCCTTTCCCTATAGGAGAATGTGGTTCACACTACGCTCTCAAGAAGAGAATTGGTCATGTCTCATTTGAAGCCCTTTCTTACACGCCAGATAAGTCATGCTTCCTGTAATGTACAGCTAACTCTTTCCATCTCGAATCTGCACACCCACTGCCTGGTCTGGAGTGATGGCCTGTAGCAACTGAACTCACTCACTGTGGCTTTCATCCAGGACCTGGAGTGGCTTTGTATTCATCAGTGTGCAAACTTCACACTCATCACCCAAAGTCACAGTGTCTCCATGTGACGTGCTGAGTCCACAGGAATGTGACTAACTTGTATGGACAACTGTTCAAGATGACAATTGTTGCTGCTGTCATGGGTGTGAAGAACACAAGAGAAACATGTAAAGGTTTCTCCTTTTTGAAGCCTGGGGCCTTTCTTTTTTAGATCAAGAAGTACACTGCCTGGCTTTCATGGGTGCACTGACCATGTCCACACTCTCTGCTTTCAAGTCCAGGAAACTGGGACTTTGCATACTCCAGGAGCCAGTGAGGCCCCACACTCATCACTACTCAGACGAGCACAACCTCCTCTCCTTTCAGCCACACTGACCAGGTTGATATGGTCTGGCTTCTTCTATTCTTAGCCTCTGGCTGGTGAAGAAGAGTGACGAAACCTAGCAGTGTGCAACAGTGTGGACCAGGAGAGGGTGGACCAGCGCTAAGGGGCATGGGAGGACAGAGCAGTATTTGTTCTCAGATGGGGAACTCCTGAGGACTCAGCACATAAGGAGGCACGGGTGAAGACGCCATCTTTACATGGTGAGGAGCCTGGCTGGGCTGCTCTTGCTGCTCTGGCTGCTGCAGCTTCTGCAGACAGCAGAAGGAAGTGGAACACATGTGGCTCACAGCCTTGAAGCAGTCAGCATCTTCCACCATGAACAAACAGTGCAGCTCTTGTAGGTAGCATGAGTGTGGCAAGCATCTGTAAGGTGGTGAAGGTCTTCATTTTATAAATCATTACCAGACTTTTATCTTTCCATAAAAATAGCCTGTGTGGTAAAGCTTTCTGCTATGGCATTTGTCTATAAGAGATGATGTTGAGGAGATGACAACCAAGGGTTAAGGGTCATTTGCAGATAATGAATCGAAGCTCCAAGCACTTACCAAAGTACTCATTTAGGAAAGCAAGTGAGGCAACATAGCAGCCCAGACTGAGGAACTCCGCCACAACCATCAGCCAGTGCCACGTCCTGATAGTCAGGGCCACCATGAGCAGTTCAGTCAGGATCAGTGCTGTGAAGGAGATGGCCACAACATGGACAAACTCGGCCTCGAAGAGCAGCAGGGCCCCGTACATGAGGATGCCTCCTGGGGGGAAAGAGTGGCCTTTCTCAGGGCAGCTTCCTTGCTGGCCTGGGAACTGCACTATCATGGGACCTCGCTAGAAAAGGGAGCACAGGAACGGCTGGCTAAACACATGCAACAGGGACCAGGGACACAGACAGTCTTCACAGGGATGGACAGTCCTATCAAAAACTGAACTGTGGCATTTGCAGACTCACAGACTTTAAAGATCTAGAGGAAGCCAACTTCCCTGCTGCTTGACTTCATAGTATGTCTCACATGAGCTCTCTGATTGGCCAGACAGTTGTGCTAGGATAGATGATAAGCTGTCCCACACTAGAACCCTAGCAGACATAACGGGTGTCTCAAGGCCTCACTGTCATCACTCTATGAGGAAAGCCATTGTGTGTCCGTCTGGACTGGGGAATGCAGCTGAGTAGGTAGATACCGGCAAAACACAAACTGTACAGTGACACACGCCTGGAACCCCAGCACTTGGAAGGTGGAAATAAAAGGATCAGGAGTTCAAGAACAGCTCAGTTACATAATGAGTTTGACCAAACCCACCTTGGGCTATACGAGTTCCCATCTCTAAAATTCAACCCCCCAACCAACCCAAAAGCTCTTCCCAGAATATCAATGCATACATCCATATGCCAGAACACCAATCTACGAGACAGACACAGGACAGAACTTACTGTTAGAGACGCTTTAAGCTGTTGATATTTAATTTGCAGGTGAAAACAGAAAACAGTATTGCTAAGACAACACAGACAGACAGGTAGACAGACAGACAATCCCATGTTGTTGGGGACTTTTAGTGATGAACGTTATCTAAATGGGAAGATGTGGGTTACAGGACAGGTCTGGTAAAATCAGGGCCCATCTTACCTTGGTAAATACTGATCAAAACCCAGATGAGGAAGGTCTTGAAGGAAAGGGATCTTCCCTAGGGGAACAGGGAAAAGTCTGTTAGGAGAGCAGGAAAATGCCCGACTATGCTCCCTAGGAGCAGGCAATGGGGCAGCTCCTCACAGGTCCTGGGCCTACCTACACACTGTCCTGACCTGACAAAGGATACCTCAGGTGATGCTGTCCCCTGCAGTAGCTTCCTTGGTGGGCATCATGGGTATGTACTGAATGCCTGTGGTTGGTTTGGGTCTCAGATGCCCTCTCATCTCATCTGTGGAATTCCTACAGCTATGCCCTTGGATTCCTAGTAACCAAGAAATTGGTGCCTACAGACAAACAATTGAACTAGGAGATAAAGGCTGTGATAAAATGTTTCCCCCTCTACTTTGTTACTTTTTGGAAATAAATATTTCTCAGTTTCCTCTGAACTCCCTTCCCCCAAATAAAAAAGGTGATGGTACTTCAGTTATGACTTATCCCAGCTGATTTGTTAATCATTTCAGGAAAATCTGCCACATTAGTAAATCCAGCACAGATAGATGGAAAGGACTCTCATGTACTCTGCTTCACCATTCCAACTGAGCATAGGCTCCCGGGATGGGCCAGATACAAGAGATGCTGCTTCTGTACTTACTCATCCCCACTGGACCTCTCAGCTTAAGATATTGCAATACAAGGAAATACAGTCATGTTTCCAATCCCCTTACTCTCAGTGCTAGAGGTCTGTCAGGTGATATGTGCCAGGATGGGTGTGAGCCTCTCTCTCACTTATGGAGCTCCTGCATGCATCGCTCAAGAATGGGGGGCCTGGTTGGCCCTCAGCTCCTGCTCCTACTTGCATGCCTCCCTTCCAGCACACTGTGATGCCAGTGAGTCAGAGTCCAAAGTTCTACATTTAATGTATCCCTTTCCTCAGTTTCACTCTCCTGGGAAAGTTTCTTGTCGCAAATGTGAACATATGGGCCCACAAGGAAAGGCTGACTGCTCTGGGGACCCAGAAGACACATCAGGTATGCATGACAACAGTGACACAGCAAAGCCTAGATCACATTTAACTGGTAAGTTGGGGACTTTTAATGATGAACATCCACAAATGGGAAGATGATGTTACAGGGCTGAAGAGACAGCTCAGCAACTGAGGGAACTTAGTGCCCTTCCAACAAAAGGCAGTGCATAGCCACCTACAGCTCCAGTTCCAGGGGACACAAACGTATTGTGGCCTCTGTGGGCACCTACACACATGCAGGGCATATATATATGCGCATGCAGGTGCATGTGCAAATTACAATCCAAGCTGTCCTTTAACTGTAAACAATAGTTAACACCTTTGTTAAATATTTTCCTTGGTTATCCGTGTCCATCATAGAAGATGCTGACTGAGCCCAACTCCTTACTATATGAGCGTAAGGAGACTTCAGCTATACTTAAATTTATTAAAGTCAATACTCATTTTAAAAAGCAAAGAACTTAAAACAACAAAAAACCAACCAAACAAAAAAACTCTTTAAGCTGAGGGTGTGATGGGGGACGGGAGTAAGTGGGGGTGTGGGGGAAAAGGGGTTAGGGGATGGGGGTGGCGTCTACAGAGTGAGTTTCATGACAGCTAGGGCTACACAGGGCTATCTCAAAAAAAACCAACCAGCCGGGCAGTGGTGGCGCACGCCTTTAATCCCAGCACTTGGGAGGCAGAGGCAGGTGGATTTCTGAGTTCGAGGCCAGCCTGGTCTACAGAGTGAGTTCCAGGATAGCCAGGGCTACACAGAGAAACCCTGTCTCGAAAAACCAAAAAAAAAAAAAAAAAAAAAAAAAAACCAACCAACCAACCAACCAACCAACCAACCAACCAACCAACCAGTGAACTGCAGCAGGTTTGGCACCTATTTTTCGAGATCACTTCTCTGTGAGACAGTAGCATGTTTGGTCTTTGGCCACAAAACTCATCCGTAATTAAGTATGTGACTAATTTTACTTCAGGAATCTAAAGGAAATATAACTTTAATGTTTTGTGTAAGATTTTCTCAGCTGCACTGAGACTGAGAGAAAGATCAGTTCAGATGCTTCCTGGAAGCGAACTGGGGCATTTGTGCCACTTGTCTTGTTAAAGCTGTAAACATCAGGGCAGGTAAGGCAGTGCATCCAGTCTGCATGTATGACAACTTCTGAGTCTATACAGGCTACAGATTAGTAAGGCCCTACAGAATAGAATGGGATAAGAACCATCGATAAGTAATCTCAGTACATGTGCATATACCTTGTGATGCTTACAAATGAATCTGTTGAGAGATCTCTGTGGTAAAAATATACTAGTCACAGAAGCAATCCATTGACTGTAGACTTCAAGCTGATTATAAAACCTGTTTTTTTCTGATACAGAATGTCTGCCCCTTTCAATGACAGGTTCACTCATTCAAGTCTCTGTCCATGTCACGTTCTGAGCACACAGCTCAGGAGAGACATCTGGAGTCATCCTTGCCCAGCACACACCTCCTGTTTTATCCATGCATGCCTCAGTTTCTTCTATGAAATACAGATAATGGCATGTACCTCAATAAGCCATACAATTCAACACATAGAAACTCAGAATGATAGCACATTCAATGGGTGTTACCGTTGATGTATCTCCAATTCAACACTTGACTGTAGATGAATGAAAAACAAAATAAAAAAGAATTTTGCAAAAGGTTTATGAACCTCAAGATGAATAAAAAAATCATTAATATGAAAGCACAAAGTGTCACTGGGTGTAGAATGCATGTGTAGCTCACAGTGACATGTGTTTATGACACACGAGTGGACTGGAGCCATGCTGTGGTTACATGCAAGTTATAGGTGTGCATACTGATGTGCACACATGAGCAGAGCTGTCCTCTGGGTGCCAGCAGAGGGACATTTCTGGCTTCTCAGAAGTTCCAGGACACTCCCTCTTTCATTACAGTATTCTTTCAACCCATTTCAACTTACTCACTTTGTTTCTTAACAGAGCCACAACCAAAGATTGCTTTTCTCATAGTCCCAAGGTTGAAATGGAAAGGCAGAGTGTGGGCTGGGAGGGATGACACAACTGTAGTACAGATATATTGTAGAATCAACTATATAATGACAGAGAATGGGATAGAAACTCACAGAATGCAAATCATAATTTGTTTGATACACAGAGGGATGTCACAGAAAGACCTGTTAAGCTAGCTGGTCACTTTGTCACTGTTCTATAATGTGCAATCTGATAGGTGGCTTACTGCCCTCAGTCAATCTGCATCTGTGCCAGAGTCAGGGATGACATACACAGTCCAAAAGATCACTCGGTGCTCCCAGGGTGCTGCGATAGCAGAGCTCAGTTGCCACACTCACCAGCCTGGCAAGGCACTTGCTACACCCACAGACACTCAGCAACAATTGGTACTAAAAACTGAACAGGGGTAACATCTTGGCTATCCTAGTTGGATGTCACTAGTTTTCCATTAATGAACCTAGGAATAATTACGACCTCTTGCTATCACAGACATTCCATATATTGGTCTCAACTGCCATCTGGCCAGCATTCCAGTATTTCTTTGTCTTCAAGAACTTCAATTCTCCTCAAAAGCACTAGCCAAGTGTGGGAGAGATTCTTTAAAAATCACAAAAAAAAGCAACATCAAAACCTTGCTTTCCTGTTTCTTTCTGTTTTTGAGCAGGGTCTTGCTATGAAGCACTGGCTGGGCCAGTATTTACTGTATAGCATAGGCTGTCCTTAAACTATTGGCAAGCAACCCTCCTACCCACGCCTCCCAGTCGTTAGGATCTCAGGTATCGCCATCATGTCTACCCTTCTAACAATGACACGAAATGGTGGGGACACAACCAGGGGACATGCTGTGGCATCTACAGTCTGTCACTGGTCATATGGGCTAGGATGGGCTTACTAAGGTTGTATCTACTCAGGTTCCACTGTTAAACTGCTGCTGTTTGTAACCAAACAAACATCTTGGGAATATACTTTTAGCTAAAGAAATATCCATGTAGTTATTGTCTTTACCTATTTTATTAGGCACCCCTGGGGGCTACTCACAGCAGTTCCTGGTGTTCCTTCACATCAGACATAGAAATTCTTCCTTAAGGAGAAGGCTCCCTTTTTAATCAGTGTAGAGCCAATGAGACTACTACGCACTTGGTTTCTCCTGGGAGGGTGCTTTTTCTGGTCAAGTCACATGCTAGGTCAATGCTACCATCAGCGACTCTGCAGCAATTATTTACTTTCTGGTATCACATGGTGCTTCAGGTTGGCCTCCATTTTCTGTGCCTGACCTGGAATTTACTTCTCTTTTCACTGCTCAGCTCCACGGGTTGGAGAACACTGCAGCCCCAGATGTGCTCATGGCCGCTGGTTCCAGGTCATTATCAGTAGTTGACCTGGGATGTGTATGCTTCTTTGTGAAGTCATGCTCATGGCAATATGCACTCCATGCTCCCAACAAACCCAGGAGCCCAATCTGACTACCAACTCAGCCCTTACCTCCCCGTGTCTCATCAGTTAAAGGCTGTTTTCACTAGCTACATGTTTGTACATGTTCACTGCACACTAAGGACACAAACGATTTCCCCATGAGAAATATATTTATAGTCTTTGCCAGCCTTTCTGTAGACTAGAGGTGACTCAGGACACTGTCCATTTTCACACACCATCTCCAGTATGAGTTGATGATGACCTATCTGTTCTAACCTGGATCCCATCACTCCAGTGTCCATTCTGCAGTGCGCAGGTCTGAGGTTCTGATATGCAGAGTCAGGTACCTGCAACACAGCGGCAGTGGCAGATACAAACACCCTGAGATCCCCTCACTCTACAGTTTAAGTTTTGTTAACCACTGATCTGTTCTTGCTCTCTAGTTCTGTACTTTCCAGATCTCAGAGAAATAGAATCAAAGTAACTCTGGCGTTGAGTTTTGCTTAGCAAAACCCAGTTCAGATTCATCTGTGATTCATATATGAATGGTCTGCTTTTTCTTCTTCCTTCTGCACAACATCCCCCTGTATATCTGTATCATCACTGCTGTTTGTGGTCACCAGGATGCTTATCCATTCTCTGGTCCAAGTATAGTTGGCTGCTTCTAGCTCTTGGCAACTGTAAGAAAGCTACCACAAACTTCCTGTTGGTGCGTGTCCTCACCAGCTGTGGGACTTAAGCGTACTGCGAACCCTGGCATTTCTTTCATTCTTTTAAATCTAATCACATCCGTTCCCCTTCCCCTCGTTCCCTCCAACCCTTACCATATCCCCCCATACTTCTATCCAAATTGATGATCTCTTTTTCTGTGTGTGTACACGTTATGTGTATGTGTATAAATATATAAATACTAATTGCTGAGTCTATATAAATACTAATTGCTGAGTCTACTTGGCACTGCTTTTGTGTGTACACCTTCAGAGCTGATTGTTTTGTACTGGATAACCAATCAGAAGCTCATCCTTGGCAGAGACCAGTTCTCCCCAGCCCATCACTAGTTGCCTATGGTTCTACCGTAGGGGTGGGAGCCCATCACTGTCACTGTTCAGTCATATTGTTGAGGTGCTTCCTTATCTTTTCTAAAAAGACAACTCACAGCAGACTTCCTTGTGTTCTTGCTCTTAAGACCTTTCCACTCTCTTCTGAGATGTTCCCTGAGCCTTAGGTGCAAGAGTAGTGTTGCAAATGCATCTGCTGAGGCTGGGCTCTCCAGGATCTGCTCATCTCTGTATTTTGAACAGTTTAAGTGTTCTTTAGTGGTCTCCACTTGCTGCTAAGAGAAGCTTCTTAGATGCGGGGTAAGAGTTACACTTGTCTGTGGGTGCACAGGTTTTAGAATGCAGTTAGGAATCATGCTAGTCTAGTAAAGGGCAGCAGCAAGTTCTCCTCTAAGATTCATGACCTCACTAGCTCTGGGTAGTTACTTTAGCCATTCTTAATTGGTGTGTAATGTTAGCTCATTGGTTTAAACTTGTAATGTAGACAGAAAATAATGGTGGGCATTTTCCACAGGCTTCCTTGACAACTGTACATCAATTGTGGTTATTAGTTTCCAACTTTTTTTTCCCAAAGATTTATTTTTTATTTTATGTATATTGAGTACACTGTAGCTGTCTTCAGACACACCAGAAGAGGGCATTGGATCCCATTACAGATGGTTGAGAGCCACCATGTGGTTGCTGGGAATTGAACTCAGGACCTCTGGAAGAGCAGTCAGTGCTCTTAACTGCTGAGCCATCTCTCCAGCCCAGTTTAGAACTTTTGTTCACTCTTTAAACTGGTTTTTCTTGATGACTTTTAAGAGGTCTTTTGTGTTATAAATACAAATCCTTAGTCAAGAGTGTAACTTGCAAATATTTTCTCCCAGTCCATGGTGTGGTTTTATCTGTTCATTTTCCAAACTGCATAATTCATAAAGCAAAACTTTAAAATTATAATGAAGTCCATTTTATTTTGTCCTTTATGAATCATGGTTTTGGTCTATGTCTAAAAACTCTCTGTCGAGGTTATGAATTATTTTGCCCTGTATTTCTTCCATTAGGTTTTCCGTTTCTATGCACATCAATGGTCACTTGAGTTCTTGTGCACATGTGGGTGAGGGAGTGGAGCTTGCAGAGTAAGTATAGTCAGCTGTCCGACATCATTGCTGACATCAGCCCTCTTCCACCTGAGCTCCATTTATATCAGCGCTCAGCAGTGCATGTGGATTTCCTTCTGGGTTCCCTTCCATCCACTCCTCTGTGTCTGTCCCGTCTGCTGTCTCTGCTGTTATTATAGACCAAGTCCTGAAACAGGAAACTGAGGCAATCAACTTTGTACTTTCCCGAGGGGTTCCAACAAACCAGTTTCCTTGCTGTTCCATCAAAGTCTTAGAGCCAGCTGGTCAATATTCAACGAAGTTCAGTCTCTAAATCAAAATTCTTCCAAAAGCATGTCACAGTTCCTGTGCATGAGTTTTGCAATGTCTTATCAGAGTTACACTAGAGTCCTTTGCTTGTTTAATATTATTAAAATTGGTATTATTTTTGTATCTAACTATTGTTAGAATGTAAGAATTAGAAATTACATAACAGACTTTTCTTTTGAATTTTCAAAATAATTATGGGACCTATAAAGAGAAATTAAAATTGTGCCTTTGCCAGGAGGTGGTACATACTTGGGAGGCTGAGGCAGGTAGATGTTTGAGTTTGAGGCCAGCCTGGTCTACAGAGTTCCAGGAGAATCAGGGGTATACAGAGAAACCCTGTCTCAAAAACAGCGTTATTTTAAAAATTACATGTTTTAAAAGACAGAATCACGTTGAGAATACTCTACAGACGAGAAGAAGTGAAAGACAGCTGCGGGGCTCTTAAGAAGTGCCAGCTGCAATTCCTTACTGGGTATCGTTGCAACTGGTTAAAAAACACACCAATTCTGCTATTAGCCAGTGATGCAAACTGTGACCTGTGAGCCAAGCAGAGACACCTCAGGGTCACAGGCTATCTCAGCTGACTTTGAGCTATGCCACTATCCCTATTCTCGGACTCACTAGCTCCCTCACAGTGTGTCCATCCATCCAGGACATGTGTAGGAACTTGAAGTGCCAGGAGAGGCATGGTCATGTCAGTTTTCTGTCTGATGGTGGCATCCCAAGATTGAGTGATCTCACGATAAGCAAAGTTTAATACCTCAGAGCATAACTGGGCTTCAAAAACAGAACAAGTAATATTTCAGTTAAAAATACATTATTTTCTGTAAGGAAAGCAAGCTGGTATTTTTTTAATGAAGGAAATGTTGCCTTTTTATGTAGCTGACATATTTATTCCTTCCTTCATTCATCAACTATTTAGTGAGCAGACAGACACCAAATATCTCTATCTCCACGGCCTAGAGCACACCTGGTGAAGGGGCAGGTATAGCTTAGGCTGAGGAAGCAGACCAACAACGTTTAGGTCCACAGTTAGCAAACCCGACTAGAACAGTAAGATGGATCTGTAATGCTTCTATTGTTTACACTCTTGACTAAATGACTAAGTTATCAAGAACACATAGAAGACAGGGTGTGGTGGCTTAAAAGAGAATGTCCCATAGGCTGAAATCTGAACGCTCAGTCCGTAGTTTCACTTTGTAAAGGATAAGAAAGTGTGGCCTTGTTGGAGAACGTGCATGTGTCACCAGGCATGGGTTTCGAGGGTTACAAAGCCCACACCAGGCCCAGTCTTGTGCTCTGCCCAGCAAAGACTGAAGCTGCCGTCCCTGTGAGAGGCCACGCTGACTTGGAACTGTGCTCTTAAGAATAAGCTGCCTCTAAGGAAGATGGAAGTTGGATTGTGTGACATCAAAGCATATTTTTAAATCTAGAGACGATGAGGACAAGAATTTGAAGTATATCAGATTTTAACATAATAGATACCTACAAAGATAAAAATGGCAGAGATCTGGATCATGGAAAAAGAGAACTTAGAGACAATGTGGGCTGAATTGCTAAAACAATACAGGGATTACTGTGGGATATTGAGACATTCTACATTGTTGACCTTTACAAACGTGGAAACTTGCCTGGGATGCAACCCAGTTCAGACTGCACATGAAACCCCTTGTGTTTACACAGTGTGAGCTTATGATGATTAACAGCTAGAGACAGTGACTTACTTGACACTTGGGAGCATATTTTTGTTACTGGAGTAATTTAGATGCCTGTAATGATGCTAGTCGATTCTTACAAGGCCTAAATCTTTATGAGTGGTAAAAGCCATGTCTCCTCTAATGCATGGGGGAGACTGTGCCACTACTACACGGCTGCTGCTGAGAATCCTTCCTAGCCGGGAAGCCTGTGCCGTCACTCTGAGCAGCATGACTCAAAGGGTCCTAACTCTAATGGGATGCAGGCTGCCTGGATTTAAGAAGGGAAGGGTAGGGGATTGGGGTATTTAAACTTGTATCAAAAGCTGGTTTCTACCTTCCTTTTGTTAACCAAACATCTGCAGAATATCTGGAGATAAGGAAATGCATGAGCTACTAAATCTCCAATTATTTGCAATAACTTCCTATAGTTTTCATTTCTACGACCTTACTGTGATCCTATCCCAATGGTCTCACTTTAGGATTGTAGACTCACAGTGTTCCTTCTAGTTGTAATATGTATAAATTTTGGATAATCTCTGGTGGTAGTTACAACCACATAATAATGGATCACATTTATAATTTATTTTATGTAATCACAATGAAGATTTACTTAATATGAAAATAGAATTATTTGAATACTTTATAGCTCTTTTAAGAGGCTTTAAGCTTTATAAATTTAGTCTTTATACTAATATCATGAAACCCTCAAAGTAATGTGACTTACCCAACACCTATCTGGTGAGCTGATGGTCAGATGAACTATAGTCTAACCTGCTGGTTAGCAGACAGCTGGGTTACAGTCTAGTCTGTTAGCAGCCAGATGGATTACAGTCTGGTTTGTTAGCAGTTAGCTAAGCTACACCTTAATGTGCTAATGGTCAGCTGGGAAGCAACTAATTCCTTGAACTCCCAATCTAATTCTTTCTTCACTATACCATATTGCTACTGCTTTAAAATTGGAGTTGATAATTTCAGGTTATCAACTGAAAACCTAAATTTAATTGAAGGTTAGTGGTTTTTTTTTTTCCTCTGTGCCAGTTTAGGAAAAACTAGCCATGCAGAAAATTCTGAAGTTACAACAATTTGTATGTGCAGGCTCAGCTACTCCTCTACCCTTGTCCTCATCATCTCTAGCTTTAAAAATATGCTTTGACATCACACAATCCAACTTCCAACTTTCTTAGGGACAGCTTATTCTTAAGAGCACAGTTCCAAGTCAGCGTGGCCTCTCACAGGGACGGCAGCTTCAGTCTTTGCTGGGCAGACTATGCTTCGCACTGTCCCCACAGAAGAGCACAGGTCTCCAGGGACGGCAGCTTCAGTCTTTGCTGGGCAGACTATGCTTCGCACTGTCCCCACAGAAGAGCACAGGTCTCCAGGTCGGAGGACTGAGAAGCCCTTTTTAAGTGTAATTCTGAAACCCACAACTAGAGAACTAGGGATGACAGGTCACCCCAGCCATGGACTCTAGGGCTCTGGAGAGGGCTGAACTCTGCACTGAGTTAAAGGAGGCTGGTCTTCTCATGGTTAAGATACTAGGCTAGGCAGGTAGAGCCACAGCTACAGAGGATCCTTTATAAGAATCAAAACACATGCCTGGATGTCTTTGCTAAATTTACAAAAGTTCCACAAACGGTTCAGAACACCTGTTAAATTCCCGTGTATAACATCACATGACTATTACAACGAGGAGAGAACTTAAAAAACAAAAAAACGGTATTTCAAAATATGTTCCCTTATGCTTGCCAAATGTCAGGGTGTTTGTTATCCCAGAACAGAGGCTGTCTCTGCTTTGCTGGAACACACAAAAGACCAGTTCTGGTGTGCTCTCACTGGACAAGACTAGCACTGGGGTCCTACCTTGGTGAGGTCCTTGTACAGCTCTGGGTAGAGAATTGCCATTTCTGGCTTTACATCTTGGTCCAACACTAAGGAGAACACTGGAAACATGGTGTAGATAGTTGCATACCTAGGAAACAAGACCAAGTTGAGTTAGCCTGATAGAGGCTTCTGACACAACTCTGAGCGTATTTCTAGGTCACAGGGAAGTCAAACTCTCAAAAACAAAACAAAACAAACAAACAAACAAACAAAAAACCCAGAAAACAAAATCTTATAAAAACTAACCAAAACCTCCATGGTAGCAATCAGTTTAGATTACTCTGGAGCTTAGATACCAAACCCACCACAGACTGTTGTATAAACCACAAACAGAGAAAAGCATCCATTTAAAATGAGTTTTATTAACCTTTGTTTTTTGAGACAGGGTTCTCACAGCCAAGGACAAAGAGAAACTTCCTAGGAAGCCCAGGCAGGCCTTGACCTTGTGATCCTCCTGCTTCAGCCTCCTTAGTGCCAGGATTACATGATGTTGTACCACCATGTCCAGTTCTCTTGTTAAATTTTGGATGATGCCTGCAGACTCACATGCAACCATCTAATACAGAGAAATCTTAACTTTCTTCACACTAGTACCCAAATGTGTCCTACACTCAGCCATCAAGCATGGCACCACATTCATATTCTCATATTCTCTTATTCTCTTACTCTCTCTCTCTCTCTCTCTCTCTCTCTCTCTCTCTCTCTCTCTCTCTCTCTCTCTCTCTCATTGTAGGGCTACTGTGGAGACTTAGGTAGAAAGTAAATTTTGTGGATGGCTTTCCAGATTCCATCCCCTGCCCTGGAGAACTATGCTGTGGGTGTGCACAGTGCCTTCCTTACAATTGAATGGTATCTCATGGAGGATAAGCCACACTTACTGAACCACTTCTTTATTTGTGTAAATATGTCTTGGTTATTCCCAACTTGGGGTTATTTAAATAGAACTGGTATAAACATCCACTACCCCCCTTCCTTTTTGATATAGGGTCTTACTCTATAGCCTAGGTTAGACTGAAACTCACTAAATAGTCAAAGCTGGCCTCAATGTGTCCTGATTCAGCCTAGTAAGTGCTGGGATTCTTTATAGGCATGCAGCATTCTGCTCAGTTTGTCTCCATTTTTGTGCAGATGATCTGTCACTTCTTTGGGATGCAGTGTCACCACGATAGGTTCTGGTCATTTCGCAGAGGCATATTCATTTTTAGCTTCTTTTGCATGCCTGTGATTTGTTGCACTCTGTGCCAAGCACTTGAAAGCAGTCAGTCTGTACAATCCTACCTGAAGCTCCTTATTATAACCCCTGTTGGATCAAACAGGCTCAGGAGATCATGTACATTTTACAAGGCCATAGCTACTAATGGTGGGAGGCAACAAACAGGTCTGGGTCTGAGATGTGAGGCCTTCTTTTCTTAATTATATCACTTAATGTGATCAGAAACACACTGGTTTCCCAGAAGCCCACATAGAGCCTTCAGAGAGGGTGGCTGTGCTATGGGAACAGACATGCTACTGTGTAGGCAAAGTCCCAGAAGTAGTTTCTGCTTTGATAATGCAGTGGGATGGAAGGGGGCAGGAGCCTAGAGACTCAGCACTCACCACAGACAGCAGATTCTGACAGAGGACAGGTGACTTGCAGGTCCCTAACAAAGACATAAATCCCCTGTTTTAGCTAAAGTTATTAAGAATTTTGGGAGGGGTCACATGCACTTAGGATGTACTTGAACCAGCTTGCAGGTAAGAGATCTTGCTTTGTCTGTCTTCTACTGGCCAGGAGGGCAGCTGAAAACTGTAGCGAAAGGTGCTGGTGCAACCATAGAGGAGGATAGCACCCAAGACAGTCCTTATCAGTCTGACCCAGCATGACCTCAAATCTCCCAGAAGCCGCTTACTGTTCCCACATGCCACACAGGGACAGCAGGAGGACGGCCACCAGCGGGGTCACACTAAGGTCAGGGCTACTTTCCAGGTGCTTTCTGGTCATAAGATGGAGCCCTGGTTTGAGGTGAGTGATGAGTCTCAATGGGCAGATAGTGGCAGGGGATAGCTTTTATTCTGTGGTCACACGCAAACACTAATACTTCTATGATTTCTAGGTATAACAACGGAGGATGAGGATGGGAGAAATTACCATTTATTTACTTAGAGGGAGTCTTCCTTTTCACACTTGGTTGACAATATCATCTTGGCTCATGTACCACTATGCTTTTGAAGAACTTGTCCAAGGTTTCTCAGTGGCTGTCTTTGAATGCAGGGCTTTGTCGCTTCTAGGGACAGACTAATCATGTCTCTCCCAGTGCTTTCTATTTTGTTTCCTGGTTGGTGGCTGGACCCATTCCCTCATGGTAAAGTCATATTCTCACTGGGACAGGGCAGGCTCAGGAGGCCTGCAGCTGTGGCCTGCAGCTCCAACCCCTGCTGATGGCTGTGTTGGCATGTACCCACCCCTTGGTTCTGCCCCTCTCATTATGCTATGGGGCCCTTTTATAAAACCTCAGATCTGCTGTGGTTCCTGACACAAATTATGGCTTCCCCGAGAATACAAAGTCTAATGGGAAACTTAGCACAGTCTTCAAAGGCATACACGTACAGGTGTTTTTCAATTTCTTCAAACTTAACATGAGATTTCATAGCAGTTAAGTCATCTTAAATGTTTATATGCAAAGAATTACCCAGAACACCTAAAGTAACACTATGCTCCATATCTCTTTTAAATAAAAGTTCTCTCATAGATGAGGCTGAGAGGCACAGAGAACATGTTTCACTTACCCTACCATAAGGAATCCCTGGTACAGCGGCACAGATGCAAAGTAGAAAACTGAAGAAAACACAGCCTTAAAAGACAGAACATGGTAAGTTAAACACCAGCGCTACATTTGTATCATCTTTACAGAGGGATTTCACTACAAAACAGTGACACCCAGTTAAGTCCAGGGGTCACCTCCCACGACAATGGTACAGCCCTCAGAGAAGCCACTGCCTGCTGTGGCATGGTGGGCACAGGCTTGATACCTGCATGGTGGAGATGATGAGGCCCCTGTGCATGACAAACTGGCCGAGTGCTGCAGACCGTTTGTAGCTGTTGCGCCCATGCACCATGAGCAGCCTGCCGATGTGTCTGAACTGTGTGATGGAGAAGTCCGCTGCCAGGGAAGCCTGCTTCCCCTCCTGAAGAATCACAAAGAACCTCTGAGAAACATCACATACTGAGAACCTGTAATGCTGAGTTTTAGAGTGCATATGAATTAAAGACACTAGGGGCAGTGCTTGCTTGACACCCAAAGTATCAGTCAGCATGCCATCCATCAGTTTGCACCGGACAGTGTACTACAACTGTGAGCACACACAGATATCAGCTGCTCACAAGAGGAAAGGGGCTTTGATCTATTAGCAACACAGAACATACGAAGGGAGGGGTTAACACTGACTATGGGGACACCTTACCCTATCACATGGTCCCAGGCTACTTCAAGACAATTCTCTAAACCATAATTTGAAATAACAATCTACCTCTGATTTTTCAAAGCTATCGAGGAGAGTAGAACAGAGCAGCCAAAGGAAAAGCCAAAGTCAAGTTGTACAAATTTTCTAGGTCTTGCTGTGTATATTTATGTTTGGGTGACTATACAGAACAATCAAAGCTGATATAAACACAAATGCCAACTGTGGCTTAGTTGGCAGGAGAAAGGGATACCTCTACAGAGAATGAGGCACATAAGCAGGGGACAGGAGCTGAGGTGTTGGGGAAGGCGCAAGACAGGCAGACAGGGTAATTAGTGACACGGGACCTGGGTCATAAGCACAGAGGACCTGACAGAGTTCCTAAAGAGTCGCACACGCAGCTAAGAAGGCTGTTGAAGGCTGCTAGCTTCCTACTGTTTACCAACATGCCATGGCAGGGCAGTGAGGACAGAACACATGAGCGTGTGAGACAAAAGCACAGACCTACCTTCCCTTCAATCCCAATCCCACAGTCAGCTGCCTGGATCATGCTCACGTCATTCCCTCCGTCACCTGAGAGGTACCAAGAGGTGGAGAGTAAATAAAGCATTTTTTTGTTTTGTGTTTTATACTACTGTTAGGGACTATTAAGAATTTCCTGTAATGCAGATGAAATCAAGTTTAGAGACATAATACAGTTTGCCTGTAAATGGTAAAGAGCTGGCTACTTTCACATTTCACCGCTGACGACAGGAAGGTGGAACACCATCCCACCACCCACCCATGCCGTGTCTGAAGCTGGGTGGGCTCACCTATGGCACAGGTGCGTTTTCTGGTATGCTGGCGTAACAGGGTCACGATGTGGGCCTTCTGGGTAGGTGAACAGCGGCAGCAGACCACAGCAGGGCACTGGCAGGCCAGCTCCACAAGTTCATGCTCGTAGTACCTCAGGCAGACCTGGGAGACAGTGCTGTGACTCTACTGTCAACACACAGCCCTGGGCTCAAGCGGAGGTAAGCGGAATTGTGGGAAAGTCTCAGCCTTCTTCAAGTAAACAGACTTGCATCTTTTGGGTCTCATCTATACCCTCCAAACTTTACAGTATAACCAATCCTGGGGCAGATTGCTCAGTTGTACAGGAGGGTGAGATGGGAAGATGAGCAGGGGTGGCCAGGCCCCTAGTAGAAAAGAGTACAAGTCTCCTACAGGTACTGCACTGTGGGTGGAGAACAGCTGGAACAGAGGATAGGGTCAGTGGCCACAGGACATTCTGCCAGGCTGATATGACCAAAAGATGTGTGTATTCCCCTGGAACCAGTATACTACAAATTCTGCCTATATTTGGTTTCAGTGTTTCCCAGGCATGCTGCGGTTGATAAAGATCTTTGCTTGACCCATGGTATCAGATACTCAAGGCCCTTCCAAAGTGACAGTTCCAGTTCTTAGCTCTCTGTGTTGCTGGAGAAACCCGAAATCCAAAACCACACAGCCCAGTCTAACGGGCACAGATTCTTACTGACTCTCCAGGGGCTACAGCATTTCTCATCATGAAGGACAGACAGGGACTGGAAGAGTGAGTCTTCAAGTCATGTGGCCCAGAAGGCTACCAACAGAAGAGAGACCAGAGACCTAGCTGCCAGATTCGTGGTAGGTGGAAGGTGTACCCTCTGCCAGGAGCTGTGGAAAACTTCCTTCTCCGGTTGTCGCCAGGATTCATGCAACCTGCTTCTGCCTGTGTGCCTGAGTAGAGCCTGTGGCTGCTCTGCTCTCCTGTTTTCCTCTGCTCAGGGGTGAAGATGCCTAAAGTCATGTTCAAGGATTGTCTTGGGGGCCTCCCAGCACTCATTTTTAAACACCATAACTGTCTTAACTTCTGTGTCTTATTTTTCTTTTGATATGGATTTCTCATTATATAACTTCTAATCTCCTGTAAGAGGTGTACTTTTTGTTAGCAACTTATATGATGTTTTAGAACACATTAGAATATAAGAAAACTAAAGAAATTTATAAATAGAAAAGACTATTTGGAACATTTTAAAATATAAAAAACACAAAATGAATGGCATCTTCTGATCCTGAGGCGCTGATGCATCCAGAGTCACAGTTAGCTATGCTGGGAGCTGTCAGCAAGGACGGAATGAAGCTGTCAGCTGTCAGCCCCTTACCAAACCTTAAAGAACTACAGGGCGGCTCTGAAGATACTGGCCCAGTATGCTACAGTATGAGGCTCAGGGTCTTAAGTGTGCTAGGAGGAGGACGGCAGTAGGGAGCACAGGAGAAGCTGGTACCTCAACCATGTGTCCATGAAGCTGAAAACCATACATATAGTTAAGGACAAATAACAACTGGCCCAGTGGCCTCTCCCACATGGGTTTTCCTGCAGTCTCCTGTCGGACCCAACACTCTGAAGTGTTGTAAATCTAAATAACGTCACAGGCAACCTCTGTACCATGGGTGCAGCTAATAAGGAATGTATGTTTAAAAAGCAACATACTTTTTTTTTTTTATAAGTGGAGTAGAAAATTATGAAGCATGCTTACTTACAATAGGGAATAACAACAATGTGAAACTAACTGGAGTCCACTACCTCTTTGTCCCATGGGCACACACTTGGAAACACTGGTTTGGACAAACACAGAATACAGTTATGGGCTTAAATGCCTTGACCACTGGAGACTGATGCTATTAACAATGAACAGGGGATCCAGACAGGGGATAGGGCCTTGAATTGCTAAACCTAAGCAGCTTCTAAACAGGAAGGGACAGAAGATGTGTCAGGCATGGCCAACAAATGTCCTTAGGACTAAGTGTTCTCATGAGCAGTTTTATATTCTACACAGGTACAACAAAACAAAACCCTTGCGACTGTCATTACAGGAGTGGCTGGTTAGGCTTCTGAGGGGTACATTTCAACCAAGACGCCCTGGCTGGGAAGACAGGCAGATACACAATAATCAGAGATCAGTCTTAAGAGACAGACGGACCAATAGAATATGGTACATTACTGAGCAGTCTTACCTTAGAATTAAGATACACACTGTTATAGATTGGTCTGACCTCTGGAGACAGAGGTCTAGAGGCATGTGCATGGTTAGAGCACACACTCAGGCTTACCTCCAGGGAGTCCCCAGATATAACCAGTGCACAGTCATGCTTCCTTCTAAATGCATTCAGCTCCAAATGGGCCTCTCCCCGACTGGTTACCTTCATTGGAGGAAAACCCATCATGAATTAAAAATGAAGGTAATAAGCAAGACATTTTCCAGGAATCACAGTTGGACCCTCTAGAAACTATATGTGGAACCCAAAGGTGCTTAACCTATGAATAGAAGTCCTGTAACAAGGTCCTTCCAGATTCTGCACCTGCATCTCTCACAGGACTGTTTTCTGGCTGTGGTCAGCAAAGCATGTGAGGACTACTGCTGTTATAAACATTCTCATAAGAATGCAATGACCATGGATCTTCTAGCACTTTCTATAAGATCATTTATTAAATTGATATTGGGGTAGGTGGGTATTGGGAGCAGTGTTAAAAATCACTGGCTTATAAAGGGCCCAAGGAAGTTGAGTTTCCCTTTCTCACACACCAAGTAAGAGGCAAAAGTATATAGATTGGGGTTTCATTTAAATATGTTTCTTCATTATAAGCGGTGTAATGCAAAATAATCTCCTGAAGTTGCTTCTGTGATCTATGCCATGAGTTCCAGCCCATCCCATCCATGTTTGCTTAATGTCTACAGAAGCAAGCAGTCTAAAGGGGTAAAATCAAGCTATTATTCTGAAATACTAATTTTAGAGTAAAAATATGCCAGGAATCAATGAACTGGCTTTGCACATGCTTTCTGTGAAGATTTTATGAGGCATAAAAGAAATGATATATGAGTGAAATAAATTAAAAGTTTCACATGATCCAAATTAATCTCCGACTCATCCTTAAGTAGGTAGGTTTATTGTGAAAATTTTAATTTGTGGTGCCATAACTCTGAAAAGTCAACAAAAATTGATCGGAAGTTTTATCAGAAGCATTAATAATTTAATTGCAAATAGTAGTCTGCAGGGCATAATTTGCGATTCTGATGTTTCAAAATAAAATACATTTACATGTAAATGATACTGAAATAACCATTTCTGTAGGTGCAAGCACTTTATTCAGACAGCTACAGACACATGGTGTCTGCCTGCCCACCATCAATCATGACCCAAGGAACTTCTACTTCTTGTTTGAATTAAACTCATCACTACTAGTATGTACAGTAAACACATGAGTTCAGGTCTCTTCTGTCACTTTCTCTGTGCAGTTACAGAAGAGCTTAAAATAGGGAGTAACAAAAAATGAAATGTATAGGAGAAAAATGCTTTCCAACTTGCAGATTGTTTACCATCAAAATATATTTCAAAGTCATTCAACATGTATTTATAGAGTAAGAAAACAGCTCCAACATTGATTTTTAAAAGACATCCAGCAGTTACTGTATATACATTTTAGTTGTAAGATAAAATACTCAATGATTTAGTTGCACGTGGTAGCATACACCATTATTTAATCTCAGTACTTGGGAGGCAGAGTCAGGCGAATCTCTGAGTTCTAGGCCAGCCTAATCTACAGAGGCAGTTCCAGGACAGCCAGGGTTACACAGAGAAACCTTGCATGGGGTGGGGGAATCATAAAACAAAATAAACTTCAACCCTTCAAACCAAAAAGGAAAAAAAAAAGAAAAAAGAAAAGAAAAGAAAAAAAAATCACTTAACAATTCAAAGTGATTTAGAAATCTACTTACTGGTCTGAAAATATGAATGTCTTGTGCTCTGGACACCAAGTGCGAGCTTTTGGCAATGCAAGTAGCTGTTTCCAGTTTATCGCCTGTTAGCATCCAAATCTATGAAATAATTGAAGCTTGTGAACTTCAGTAATGCAGTTCTATTTCTTTACAGAATCCCTGTGCGCGGATGTTTGCACACCACATTTACATGATTTTTTCAACAGGGACAAGATGAAGCAAGACAAGTACCCTGAGTCCATGGAGAAATGAAATGTGGTCACTTTACTGATTCTTAAAATGGATTCAAATTCTGACAAGGTCCTCAAGGATGCTCTGCTAGACACAAAAGAACTAATACTACGTAATTCCACATACATGAGGTGCTCAGAGAAAGTGTAGTCATAGGGACAAGGAGTGGAGACTTGAGCAGGGAAGTCTCAGGTGAAAATGGAGAGCTGTGTAGGCAGTGACAGCCATGGCTGCAGAGAATGAGCCCAACTGCGAACGTAAAAGCGGCTGAAAGCCGACTGTGGCTGTGCATTTGTACTGACTTGTTAGGGAGAGTAAGCAGGAGAGGGACGCTCAGACACACAGCTGAGACATACAGCAGAAGCCTGAAGGGTGAGGAAGCAGTGCAGAGGCAGAAGGTCACTAAGGCCTTTGTTTCAACATAGTTCTCCAGCTGGGAAGTGAAGTTCAAGTAGGCGAACAGACCGGGACAAACCAAAATGTGCTCTTAACAAGCAAGGCATCCAACTGCTACTTCAACATTAAACACTGCATATATGCAGACACACCGCCAAGGCACACACTCAGACTCTGGCTGCTTAAACTGTGGGTCAGGACTTCCTACGTGGTCTTGTGACTTGTGAGGGTGGCTGTAAAATCGGTAACAAAGAGGTCTCTGAACATGCAATAACAAACAGTTACTTAGAGTCAAGTGCATAGAGAAGCTGCCCGCTTCTGGCAGTGCTCGCTGGGATGTCCTGCAGCCTTGGTTCTGACCACACAACACACTGTTGTGTACTGTGCATGCCCCATGCTATGCAACATCCATGAGCACTGTCTCAAATTCTGTGGTTTGGGCCCTAGACCACTGAATGTTATGAAGTACAGCAGCTTACTGTACAAACTTTTTATTTCAAAAACACGGTTTAACTGTGAAAACAAAGACTGCTAACGTTCTATGACTCATTCATCGGTACCTAAGTATTTAGTATATGTTTGGATTCTACTGTGTTAGAATGTTTTAAAAATCATTTGAATTGCTGATGTAAGTTTCATTAAAAAAAAAAGTGTTCAATTTTGGCTTGGATTTGGGACAAAATTCCCAATTTCTGAAATCATCCTAAATAAACCTCTGCCCCTTCACAATGTATTTATTGTAAAGTGGCATTCTCAACTAAAATAGAATAGTTGTGTTGACGATGCTCTGTACATACTGCTGTACCAAATAGTCAAGACTTACTTAATTACATTAAAATAAGAACATTGATCTCATTAGTATGTAAATATACTTTTTGTCTTTAATGAATAGTAAAAGCAAATGACTAAGGAATTACTTTAAAATAAATTTATCACTTATCATCAGTAAATATTTGGTTTTTAATTCTATTAAGGGTAGTAGTTCTCAACCCTCCTAATGCTGAGACCCCTTAATACAATTCTTCATGTTGTAGTGACTCTCCCAACATAAACTGATTTCATTGCTACTTCATAACTGTAATTTTGATACTGTTATGAATCGTAATGTACATATCTGATGTGTGATCCTTAAAGGGGTTGCCACCCACAGGTTGAGAACCACTGACTTAAGGTCATGTAAAAATAGTCTCTCAGGCAAAAAAGGATCATGAGTGGAAAATGTTTTAAAAGCCTGGGACTATAAAGCAGTAAAATAATCAGGGCATTTTATACAGAGGAGCAAAACAGTCCTGTCTTACTAATTTCATCATCATCAGAGCCTTTCAGATTCTTTATCATGTAGAAAGATATATTTGTGGAAACAGGAAATAGAAACACCTGAGGCATATTGATTACTCTAGTGGTATAATCACTGTAGCTGTTCTGTTTAATCAGCATACTTTCATTAGCTTGACTGCACCTCCAATGATAAAATATTACTATGAAAAATCGAGTAAGCACAATCTGCACTGCCACTGCTGAGCAACCTCTGTCACTCAGGAAACAGTGAGTTATGGTTGATAATCACTACACTCCCTGCTTCAGAGTGGGAGGTGGTGCCTGAGAAGAGTTAAGAGGGCAAGATTATAGAGATAGGCCATGAGCCCAGAATTACTACAAATATGTGAAGTTCTATACCAAGGAACTTTACTACGTTAAACCTGATAATCTAGCATGTACAGTCATAAACCAGATTGTAGGTCATTTAAAACAGTCAGGTCATCTGTTCCTAAGTAACCATTTCTTCCCCTGGCGTTATGGCTGCAAGCATAACTGAGTGCAGATGCCTGAGATGCTGAGAGTGAACTGCTTTCCAGCTGTGATCTCTGGTTTGCTGAGGCTCTGTCATGAGTGTAGCCTCTGTGTGCCATCTGCTGCCACTAAAGCTGATAGCACCTCTTGCCAGGCCTCTGCTCACAGTGCTCAGAGCCAGGTGGACAACCAAGGTAGAGCCAGGTACCACTGTGCTCTGACTTTCCTTTACTTTCTCTCCCTCATCTAGCTGGAGTGTTTGTCTTTCAAAGCCAAGTTATGTGTTTCCCATACCATCTTCAAAATTACTTTTAAATCCTTGAGGTAGAGCCAAAATCAATTTTCTGCAAGCTGCTAAGAAAGCAGCTAACAGAACCTAACCCCTAACCCTACCTCGGCCCTAACCCTAAACCCAAGAAGACAGTTTCTACAAACTAAAACTTATCCTCTAAGTGCTAGACTCAGCCATAGAGAGTTGGCTGAGGAAGAGGACGGCAGTGCAGCAGGGAGGGAGAGTGCTACCCTGGAAACCAACGCCACTGGGAAAGAGACTGACCCTCACAATTCACGACATGAATGCCAGTCAGCTGGACTCTTGCAGACACCGTGTTCCAACTGCCAGTTTGCACAAGCGAGCATCTGGGCACTGTGTGGGAAAAGGGAGGACCTGGGAGAGAAGGAGAGGACCTGAGAGCTATGGAGTGGCCACATACTCATGTGTGGTGACAAGGAGTGCAGGAACAAAAGCACTTCTGCACCTCAATCGGCATTCTTGGGCATCGTTGCAGAAAAGACAGTGCTTCCCTTGTGGCTGGGCAGAAGCGCAGTAAGGGTAGTTTCTCACTGTAGGCCCTTCCTTCTAACTCTGGGAATGGACACACACTGCTTCAGAAGCATAGCTGAGCTGAGCAGAGAGTAGCTTCTGAATGACCATGCCTAACAACTGTCTACCCCAGCTCTAGAGCAGATGGTGACTCAGTGTGTGAGGAGTCAGCAGCAAGTGAAGCCCAAAGCCTGCATGACACTGGGTGTCCTGCACCAAACTCCTCTTTAGTGCCTCTTACAATGCACTACCGATGCTTGGATGTACTCAAGGCTCACAGATGCTTACTAGGTGACTTCTTATGGGGAGTATGCAAGATGCTTCAGGAAGGTTTGTGATAGGTTCTGATTGTGCAGGATTTTGACAGTGAACAGAAGGCAAGGAAACAATCACCATTGCAAGTGCTGAAGTCTGGCTGTGCATACCTGCCAGAAGCTGACAGGCCCTAGACTACTCTCAGCAAGTACAGGTGTCATGGGAAAGGACAGATCACAGACCTGCTTCAGAAAGACTGTGCTGTCTTGAACATGGGAAGAGAGCCAGAGAGAAGGAGCATTGTGTTAGTTTGATTCAGTAAGAAAGAGTCTGGCAGTCAGAGGCTGTATGCTGTACCTTGATCCCTGCATTCCGCAGCATCTCTAGTGTGGGCCTCACATCAGCTTGCAGCTGGTCCTCCACCCCAGTGAGACACAATAGCTCCATCTCTCTCTCCAGGCTTTCTACAACGGCAGCTACTTTCAGAGTCCGGTCATGGATGCTCAATTTGGCTTGACTGTATCGGCTCTGAGGACAGAGGGAATAGGTATACAAGTATGTATGTCTTTCACAGTCTGACTTACACAGTTGCACTGTATCAGCTCTGAGGGCACAGGAGACAGGTGAACATGTATGTATACACTCTGCGTGGTGTGTATCAGGTCTTGGGGGCCAGGTGATCTGTTGTGTCCACGCTTTGTATACATGCTCTGAGTAGTTAATAATTACTATTACATGAAGTCTGGGTAAATTTACCCTAGTATGGAAACCTGAAGTACTCACAAGTCAGACACATCCTGAGCAATGACATCATGTTAAAAGAGCTTCAGATTCTGGGGCATTTTGGATTTGAGGAGCTTGGGTAGCTAAACATGTTTATGTGCAAATATTCCATGAATCATACAGCTGGCGGAACAGCAGTGAGGGATGAGGCACACTCAGCGTCTGCTGAGGACATGGAACTGGCCTTCATGGGCACTGATTTCCCACAGACTAAGAGGAGGATCAGGGCCCTCAATCACTAAGAGAGTCCATGCTTCCAAACTTCAGAAACACTGGCCTTGTATCTGCACAGGAAGATTGGCCTTCATCAAGAAAACAAAGTTTTCATAAGGAGGAAGAGACTTGAGTGGCAAGGACTGACGTAGCTCACCTCAAAATCCTGGTACTGCTCTTCTGTCAGAGTCCTCTTCGCCACCACAAGGGTCCGCAGGCCCTCGCGTGCCATGTTTCCACACTGTAAGGAAAGGGCTCTTATTTGTGGCTCCTGGAGTATTTGAACTGACGCACTGAGGCATGAGACCCCAAGAGCACTCTCAGGCAGTGCTGCAGTCTGGCCCTCACTTTCCTGTAGGTCGCTACAAGGAAGCAGGGCAATGTCAAGGGCCACAGACTACAGCAAAGCCTACGGAAGCTAGAGGAAACTTGCAGAATGTGTCCATAGGAGGTCTCTACTGTAACTGCACCACTGAGGGGGTGCGGAAGACACTAGACAGAGATCTAAGATGGGTGGGCTTGACAACCACAGCAGTCTGTGCTCCTGGGCAAAGCATCAGACTGCTTCAGTTTCACCATAGAAACTGCTTCAACAGGGCTATTCTGTAGTATTAGTGCACAGGTATAAAGCATGCACAGGGTTGATCACACAGGGTAACCAACCCTACGCACCAGGTTTGTGGCTCAGGTCTTAACTGGACAAGGAAGGAGGAGACCTTAGATGAGTCATTATCCTATTTATATAATAAATGGGAAATAGAAATACATTCAATAGGTATATGAAAATATGATAACCCATTTACCATGCCCTAATATCACTCTGATTGAACACTGTTTTCCCCTGCTAAAAGTGGAAAAGTTTTAGCCGTAGCTAAAGTAAAGAAAGAGGATTTGGGGTACAGTGCTGGTTGTGTTCTAGGTCCGCCTGTTTGAAGACAGCTGGTGAATCATTTCAGAATCTGAATGGCTCCAGTGGCATCAATCCCTCAGCTAGACATACTACCTATATTTGTAAACAAACGCTGTGACTTCCAAACAAAGGGGCCACTGCCATACTATAGAAAGGGTCAGACTTTAGGGAACCTGAATCAATATGCATATTGGTAAGCACCCCCAGGGATTTTGCTAAACCACCGTTTTGCTTTGCTCTTGATAAAGTGAAAGGTTTTGAGACTACAACAGAATTACAACACACACACTGGTGGCGAAGAGGCAAAAGATTTATCTATGGAAAGAAACTACAATGTTGAGCACATAAATGTGCATAGGGTTTTAATGAAGTTATCTTTCTGAACAGCAATCTGACATTGTCTGTCTGTGGCAAGACATTTATTGATTTGACCTCATAAAGCTAAATAAATTAAACAAGTATTTTACAATTAATTGCATGTCATTATGACCAAAAGTAATTTTTATGGCATTTTACTAGGTCTTCAGGGAATTTAATTTATTCATGTCTCTGATTAAATCAAAGTGGCCTGAAGGAGATATTGATTCATATTGCCAAGACCATCGTGAGTATCGGGTGTGGCTGCTATGCTGACAGACCATCTCGGAGGTCTGAGTGGGACAAGAACAAGAACAAGGAACCACGGCACCTGCAGTAGTGTGCACACAAGGAGAGAGCTGCTCACAGTCCTAGCCGCCTTAGTCTCACTTTGGAACCCAATTACTAATCAATACACAACCTTAACAGTGACTATTATAACCTCACGAGGCTAACCATAAATATATTTGTTTACAAATAATAATATAGGCTTGCTTAAGTCTGTACCTTTTTTCTGTTTTTTTTAAAGAAGAGAACAATTTAGCAATATTAAGCCTAATTTGTTATATATCCAATACTATTTTAGATCTACTTTTATATATCTGCACATTTCATACATTAAATAAAAATAGCAATTATTTCTTAGGAAGCAGAATTTTTATAACTAACCAGGGTTCTTAACCTTCATTTATATGTACCTGGAAGGAACTGTAAGTATTTAGAATAATTTAATGGGAAAGAAATACCATCCTTGGCCACGGATTCTGGCTTGAAATGGTGACGACACAGTGTTGCGAGTGTGGGAAAGGGACTGCTTTTCCGCCGTAGCCTTACTAAACTTCATGAAGACGTTTTGTACAGTGCTGAGAACGACTTGCTTACCTCCTCTTCTAGCCAATCATTGTACTGGACAATGGTGGACATGGCGACATCAGCACCTTTCATATAGAATGTGATTTCTGCTGTGGATTCATCCTGTAGTAGTGTAAAAATAAACAGAGACAGCTGGGCTGAACTGCTTCTTGTAACTAACCACCGGACTAAAGAAGATGCTCTGGAGGAAGCATGTCCTAGAGAATGTACTATGGGCTTTCTTTGTAGAAAGTGCTCTAAGATGGCAGTGCGGTGACAGCCAAAGTCGGCAAACACCTGAGATGTAGCATTGTAATTCTTGAGATAGTCTGGCCTAGCATAAGCCGTAATTCTCTCCAGTTTCTCAAGTGTGACAGAATGCTCACTGTTTAACAAATGGAATTCCAAAATACAATTTTGGTACTGAGTAAGATAACTTTAATAAAGGTATGTATTAGTAACTTTGTGGACATAAATCATGCTATGCAATTTCTGTTGAGGACAAAACAATTTTAATTAAAAAATTACTACTGTCTTTTACTGTTCTGCTTCAGTACTCCCAGGAGAGTGACTTTATAACTGGAGTCACACCAGCTTCTCAGCTCATACATTACTAGCTGTATTTTTTTGTTTCTGTTTTTAAGAAAATAATAAAGCACAAAGTATTTGAGTAAATATTTGACTTGGAAGTTTTCTGGGGGTAGTTTCTGCATTCACTTAGGAAGCCTGGAAAATGACTGAGTAACTAACTGGAGTGTGGGTGCAGCCGGAAGCCGTGACATACTCTGACTATGATGCCCATCCGCTTGCTCTCCGAGGTGAAGGGGAACATCTGTAGAATGCAGTAGGTCAGGACCTGGCCACTGGGGGTCTTCAGCTGCATGGAAGCAAGGTCCCTGCTGACCAGAGTGAGCCCGACACTCTCTGTCCACCGTACCAGTGCCACCTGAGGAGATCAGAATGTGTGAGGAGCAACCGCCTAGGGACAATTACATGAAGAAACACACAGCACACTAGTGTGCAAAGACCCCACTGAGGCACAACTGATGTAGAAGAACTAAGTGTGATAACTTTTCCTTTCTTCCCCACATACTTTAACAAGTAAATGAGATATATATTATTTATTGTAGACCATTCCGCACCATAAAGACTATTTTGCAGTGTGTACTGACTGAGTCCCAAACCCAGACAGCATTAGAACCTATGAAAAAAATCCCTATCCACCCTGGAGCTGAGTTTCATGGTTTGTCCTAATTCACCACCTGTAGTTCTGCCAGCTTTGAAGGAAACAGCAGTTCTGTACTCTCTTTATCTTCCTTTTCCTAGTAGAAAAGATAAGCTGGTAATGACCCCATGATACTAAACATCAGGGTGCCCATGTTATAGCTACAAATGCCAAGACTGCCCTAGGTCATCCAGTTGCAGTGATACAACACTTTGGCTTAGACTCCAGGTCACAAACTATCACTGAGGGAAGTCAGGGTGGGAATGCAAGGCAGGAACCACGGAGGAACACTGCTTGCTGGTTCCCTCTGTGGCTTGTTCATGTGTGACAGCTTTCTAATACAGCCCAGCACCACCGATGTGTGATGGTACTACTCACAGTGGCCTGGGCCTTGCAGCATCAGTTAATAATCAAGACAATCCCTTACCGATATGCCTGCAGACCAATATTATAAAGAATTACTCACTTGAGACTCTATTTCAGGTGATTTTAGTCTGTGTCAAGTTGACAGTTAATGGTGACTACTAGGACAGAGACATCAGCAAAGTAGAAGATCAGCCTGGGCTCTGGGCCCCAAGTATAATTGCAACACTGAGCAGCTCTGTGTCCAACTCTTTATCAAGGCTGCTTTCCATTATGATGTGGAAAGGATACTTGTAAAGTGTCCTAAGGCTAAAATGATATAAGCAAATTCCTGGCACATGCAGGTGCTCAAACTTAGGAGTTATTCTTGTTTATAGTTATTATTATAAAATTTAAAAAATATTAGTTAACTTAAAAACTAATTTTAAGTTAATACATGCAGTCTTTTATGGACGTTTTTCAAGAAAAGGAGTTATCTTTAAAAGCAATCTCATTATAAGACACTTAAAACAGTACATAACCTGATCAGTAACCAAAGAAACAGGAGCACAGACCAGCAAGGCCACAGTTCCTTCGGGGAGGAACTCTTGGGGGAAGGGTGGCAGGGAGGGGTGTCTCCCTTGCTTTTGTCTTGAAGATGCAGCTTAGCCAGCTGTCAGGAATGCACAGCTCTTGCAGAGCTTAAGTTTCTCTCTGTTTTCAGTTTTACCACCACTGTACAGCCATTATTTTATCTTAGGCTTTGGGAACTCAAGAAATCTTTAATCCCAGCACTTGGGAGGCAGAGGCAGGTGGATTTCTGAGTTCGAGGCCAGCCTGGTCTACAGAGTGAGTTCCAGGACAGCCAGGGCTCCACAGAGAAACCCTGTCTGGAAAAAGCCAATAAAAAACAAAAAACAAAAACTTAAGAAAACTTAAATTTTGTGTTATGCCAGGTATCATGAATTCAAACTTAGTGTCTTGTGAAAGTCACAGGGTGCCATGACCACCCCTAAGAAACAACAGAGTAAAACTTGCAGTAAGGGGTCAAGAGTTTATGCAAAATGGTGGCCTAGTGGAAAACTGGTGAGGATGAAACCTTCAGAGGCAGAGGGCCCCCAAGCAGGATGCATGTGTGGTTACCAGACAAGGGTTGACCCTCAGTCCTTTGGTACAGAAGCTATTTTCATTTTGTGGAGAGATCAGAAATCATTTTAAAACTAGGATTTCTAGGTAATTTCCAGAAACCAATTGTAAAATATTTTCAAAAAAGTTTTTTTTTTCCCCAACTCTGGGATGGAAAGCTGTTTCCTTATCCTTAATGCTGAGAGCTCCCAGGGCACACAGCAGGCACATGCTTTAAGATCCCGCACGAGAGACTGTCGGGCAGAGGGAAGCACTGCAGTGCCCATCGCCCCCTACTGAAGGCAGATGGGAGACTTCTCCCCTGTGGGCTGCTGGGGTATGACAGACATGGACATTAGGCCTACAGCCACACTGTAGTCTTCACGCGCTGTCTCCTGGGGGCTGCATGCTCTTCCCTAACCCTTCCTAACAGTGTGATCTGCACGAGGATGCGGTTGCTGTAGATGAGGAACACACAGATTTAGGCAGTTTTAAGTTACCAGTCACAAATCGTATGCAGTTAATGCACCAGGGAAAACAACTATCTTCTTTACAATGTTTGATAGTTTAAAAATGTTTACATAGTAGTGTCAGCCTATGATATATTGAGTGAAACCATGATCAAATTGTAAAATAAACTCAGCAGGCTAGACTAGAAAAGAAGCTATGACAGATCATCAAGCTAGAGTACACTTGAGCCCTGACCTTCTATTGTTCTGACCTGGCCAGCCCTCATCTGAGGTACTAGGTTCCAGCCTTCTGGATTTTAAGAGTTTACTGTTTTGGGTACACACAGAAATTGGCCTCATTAATTTGAGTCTCCCTTTCCCCTCTCTACATGCAACTGATAGTTTTTTCTCTTTTGTAAATAAGCATAGATTCAGAAAATTATGGCTTCTGCAAGTTTTGCTACTCTTGGTAAGATTTCTGTGCCCTTGTCCTAGAAGAGAAATCATACAACAGTAACAGAATGCTTAGTGCTTGTCAAGTACTATGAGAAACTGCCACCTCGAAATTATTTGCTTTGTGATTTCCTGTTTGGGAGGAGTCAGCTAAAGATTTATCTTCTAAGGATGCCTCTCACAAGGCTGCCAAGTCACTGTACCTTTGTGACCTGTCACCTTTATTGAGGGCAGGGTGCAAGCATCAGAAGACTGCATGTGGACCTGCAAGACTGTAAAAACGATGTGTTTGAAAGTCAAATGGCTTTCTAGGCCCAGCTCTTGGGGTGTTTTGCAGCATAGAAACAGCAACATGCACCTGCCCTCCCAACATTGGTGGTGTTTGCTGGTTAACATGGCACACACCATACTCAACAGTGTGCTAGAGTAAACTGGACTCAGAACCCAGGTTTGAGAACAGAATGAAGAGCACCTGCCAGTGATCTGGCACTGTAAGAGTATCAGCAACCTGCTCCAAACGACAGCATCAAAGAAGGCATGTAGGTGTTAACAATCCCATCTGGAGGAGAGCCTGGCACCTGACCACAGTGCCTCTTCCTACCCAAGACAATGACTCTGTAAGTTGCAAATGCTCTAATACGCCAAGGTTAATTTTCAATTTACACTGAAAGGTTACTATTACACTGTGACCCGTAAATTGCACCTTTCCCTGAATACCCTATCATCTCACAGTGCCCCGCTGCAGTCAGGGCCAGGCTTTCTATATTTGGTGACTCACATCTGTTTATTATTTAGTTTATGCCTGGCTTCACAGTTCCTTTGAGTTAGGAGCTTATAACAAGATTAAGTTTAGCTTCTTACACCTAGCCCAGCACGCCATCCAAAAGGTTTAATCACCCAAGGATGACATCCATACCCAGTCAAGCAAACCAAGGGGGTGCATTTTCCACAACACAGAAACTTTAATTATTGTCCGGTGTAACCACCTTGGTATTGGGCAGAGTTCTTCTGATAATGTAAAGTTAAACAAGTGACTGCAGAGGGAGCAGCCCTGCAGCAGAACCTCGGTGCTCACAGTCATCTAGGTTGATCTTTTCCCTAACGGATAAATCCAGTTGCCAACTCCCAGGGGCAGACAGCCCATCCTCAGCAGCTCTCCAGCTCCAGGCTGAGCTTGGAGCCCTGGTGCAGTTACTGGAGAGTTGTGTAGCAAAGGAGAGTTCCAGTGAACTCTCTCTCTCTATTTGAAATAGATTGAACTGTTCTTTTAGCACTAGTATCTGATGATATTAAATATTGAAACAAAAGCAAAGCTTTTGGTAGCACTGGCAGCTAGATTCTATCTTCCTCCTACAGACCCAAACAATTGAAAATACACACTTTGGGGACTGGGGATGAGCCTCACTTATAGAATATTTGCCCCACGCCAATAAAATAAACCATCCTTTAGAGAGATTATTGATTCTAAGACTAGAGCAAAAATATACATAAGATGTGCCTGTAGCATCCCTATATGTACAGAAAACAAGGCAATGCTTAAATATGGAAAGTAGCATGAGAGAGGGGGGATTAAACAGGTATAAAACAAGTATCCAGGAATCCATTGTGAGAAGTAAATGGCTGATTAAATAAATCACAGAGAGAGCATGGGGAACTCCCTCATGCAAATGCATAATTTATACAGGCAATTCACCCACGGAGGGGTGGGGGGTATAACTCCCCTTGTGATACAGTCTGTGTGCCTGTGAGCTTCCAGACCAAGAATACAGTTTTGTTTTTTCAGTCAGGGTCTCTCTCTATAACCCCAACTGTCCTGGAACTCAATGTGTGGACCAAGCTGGCTTCAAACTTAGAGATCCTCCTGCCTCTGCTTCCCAGATGCTGGGATTAAAGGTGTGTACCATCACAGCCAGCTGACCAAGAATACAGTGTTAAATGAAGAAATAAAAGGGAAATCTTCAGTGGAGACACCTGACAAACACACATGGGCCACGTGACCAAGAGCAGCATCCTGGGATTCAAAACAAAAGAAGACCTCAGGCAAACACAGAGGACTCCTGTAAAAGCATGGGTGCAGTGTTGCTCATTTTCCCAAGGAATCCAAAGTCACACTGTGTGCTTGCCCTGATGCAGACTACTAAGTGACTGTTCAGAGTGTTTAGAAAGGACGCTGTCCTTTTCCATAGTCACTTTACAGCCATGGTTTAGGGGCTTCTCTAATGGAGTGCTTTACACCTGGTATTTGATGCTGAATTCTCCTATGTAAAGGGCACCAGGGTCACTGCACATCACCAACATCTAGAGCTCAAAGTGTGGGTTTTCTAGATCACTTTCTTGTAGAACTAGGTGAAAGCCCTGGAGGTCATGGTCAAATGCTTTACTATTGTGGCCTCTGCATCCTCTTTCCCTGTTTCCTTTAGCTGCTGTCCTGAATGTAGAGGCAAAAGCAGGCATTTCTCAACCAGCACTGTCTGGTTCTGTGTATCCAAGGCTATCAGTTGAGTCTATTTTATAAGGCAATTTTGTAGGCAATGAAATAACTTACGAGTAGGGTATCAACTACTCCTTGTGTGTATCTATATTAAATGGAATTAACTGCTGCTTGGCATTATAACAAGAAATAACCTCTGGGATATTTTTCTCTGAGATGTAAAATGATAATCTAGAAGTAAAAGCCTTCATATATTTCAAATGACTATTTTTATGACTACTGAGCTTTCTGAAAATTTTAATACATAATGTGACTATTGATAATAATTCAAAGGCAAGAATAATTAAAAGAAGAATGTACAAAAAATACATCAGTGAGAGCCTGCGTAACCCTCTATAGGCCACTTAGCAGTCACTAAACAGCTGTCACAGGCACCTCATGTGCACACTCACATCTCCCCAAGCTCAGTAACCAGTGTAGGCAAGTGGGCCCAGAGCTACACCATACGGGAGGGATAAAACACAGGGCAAGATTTTATCAATCCCTTTCTCTATAATTCCATTATCTAGAAATTTTTGTGCCACTATTCTTGAAACGCTTGGCAGAAATTTCCTTTATTCTATTAGCAATTATGCACACACAGCTGCCAGCTGTAACCCTCAGAGTACATATTTTACCATGTACTTTATAAATCATAATTTAATCATTGACATCTCATCATTTTTGATTGTGGTTATTACAATCATTGTTATAATTTAATAGAATTATTAACTTAAGATGCAATTTGATCATCTGGAAAAAGTGCTAATCAATATTCACAGACAGGCTATGCAGTATTTATTCTCTATTGGTCTTGAAGGTCACAGAGTGAAGGCTTTGTGTCACTGACAATGATTTGCTCCTCACAAATATATTGACAAAACACCACAATTAGTCTTGCTTCAATGGGCACACACAATAAAATGAATTAAAAAATACAACGCTCCACATACATTAGTTCTTTGGTAAACCCAAATGCAATGTAATTAAGGACATATTGTTCCTTAATAATAGAATAATAATAATTCCTTACTTTTAGAATAATAAAATATTACTTGTGATTTGTCATTAATTCTAGATGATTCTTGCATATAAATGGCCGAGCAAGGCAAAGACAGCTGCATCTTGAAATAATATTTAAACAGAGAACTTACTAATGTGAATAAATGTAGCCATATAGGGGAAAGAATGCTACGAATAAAGAGCTAGTTTACAGGAATAAGCACTCATTAAAAAGCACCACAGCCAATCAATCCTTTGGTCTACAGTCAGCAGAGGTCATGCTATGCCTTCATCACTTGTGTTGATGACCTCTGCACTGAGCCTGAGTTTATGTTCTCTTGTGATTCCTATGACTTGAGTTCAGTGCTGGCTTCCTGCGACTACACTGGATTTTCATTCTGTGAAGGAATTTCTATGGAGCATTTAACATTTGTTCAGCTTGAGTTTGCTATGCTAAGCCTGCAGACACAAATCACAGGCAACCAGAACTTCCTTCTGTCTTAGAGAAAATGAAATATTGATCACTTATCACAAGAACCAATGACCAGGACATAAATAGGTTCTACTTCATACATACAAAGTCAGTTGTTTACTCTCTGACATCACTAACACTGTTAGACCTCCAAGTAGACACAAGCATGCAGCAGATGACACACCACTGTGAGTACTTACTATCTGGTGCCTAAGAGGACCTTCAGGAATTACAAATTAATCCCCCAAGATGTCTACTATTTGTAGATTAAAAGTTCAACTACATTAAAAGTGCTGGCATAGAAAAGATCCTCCTTTCATTCAGGAAAATAAATATCAAGGTGGCTTATACTACAAAGAACAGCAACTGGCTCAAAAACTCAAAAATGTAGGCATTCTGCAACTCACATTCATCCTAAGTGTAAGACGACACAGTGCTGTGAGCTGATGGGGATTACCACAGGGCAGTGCGGTGCACAAAGTGTGGGAACCTCTGATTTATAAGTTCTCTGCAGAAATAACTGTTATAGCCAAGAATAAATAGGATTATAAGAATGTAGTCCTGATATGACTGTATAAAACTAGTTAAGTCTCTTAAATGATACCACTGCTTATTAACCATGGAGATTGTGATAGGTCAACACTGAGGTTAAACAGAAAACATCAATTGAACCATTTCCCTAACTAAAGCTCCAGGGTGCAATATTCTGAGCACTTTATTCAATAAAAAATGCTTTTACAATGGTGCTTTGGTGATTGGGAAACATTGCCATCATCTGTCAAGCTAACGGCAGCAAAGTTCAATATGCCAAACAACAGGCTTTTTGGATGCCTTTCCTGAGGCTCTGGGATCTGCACACACCACATCAATACTACACTTTAAAAAATCATGATGAAGCTCATTGTTTTCATTTTTAGATTTAAAATATGAGTTACAGATCTTTTTACATATTAATCATTCTGTCTTTAATCTTTGCAAAATTTCCATACAAGTAAAAAACCTTAAGTGTAAGGTTAGCAGTTTCTTTGTTATAATTTGTTTAAGCTCTTAAAAGTCTTCAAATCAATGAAATATCTTTTATGGTAAATTCCTAATATTTAAGCATTAAGACGTGACAATTTACAATTTTGTATGTACTTCAAAAATTTACACTTCTTTTGGTAGGCAATAAAGTGAATATATAAGATACTATATTTTTGAACTTCAAATAAGAATTTCTTTGGAAAACCTCTGGTCTAGGCATCCAAAACAGGAGGATAAAGAAATTCTTTCTCAACATGTAATTGTATAGAATTGCTGAAGAGTTCTGGAATGCCACAGCAGCCAAAACCAGTGTCTAGGCCTTGCTAAGAAAAGGAACAGTAGCCCTTTTCTCCTTTCATAAAGCAGTATGGCTGTCTTATATCCGTCTCAAAACCTTCTGAGAGCTAAGAAGAATAATTTATACATCATACAGATATGACCTACATACCTGAAATTTCCAAATGGTTTAGGACTGTTGAACTGTGTATCCAGACTCACTATAAGCGAGCGCGCGCGCGTGTACACACACACACACAGACACACACAGACACCCTATTTTGACACATTGTAATGGTTTCAAAAGATGTGGTTAAGACCTAATCAACCGAGTCTATGAAACACAGTGGGGCAATGGCGTAGAGACACTTGATTAAAGGAGTTTACACTACAGGACCAGGTAAAGGGATGGAGATCATTTCCCTAGCTTGCCCTCTTTTACTAAAATGGGATTTTATTCTGATGCTTCTTACACATCACCAATAGTTCAGCTAATCCTGATTTTAACATTATATCAATATTTTTATTCCCTTTCTTTTTGGGGGAAGGAAGGGAGCCGGGATTTATCACTTTGTAGCTCTGGTTGGCCTTGAACTCACGATGTATACCAGGCTAGCCTCAAAACTCAGAGATCTCCCTGCCACTACCTCTTGAGAGCTGGATTAAGAATGTGTACCACAAGCCCAGATACTTGGTGTTTCTAAAACAGAGTGTGGTATGATTAGAATCTTAAATTCCTTGTCACAGTTTTATTATGTAACAAAAGGTGAATATTTGAGAATGTGAAATGTAGCCTTGCCAATCCACAGGAATTAGACCCCATGTGAGCTCTAAGGATTTTCAGTCCACTTGTCCTACAGGCACTTTTAAACAACCATACACGTTCTTCCATTCCCTCCTCCTGTCTTGAGTTTGTCCTGGCGTCTTGTCTGCAGCTTTCCTCCGCAAGAATTCTGCATTCTGGCCACCTACAATTTACCTGGGGTTTCTACGGCAACCCACCCCTGAACACTGTGCCTTGCTTTCTCTGTGGCCATCTGCAGAGATCCTAACTTTGTCACATATCGCCTAGGCTGACAAATTTTCTTTTGAGTCTTAGAGGAAATCTCCATTACCCTGTAACTGTCACATTCTGCATGCAGACAAAACCAGTACCAAGCAGACAGTACCAAGGCCTACTTGCCAACTCAAACAGAACCTCAGACCATGGCTATTGAACCTTGTAAGTCTCTGTAGCTGAACCCAGGAAACAGTGCTTTAGGTGGCCTGTAAGAGCAAGTCACCATGGTGGCTCTCTTTCTCAAGGGAAACTTTTTCAAACGAGTTTACAGCTTTAAGCCCTAGATCCTGTGGTGCGTGGGATCTAATTCCTGAGATGCCCTTACAGCATTTCCAACTGTCCAGTGCATAGTTCTTGGCTGTCTTTTAACAATGCTCATCTCTTAAACAACCATACCATCTTTGTCTGAAAGTTGCAAGAAGCTCTAATGGCCAACCTGCATATATTTCAAGCTCTCCATTACTCTGCTTTATGCTTCTAATCCTTACTACAAACCTTCATAAGAACAGCCATCAACAGTCATTTTAAAATGTCTTGAAATTCTCTACTACATTAATCTATTGCATTATTCAAAGTCTCAGAATACAGGCAAAACCCACAGTTTTGTTTGTTTGTTTGTTTTCCCAGAATGTGACATGAATATCTCTAGCTTCCAGCAGGGTCCTCACTCTCACATGAGTCCTCGGAGCCTGGCTCATTAGCCACATTTGGTATTTTCATCTTCTGACCTTACAGCAGAACTACCTATGAGGTCTGTGCACTGCTCATCAACAACACTGGGGCTCTATGCCTTTCTATTACTTCCGGGATCAGAACTTAATAGCCCCCTACCCATGATGATTATGTACTTATATGATCTAATTTTGCAGGGTATTTGAAAAATTTAACTTGTTAACACTGTGTCTAAAGCTGGTTTGATTATATTACATAACTGTCTAAAGTACTCTGAGGGGACAGATTAGATAAAGCTGTATAAACACACTCAGAATGACTGCATAAGAAGTGCAAGAAGTGGAAATTTTAATAATGAATCTTACCAAATCCCAATGGAGCAAAGCTGGAAATGACTAAGTTAACATATTTAAGGTTTTTCTTTTTTATCATTTCTATTTTCTTTTTTATCATTTCTATAGGTTTCTCAATTATTCATACTCCATATCTTTTAAAAAACATTCTCTCTATATATATATGTATATATATGCATATATACACACATATATGTATATATGTGTGTGTGTGTGTATATATATAGATATAGATATATATATCTTCCTACAGAACAACTGGAAATTTAATAGATAAGCCCAGTGACTCATTGCAACATAAGGAAATACTAGACAATGAAGTACAACAACAGTAATAAGTTCATTTGGGAAGCCAATTTGTGATAAAGCCAGCTGATTTTTCAAGTTTTTTTCCAGTAAAAACTGTTGAATTTAATGGTATAAAACTACAAGGCCAAAGTCGTTAAGAATCTTCCCTTACTGTCATCAGTAAATCTAACCTGTAACAGTATGAATTTCAGAGGCCTAGTCTGTGGCTAACAAGGATCGTGCAGACTAACCCTTAGGCACTGACATGGAGGGATCAAAAGTGAACCCTGAAAGGCATGGACTATACCCAGGGCTCACACATACTAAAGTTAATGTCAGAATCCAGGACACGGTTCAGTGTCTTTGCCTTAGAGAAGCAACCTTCGAGTCTGTAGACTCTAGGTGGAAACAGATCACACAGGCTTGCACTGTGAAGACTACCCTCCCCAAACAAGATGCTCAAAAGAAGCAACTGACCTCATCGGGGCTGGAGGCCTGGTAGGTGCGGTTCTCATCACTAAAGTCTTGGTCTGCTTCAGCAAACTCAGTCTCTCCAGTGATGCCAGCCCGAGCCTCATACACAGGAGTAACATTATGACAAAGGGCGATGGCTTTCACTGCTTCATGGATTCTACTGCTGACACTCTTCTTAACTTTAGGCGCTGAGGACTGGCTTCTTCTCAGTGGAGCAGAACTTGGGTTGTGCCCAGTTGGTTGGGAGTGTACCTTTAAAACAGGATACCATGCAACAAGGGCAGACACAAAAAAATGATCCACACAGAAGTTACTGGCATGTTTTATGAACTAAAACAAGCTGTTTGAGACACGGACAATGCTTTGATTCTTTCTCTTACACTGTACACAGGAATATAAATTCTTATTATTTTTGTCTCAGCAATGCAAAATGCTTGGCTCTTTTGAGATTGTCAAACATACCATATATGTATTTGCTATGCTATTTAAAGCCCGACACATTCCCTTTTCCTAAGTTCAATTAACTATTACTTTACTCCATAAGACAGCAAGACAAAGAACAAGGCAGAACGGTGTATGCACACACTATACATAAAACAATACCAAACAAAGCAGCCAGAACTCTTAAGCCTCGTCCCTGAATATAATAAATAGATCTGCTTTGTAGCTAACAAAGATTAAATATAGTGCCAGGGAAAGCAAGCTTGTCAGATCTCAGTCCTGTCCATGGGAAGTAACTGCCCACCGAGCACTGTTTATCTGCATAATTCCCATCAGCATCAGGTCTAGTAATGAGTGAGCAAGCTGTCACCATCCAGTGATGGGTTTCTATTACTCACCTCCTATCATGGTGGGTGACAGAGGCCACTTCCTAAACCCACAGGACAGACACAAATTTTTCTGGTTAACTTCAGAGACTCAGGACAGTATTTAAAAGAGACTACAGTCAGAGCAACTGAGAATCACTAAGTATGAGCCTTTCTCTACCAAGCATAGGGCTGCATGCAGAAGTATCTACTCAATGCTCAATTGTGCTACCCACTGTGGGGGAGTGATCTGTGACAGGCAATCTGGCACCTGGTCGAGCACAGGCGTCAACTCTAGGCAACTCAGTGGAACAATCCGCAAGGAACCAGGAAATGTTAAGCCAACGCTCCCAGGAGGCTTTTGGCTCAGGTCACGGTCACATACCACCCCTCCTCAGGTAGAGGCGTGGCCACACAGGCCCAAGCCATCCCCATGTTAATGAGACACCTAGAGGCTTAGCCATGCCCCTTTCCAGTTACTATATCTGCCTTGCATCTCCCAGAGGCCGTGGGTTACAATTTCATCCACACCACTCTCCACAATGAAAATATACGTCTTAGAATTATCGACTGTCTCTTCAACTGGACCTGTCATGGGAAGCGAGGGATCCGGTCCTCGATTAAGGAGCCGCATCTATCCGGGTGTCTCAGTGCTTCTAGACAGCCACCACATTCCCCCAGAGCCGCAGCATCTGGGAGGGACATGTGGGGCTTCTTTCTACCATGCCAGGTTTGTTCCCACAACCCACAGCTGCATGGCAGCCCCCATCTGTCCCAGCTTACAACAAGTTGCTTCAGCCATGGAGGAGCTCAGTCCTTCCCCTTCTGAATTATGTAATGCTCACTGATGCTTGTACAATTTAATTTCACACAAATTCCATTAAAGAGTAAGCTTTCACCCAGCCAGTGCTTCCAGTGGGCAAAGATAATCAGGTTAAGAAAGATCTGTGCTACATTAAAGTGGGCTACAGACAACCATCATTACAATAACAACATAAATAGGGACTAATGAGAGTTCTACATAGTTTTACCAGAAAAGCCCACAGACATCCTTTAGTGAAAAAAATCTTCAAATGCTCTTAGATATAAGTAAACATTAAATATCTGTTATATTTATATAATGCCTTTCCAACTCTTCTGCTTTTAATATGATCCTGATAAAACAGTTATAATAATAATCACACCATGGATACAGGGTAGTCCAAATGCCTCCTTAAAATATACAGGCTATTGTTATGGCCCTTGGATGCCTCTTGGAGGCTGCAGGTGGGTCCCTATTGCTGAAGACACTACATACTTAGGACACAAGACTTGAAAGTTTTGAGTTGGATTTAATTGGAAAGCTTCCTCCCTGCAGTGTAGCTTCCATAGTGAGTTCAGAAAGTACTTTATGGGTTGTCAAGGGAGCATGGTACTGAGGTACCTGCCTTAGTCACTGAAAAGATGAAAAACAGAATATATTTGTTTTTTTAATGTGAGAAAGTTTTATTAAGTATAAAGAAAAACAAAGAGATTATTAGTAATCAGCAAAGCCAATATTCTATTAATTACCCTTTAAAATACTGTTTACTAAACAATTTATTTTTAGAAATAATTCATTAAAAAGAATAAGTGGTTTGAGTTCATATTCGCCAAGAATCTGCTAATATAGATATGCTAGTCATAGTTTCTTGATTGAGATACTAGAATTGATAGGAGGTTAATGATAAAAAGTAAAATAATCAAATTAACGTATTGAGCTCACCACTGTGGGTGCATTATGAGAAGATGGCATTCAGAAGTACACTCACATACCTGCAAGTAGGAATTCAGGACGTGACTTTGGATTTCATCCATAGTGTCTATTCCATAGGAGACAGTACCCAGATGGAGCCGCTTAAATACCATTTCATTCTGAGTGAGTGTTCCTGTGAGAGGAAGATTAGCAGCAGTGAGCACAGGTAGGGTGAGGACGCTCTGTAGTTCCATAAAGAGGCCTGGTCACATCCTTGACTGTGGCCTGAGACATCTGTTAGGAGACACAAAGTGCCTGCAGAATGGTCACTCTGACAGGGAGGCTCAGAAGTTTTTCTCCAAGCGTGTCATGTTAATAGTCTTTACCAACGAAGGAGCTCTAGAAAAAAGAAAATCTGAGTCTCTGTGCCTGGTTCACATCTGTGAATTGATATAATAGCAACTTCTGCTCCTCTAAATAAGGCATAAACTAGGAAGGTAAGTCACCATTGACCTGGTCACAGTACTGGGCTGGAGAATGATACTACCTAGCCCCACATTAGCACAGTTTAGTAGCCTTAAAGACCTATTTCTGGAAAGTAATCATTACTGGTCGAAAGATAATATTCCAGATGTTTAACCCTCCCTATCTGCCAGGAGCCAGCCTAGCCTGGAATGGTTGCAATGGAACACAGTGTTGGACGTAGAGGTGGCTTTAAAGATGGATGGCCTCTCTAACTGTACTGAATGCTTGCCGCTAACTTCTAAAAAAAAAAAAAAAAATCTTAAAAACTTTCCTGCTTATTCTGTTGTTAAAAACTGCGGGCTTGGATGATTAACACCTGTGGCCTAGCAGTGGGGAACAAAGTAAAAAATTTATTGCTATAGCTCCCTTCTCTGTCCAGGCAGCCAGAAGCCTCGCTGGCTAGGCTGCTTAACTATTTGTGAACCAGACAGGAAGGAGAAAAAAAAGAACTAAAATGTTTTATATAGGCAAATATGCACAGACACATATACATTCAAACACCCACACTCTGGCCAGGCCCATCCATCTATCTCAATCAACACCACAAGTATTCATTTACCTACATAGGTACGTACAAACAAAATATACATTTGAATAGATGATGGATGGATGGATGGACAGACAGATGGATGGCAGAGAGCCCCCCAAGTCAAACCATCCTACCAACAATTATGTTTCTTTTTTATCTAAGAAGGGTTTCTTTTGTGATATTATGGAAGAAGTTTTATTAAAAGGTTGTTCACAGCCTTACATATTTATCTGATCTTTTTTTTTTTTTTTTGATACTTTATTTACATTTCCAATGTTTCCCCCTTTCTAGGTCTCCTCTTTGGAGACCACCTATCCCCTCCCCCTCCCCCACCTCTATGAGGGAATTCTACCTCCCACCCACCCGCCCGCCTACTCCCATATTCCCACCTTGACATTCCCCTTTACTGGGGCCTCTCCTCCCCCTGATGGCCAACAAGGCCCTCCTCTGCCACATATGTGGTCTGAACCATGGGTCCCTCCATGTGTATTCTTTGGTTGGTGGTCCAGCCTCCAGGAAGATGGGGGGGGGGGGTGTCAGGCCAGTTGACACTGTTGCTCCCTCCATAGGGCTGCAGACTCCCTCAAAGAAGGTTTTTTTTTAACCTTCTTAGATAAAAAGTTCTTTAGAAAATTACCTCAGAGATAAAGTAGGAGTTCAGAAGGATGTTAATATTAAGTTCAAAGTAGTGTTTCACTCTAAGTGCTCATTATAAATTCAAAGCAACAGCTTTTACATGGCCTTGTCTTATCACAGTACACACCTGTGGCTTTATCCTTGGACTTAAATGATTTTCCTTGAATGCAAAAATGTAAAAGAGATGCAAGTCTGTATCTCTTTTAATGTAATTATGAAAGCTCATTGTATTTCTTATTATGCAGCCTTTGTTTACTATGATGAGGAGTGGGCACATTCTAATCTTGATTCTAACTTCGTTACATCTTTCTAGCAAATCAACTAAGGCCATCTCTTAAAATTTTCTTCCTAAAATTATTTTAATCAAATCAGGAATTCTACAGGTTTATTAATTCATTTAAACAGCATTAATTCATGAAAGTTCATCTTTATATTGATCTGCAGGAAATTGGATCCATAGGGTGAGCTAACGTCCAGGGGTTACTAGATTAATTTAATGTCAGGAAAGGCACATCAGCTGCAACAGTCAATCCTTAGATGAATGACGTCTCTTTGGGTCTTGCCATCGAGGTCACCTATCACAGACCACGCAAAAATGGCGGGCCATCTCCAGGAAGATCACCTGCTAGCTTTAGCCTACCCTAGATGGTTCCTGACACACTTATGTCACCTGAAATGACAAGAAGGTTTGTGAAGTAGGAGATAAAATTTTCATAGGTGAGTTTCTGAGAAGCCATTGGAATGCGCTATTTAACACTCGCTCCTCAAACCAGAGCAGAAGCTTTAAAATGACTATGCCCAGGACTGCCAATAGAGCGGAGCCACACATATCTCACTTAATGCAAATACTCATATAGTACAAGCATAGGATTCATTCATCTGGTTTCACAGAAGTAAAACAACAAAGGAACGCTCCCTTTTGGTAGGAACAAAGGTGCTGCCATCCAGGTGCTGTGTCCCGACTCCACCGGACTTCGGCGCTGGACGCACAATGCATGTAGTAGGCTTCCCAACTGACAGACACAGGAGGTGAGAGGCGTGACGAGCCATGGCAGAGCCGCTGCCAATCAAAGTTGGGCTTTTCCCACATCTGTGTGCCTTTAATTTTCTTTGGCATACATGATATTGACAATGCCTATCAATGACTAGTCAGGATTTACATTCAGAGTAAAATAGGTTATTGACTTGGAGCTTTCCAGAAGAACACAGGATCGTCTTCACAACAGAGCGGCTTTTTATTTTTTGTTTTTTAGATGCTATTTTGACAAGCACTCTTATAATGACATACTTTATTAAGTAACCTCAGCTGTAACCCTTTGCACTGACCGTGTGCACCATACATCTTGAGTACACGGCTCCAACTTCAGAGAAGTGGAAATGAAACCAGTTATGCGAGATGTAGTCTATGCCAGTCTCAAAGTGGAACTAACTTAAAATACATGGTTACATTAAATACCAAAGTCAGCAGTAACCCAGCTACCAAATAAAACCAGGAGCTCTGTAGGTGGCATTTAACAAAGATGGAGAATCAGAATTCTAGCACTCTGTAGTTAAAGGTAATGAAATGATATACTAATTGGTAAGTACAAAATTCATGAAGTATGTGTTCCCAGAATCTGCAATATTCTAAATGTATTATATATGAATGATCTCTGCTTCAGATTACTTAATATAAATGACAAATTTTCTATAGACTTTTCTCCTTGATAACTTACAGCGGGCCAAGGAGATCAACTTTTTATTATGAGCAATTTTATATGCAAAGTTAAAAGAATACTACAACAAACACTGATATATATTAGACAAATAATGAGTTCTTTGTTTAAAAAAACTTAAAATAATTTTATTAGTTAAGAAATGTACATATTTTGATTATATCCATCCTTTCCCCCCAACTCTTTCCAGTACAACCCCCACCTCCCTCCTCACCTAACTTTGTGTCCCTTTTCCTGCCCCTCCCATGCCCCATCCCTTTACTCCGCCTCAGGCAGCATGAAGGCTAATTTGGAGTAGTCAAATATTTTTAGATGTGTGGCCTTCCACTGGAATGTGGTTATTTACCATAGAAAAGGCTGGCCCTTCTTTTCCCAGAAGCCAACAACTACCAATAGCTCCTCCAGAGAGGGTGGAACATCATGCCCAACTCCCAGATTCTGTAAATTTTCTGCAATTGTGTGCAAGCACTAAAAGATCTGTGAGGAAATCACACTCCCTCCTTTTGCTCTTGCTGCCACGACTTGGAGCTGAGGTGCTTTGCTCTGAGGGTTAGTGAGTGCGGCCTCCCTGGGTCCACAGCCCAGCTGTGCTGCTGATGTGCAGCCTGGCATTCTTCAGCCTTCTCTCCCCCCACCCCCCCGACAGCCGGCAAGTTTAATATAGTAACGCACTAAATTTCCTTTACAAACTGCTCTGTAATCATAATGAACGCTTATTTTTATCTCAGATCTTTGTTAAGAGTATTATAGGGACACAGTGGTCACCCTTGGGAGGCTTGACTGATAAGCAAGACCCTCACCACTGCCTCCTCACAGTGAAATGCCATCAAATGTGACCCATGGATGTACAAAGTCCCAAACAGGTAGAAGCGACTGCCAACGGGACCTCTACACAGTGCTATCAGACCCCCCCCCCCCTTCTTTGCTCTCTGTGTTGAATAATCCTGAAGCCTCTCAGGTCTGCCCAAGAACACATACAGCACAACTCTTCCTTCTCCCATCTCTATTTAGGAAATCCTTGGCACAGCCCTCTTCATCTCTCATCCTAATTCGAGAACCTCTTGTGGGTATTCTTAAACTCAAGGTCTAATGTTTTCTAATAGATTTCCCACCTGTGCTGTATTTCCAAAACAAAAATCTCTTTACATCACTCTCATGATTAAAAGTAACCAGTAACCTGATATGGTTTACCCTTTTAAATATAAACTGCTCAGAATAAACAGAATTTTCATGATGAAGTCTGGAGCTACTTTCTTCACATTGTTTGACAGTCCTAATTGTTACCTTTGCCAGCAAGGGGCCAAAGCCCCTCATCTCCCACATTCCCACAAACTTCAAAGGAATCAGGAGCTGCTTATCTGGCAAACATTCATTACAAGGTATCAGCAAACCCAGGGTTAATGTAGTAGACAGCTTGGGTCCAAACACCTGTAACCTGCACACACTGCTCTCAACACTCCAAATCTTTGTCTTTAACAGTGCATTAAAGGAAGCTTCAGGATGAAGCTTCCTGAAGGATAATGTATGAAGCCGCCAAAACACAAATCATGGGAATGTGGATTTCTTTCCTCAAAATCCTATAGCTAAAGAGAGAGGCAGGACACAACCTTATTTCCAGATGCACGGAAGGAAAGGGAAGACAGAAAGCCCTGTGAGAGGTGGGTACTCCAGAGAGACCACCAGTGTGATGTGTGATGTGATGTGGAGAGGGACTCCCCCAGGGGTGAATATGAGGCATGTCTAGAACTGTGGGCATACTGATGCTCCCTGAAGGGAGAGCGAAGGGACAGGGCCTATGAGAGGACAAGAAGGGACAGGGAGGGTGTGTCATATCAAGAGGACACTAAAGAGGCAGACACAGTGAGGAGGAAAGTCTGTGTTCTGTCACGAGGACATAATAAAGAGGAGAGCCTGTTTTATGTTAGGGTTTTAGGTCAGGTGTGGAGGAAAACCTCTCTCCATCAGGGTGACACAGATGAGTCTGATCCACCTGACAAGGCTCTCCTCCTCACAGTACCCTCCTCTTGTGACACAGAGTCTCTTCTTATGGTCTCCGCATTGAGAAGATTACCTGCTTTTTCTTTTGGAGTATACCTTGCCCATCTTCTACTACTGGCTACCTCTTATGTATCAAACTAGGGATCAGATGCTGGCATGCTACCTATGCGGAAAGCCCAGCCCTGCACATGTGAAGTGGGGTGTGCTCCTTTAAGGGTTCAGAAATGCAAGATTACTTATGTAACTCCACCCCGTTGAGCCTCTGACTTGTGTTTCTCTTGCTGCTTTTCAACTCAGTATCCATGCTGTCCAGGTCAACAACCATTCCTTCCTAGTCAAAAAATCATGAGTCAGGATTCATTTAAATATGGCATGACAGCACATGCTATTAAATAAATGTTAAAAAAACAAAAAACTCCCAAGTGGTAAGAATTTTAAAATTACTTACTAATCACACAGGCGCATGTGCACATATACACACATACACATTCACACACACGCACACATGAGTGCATGCACACACAAGCACATGCACACATATGGGTGTCTGTCACAGTGAAACTGCCACTTAAGCCATGGTAGTCTCCAACTCTTAATCCTTTGGCCTCAGCCTTTGGAGTGCTGGGATTACAAGTATGTGCCACTGTCCCCTGATCGGTACTGCCCACCAAGTGTTGGGTATCAAACCTTGGGCTTTGAGCATGTAAGGAAGCACAGTATCACTTGATTACACCCCCAGCACGGAGTCTCTGTATTATCTCAATGTCATCCCCATATCCCAGTTCCTAACCTGGAGTAAAAATAGCTGCTGCTGAAGATAACAGCTCAATTAAAACTGAAAACTGACAGGTATGCTGTGGACCACAACTTTCATTTCAGCATCCAAGCTGCAGAGCCAGGTAGATCGCTTTGAGTTCCAGGCTAGCCTAGTCTACGGAATTCTAAGCCAACCAGGGATATGTAGTAAGACCCTGTCTCAAACAAAACAAAACAAAACAAAACAAAAAATCCAACAAAACTGAAAACAAAACAAAACTGACCGATCAAAAGCCTAAGGACTAACAATGCGTGGGAGGAGTAGAGGACCCTGCATGTCAATCATGTGTCATTCGCTTTTTTTTTCTCCCAGAGATTTCTGGAAAAAAAAACTAGCATTTCAAATGCAACAGGTGCACGATGATGTCAGCTGCTTTCCAAAACAAAGACGCGTCATCACCATCATTCCATTAGACTATTTCTGGATGGTAAAGCAAGGTTTGAACGTGGCTCCTATTTTAATACATCACTTTAGTCATCCACTCAGCCGATGAACAGCGTTTCCAATCGAAGTTCCCTAAGTTCACCAACGCTATCTACTGTATTTTGCTTCTGAGCATCTTTGGAGAAATCTCAAGAGTAATTCCACACATGCACAAAGCCCGTGGAAAGAAGAGAGCCCAGAAGACACTAAAATATTAAGCATACTGTTGCTCAGTATGCTCAGTTGGAATGATGCAGAAGATAACTGACGCCCAGGTTGTAGCTATTATGTCCCCTCCATAAAGCTCCGTGTTTACATTTCTTTCCCTGTTCTGGCCCAGCTACCCTCGCTTGTAAGCTTCCTGCCCGAGCCTCCCTAAAGTAGGCATGTGTCGTCACACCTATCGCGGAGTTCAGATTATTAAAAGACTTGCATTCAGTTGTTTATTTGGAGCCAGGGAGGATGCTGTGAAGTCAGAGAAAGTTCGTAGGACAGGACAATTAAAAGATTACATTATATTTAGGAATAGCATCCCTTCTGAGTAAACTTCATACAGGATGAGGCAGGGTTCACTTTCAGTTGTGCACATAGACATCCACCTCTCCCATCTAAGTTTTGGGGCAGTCTGCTCCTTTTGTACAGCACCATCTGGATACCCTTGTTAGCAAGCGGCTGACTCCACCTTAGGGCGTAACGTGGCACACTGTGTGTCAGTTCTTTGCTCTGCCACTTGGCCTTACTGAGGGCAGTTCTGTGGTCAGTTATGAAATGAGAATGTTCCAGTCTTTCTAAATTCCTTCTTTAAGACTCTTTTAGTTTACTAGTCCCTCCCAATATATCCATATGGATTTTTAGATGAACTGGCAAGTACTGAAAAAAGATAAGTAGCTGGGATTTAAACAGGTATTTAGAATTTGTAAATTCATTTAAGGAATTTGGTTGGCATATTTACAATAAGCATATTAATTTTTGATACTATTCTAAATGAAATTGCTTTCTAATTCAACTTTGGTATAGCTTATTGCTAGTACATAAAAGTACAATTTGTTTTTATGACTTTACTTTTATACTTTTGTTTTATACTTTGGCTGTTAGGTTTCTAAGGGATCCATAAGGATCTATGTAAGACTGAATCATATAAAGCACTTTTTTTTTTTTTGATTTATATTTCCAGTGTTTCCCCTTTTCTAGGTCTCCTCTTTGGAAACCCCCTATCCCCTCCCCCTCCCCACCAAGCAGACACCCTTACTTGCTCCTACAGTATGGATGGATGCCATTTCTTTTTCATGTCTATTCTGCCTTGGCTAAATGTCTAAATATTTTTAGCAGAATTATCTATAATAAGCAAAAAGGGAGAAGTAATCCAAATGCCCATTTATTCATAGGTAGATAAATAAAATGTAGCATATACATATGATGGAATAGTATTTATCAGAAAAAAAAAAAGAACGAAGCACTCCCTATACACTGGAGATTAACCTTGAAAGTATTCTATTAAATGAAGCTCAACACACAGAGCTCATGTGTTCTATATCATCCAGATGATGCCGACCAGGCAAATCCACAGGGCCAGGGTTTCCTGGGACTATGGGTGGAGAAGGTACTGAGTGAGGAGGGACTGTCAGTGCTTGTAAGCACTTGCCTTGGGGAGGGGTGGTAATGAGAAATGTCTAAACTGGAACTGTGGTAAGCACTATATAAAAGCTACACAAAATGCTGTGCAAGAGGGAGAAAGCCTGAGTTCTTCATTTAACTCCAGCTCCCTGACAATGTTTGCTAAAGGCTTCAGGGTTGCATTTTGTCTCCTCCTCATCCATATTCTCTCTACACTGTAAGTCACAGGCGAAGGGCAGCGATGCGTTCTTCCTGCCTCACCTCTACAATTTTCATAACTCAGTCACTTGGTGATTTCTAGGCACTTTGTCATCTTAATATGACAGAAACCAATGAGCTCCAAACTGGAAACTGTTAACAAGGAGGTGCTGGCTTGAAACCAGATGGTAAGGGAGCCACCACATCAAAGAGAGTGACATTGAGTTATTTATGATACTCAGGTCCTATGATAACAGGTTTTCTTGTGATTTCTAAGAAAAAAAAAAGTAGTAGTCTTTTCTAATGCAGAGGCTTTCTGGACCGCAGTGAGCCTGGCAAGCAAGGAGGAAATGGAGTTTTAGGAAAACTGTCCTGTGAGCATCACTTTCATGGTGGCAGCAGATGCAGTCCATGCTGGGAAGCAGATGGGAAGGAAGCCCTTGATCAGAGCCACTGGGCTGCAAGTTGTCGGCACATCAAGATTGAGCTGAGCCATAATACATGGACAGACAGGTGGTTTTAACAGACAAACAGAAGAAGCCACCTGCAGTGAACACAGATAAGCTCATCCCAGGACTACAGGATTTCTTGTGAAAATTGGAGCAAGGCAAAGGCATGACTGAGTGATCACTGGTTGTAGCAAAACAAATGAGTAAATGAAAAGAAAGCTCTCAAATGATGAGTGACTCTCTAAACTTCAACATCAGCACTGGTCACTAAAACACATGGTTGGATTGGGTGTGATGGCGCATACATAACTGCAACACTCAGGAGGCTGAGGCAGGGGTATGAGTTCAAGGACAGCCTAAGCTAAATAGTGAGTTGTCTCAAAAACTACCAGGACTGGAGAAATTGGTAGTACGTTACTCAGTTGGTAAAGTACGTTACTCACAAGCTTAAAGTCTAATCTCTAAAACCTGTCTTTTTTTTTTTTTTTTTTTTGTAAATAGATAATTGGCTAGGCATGGTGGTACATGCCTTTAATCCCAACACTCAGTAGCAGAGGAAGGCAGGTGTCTGTGAGTTTGAAGGCAGCTAGGTCTTCATAGAGAGTTTCAGGCCAGCCAGGGTGACACAGAGAGACACTGTCTCAAAAGCCAAACCAAACCAAACCAAATTGGGCATGGTGGTACACATGTACCTGTAACCCCAGTGACGAAGAGCTGGAGACATGCAGATCCCTGGGTTCAGTGGCTAACCAGGCCAGCTTATCTGCAAGTCCCAGGTAAGCGAGAGACCCTGTCTCAAAAAGCAAAGTGGTGAGCACCTGAAGAACAACACAACACCTAAGCTTGTCTCTGGCTGCCATGCATACACGTATGAACATTCATGCAAATCTATGCATACACATACACAAATCAATCAAGTGCACGCACACACACACACACACACGCACACACACACACGCACACACACTACTACTACCACTACCACTACCACTACTACTACTAAATGTAGAATCACTCTATTTTCCCTGTATATCAGGCCTTTTCCAAAGATTCTGACTCCTAGCACTTGTGTCAGTGTCTCAATCAGTCTAAACACCTGAAATGTTAATTGTTCCACTCATATCCGAGTGCTTACTTTAGTGAATGACTGTCCCTGTAAGACAGCAAATGTTTGCTGTGAAGGAATACTATGGCTACTATCACCATGGTGGGAAGACCTTACGGCCTTCTGGTTTACGGTACATTAAAAATTTATTCTAAATCTTACTTTCAAGATCTGTAACACTAACTAGCACACACATCATTTTTTGCTGGTTTTAAAAATTATGAAAATAGCATTCCCTCCCAATGATGCTGTCCTATGAGATGCACAGCATTCAGATCTGAACATGACATCTTGGGTAATGGATACTATAATTAAATATAGGTCCAAAAAATCCTGTTGTTTTACTGGGTACTTCTAGTAATGGTTTTGTTCTACATGAAGACAAAATCTTCCTACCAAAGGAATTAATGTATTGCTTTAATAGGCTGCACCATGAGTTAAGTTTTAAAATTTATGAGTTCACTGCAGCATTGTTCTTTAAACAATGGCATTGTCAAATGCAACCAGTGAGAAGATTAAAGTTCTCCCGGCAGATTAAGTACAAATTATCCATGCTCCTGTTTCAGCATCATTTGTTCATTTATCACACAGTGTCTAGTACTCCTGGTCAGTGTCAATATGCTCGGCATCCTTGCAGCTAACAGATGTCGGCTCTCGTCGAATGAATTACTTTATGTTTCACGCGCTGCTGGCCGCAGATGTGTCACTATAGCAACATCATTAATTTCAGATCTTACCGGAAACGTGCACTCCAATCAAACCTAATTATACCACATTGCTTTCTTGTCCACAAGAAGGAAACTACAATGCAATTATTGGGACACTTCATTTTCTGTTCTGCTGTGGCAAATGAGAGCGCCACTGTGATGGACGCTTCTTGTCAAAAAGCTTATTGATGAAGCACAAACCCAATTTACAATCATACGAAGGACCACCTTACAATTATGTTAGTAATGTAAGGCTCCTCAGATGCCAGCTCACACTGGAGCATCTCAGCAGGAATTAGCCCCTATAAGATGTCTGAAAAGTGCCTGGCCCCAGTGCTGTGCTTCTGATCTCCAGAACCAGAGCTGTTCACGCCAACAATTATCCACTGCTGAGGACAGGCGGTGTCAGCAGCTCACACCTGATCAGCTTCCAGCACATATGCTCCAGGGAACACACATATTTGCAGAAGAATACAGAGCCATTGCTTTTGTTAATAAAATAGAGATGAGATAGAACTAGTAAGTTACACCCTGGAACATAATGCTAGCTAGTCAATGCCAAGTGTGCATTGTATCAGCAGGACACAAAAGGGGCACGAGGGCAAGGGGCGCCCTGCTAGACTTCCCAGACTTCTAGTTGTGCTCTCCTACTGTCTTTGTCCAGAGAGCTGTTCAACAAGCGGCCTCTGAGCTGGCGAGGCTGACAACTCTCACTCAGCAGAGCTAAGATGTGTCTGAGATCACAATTGGAGGTGTGGTCACTACTCAGGTTCCACTCTCTTCACCTGACTGTGAAACACGTATGTTTTTGTAAGACTAAGGGGGGGGGGGTGTACTGAAATGCCACTTAGCTGCTGAAAAGAACAGTGGTTCTCTGTTATCCATCACCTATGGTTTAGTCAGTGTGGCCTTCATGAGAGGCCATGGCACATCTACCACCTCCAAGAACCTGTGGAATACTCAGGAAGCCGGGATGCAGAGCTCACCACCACCACTACCACCACCACCTCAGCTCCCAGCAAGATAGGTCAAAATCCTGAGAGCAGCTAATGAGAAAAGTTCCTGGGAGACAGCTTCAGGGAGAGACTACAGGTGAAAATGCAGCTGGAACATTCCATTTCTAAACAAATGGACAGACAATTGAAAAACTCAGTCAATGATGGCATTTTCTTTGGGAGCTCTTACTCTGACAGACATTTTTAGAGAAGCGGTGGTGAGCAGGCATGGTGGCTCATCTGTAGTCCCTGTACTTGGGAGGAGGAGGAGGATGAGGAGGAGGAATCAAAGTCAGCCTATGATACATAGTAAGTTTCAGGTGAGCCTGGGAAGCAGAGGAAGAACCTTTCTCAACAAATATGCAAACAAATGAGAAGCCACGATAAGCTCCTCAGTATATTCTACACAGTTCTGCTGGGATTCTTAATCTCATGCCAATGTAAAAAAATAAACTGTCATGGACCATTTTCAATGTGAAGCCAGTTTGTAGGCATTAATCCCCTCCCTCCTTTGCTGGATCCTGCTTGTCTCAGGGCTTTGGGAGCTGGGAGTTGCACTTAGCTGAGCCTAGGATGGAACAGGGAGATAGTAGGAGTCTCAGGCTCCAACTAGTCACTGAGTGAGGAGGCTTTGTGCCCTCAGCCAGTGTGAGCTGGGAGCTGAGGGGCGGTGGTGCATTTGAAGCCATTGCTGCCAGGTCAATGCTTCATCCACTTTTTGCTTTTCCTCTATGTGGCTCCCGTTCTGCAGAATTATATATTCAAAACTGTTTCCTGTTCTCTAGTCTTTTGGATTTGTTATTTATTTTATGCCCAGCACTAAGACTGCTTGTGTTTGAGATGCCCTGTTTAGCTTTAAAAAGAGCACCAAGTGGAGGGAGCTTTGGGATTCAGGAGCCTTCCTTCCCTGCCATCTTACCCTGATGACTTCAAATTTCATGATAAAAAATGAGGAGCTGTAACTAAGAATCTCATCTTTATTTTTTAAAAAAGGAAAGCAGCATTTTGAAGACTGATGTCACCAAACATTTACACATTATCAACAGCAAGTGGCCAAAGACAGACATTGGAAGGACTTGTTTGGGAAGGTGGCTGGCTGGCATGGGCCTCTGGACCCATACAGCTCAGAGCCTCCTAATGCCCACCCTGTGGAACATTTCAGACCTGGCCTCCTGAGACCAGTCTCTCCAACCTTCGCTCTGACTTCCACAGAGAGTCTGGCACCACTGGTGGTAGTCAAGTGAATTTTGCAAAACAATCAGGAAGAAAAGCTCTTTGAGGGAAGTAGGAGACATGCATTCCCCTATCCATCAAGTGAGAAGCTTCCCATCGACCCATGAGGTCAGAGGAAAGGTTGGCAGGAAAGAGCAGTCAGGGCCAACCCCAAAGCTGGCAGGCTGGAACACTGCAGAATGGAGTGCCCTCTGCTTTGTACTAAGCTTTGGCATACTTTGTCCAAGGATAAGCCTCTGGAAATTAGAAAGGTCAAATGCTTTATAAAACATACTCTCCAACCACAAGGAATACAAACATATTAATTACTTTATGTCAGCGAACATCACTCTGTAAAATTTTTCTGGTTTTGATATTTATAAGCACAATAGATTTTTCTATATTGGCTTTGCTAGAATGACCTACAATTCTATACTAATCTATAAATTTATTAGGTCTTCTGTGCCTGCTACTTGCTAATAAGCACTTCACTGTCCTCCTCCAAACCTCTCCTTTTTGGTAGTACCAGGGATTGAACCTGGGGCCTTGCCTATGCTAGACAAGCCCTCTACCACTGAGCTAGGGCTCCAGCCATGTTTTAACTTTTATCTTACGGCAGAGTCTTACTAAGATGCTCAAGCTGGCTTTGTATCTACTCGGTAGTCCAGGAAGGCCTTGAATTTGCAGTTAATCCTCCTGCCTCAACACCCACCCTTCCACTAAGATCTAGGATTACATTCTTCTTTTCTTAACCTTTGACCCTTTCCTTGCTTTCTGACATGAGCTGGTCTTGGGTACAAGCTTTAAATATCTTCCTGCTAAGTGAAATTTTAAGTTGGGAATACCCTTTTCTGGACTGAAGACAGTCCATCCTCACCTCCAGTCTGCTAATGAACTTCACATTGATAGTACTAAACTGAAACTCAACAAATGCTTTACTGGACTGGAGGGAATCCCTGAGTTTGTTTTTTTCCTTATGGCTGTGCTGTAATTTTTGGCGATAGATTTCTGAATTTAAACAAGTCTTGAGGCCCTAGAGCTTTACATTATATTTTCATTGATTACAGGGCTTCAAACAGCACAGTTAAGGGCATCTCAATGTATTCAAGTTTTATAATGAGCTCGTGGCTAGGCAATGACTTCCAACAAATGCCTTTCACCTGTTATGATTCATCTATTATTATATACTTCATTGTGGTTTTCTCCTTAACTGTGCAGAGTTTTAAATATTAAACATAACTAGTTTTGGCACTTTATTCAGGACTTTTAGATTGGTGTGCAACAGATGTCAATACTTTTGCTTTTCTGTTTTTGCTCCCTCCTTACCTTGTTGTGGCTTCAATTTTCTATCAATAAATTATTCTATCTACTTTCTTTTCTTCAAATAAGTGAGTTTATACTATACAAAGTATGCCTTGAAAGGATGATAAAAATCCCCTTAAAATTATTTGGGGCTGGTGTTAGGAGAGCTTTTGGAGATGAGTTTTAAGATGGGGTGGGTAAGATGGCTCAGCAGGTAGAGGCACTTGCTGCCAAACGCAGTGCCCTGAGTTCAATCCCCAGAACCCATAGAGTGGAAGGAGAAAATGACTCCTTCAAATTGCCCTCCGATGGCTCTCCATGATGTAAGGTAGCACATACATGTACTAAAATTAAAACGTTTTCAGGTGCTAAAACTATTTCTTATGTTCTTATTTCCTTGAGAATTGTTCTATTGGTCACATTTTAAGCTGCTGACAATAATCAATAGTCTCTTATGATTTATTTTAAATATCATGATTGTAGCTTTGCTCTATATGCCTGTCTCTGTTTTTGATTTTTTCCAATTTTACTTTCAAGTTACATTTATTTTATAAAGTCTTTCCAAAAGACTGCCCAGCTGGATTGTGCTCCCTGTTTTATCTTTACAACTGTAGTTATTTTTTAAGAAGGGGTCTTGCTATGTAGTCCAGGCTGGCTTTGAACTCAGACTCAAGAGACTCTCCTCCTTAGCTGTCCAAGCAGCTGGGACTACAGATGTGCAGCACCACACTCTATTGGCTTTTGGATACCATGCCTCTGATTTCTGTTCTTTTTTTTTTTTATTTTTTAATTGGTTATTTTGTTTATTTACATTTCAAATGTTATCCCCCTTCCTAGTTTCCCCCCCAAACCCCCCCATTTCTCCCTCCTCCCCCTGCCTCCATGAGGGTCCTCACCCACCCCGGCCCCACCACCCTGTCATTCTCCTACACTAGGGCATCGAGCCTTCCCAGGACCAAGGGCTTCTCCTCCCACTGATGTACACCAAGGCCATCCTCTGCTACTTTTGCAGCTGGAGCCAAGGGTCCCTCCATGTGTATTCTTTGGTTGGTGGTTCAGTCCCCGGGAGCTCTGGTTGATTGATATTGTTGCTCCTCCCATGGGGTTGCAAACCCCTTCAGCTCCTTCAGTCCTTCCCCAACTCCTCCATTGGGGTTCCCGTGTTCAGTCCAATGGTTGGCTGCAAACATCCACATCTACATCCATAAGGCTCTGACAGAGCCTCTTAGGAGACATCTACATCTGGTTCCTGTCAGCAAGCACTTCCTGGCAACAGCAAGTGTCTGGGTTTGGTGGCTGTACATAGGATGGATCCCCAGGTGGGGCAGTCCCTGGATGGCCCCTTCCCTCAGTCCCTGCTCCAGTCCTTGTCCTTGCACTTCCCCTAGACAGGAGTAATTCTAGGTTAGATCTCCTATGTCTTTGATTTTCACTGCTCTTAAGATTAATCTTTACTCTTCTTTTTGAGTCAGGGTTTTTCTATGTAGTCCTAGATGTCTGGAACTCACTGTGTAGATCAGGACGGCCACAAATTCACAGAGACCCGCCTGTCTCTGCCTCAGAGTACTGGAACTAAAGGGACACATTACAACGCCCAGTCTCCTCTTTTCTTGAAAAACACAAGTTCCCTGAACATCCTGCAGGTGAAGATAGCAAGTGATTCCATTTGCTATTTCTATTGTGCTCCTAACTTTTTCTATTTCTGATGTTAAGCAAAGATAGCAGTGATTCTATTTGTTCCTTGCACTGTGTCCCTAACGTCTACCATTTCTGCTGTTTTACTGTGAGTAGGTACACCCACTGCCTGGAGTTCACTGAGATTGCCTAAGTTTCCCACACACACTACATGAAAACATGTTCTCTGGATGGCAGACACAGAAGCCAGTCTATCCCATGAGATCAGGGCTATCTGGATTTTCATTTGGCTGACCACTTGGATATCTGCTTGGATGATCAACTACTTAAAGTGATGCTAAAATTTCCTTCTGTGATAGCAGACAGCATCATTTTCTCCTGCAGATGCAGGAGATGGTAGACTGAGGCCTTTAAAGTGTCTATGTATCTAAAGTCCAGCCTTCTGTTAGGAACCTGCCCTGCCCTCTGAAACAGTGCTTCATAGAGTCTATACTGCTTGATATTCAGGTAGAAGCCAGCTTCCTTTCAATTCCTAGTTACCTCCATGATTATTTTCCTTTCATGTTTTGTCTTTTTTTTTCTTAAAGCATGATTGGTTATTTTTCTTTAAGGGTTAAGTGGTTTAATTGTTTGCTTTAACACTCTGAGGACCAGCGAGCATTCTGGGCTTCGTTTTTACTTGTGTCTTAGCCCTTCATTACTGTAATTTGAAACCTCATGCATGCGCATCTATCCTTTGTTCTCACTGCTGTTGGGGCTCTGGGCTGTATGAACACCCCATACTCATCTATTTATTTTTAAAATTAATTTTGAGACAGCGTTTTACTTTGTAGCCCAGGCTGGCCTTCAACTCCCATCTCTCCTGGTGCCTCTTTTGTTGCAGTACCAGTGGCCCGAGACTGTACCTTAACAAAGTCTGGTTTGTGTGTATTCTAACTAGACAGCTTTGCTTTTGTTAACTGAAGCAACACCATCGGCATTCTCTTACACCCCTCTGCCCCTTAGGGCACACACACATTTCTTTTGGGAGGGGGAAAAAGTAGGAGAATAACTACTGAGAAGTAAAACACATACTTTTTGATGAGACAGCCAAAATCCATTCATAATGTGGTATATACCATCCCAGCCCAAAGCAAGTAGGAGCTTCTACTTTATCTTGTGCTTACTAAACTGAGAAACCCTGATTACAGGCATCAATCATACCTATTAATCAAATTTAGTCTTCTTTAAGGGTTGCAGGTTTTAAAAATTATATACATTTGGGTCTTGTGAACTTTGTTTGAACTTAATCCTGACTACTTTTTACCATCTGGGGCATTCTGATTGTTTTTTCACTGAATGCCCTAACTGCTGTTCGGACACAGGATACACATTAAACTAAACTAAACTAAACTCTCTTAAGGACTAAAAATTCTCCAGAAGATTCTCCCCAGCTCTGTGGTTTTTTGCTCATATTCTGATTTGACTTTGCAGATTCTGGTCTTAGTGTCTCTATCAGCAGGAGAAAGCTGCTCACAGCAATGGGTACTTTTACCCAGTATAGCAGTGCACACATGTTCAGCAGCTGATTCTCATGGCCACCTGCCTGCACAGGCACACTGTCTATGTAGTAGCCCCTCTCTCAAGAATCTGGTCTGGAGAATTCTTCCCTTTAGCAGCCATCTTGAGCTTCAGGATGCTTTGTATTGACTTCCTCCTCCCTCCAGCTCTTTTCAGTTTTGGAATGGGGTACACTTTTGCTAGCACTGCATTGTCTTCAGCAGACTTCCTGTTGGCTCACTGGAACTGGGAGAGGAACCTCCGGGTGCATTCCCTCAGTCTACTCTTGAAGCAGAAACCTCTCATTTTTGAATAAGCCACTTGCACTTGTGAGCATCCCCTGCCTGATGTTCTTCACCTGGTGCTGTACTGAAATCGAAATAAAAATCCCCAAACTGGACCCTCAGTCACACTAAACTTCCAAATTCCCCAGAGGAGCTGACACCAGCAGAATATTGAATTCACATTTATCAAAGTCTTCAGTTACATTTATCAGCAATGTCCAGTTGTTTTTTTTTTTCTCACACCCCCCCATCCAGGTCCTCAAGTTCACAACCACATGTTTGATAATGGCATGTTATGGGAACTTTATTTTCCAGCGTATCTTCACTTACACCCTTGTAAGTGGTATAACTGTACCTGTGACTTGCCATTTTGCTGGTTTCATATATTCATTAGTTGGCTGCCTTGGTTCTCACACCTATAAATACATGTTCTTTCCTGGTTATACACCTACTTCTATTTCTTACCTTTTTGCAAATCGAAAGAGTTTTACAACGATGTTCAGTCATGTTGTAAGCACATCTGTATTCTTTGTAGTTTAACAGCTAACATTAATTAAATGTGATGTTATAGTTAACTACTAACATTAATTAAAGGTGATGCTGAATTGTGTTTGGAACATGTTTTAATTATGCTATGTATGTAATTATGCTATGCATATAAGCTTTTATTTCTAGTTCACTAATAATTGCTAGAAATTTAAATCATTACCTTTTATTTAGTACATTATAGATTGATTAAGAACTCTTTAATAAATAAAAACATAAAATAAGGACAGAATAAAAACGGAGCTACACAGGGGGATAGACAGGTGTGATGATCTATGTTGGAGGGTGCTATTGTTAAAACACTGAATTTCCAATGCTTCCAACAACTCAAGGATCACCCTACAATAAAGAAATACATGTTTTGCTCTTAGTCACTAGAGATGTAGTAGCAGCAAGAAAAAAAATACATGAGATTCTAGAAGATTCAAAATACAAAAATAAGTGATTTAAAGCTACAGCAAAATTACATTTTGCTGATTTTTAAGCTGGGCAGTGGTGGCACATGCCTTTAATCCCAGCGCTTGGGAGGCAGAGGCAGGCGGATTTCTGAGTTCGAGGCCAGCCTGGTCTACAGAGTGAGTTCCAGGACAGCTAGGGCTACACAGAGAAACCCTGTCTTGAAAAACCAAAAAAGAAAAAAAAAAAAAAAAAAAAAAAAAGATACTGAACATATGAAAGGATGGTGATTCAATCATAGAAACAGTTTTCAAAAGTTGAGTCTAGAAATCTATAAATCCAGCAGTCAGTTATGACACATATACATGTGCTCATGTGCAAACAAAGTGATGTCATATGGTCCACTGAAAGACAGATGTGAACAGTACCTGTTTTGTCTGTCAGTAAGTACACCAGGCGTCCAAGTTCCTCTGGTATTGTGCTGGTTCGAACAACTGTACCAGGAATATTCTCATCTTTCATAATCATCCATCCATATGCTGCTTTGCCCATGTCCAAGTTTACTCGCAGACTGCCAAGAGAAAGCATCATGATGGTCAATCATTCCAGACCTATATATAGCATGTCCACACCCACGGTTTCATTTATATATAACTTTAATTTTTATAGGAATAAATAATATTAGAGTTCCGACTTTAACAGATCTGTGTATATTTAACTCACGAAATGCTTTTACCCTCTAGATAACGTCTACAGGTTAACAGTTGGGGGGATAACTCCTTTGGCATGAGCTATAGCATGAGCTAGAAAAGAAGCAGGCAACCGGTTCTCAGCATCCAATTAACACCCAGGACACTGTGGGCTTGAAGAGGAAAAGGCATATGCTTAGGGAGTCACGTGAGGAATACTGTTGAAAATATGTGGGAAGGGGCTTGAAGCCTCTGGAGTAGGCACGCTGCTTCTTAGTGAGTTTTTAGTAGTACATATTTCTAATCTGTAAGGTTAAAACATGTAAGGGGTCATTCTACCTGGGACAATTTTGCTGCAATCGCATCTTAAAGTACAGACCTACAAGAGATGGACTCCGGAGGGCCTTTCAGGCTTTAATTAAAGAGTGGCCACAGAAGAAAGCACTGTAAAACTGCCCACTGGAGGAAGTAGTCAGAGCACACCTATTTGTGTCCACTCACCTAACTAACCTACGGAAGCTCAGAGGACAAGACTGTGTAAACCAGTAGTTCCCCACTTGTAGGCTGAGATACCTTTGGGGGGTTGGACAACTCTTTCAGATGGGTCATGTATCAGATATTCTGCATATCAGATATTTACATTATGATTTATAACTAACAAAATTATAGTTATGAAAAATAATGTTATGGTGGATTCACCACACATGAGGAACTGTATTAAAGAGTTGCAGCAGTGAAAAGGTTGAAAACTACCAGTGAAAACCATGGAGATGAAACTGCTATTCACCAAACATTTATGATCTATCAACATGGTAATTCACAAGGTTCAACCTTTTTATAAATTAAATTATTTTATTTATTTACATTCCAAATGTTGCCCCCTTCCTAGTCCTCCCACCCCTTTGTTTCTGAGAGGGTGCTCCCCCACCCACCCCTACCTCACCCATCAGCATCCCCTTTCCCTGGGACATCAAGTTTCTACAGGATTAAGTGCATCATCCTCTCCCACCTAGGCCAGACAAGGCAGTCCTCTGCTACATAACCTTTTAATGAATATAATTTTGAATAAATAATCTGGAGGAATCAGTCAGTGGCAAGTGTCTAAGTTAGGAAGCATCAAATAAACATAATTTCATTAATCTATGCATAAAGTTCACACCTTAAAAATATTAGGAATTACACTAATTGGCAGGAAAAGGGTTAACTGGCAGTCACCTGTGCACATCTCTCCAACCTGTACCTCCCCATCTTTTGTTAAAGGTGAAGCAAGCCGGGCAGTGGTGGCACACGCCTTTAATCCCAGCACTTGGGAGGCAGAGGCAGGCAGATTTCTGAGTTCGAGGCCAGCCTGGTCTACAGAGTGAGTACCAGGATAGCCAGGGCTGCACAGAGAAACCCTGTCTCAAAAAAAAAAAAAAAAGAGTGAAGCAAACAGTCCTAATAAATGGCAACAGTCCTTAAGCTGGAGGGACAGGAAATGGCATTCTAGGAAAGACCAGTGGCCACAGCGCAGGTTTACTACAGTGTGGGTCTGCAAGTCAGAACCACCTCACACATTTTCCCCAAGTCTCTGTGTCACAGCAGCCCTATCTCTATACTAGAATCTGTGAGAAAATCTGTATGTGCTAAGAGTGAGAGATATCTTTGTCAACAGGTGTGACATCACAGTACCTTCTAGGCAGGTTTAGGATGAAGGGGAGATTTGAAGAGGAAATGTAAAACATTCCCTTTGGATTCCGATTTGATTTGGGCTGAAAAACAGATTCCTTATGAAAAAGAGAGATAATTAAGAGCACAGCCCTTGTTGAAACAAACACAGAAGTTGGGAGGGAACTGAGCACGTGAGTTGAGCCAGTAAGGGAAGACAAGCACACCCAACCCACAGGTGAGCTGAGCCAGTAAGGGAAGATGAGCACACCCAGCACACAGCAGTGATCTGACTTTTGTCTAGTTTTTCCACACCTCCGATCACTTGGCTCACAGATCTGCTTGTGTGTTGGGTTCTTCTGGATTTTGGTTAAGTTGTTTTGGAAAATGTCACCCTGCACTGGGCTCGAGCTTACAGCCCTCACCAGGTTCAGGATGGAAGAAGCAAAGAAGCATCATCAAACTTGCCTGCACAGTTCTTCTGAAACCATGAGCAATTTATGTTGTTAAAGAATTACAAGAATGTATTAGTTCACAGAATGTTATACTATAAATAAATAAATAGTCTGGGACCATTTTAGGTTGAATACCAACAGCCCGCAGAGAACATACATAGCAGTAGTTGTAGTGGCAAAGAGGAGAACAGAAAGGTGTAAGGAACAGAGAACACTAAGAAAACACTCCTGCACAAGGAATTACAGCTCCACATGGACCATGATTCATGTTGTGAATTTTGTCAAATGCTAAAGGATAATTTGCTTTAAATGCTAAGTCTCTAGGGCATCCAAACTCTATGGCAGCAGAGTAAAAACTACTGAATTTACTTCTTAGTAAAGCCCTGCCCATATAGTTTCTAAACACAGACCTTTATCCAGGAACACACCAACTCTGACATGCTCCATAATCCATGAACCACATGATTTCAGAACATGTTAGACAGCAGCAGATCCCAGATGCACGGCAAGTCCATTCTCCTGCTGACTAAGCACCTGTGACACTCTTACCCATAGACCTGTTCCAGGTAGAAAGCGGTTGTTCTCAGATGGTTCACCGAGCCAGGACACGGTTATGACATTTACTATCATTCACTGTAAAACTGACTACCTGAATAAGTAGTCTTTCATGGATGTTGCAATAGGAATATATAAAAAAAGTTTGCTTTTTCAATACTGAAAAACATGAGATGGATTTCAAGATGTAAGACTGCCTTCATGATAGTTTATTTTTGTACAAACAGTCTAATCTCACAGCCAAAAATACTTGAAGAAGAAACTCAGAGTTGGAATAAATTTCAAGTGCATTTTCCCCAAAATACACAATACAATGCATTTAGGCCCCAGGATGCTTGCTATATTTAAGCTCTAATTTGTTACAATTAAACCTTAGCACTTATCACTGCCAGGTGAGCCCAGTCCCTAGCCCGCTTGAGAAATATGCACAATTCTCATTGGGGAAGGAATCTACCTGAAATAATTCACATGCTAATTCTAATCTGAGGGGAAAAAAATCCAGAAGTCACTTTCATCAGAACTTTTACGAAATATAATCAAAACCTATTTCTATAAAAGACCCTTAGGTAGGTGAAGGACACAGGTGTTTTATATCTGAACTCTTCCTGCATCTCTTATTCTAATGTTATACTGCAGGCAGCAGCAAAGGCTTTTCCCTGGTGAACTGTCCGTGCACCATATTGGAGTTAAGGCTGTCATCTCCAGGACCACTTGAACCCTACTGAGCTTGCACTGCTGCCTGAGTGACCTCTAACCTGAGATGAATCAAAATACCTGAGAGCGAACAGGACAACAGGTCAACATGCCAACTTCATTTCCTGCTCAAATGCTCTGCTACTGTGCTATACCCACAGTCCCTGGCAATCTCTTTGGTTTCAGTCAAGCTCTAAGTATAAATGGCCTGCTTAGCTTAGGTAGGCCTTCCCTGAACTCCTGTAGCTAAACTTACAAGTCCAGTCTGTGTAACCAAGCCACGGTGTCTGGAACTCAAAACCCAGCTTCACCTTTTCCTACAACCTGTGTACCACCAAATGCCAACACAGACCAACCTTTCTGTTTCCATACGTATATTCTAGTTAGCACAGATGCCCGACAACTCACCTTCCTACATCCTCTGGTTAACATGTTTAATGTTAGGTGTAACCTGTACCTGCTCCTAATTTTAGCATATGATGGTTCTGTAATCTCTTACTAAAGGCTGACTTCACTCCAGTGCTCAACCAAGGTTTCAACAGAAAGTAGGCCTTAGGCCAAGCAAGATGCATCAGATAAAAGTACATGTGCTGCAAGCCTGAAAACTGAGGGAGACCCCCAGGACACGGTGGAAGGAGGAAACCAATTCCCACAAGCTGTTCTATGACTTCCATGCTCAGATCATGGCATGCATGACCTAAATAAATAAATGCATTTTAAAAACGTTTGAGAAGTACCACAATCAATTCAAAAGTCCAATAAGGTACAAAATGTATTTGCAAATATGAGAGAGATACCAATTATTCAAATATTAAATTCAACAGAAAAACAGAAATAGCAAGAGTTCAATGCATAGGGCACAAAGAAGCAAAGGCATGCTCTTTATGCTACCTTATGTCTAGTCATCCTAGTTCACCAGGAATGGATTTCAACATCCCTAGTGGATCCCCGAGGCCAAAAACTGGACCCAGTTCTACATATGTTATGTTTCTTCTGATCTGTAATATTTAGTAAAGTTAATTTATAAACTAGTCATAGTATTTAACAATAATCATAAAATATAATTTTACAATATAAAATAGCATATTATATAGCATATGTAAGTATAAACTATATTATATAGTACATATTGTATATAAATAATTACAGGATATATAAGATAAAATATGTAACTATTATATAATAATATAAAAGATGTGGTCTTTTTCAAAATACTGAATTGAGTATTTACTAGTTTTGGAGCACAGTTGATCATGGTACATAGATCTGTAGAGAGTGAAGCTATGTGCAAGTGGGGCTGCTGAGAAACTTCACTGCAGGAAGGAAGAAAAAGAAAGGTAGGCAGGTTGAGTTCTGCTCTGCATATAACAGTAGGTGTGCACCAAACAGTACGAACTCTTAGCTCCCTGACTACAGTGCCTGAGACTTCAGCCTCTGAGGTTAGGAGCTTTCACAAAGCAGGCTGACTCTGTTTTGTTTCTTCTTTTTTGTAACCTCTTCAAAGCAGAGGACTGACTGGCAAATGAGCTATACAGACTTGAGAGGAGCTTTGATAGTTATTTATAAACAGCTAAATTTTGTATATCACAATCCCATGGATGCATAAGGTCAAGATATCCACCACCCCTAAGAAGCACTTATGGGTGACCCTCACTAGTCACACCCTTCCTATACTACCTCCCCTAAACCCACAGACTCATTAGATTATTTCAATTTTGCAATCATATGAACTAACCATACATTGTATATATAGCTTTTGGTTTTCTACGGTTTGAATTTTTAAACTCAGCACGACATCTGCTATGGCTTGAATGTTTTTTGTCTTTGTCTTTTTCTGTAATCCAATGCTTGGGAGAGGAAAGGAGAAGTGGCAGGAGGTGGGGGAGTGGGAGAACTAGTAGTTTGGGGCCATTCTTGGCTACATAGTTAAGTTCAAGGTAAGCTTGGGTTACTGAAATCATGAGATCCTGTCTAAAAAAGCAACAAATAAACCCCAACCCTGTGTTTGATAATAACAAAAACACTATGCATAAAAATTTTAGGTATGCAACCAAAATAATATTTACAGAGAAATTAATTACTCAAATACTGGTGTTCAAAAGGAGGAGGAGAGGCTCCAAATTAACCACTTAAACATCTCTATCATGAAGAAAAATACTAAATCAAAGTAGAAATAAAGTAACATTATGAAACAGAAAATAACATACAGTAGGAAAACTCACAAGGCTAATAGTATCTTTTTCATAACCTACCAGTTTTAAGCCAGTTGTTGGGAAACTGATTTTAAAAACAACAAACAGGGGGAGCAGAAGATTACAGAGTGGAGATAAAGGAGAGTGTGACCACACAAGCCTGTAAGCCAGCACACTGCATGTGAGCAATGGCAGGAGGATGAGGAACCAACAGTCACCCTCAACTACAGAGAAAATCCAAAGACACTAAGGTTATAAGAACCCTGTGTCAAAAATAATAAATAAAAATCAATAAAGAAAAAATTTAAAGACCAATATGATAGAATATATATATATGAGATAACAGGAAAATATCATAAACAAACTTGTGAATCAATTTGAAATTTTAAATGGTTATAGTGGCTATTCCTAATTGTCAACTTGACTCTATCTGGAGTGAACTACAATCCAGAATTAGAAGGCTCACCTGTGACCCAGATCCTGAGGCTGGAAGACACAAATTTCTGACCTGGATCTTGAGGTGTAGTGGCCATGAAAAGCTTAGCCCCAGGCAAAGTAGTACACACCCTTAATCCCAGAAGACTGAGGCAAGATCTCTGAGTTCAAGGTCAACCTGGGACAAAGCAAGTCCCAGAACCAGGCATGGAGGTACACACCTTTAATCTGGGTCACACCTTCTGCTGGAGACCTACATAAGAACATTGGAAGAAGGAAGATGTCTCTCTTCTTCACCTGCTTGCCTTGTGGGATTGAGCAACTGCTAGATTCCCCGGACTTCCATTCACAGCTGCTGCTGACCATTGTCGGGGAGTTGGACTACAGACTTTAAGTCATCAACCAATTCCCTTACTATACAGAGACTACCCATAAGTTCTGTGACTCTAGAGAACCCTGACTAATACAATGGTTGACATATCTCTGACTACTAAGGAAAGCAAACTGAACCAGTCTTTTCACAGACAAAGTTCAGGCTTACAACTGCCTACTTGCCATGTAAGTTGTTTAAAGAATAAACAACTCTGATGTAATTTTTAGATAGAAAATGGGAGATTCATCATTGTTTTTTGAACCTATATCATCTTGATACTAACCTAGAAAAATGGTTTGAAAGGCAAAATTACAAGTATTATCACTTGTATAAACTGATAGAAAAGTCATCCAGAAAACACAATGAATAGAATCTAATGAAATCCAAGAGTGTAAACCGTGACCACGTTAGGTCTTCCCCTACAATCAAGAAGCCAGTGTGACACTAGAGGGCAGGCACTGTAACTTAGCATGGTCATCTATTTAACAAACATCTTAGAAAAGAAAAATCACCTAGATATTTAGAAACTATTTTTAAAATGTTTTATGACATGAAAACAGGTTTTAACAGATCAGAATAAATAACAATGAATATCTTGAAGAGATTTTACAAAAAAGAGCGTGTTTCTATGCTGAATGTGTTGACTTTGATAATGGGAACAAAAGAAGAATGAACCTCATTCTTACTCTTTAGTGAAGAACACACAAGATGCTTGCCTATTAGCAAGAAAAGAAATAAATGGTGCAAAGGGTTAAAACAAGGAAAACATCTTCCTTTTGTGACGAACACATAAAAGTTTGAAACAATGTCTTACATTTAGTAGAAATAACCATTATATTGTCATATCAGAAACAGAGAGATATGAAATGGAACTTGAAAAAAAAAACGTATAATAGGATTTAAAAATATAAAGTATAAATTGCTCGAACAAAAGTTGTGTACTCTCTCTATGGAGAAAGTCTAGAATTAATCTAAAGTTAAGAGGTACAGCAGATTCATGACCAAGAAAAGTGAAACTTCAGGACTAGGAGGAGGAAAGGCCTGTGTTAAAGACTGCTGAGTTCTGAGGATATACTCATTATTTTGCTACTGGGTCAGAGGTAGACAGACCAAGGGTGCCCACAATAGGCAATAAACATGTGTACATTGACACAGATGATACCAAGCCTCTGGGAAAGAGGTTTATTTTCTTATTTTACAAAGGGTACTGAGGCAATTAATTCAAAACTCTGGGTCTGAAAACCCTATCATATACTACTTAAAAAGAAAAAAAAAAAATCAGTGGTTTAGCATAGGCAAGGCCTTGGTTCAACCCTTTGTCTTTCTGCCGTAACTCCCATACCCTATCCCAACCTCTTTGAGCTGGAGTCTACACGTGTTAGAATGTATACTTTGTATGCTTGAAAGCCTGAGTTCAAGTCCCATCATCACAAGAGAATGAAATCACTTTCAATGGTCAAATGAAAGAATGCTCAGATTCGGCAGACAGTGAGAGGAGACCAGGGTCTCAGAGCACAGTTTGACAATATCCTACAAGTATTCATGTATATTTAACAAGGTAAAATTAGAAACAATTTTCCTGGTAAAAAAAAAAAAAAAGTCAAACTATAGTAAAAGATATCAGCAAAATAGAAATGAAAAGCATAAACTGTCCAGAAGACCACAACAAAAGACTTTGAAAGTTCACAAAAGAGAAATTCTAAATCACTGGTTCTCAACTTGTGGGTCGTGACCCATTGTGGAAGGGGAGGTAGAATGACCCTTTTGCAGGAATGGCCTAAGACCACAGGAAATTACAATTCATAACCATAGCAAAATTATAGTTATGAAGCAGCAACAAAAGTAATTTTATGGTTGGGAGTCACCACAAAATGAGGAACTGTATTAAAGGTTTCCAGCACTAGGAAGGCTGAGAATCACTGGTCTATATTGATAATGGCATGCTAACTTGGTACCACCACTCAGACAAACACTGGCAATATTAGCAAACACAGCAAAGCCACAGACAAGTACAGAGTCAAGCAATTGCATTCCTAGAATTTGATACCAGATGCTCACATGCTCACTGACCAGTGTGTAGAGTAACATTGGAACACCCAAAGTTTGTCAATGGAATATTTGACACATGTTCAGTGGTACAGTCATAAATAAGGATGGCAAGGTATAAGGAATGGATGAATATATGAAGTCATGTTAAACATAAGATGCAACATTGTAAAAGGGTAATCTCCAATGCGATTTCAACTGTATAAAACAAGAAAACAAGAAAACGTTCACATGTTTACATAAGCAAATATACATGCAATGTTCTTGAGAAAAACAAGAAGTTAACCATGCGAAAAACATTCACCATGTAGCATGTGCTATATAGCATTCTACTATATTCCATAAACATACAGAATTACTATAAATTAAACATTCGCCCATGAAGCATGTGCTATATAGCATTCTACTGCATCCCATAAACATAGAGAATTACTATAAATTAAAAAGAAAACCGAATACTCCACGTACAGTAAAAGCAAGCGTTAATGCTCAAAAGGTTGCTGAACATATAATACTGATGGTATATAATAATGATGGTATTACCACCATTTTATAAGCAAGTATTTTAAACGACCACAAAAACCAAACTAGTGTATGCATACATGATACATTCATACATGAGATAAACATTCTTTGTGAATGTGTGTGCATGTATAGGTCACAGAGATGAGAAGAGCTAACACCTACTAAAACATGTCTGAGGACACTTCAAGCCAAGATGTGAGTGGAGGTATCAGAGTATACTACTGTATCAGCGCTACTTGGTGTCTAAGGGTTAGCTACCTACTCCAGTGTGAGAACTCACCCCTTCTCAGGTAGAAGAGTTGTTGGATAAGAAGACAAACCAAACAACCGTAAAACCACTCAGAACTGACAATAACTTGCAGAAACTGCTAAGAACTTTCCTTTGGGGAAAGTTCATGGCTAACCCTAGTACAACTTTGCACCAATCCCACCTGGCACCTTTGATGGCAGCCTTCAGGGTGCTGCCATCTAGTCTTCAGTCCACAGGTTCTAGGAATTTCTCTGATGAGCCTCCCACATGCTCTAAAGGTGACAGACAAAATGAAAGAAAACTGTCTCCACAACCCACAGCCAGCCCTTGCAGTTCAGTGTCCTAGGAAAGACATTGCTAAAAAAGAGGTTCTCAAGTGTGCCTCAGAAGGAGTACCATCATCCCTTTGTCTAACAGCACTTTTTGCCCTTCTTGCTCATATATATGCCTCATGCAGAAGCAAAAGTCTCTCTGACCCAGCACTGAGAACTTGGTTTTTGGGTTATCAATTAAAGCATGGGCACTCTAAAGCACCTCAAGGAAACAGACAAGGAACAGTAAACACGTGACCCTGGATCTGCTGATGTGCTAACAATTCCGCTGGTATCTTCCTGTTAGGAGACATGCACAGGGACATATGTTCATTTTAGAATTACAATAAAAGCTACATCATGTAATATTTTTCTATGGATGATAAAAATGTTGTAATTAAATTATGATCTCAAAAAGCCCCACAAAAAAGAAAATCTTTATAATCCATTCAAGAAAATGGGAAAATGCCATTCCTTCAGCAGGTGACAGCAGATTCTGTACACAAGCAAGCATGGAGAAAACTGGCTATGGGTAGTGCAGAGCAGGCAGGCAGTCTCGTCCTAGGCTCTCCCTTCCTTGGCCACAACACTTACCTATCTTCCTCTTTGTCTGCTTTGGTGCCTGTCATCACCCTGGCCACAGCCAGATAGTCAATACCTTACAAGCTTATCCTCCTCAGCCTTTAAGCTGTCTCCTGCTTATCCAGGACAGACAGACGGACTGGCTCTGAACAATGCCAATGTCATTTATAGACACTCTTAGGGATTAGGTTTGAAATAAGACTTGGGATTTTTTTTTTATTACTTATGACCTTTTTTGTTTCCTTTATAATTGAAACAACTGAGAAGCAACTATTGGTAGTGATGTAGGCCACAATCAATGCATCAGGCTCATTTGGACACTGGAAACGCATAAACAAATCAGTATCCTGCCACCTTCATGTCCTTTCCCCCTTTATTTTAGCCGACTGCTGGTCAGTTTGATGTCACCTGACCCAAGACTAGGGTCACCTAAGAAAGGAGGACTCCAATTGAGAAAATGTTCTCATCAGATTGGCCTATAGGCAGGTCTGTGGGGCATTTTCTTGATTAATGATTAATTAATGTGGGAGGGCTCAAACAGTTGTGGGTGGTGCCACCCTGAGCAGGTGACCCTGGACTGAATGATGAAACAAGCTAAGTGAGCCAGTTAGCAGTGCTTCTCCTTGGACGGGGCTGCATTATCGACCTCAGAGTTCCTGCTTGAGTTCCTGCCCTTCTCTCGTTAGTGGATTGTGATGTGGACATGTAAGCCAAATAAGCAAAAGCCAAGGTGCTTTTGGCTATGGTGTTTATCAGAAAGAATATCAGGACTCTTGTTGACTATCCAGCTGTGGCCACTGTTAGAGCCTTGCACTACCACAGCACTTTGGAGACAGTCGAGCCATAGAGGTTGCGTGCGGGTCTCGAGTATGAGTAAGCACGACAGACAGGTGTGTAGAACAGAAGCCCTTAATACAAGTAAATACCACTGTGTGTGTTTTGGGGGGAGGCATAGAATCACGAGATGGGGGGTGCTAGAATCCAAATATTTTAAGGTCCTTGAATCATTTTAAAGAAAAGCAAAGAAATGTTTTATTATTATTATTATTATTATTATTATTATTATTATTATTATTATGTAGGGTAACTCTTCTATGGGAATAATAGGACAGAATACAAAAAATATACAAGGATAGAAAGGACTTAAAAACATTTAAAGGGCACAAAAATATAGAGAACAAATAAAGTGAAAATAAATGCAGACAAGTCATTTAACTATAATAAATGTAAAGATCATAAAGGACTGAAAACCAAAACTCCCCAGCCACACACTATTTCTAAAACCTTCTCATTCACCCAATAAGCCGGTAAACATTTAATAACATAGCTTTAAAATGCACAAATGCACCATGGGAAATGAATAAAACCATAATTACGATAAGAGATAGTTTGCTTATAAAGCTAGGGAGAGTTCCTTTAAAAATAAGCATACAGATGATCTTAAAAACCTACAAGATTCATCTAGTGACATTTATACAAAAACTCACTCCATAGAATATAAAAATGTCTAAGCACACATGGAACATTTATGACTAACTACATCATGAAAAAATAAAGTGCAATGAGGATCTGGAGGTAAGGTCCAGAAGAAGTCCTAAAATATTTTGTCATTAAACTCAGATAAAAACAAATGTATAGCCTAATACAACTTGAGAGATTATATTTCACAGTGTCTACCAACAAGTCTAGAAGTTGGTATCATTGTTCCCATAAGAAAGAGCCTGCAATTCTATTCCCAGGCACTAAGAAGTCCTAGCCTCTGCCTGGGACCTGTGCCGCCTGGATCAGGAGTAGCTAAATAGGCAGTAATGTGTGGCTGGCCTAAGTTAGGGTTCCTATCAGGGGACACACTCTTCTTTTTACACTGAACAAGTGAGTTTCCTTCCTGGCTGATGTCCAGTGAGAGTGGGTGTTGTACAGGAAGATCAGTGTATACACAAGAAAGCCAGGGAAACAGTGGGAAGAAGGACACTAGGCAAAGGCAGTGGGTGGTGATAAGACAGAGGCTGGGATCACTGCAAGCCATGCATCCACAGGCTGAAAGTCTATCAACAAATCCTCAACATCAACCCTGAAGAATCTGCATATCTGAATAAACTCTGCCATAACTGTTGAATAAACAGACAAGTGACTTCACAGTTACACTATTTGAGGACATACATCTGTCCTTGAGCTCACATATGGTATTCAACACGAGCATGCATGGTATCTATGATGGTTTATACATATGTAACTTTCCAAACCAGCATGTCCAGGAGCCCTTCCTGCCCACTGTGTCAGCTGGCTCTGGCACTAGATACAAAACTGGTTGTTCAAACAGTCTGTATCCCTTACAGAGTTTGGTGGTGGAGAGCAGTGGGCAACAAAGAAGACAGGCATCAGCACAGAGCCACACAGAATGGCAGCCACTGCCAGGCAGCAAGTGCCTTGGGATGGCTTGGTGGGACCTTCCTCAGGCATGAGGAGTGTACTTGGGTGATGTCTGAATGACAAAGAACTAACTGTACCAGTAGACAGCATAGCTACGTGTGAAGAGTTTAAAGTGAAAACAGTTTTGTGTTATTCCTGCAGAGGTGAGAGAAGGCAAGCCCAGCCTGTATATGAGGCAAGGCTTCCCACAGACAAAGTGGTAGAGCTAGCTGGCTTTGAGGCTGTGTCAACAGGTGAGGAATATCCACATGAGAAGTGTGGCGGTATCAGCAATGGCAGCTACATACAAGAGCCTTGTTGCCTGGATCCCTGACACCTTAACAGTTAGTCTAGATTCAGGCTTCATTCATAAGTTACAAGGTTTACTCATGAGAAAAATCTCAGTCTTTTATATATGTAAGCATAATACACACAAACACACTAAGTATATCTTCCTAAAGATATCATTTTTGAGGCTGCTTGAGTCTTTAAGTAGGTACTGAATATTAACTGCTTATACACCAATCTCTAGTTACACCGCTTATCATTTTGAAAAATAGTTCCTTTTGAAGACTGCCTCGGCCAGCATCTCTTCTAATTTGAACGATCTATCAGACCCTCCTTAAACAATGGGGACCTTTCTTTTTGTTTGTTTCCTGAGACAGGGCCTTGCTATGTAGCCAGGCCTTAGCACCCTGGCTGTGGCTAAGGATTGCAGGTGAACACTATTAGGCCTGGCTTTTAAAAATAGATCATTTCAAATGTCAACAATGTACATAGGCCCTAGAGTACTGGAAATAAGGTAACAACCAGCAACTTGCAAAATTTTTCTTCTTAATTCATATTTATGTTTGAACAAGAGGCATTTTCCAACTGTTGAGACAATGCTGTTAAAAGCATGGAAAGTGGTATTTTCCTCTAAGCTACCCTAGCCAAACCAATCATGTTCTAAATTCCAGACAACTTGCTCTATTCATCTGGGTTCCCAGCCCCTTCCTCTACAATTTTCACTGGGTAACCTCTTTCACACTAAGATAAAACAATTTCATCAAAAGCATACATTATGAAATGAGACATTTGTTTTCTTCTAATTTTAAACATACCTTATAGGAATGATGTAGGAAAAGAGAAGGAGAAACCGAAAAAGATTACGGTACCATGGGCCTGCAAATCCCTGCAAGGTTACCATAACAACAGAAAGAACAACTAAAGCCAGAAATAGCGCCTTTGTCAGCTGATTGAGTTCGAGGTCCAATAAACCAACCTAAAAAAAAAAAAAAAGAAAGAAAAAAGTACCATTAATACATGCTCAAGTTGGCACCCCTAGTGTCCTGATCAGAATACAGGAAAATGACGACTTGAGAAAACATAAGATTTTAATAGTCTTTATAATAATTCAACACAAAACTATTAATTTTCTTTTCACATGCCTCTCACAGATTTAGGTAGGATTTTTGAAAATGTACTGTAACCTGTACAAAGTTCTCAAGGAGAACTGCTGATAAAACAGTAGACCAGAGTGACCAACCAACCACCACAGTTTCATCTGCTGTGTGCTGATAGGAAGATGCCAACAGGACAAGACCAAGAATCACAAAAGTAGGACTGCATCACAACTCTGTAAGCAAAACGTTCATCTTCTGTGGCACGCCAGGTGAGATCATCCCTGTTGTCCCTCTCGAGTAGCCCTTGGACACCCTCTACTCAGATCCAGAGTTCCCACTTGCAGAACAGTGTATGCCAGCCATTCTGCAAGTTTCTGCAAAAACTTACATAGAAAGAGATCAAGCATGGGGTCAGTTTGGAATTGGAACTTGCTTAACCTATGCAATGTCCACACTTCTGATTACTCCAGGGTGACACACTACACTGAAATTCATCCTGTGGACTGATTATTAGCTGAGCACATAAATATAAGGAAAATTACACCAAAGAAAGCAATCATTTCTCCTTGATTTTGGAAACAGGGAGCACTGATACTCAAATAGCCCTTGCCCTAAAAAATAAGAGAACCCAACCTGGCTCTTCTGAAATGTGCAACTCCAATTTTGAGCTCTGGCAGTTTTTGTGGGTGGCTTTTCCCACTTTACCCATAAAGAGCAAAGTGCAGTTCCATGTGTGGGCAGGGAGGGGCGCTGCTTGAGGTTAATACAGAAAAGATGCAACAGGAAGGAGAGGGAGACTAAAAGGCACAGAGCAGCCGAGGCTACGAAGCTCAAGCTATGAAGCTGAAGCCGGCTCACTTGGATTTGGACCCTACCTCCCAAGGGTGTAACGCAGGGCCGGCCCTCAGTTTCTTACTGTAGAACAAGGACCCATCAGCAGTTTCTTGCCAGGCCTCTGGGAAAGAAGCAACACTGTACCTGTGCACAGTGTCATACGGCACAACTCTCTAAGTCTATCAGGGAAGGAGGCAACGCTGTGCACAGTATCACACAAATGAAAGTCTAGTAGGTACACTGTTTTCACTGTTATGTGTTCACCCTGGACCCACTTACTCTTCAGATAAACTGCGGGACTTTGGGGACTAGCCTCAAAAAAAAATTTTTTTTTTAATTCATTGGGTTTTTTGTTTTTGTTTTAATCAGAATCTTGCTATGTAGCCCTGCTTGACCTGGAACTCCCTACATAGACAGGCTGGTCCCTATTTTACATTGATCCTTCTGCCTCTACCTCCAAAATATTAAAAACCAGGAATGAACCGTTACATCTGGCCCAGCACCAAACTCTGTCCACTGAGTAATGGTGTTTGGAAGTGCTAGGTTATTGGGCACATACACGTACCGGATGAGGTCATGGCCACTAGGATACCTGGCTCAAGGGGTATGAACAGCACACTGAAGGCTATCAGGCTAAGCATCTCCCTGCCACCCTGAATTTGGCACAGTTTTTTAAAAAAGAGAGGGAAACAGGGCAAAGGGGGTTCTGACGGAGAAAAGAAAGGAGAGGGGAAGAAAAGGGGAGAGAAAAATGGAGAGGGAAAGAGTATAACCAACCAAATCTTAAAGTCAAAAGAAAACAAAACATTAGCTCTTAAATGTAAATCATTGAGAATTAGCTGAACTACTCTGGGTTGTTTCGTAGTGCCTCAGAAAATTAGCCTTTTCCATAGCTCATAATTTAGTTTAAATCTTGTTTTGATTAATATTTGCCACAAACTCTTGTGAGACCATGAGAAGCCATTGTTAGAAAAAAAACAAACAAGTTTCTCAGAAAGTTCATTAATTCATTGTAAAGAAAACTAATTAAACAAGTAATTACATGCCTCCTACACCTTGTGTGCTAGACTCTAAGATTATGAAAATGAGTTAATTATGAGAATTACTTTATACCTGCAAGAAAGAATCTACTAAGAAAAACAAAATGAACGCCAGTACTATATGTCTTATAAAAGAGAAATATCCAAACACAGTGTTGTTCTGTCCATTTTTATATCTGCACTATGTTGGATACATCATGATCTTTGAAAGTACTACAGAAACGAGAAGCACTGACCAGTCCCCAGGAGAACTGGAGTCTGAACCCACACCAGCGCCCCAGGCTGCAGAGGGCATTGAGCAGAGGCTCTCCTTGGCTCCTCTCTGCCCATGTGTAGAGCAGAGCCTAGCACATCTGCAGCATGCTCTCACTCAGGGGTTCCAGACCTTGTCATGACTATGCAAGAGTCCTAAACAAGAAATCTCAAACAATAACTACACGTCTGATTCACACAGAGCATCACCTCACTTCGATGGTGACAAATGGAACAAGGCATGCTGCACAGAACACAGCAGCTCATGTCAATAGTCTCTGTGGAGACTGAAGACTCAGGTTTAAGTTTCCCCTAAGCACATGTGCTCTAGTTCTCAGCAGCAGATGGACCGCCTCAGAGCCCACTAAATCATGGGAGGCTACCCCCAACCCAGCTTAGCCCTTCCCATCTTCAGGTCTTGCACCAGAACAGTAAAGTAACTACTTCCCTGGAGAGTGAGTGCTGTGAAAGGCCCAGTATTCAAGAGTCCTTACAATTCCCCAGCCTTGCTTTCCTCCTGAGAATGAGGCAGCTCAGACCTCAGTGGCTGATTTATCATCTCCATTTAAAAGCAGCACAAGGAGGACAAATACCATGCGATTTCCGCTATTTCACTACTCCGTAGTTTATGCTTGAATTATTGAGAAAAATAGGGTTTTGGATTAAAATGAAGAAAAATTAAGCCAGGGAAGTAGAGCATGTTTCAAAGCCCAGATCTTTCTGCTGTGACAAAGGCGGTCTAAGTTTCAGGCCTCACTGAGGATCAGATGAAGTCATTATTCATTCAGTCAGGGAAAAAGGACTCAATTACCTCAACCTAAAGATGCTATCAATGAATGCAAAGTGCATATTTTACTCTATTCATCCAAATCCCATTAAAAAGTGAAAGGAATGATTTAATCTGGCCTTCCAGAGTTGGCCTTTTTTTTTGTAATAAAATAAAGAATTACTGTCTTGCAAAATGCATAACCACTGTCTTACACTTCCCCCTGCATAAGAGCAGTGAAAGACCAAAAGGTTGCACAAAACCTCCGAGAAACAAATGCCACATAGAGGTTGGAAACACTAAAAGTTGCCCATGCACAGGATATGCAGATAATTCAAGACATTAATACCTTTCTAATTGACCAAGACAGATGTAGTTGACTGCCGACCAGTGGATATCAATTTTGAAGCCAAGTGAATGCTCCCTTCTCTCACTCCCTTCCAGGGAGAGAAGGGTCCTGATGACAGATTCAGCAGGTCAGATCCACTCTCCGCCAGTGGGCAGACAGTTATCCCTCATGTTCTTTCAGGGTGCTCTTCCTTCACTGGAATGGCAACCCTGACTTCGGTTAATTTCAAGAAAGGGAAGCAGTAAGAAAAGAAGTTTTTAATACTTGTTTGTTTGTTTTAAAAAATGAAACATTTCAGCTGGGCAGCGGTGGCGCACACCTTTAATCCCAGCACTTGGGAGGCGGAGGCCGGTGGATTTCTGAGTTCGAGGCCAGCCTGGTCTACAGGGTGAGTTCCAGGACAGCCAGGGCTACACAGAGAAACCCTGTCTCGAAAAAAGAAACAAAAAAAAAAAAAAAAAGAAAAGAAACATTTCAACCAATAATCTTTTTATATTCAATTTTCTGTAAAACTTTAAAAAAATATTTCATCTAAAAGCTAAGATTAAGACTTAAAAAGTACTACAAATAAAACAAAACCAAAAACAAACAACAAAGTCACAGATTCTATAAAGTGTCACCTTCAGCTTTGATGTGTTTCTCAGTACTACTAAAGAATTTCTTAAACACTTGAACAATCCAGAACTTTCTGCTATGATTGTAAAATCTTTTTGATCTTAAGATATATTAATCAGTTGAAGTAATTATGACTGTATGAGAAAAGGTAAATTAAATACTCTAGGAAGTAATCTCCAACATTTACTACTAAGTTCTTATATTAGTAAAGCAAATTTTCTTCTACTTGTCATAATATTTGTTTTATTTGAAACAACTGTGATAACAAAATTAAATACGCTACTGGAAATTTTAATCTCCACGGGAAAATGTGTGCATAATGCCTAAGACAACCACAATGGCTCTGCAAAGGGGCTGTTCTAGGATAATGAACACAATAATTGCCTGTATAATCTAAAATGCTACTAATGGCAACGATCACAAATCCATTTAGCTCCTCTTTAATTTATGTACCAAGTTTTAAATAGCTAATGGTTCTCAGTAAAATAATGGTTTATACCAACAATAAAGGGTAAATACGGTGTTCTCCTGCTTAATCAAGAAAAGATCAGTCAGTTTGGTTTTTTTTTTAATGAACACATGGACAAATGAGAATCGGACCTTATCTCTATAGACCAGCACCACTGCCATCCATCTCGAAGTTAAAAGTACCCATACAGACTAAGTTCCTAAGAAATCAATGTGCACACCAAAGTAGAGCAACAACAGTGAGTTACAAAACCTTACGTTCTATGCATTCTTTAAGAGTACATGAAGCCCAGCTCTGAAGCACAAGTAACTGCTGCTGACATCACCCTATATTCAAAAACGCAACCATCACAGCCCTTTCACCAACCTCTAAGATTTACACGCGCTCATTCCTTACATGGAAGTATTTCAGAATCACAAAATTTCAGAGTCAATGTACAGCCCTGAAGAAAACGATATTTTAAATTGTCCTATGTTTTCCTTGTGAATACAGCATTACTTGAAAGAGAGAAAAGCCCCTGATAAAATGCCTAATTCATTTGAGACTCCATGGACATGAGTGTTCCTTTAGACAAGATGCACAAGAAGGAAACAGTAACTGTTAATACCGTCTTACAGCTATTTGTGGACCAACTATTGCCTCTTCATTTGGATATAGCCCAACACTGAGGTAGAACTGATATGAACCTAACTGGTTTCCTATAAAAGGATTATTTCATTTCAATATCTTTGAAAGAAATCAGTCGTACTATCGCATTTAATCCAATATTTTTTAAAAGAAGTAATTTTAAGATCTGCGTTTCTATTTAAATAAATGAAAGTTGTACATTACATCTAAGCACTAAATCTTACATCATTAACTTCCTATCATGGAGCTTAAATTATTAGAATTGTTTGAAGTTATCACTTCAAACAATGATAAAATGAGGTAGCTTTTTGCCACCTCAAGTTTGTTACTTATTCATTTTGGGATATGAGCTACTAAGTCTTAACTGTTTGCAGTATGCAGCTGGCCACACACTGACGATATATCTGACCATTACTGTTGCCGCCCCAGTGATCTACAAAATAAGAAGGGCTTCTTTGGGTCATTATTGTCTACTGGCTCAATAATCTGTGCTTTAAAAGCTCTTTAAGTATGTATCAGTGTGACAATACCTAATATTATAGTATATTTACCTTAAAATATACTCTGTATTTATGTAAGACATTCAAGTCTACACTAAAACAATAATTCATAACACGTTCTTATCTACATATAAATTTTGACTATTTTCCCTTAGAATTTAGGGTTCTCATTTGGCTTACTAAACTTATTACACAGTATGTTTTTCCCTTGGTTATTTCCATCTTAAAAAGAAAATGGCAGGGGCCTTGGGGAGACTGATCAGTTGGTAAGGTGCTTACAGTATAGCCACGAGTCCCTGAATTCAATCTCTGGTATGCATATAAAAGACGGGTGTGCCAGCACACCTGTGTAACTTCCCTGCTGAGAAGGGAGAGGCAGGAGAAACGTTGGGACGTGTTGGCCAGCAGACCAGTAGAATCACTGTGTGAGAACTTGCCTCAAAAATACAAAGGTAGAGAAGTGATTGAGAAACAGCACTCAACATCAACCTTGGCCTCAACATGTATACCCACTGCATAAATGTGCATGCACATGTACACACACACACACACACACACACACACACACACACACACACACAGAGAGAGAGAGAGAGAGAGAGAGAGAGAGAGAGAGAGACTTATCATTTGTTTCTAAATATAAACAAAAATGTACCAGTACAATTATCATGTACCAAACAAAAGAGGGAAGCTCCTTTCAACACTCAAGGAGCTAATCAGGAGACAAAGGCTTTCAAGTGGATCTCACACTAGATAGGCCCCATTTCTTTCTTAATGTAGAACCATGCACACTGTGACATGGCTTCGACACAGTGAACGAACAACCCGCTGGTATCTGCAGGTACACTCACTGCTGGCTTAAGGAACAGTGTGATACTTATCTACTCAAAATGCTGCTGTTCACACAGTGGCTCTGGTCCTTACTATGACCCATTCCACTCACCAAGACATTCTTCCTAATTTGCAGTAATACCAGAAAGCAGCACAGCAGCCAAGCACATGCGTCCGTGCATGCATCAAATCTCAGGTCTGCTTCTGAAAAGCTTGTGCTGCTTCTATATGTTCAAGAGGGACCACCTTGTCCTGCTGATTGCTGGCTAGCATCCCTTATCAACATTAAAACCTTAAATTATATTATTGAAATACAATCAAAATGTTAAAAGCCAGCAAATATAATGCAATGGTTTTAACATGTTGATTGCTAACATTTTTATTTTAAATAATTATAGATTTCAAAAATTTCAACTGTGAAACATCAAAATTGTGTTTAAAACAAAAATAAATGAGGGAAATAGGTAAAAGATCTAGCTGGAATTTTCATTTCTCTCTCTCTCTCTCTCTCTCTCTCTCTCTCTCTCTCTCTCTCTCACACACACACACACACACACACACACACACACACACACACACACACACACGGGACCTTGCAACCTAGCACTGGGTATGAAGAGGAGCCCGCCATTCCCTAACGTCCCTTACTCAGGATCATATCCTACCACAGTGAAGTTCTTTCTAAGGCTGGTGACAAGAGGAGACTCAATCCTATGGTTAGTTCTCACTCTCATCCAAGGTCTACATTTTAAATATACTCAGCCCATGATCCTGTTGGTATTTCATTTATTACCTCTTCATGCCCATGTTTTAAGACTAGGGAGACACAGAAACCGAGTGTGCGGCATGGCCAGGCTTTGCCAGCAGAGGGTGCTCCAGGCTGGCACAGAGTCTTCCTGGAGTCTGTTCTTAGTAAAGTATGGCTTCATCTACAAATCAACAGCTCAGCTCATTAACCACATGGGTTACTTATTTTTGACAACAGAGTTGACCTAAATCTTCTGATCACGCAGAATTCAGGGCAAAATTGGTAGGCTTTAACACTCCGGAGTATGGGACTGAGGGGTTCCTGAATGAAAATCTACCTGAATAAGGAAGAAATCCTATTAAGGCTCTGAAGCCCCCACCCCGGCACACACTCACGATGCTAGCTATACAGGGTGTGAGCCAAGTGTATGGAAAGGCAACCAGGGTCTGCAGAGTGCTCTGAATACACTGGCTGTACCTACCTGATTGTTGGAGTGACAATACAAAACCCTTCAGTTTTAAATGGTTTGACCAAATCATCCACCAGTTTACAACAATCACTTCAACAGCTCATGCTACCCCTACCTATGTTCTCAGTACCATTCACGTAACTGGTATCTGAGTCAGGTATTTGGTTAGCAATTTAGTTTAACTAAATAAAACTCGCAAACTACACCTAGAGTCTTTTTGAATTATTCAAAGATTTTGTAGTTACAAATTCATCTACTTGGTAAAAATTACTATTTACTCTGAAGTCAATGCTTTGGCAGTCCTTTAAGGATCTGTGCACAGTGGTAAAACAAAAACAAAATACAAACCAAAAAACAAAAACAAAAACAAAAAAACAAAACAAAACAAAAACACCTTCTGATGCTGGTATTTCATTGACCAAGTCAGTGAGGCAGAGCTATATATTCCTTTCACAGATTCCAAGAATCAATGGACAGAGTGTAGCCCTCTTTTTAAAGACTAAATAACTGTGATGAACAGCATCATGCATTTTTATTACAACTATTTAACTTTAAAATGTGTCATATATCATACAAACGAGTGTGTGCATGTCTTGAGAAGACCCCCAACTTTACCCGACTGAGTGGCTCTGTCCTGGGACACTACAGGTGTCCAGTTCACTGGTCAGGGTCCCATGGTCACATGAGGCCATCCCTGGGAATCAGTGCCTTCTTTTGTTTGCTTGGCTCATCCACCCATCTCCTCCTCTACCTCTTCTTCTTCCTTTCCTTTTGTGTGTGTGTGTGTGTGTGTGTGTGTGAGAGAGAGAGAGAGAGAGAGAGAGAGAGAGAGAGAGAGAGAGAGAGAGAGAGAGAGAAATAATATGGTAAGGTTTTTTCCATCTTAAGTTTGTTTACTTTTCATTTCAAGATATGAACTACTAAGTCTTAACTGTCTGCATCTATGCAGCAGGATGCTTCAATTTATTTTGGCAATTTTGTATGTGCTTTAATAGATATTATTTACCTTTTGAATTTACTACCTGAAGACAGTGAGCTGAGCCTGGGCCAGCAATGCTTTCACCAGAATGAGGCTACACCTGGCAATGGCAGGTCCTGTGCTCATCAGGCAAACCACTGCCTGCCTCCCTCCTTCCTTCCTTCCTTCTTTTCGCTATTTCTAACATTTCAAGCTGAAGAGAAGATATTATTTGACACATTTTTATTCTGGAAGGTATATGTGAAAGTGTGTGCCTAATTCCTTATGTAGCAAGTATCTTATTTTAAATAGTCATGAAGGGAGTCTGTTAAAACATTCTTCAAAGTTGCTCCTAAACATTCATTTGAAGATGATGGCCTATAAAAAATATTACTCAATAAAAAAATTTTTGTATTTTTAAATACTTTGACAATAATACTAAAATTCTGGACTCGATTCAAGCCTTGTTATGGAAATCACTAAATATCTAGTCCAATGAATGTCTGCACACTGAGTTTCCGCAGAATGTCTGTTCTCTCCGATGGAAGTTTGCTAGGTCATGTGAGGTTCCTAATTCTGAGTCATAGCATCTTAGGAATAACAAGAGG